>OX382307.1:18442187-19642187 GCA_947507805.1 Aporophyla nigra | reverse complement strand
CGGTACTACGTTAAAGATATCGTGCACGGTAAAAAAACTCGCGGCGATATTTTTCGTCTGTACGAACGTGGTTTTAGTGTATTCTTAGCAAATCGACGATTTCTTCTAGTAGAGGAATAGGTTATTGTATAAAATAAAAACGTATAATAAAGTAGGTACTTACGCTAAATACGCACTCGGACACCAAAACGACATACTACCGTTGACTAGTTGTCAGAGTACCGTTGTTGTTGTTGTTGTCATAGTTACAATCGTTAAGGTTGGGCAAAGTATTATTGAGGTATATCTACTATTAGCAGTTGAACAGTGGTGGTCGGGAGGTTACGGCCGCGACATACGAGTAGTACGTCATGAGTTCGAACCCAAGCAGGCGCTTTACTTTGTATAAATTATTTCATCACTACTGCTCTCAAAACGGTGAAGGAAAACATCGTGAGGAAACCAGCATGTCATAGAACAAAAAATTCGAAGGCATGTGACATCTACCAACCCGCACTGGGCCCGCGTGGTAGATCATGGCCCACTCCCTCTCACCGAGAGGAGACCTATGTTCCAGTAGTGGGAACATTTATAGGCTGCTGATGATGGGAGAATTTGACAGTTTCGGGTACCTTGATGTGTGTAGGCGTCTGTATGTACATAAAAATATCGAACCGGGATTTTATCGCGCAAGGGGTTTTCAACTCTTCATCTTTCACACAGCATTCAGAATCCAATAGATTGCACCCCAGCTCGTTGGAAAAATAAACTGTTGTATTTTCGATTCTCAGCTCTAAGCAGTAAGCTGAAGATCCTGTGAGCGTAAAAAACTCGTGATGATACTTTTCGTCTGTATGAACGTGGTTTTAAGTGTATTCTTAGCGAATCGACGATTTCTTCCAACAAAGGAATAGTTTAGTTTTACTGTATAATAAAAAACCTAAAACTATTTACGCCAAATACGCACTTCGACCTAGAATTTCGTACACCAGCGCGATATTCTATGGTCTACTACTGCCCCGTTGATCTCGTCGAGCACAACCACTAAACGTGGGATCCTGGGATCAATGCACAGGTCGGGCAAGGTGTTATTGAATTTTTTTGTTAGGAATTCCTTAGTAACAGCCCGGAGTTTGAAAGTTAGCGGTGTGATACCCCCCGTGCCTCAGAAAATCTTTTCGGATTTTCGTTCCATCGAAAAATGAGGGTGATGGATTAGAGAGAGCAGCTGTTTCTGCGCACACACTTGTGCACTATAAAATCTCCAGAGTTGAAGGCTGGCTACTGATGAGTCTAGTCCTCCAGACCGAATTTCGTCATCATTATTTGTCTAGCCTTTTCCCGACTATGTTGCAATGGACTTCAAGTCAAACCAAATGCAGCCGAATACCAGTATTTTACATGGAGCGCCAATCTGACCTCCACAACCCAGTTACTGAGTATTACTATACCCCTTCGTAACACTGGTTTGGATGACAATTACGACTTAATATTTAAAATTCAAAGGTTAACGATTTTTCAACAAATCGCGCATCACGTGTTTTATTTGATTGGCCTGTTAGTCTAGTGTTTAGTGACCCTGACTGCTAAGACTGAGATCGTGGGTTCGATTCCCACCCAGGACAAATCTTTGTGTGATAAGCACAATCATTTGTTCTGTGTCTGGGTGTAATTTATTTATAATATGTATGTATTTAGAAATATATAAGTATGTTTATCAGTTGTGTTGGTTGTCCTAAGATATTATTATTATTATTCTACGAGTACTTTTCGATCAGGTAATCTAAATCTCATACCAGATGCCAGAACATTGAAAACCACATTTCCATGCTAGGAAAATATTTAGCTAGAACTATTCGCAAAGTGGATTGCTCCTCTCACACTACTTACTTACGGTTTATGAACAGTGAAGAGTGCTTCAAATATCGGAAATCTAAAAAAAAAATAGTTTCATTTTGATGCAAAATTAAACTATCGTTTTATTTTTTATTAATACATACACTTTTGAATAAGAGGTAAAGTAATGAGATAATAAAAATTTAAATTAATTTAAAAATAAACGTACCAATGCAACATGAGGGCACAGCGACTTTTTAAACGAAAATTAAGTTTAATTAACATTTCTTACTGAATTTCCATTTGGTTTTCTTTGGGGTAAGATTATCATCTATCAACATTTGCTGAACGTTATTTCTTGAACGGCTCACTATGGCGTTTATTTTGCCCTACCCACTTGGCATCTGGTTAATAAATCCATTCACACTGATAGATTATAAAAAAAAACAAAAGCCCATCACTCGTCCAAAAATACGTTCGATTTCCGAAACAAAGTGAGGCATTCGAAACACGTAATGGCAATGTAAACAAAAATCCTAAATGGGACATAGGTAGATTTATTAGGGTTGAACAGGGTACAACAGGGTAGGACAGGGTGGAACAAGCCTACCGTGGATTGCTTTCGGTTTTATGGTATGTTGGGCAAGATCGGCAAACATGTCATTCAGCAGGTCAAGGTTGAATGCCTTGGCGATTTCAATATGGTTGTCGTTTTGTCTTTGGTCAGCTGTTTTCGACGGTATTTCGCATCGTTTCTCGTGACTGGATCATTTGGTATGGTAAAAATAAGATATTTAGGACCTTCTTTTGGATACGGAAATAGCAGAGCTATAAGTTTGATTGGTGCTTTGATTATTGTGAAACAGAGGATATGAAGTATTATCTTAAAATCGAAAATCCTATTATTGATGACAATAAAGGTACCTCATCATCAATTTCATATGCATAAATCATATGTTGGAGACGGCTTCCAGTCTTACCGGATGCGGCAGAGTGCCAGTATTTTATATGGAGTTACTGCTTATCTGACCTCCACAATGCAATCCAGTTACTGGGTGTCACGATACCCCGCGATAAGACTGGTTGTTAAACTTTCGGACTTCTGAAAACCCGTAATGACTGTCAAAGATACATGAAAGCCAGCCGGGGTCAAAAAACGTACCTATTTATAAAATACAGGTAGTCGTCGGGATTCCAATGATCACATGAACCTAGTGCGGTGCAAGGTTCAACTGCGCCAAATCTGCGAGCCTAGAAAAGTGGTTTCAATGTATTTCTTTGACGACTTTCAATAAAATTGTCATAAGCATTTCGGTGACGATGTTCATCCCATCTAGTTTTGAATTTTCCATCATCGTTATAGTCGATAGACTGTGTGCCCTTTCCACCAAACGCCGTGGCACGCTAAACTTGAAAATCACTTGACTGAGAAGCAAGGTAAGCTGTTGCCGGCACAACTTGGTCAGGTGGGCG
The DNA here is from genome assembly GCA_947507805.1 of Aporophyla nigra. Lineage (NCBI taxonomy): Eukaryota > Metazoa > Arthropoda > Insecta > Lepidoptera > Noctuidae > Aporophyla > Aporophyla nigra. Next base: position 19,638,899 of record OX382307.1, on the reverse strand, counting down.
TACTCTGAAAAGACTCAGTGTGACCGTGTAGCCACATCACAAACTCTGCCTCACCTCTTGTCGCGCTCTCTGTGCACTAACACCATCACTATGGAAGACATATGCGTGGTCAATGATAACGCTGCCGATTGGCCGAATTCTGGTCGAAACTTATTTGAATCCAACAATAGGAATCATCGATACGATGAAGAAGCAGATAAACAATCTCTCTATCAAAACTTCATGTCAGTTTGCTGATGGAAGAACCAAATTGAGAAGGTGAACCCTTTAATGACATCTTTTCCCTGTCTAACAGCACATTTATCTAAAATGGCATACATTACATATTTAATACAGATAAATTGACTAAAAGCAGCATAGTAAATGCACATTATACAAGCAAAAGCTCTCCATAGAAAACATTTTATCCTCGTTACCTCATGACCTATCCTATATAAGTAATGTTAGTAGCAGTTGCATATTTTCCATCGTGCAGGTTAACAATATAAATTCCGTAGGTCCACTACGTAAATAGCTGTGTTATGGGTGTGTGTAGAAAGGTGTTCTTAGCATGACTTTTAACTATGTTATTTATAAATTTTGTTGACCAATGTACTTCAAGTTACACCTTAATCCCCTGCTTGATCAGACAGAGACCATAGAGTTGGGCACTAGTCGGCAGCTGCGTTGAAGAGTGCCCCATGTAGCTCCCAATGCAAGTGTGTGAGGTTCATAGGTACAGCAAGGTACAAAATTAAATGTAGTTCGTTCTAAAGGACACTAAAAATTAAAAAAAAAATTGTCAGTCTCTTTGTGGAGATTATCTCAGTGAAAATCTTCACGATCCTCGAGTTACTTTTGCAAAAATTTACGACACTAGTGCAATACCTCGATACGCAAGAAAAAGGGATAATACCATATACTGATAGAATAAAGATCCTCAGAAATGAAGAGATAAATATAACACCAGTATTTGTGTGATAATATTCCACTGCAGGGCAAAGGCCTCTTTTACCTCAGAGTGGTTTTATCAAATTATACACGTCTACTTTCGTACCTACACCTTTCGTAGTCACCAAAAGAGAAAAGTAACCTCAGTCGTCGGAAATAGTTGAAGGTTAGTAAGAAATTGGTGGAGGAAAAAAAACATTTATCAAATTAAACATCATTCTAAAATTATGTTTAATTTGATATATATTTTTTTTTTTGTAAAGAATCCACCAGTTGCTTACTCTACTTAAACTATATCCGACGACCCTGGCTAATTATTTCTTTTGGTGACCGTTCCATATGCCATAATATATTATATTAGAAACTTCCTGTACCGCAATCGAGTTAAATACATTGGTTGTGCAGCTTCGACAATTATTCTTAGAAACTCATTCTACGACTCTATTTTAATCTTCTTCCTCTCCCAGTAAAATTTTAGGCCTATTGCTTTTTTCTGCTTTTCCTTTTCTAAATTAGCTTGAGAGTTTGAATGAGATTAAAGTAGCTTTAATGACTGCCTGTTTAACATAAGATCGTATTTTGTAGACTACACCTTGACCTTTACAGCACTATACTAATATAAGTATCTAGACTTTACTAGTAAGCCATCTCCAAAAGAACAAAAATTTGATAAGCGACCACAGATCTATCAAACTTTTACATCCCAAAATCCCTCTTGTATCGCTACAAAGTATTGCTCTCGGGATAACCTCGCCCTAAGCCAACCCGTAATATTCATTATCGTAAAACTCAGGTGCTAGCTCCACCGAATAGCCACTCGATATAAAAGTCCTTTGACAAGTTCGCTATTACCCGACCGAATTGAGAGTGCACTTTGCTCCAGAAAGTGAATTGAAATAATAGAACTTTGTAATTTGATAGTGTTATCTTATTTTTGTTTAGTTTTTTTTCTCATTTGAGATAAGGATCCATTTTCTCGTTTTGGAATATAAAAATGTTTTATTATGATGAATTTTGAAGTATGCAGGTGGCATCAACTGTTTATTGCTTAGACAGAACTGCATACAAAGAATAATACTTTAGCATAATTACTTCTTTGCAGTTTATTTTCTTTACAAAATGATTTACTAAACTTATACTGCACCACTAGCGGCTGTTGACCGTTTGAGTTTTTTTTGTTTGTTTCACGTTTAACTAACTATTGTCCGTGACTTCATCTACGATTCAAAATGAAAAGTAACCTACGTCCGTATCCAGCACCCTAATTGCGAAACGCACAATTTATCGGAATCTGAATGGGATTGAAGGTTATTTCCAAACCATTGCGTCATTTGTTCGAATAAATTGTCGGCTCAGTAACGTAAATAACGCAATGAATGTTGTTTAACTATGAATATTAAATCAATTCCTACCGATAAAAAGTTCCGCAATTACCCCTCTGGTTAAGGTATGTGTGCTAAATTTCATCCAAAACCACGTGAAAGCATAATATCTAACAAACTTACTCTTTTATTTATAATATTATATATATTAGGATTAAGATACAAAGAATAACATTTAGTATTATCATAATCAGAAAATATCACCACCCATCATCACGTCTTTATAGTTTCGCCATGGAATTTAATTTGACGGAGTATATTTTTCGTTTCATCTAACCAGTTTTCTACTTTTAACCGACTTCAAAAAAGGAGGAGGTTCTATGTTCCACTGTTTATATATTTTTTGTATGTAGGTATGTGTACCGATTTCTCCGCCAACTGATAATAAAACGCCAAGAATAATTTTAATTTCGGAAGTCGGTGGCAAAAATCTAAACCCTGTCTTTGGGTTTAGTTAACGACTTCCGAAATTACAGTTATTTTCACTTTGTAGTGTTTTTTATGGAAGTTGGTTATTTATTTTTTCTTACTACACTAATTACTTCATAGAGCAAGAATGGTGATACTAAATAAGTACTAAAATACAGCAAAAACTTTGTAGCCCTTTTTACGAAAATTACGCGAACGTAAAAATATGAAATAAAAGGCACAATTAAAGTTTATTTAGAGAAGAATTTAATTAAATTTCATATTAAGAAGCATTACAAATACATTCAGTTTTAAATAAATTATTTTCAAATTTAGACCACTGGGCGACCACTTAGTACATATAATTAAATAAATAGTCCTACATTAAACTTACCTCCCCTTTTTTTCAATACCGCCCATCTTTCGTAAATCTTCGGCTAACCTCGGGAAACTCCGGTGTAATCCCAGCTAGTATATGTTCAGTATAACGGTGCAATATTCATTACCATATAAACCCAGGTGCGCTGGCTTTAAGGCCCTACGTGTCTTATTTGTGTAAAATATAAAAGGCATGCACTCACATTAAAGTTGATGAGCTTGCTTTTACTTGAGGAAGTCTTAACATAATTTTGAGGTGCATTAGTGTTACTTTATGGTATGAGGTTTTGGCTTATTTCTCATTTATGTGTGATATGTCTGTGAAAGAAGCTGATGACGGTCCATTGAAGACCATATTTGCTGTTTAATTTTATACAAATACACTGCGATATCTGCAATGGGCGTCTTTTGGGTGAAATGGTGACTTTACCCACGTGTTGGGTATTGGCAACGAAAATGCATTTTTTTTTTTTTATATACTACAACATAGTCTAAAAGGTTTCCGCAGACAGGCGCAACGAAACAGAGCGATGCGACTCTAATAGGGTAATTTCTAAGAAAACTTCATGGAATTTGACATGCTTGAGTCGCACCGCACTGTCACGTAACGCATGTCTTCGGAAGCCTTAATGCGGAAGCCCTACCTTTCTTTCTATTAGTACAAAATTTTTAAGGCTCTCGCAGACACGCGCGACGTGACAGCGTGACGTGGTAAGGCCCTACGTGTCTTATTTGTGTAAGACATGCACATAAATGTTGATGAGCTTGCTTTTACTTGAGGAAGCCTTAACATAATTTTGAGGTGTATTAGTGTTATGTACTTTATGGTATGAGGTTTTGGGTTATTTCTCATTTATGTGTAATATGTCTGTGAAAGAAGCTGATGACGGTCCATTGAAGATCATAGTTTCTGTTTTATTTTATACAAATACACTGCGATATCTGCAATGGGCGTCTTTTGGGTGAAATGGTGACTTTACCCACGTGTTGGGTATTGGCAACGAAAATGCATTTTTATTTTTTTTTATATACTACAACATAGTCTAAAAGGTTTCCGCAGACAGGCGCAACGAAACAGAGCGATGCTACTCTAATAGGGTAATTTCTAAGAAAACTTCATGGAATTTGACATGCTTGAGTCGCACCGCACTGTCACGTAACGCATGTCTTCGGAAGCCTTAATGCGGAAGCCCTACCTTTCTTTCTATTAGTACAAAATTTTTAAGGCTCTCGCAGACACGCGCGACGTGACAGCGTGACGTGGTAAGGCCCTACGTGTCTTATTTGTGTAAGACATGCACATAAATGTTGATGAGCTTGCTTTTACTTGAGGAAGCCTTAACATAATTTTGAGGTGTATTAGTGTTATGTACTTTATGGTATGAGGTTTTGGGTTATTTCTCATTTATGTGTAATATGTCTGTGAAAGAAGCTGATGACGGTCCATTGAAGATCATAGTTTCTGTTTTATTTTATACAAATACACTGCGATATCTGCAATGGGCGTCTTTTGGGTGAAATGGTGACTTTACCCACGTGTTGGGTATTGGCAACGAAAATGCATTTTTATTTTTTTTTATATACTACAACATAGTCTAAAAGGTTTCCGCAGACAGGCGCAACGAAACAGAGCGATGCTACTCTAATAGGGTAATTTCTAAGAAAACTTCATGGAATTTGACATGCTTGAGTCGCACCGCACTGTCACGTAACGCATGTCTTCAGAAGCCTTAATGCGGAAGCCCTACCTTTCTATTAGTACAAAACCGTTAAGGTTCTCGCAGACACGCGCGACGTGACAGCGTGACGCGGTAAGGCGCTACGTGTCTTATTTGTGTAAGACATGCACATAAATGTTGATGAGCTTGCTTTTACTTGAGGAAGCCTTAACATAATTTTGAGGTGCATTAGAGTTACTTTATGTTATGAGGTTTTGGGTTATTTCTCATTTATGTGTGATATGTCTGTGAAAGAAGCTGATGACGGTCCATTGAAGATCATAGGTTCTGTTTTATTTTATACAACTACATTGTGATATCTGCAGGGTCATGTCAACTTTACCCACGGTTCTTGATTCGTGTGATGCCGGACGTATTGAATAGTACCACCCCATTTCATCCCGTGGGTTTCGTATAAGGCGACTTAGGGACTTCTTAGAGAATGGGCAGAAGCGTTCTCTAAGCATTTTACCCAAATTGCGATCGCCAACATGGCATTGATTATAACAAACCTCCCTTTTACAGGAGGCCTTTGTTCAGCAGTAGACTGCTTTTGGCTGAAATGGTGACTTTAACCACGTGTTAGGTTCGACGTAGAAAACTATTTTTTTTTCCTTCATTTTATTTACTACGACAAAATCTCAAAGGCTTTCGCAGACAGGCACGACATGGTAGCGCGAGGCAACTCCAATAGAACAATTTGTATAAAAACTTCATGGAAATTAATCAGCTTGATTCGCACTTGCGTCGTCCTGTGACTTCACGCCTGTCTGCGCCTTAACTCGTTTTGACTCGAGAAAATAAACAGTTATAAAATAAATAAGTTTACAATTAAAACGCTAAGTTCGTTCGACGCGAGTAATTATTTTCTAAAAGTAAATAACTTGTTTAATTAAATGCAAGTAGTTCATTTATTCTCAAAATAATATTATTAAGTACTTCGTTTATTACTTGGGAGAGTTCGTATTTATGAGTGTTAGAACAAGTTTAATTAATGTTAACTTTTCATTTTCTACGCATAATACGTCCCGTCCCAGTCTAGGGCATAATAAAATAAAACACTTATTAGAACACTTGCTGTTGCCTGCGACTCTGTCCACATGACTTTTAACAATTTAACTAACTTAATTAGAAAGTAATAATCATTATCATCATCAGTCTATTAAAGACCACTGGTAGATTTACTTTTGCTTCTCCAACGTCCACTGCTGGACATAGGCCTCCCCCAAGCTCCGCCACTTCGACCGGTTTTGTGCTTCCCACATCCAGCGGATTCCTGCGACCTTCACTTAAAAATATTAATAAAAGCCATTTATTGAGACCATTTAAAACTTCCGCTTCTACAATATAATTCATGAAAAATAAAGCTAAAAAAATAAAAGTAATAATTTTATTGACACCTTCTTTGTCTGTTTGTCCATTGGCAAAGCGCTTCCTCTATTTCCTTCCACTTTTTCCTATAGCCTACTATTTGACTCCATAGTTTTCCTCCTGCGGTTTGTAACTCATCAATCCTTTTGTTTCTCTGCCTCCTGTATCTCTTTTGCCATTTCGCGGGCACCAGACTGTTACCCTTTTGTTCCATTTATCTGTGACTCTGAGGTTTGACCAACCCACTTCCATTTGGGTTTTCTGGCTTTCCGTGTGACGTCAGGCACCATCTTTAACCGGTTCGTTTCTTAAATTTTTATATTCTTCTACTACTCTTATTTTATTTATTTTAATAACTCCTGCCCGCAACTGCGCCCGCATAGAAGTCGAAAATTATCCCACGGGACCATGCTACCGGAACAAAAAAATAATAAAAAGCCTATGTTACTCCTCATAATATTAGCTATCTGTCAGCGTATTTATTTGGTTGGGTTTGGATGGTTTACAGCTAACAACACAAAAGTGATTTGATTATGAGGTGATTTACAAAAAGTCTTCACAGTTGCCATTAGAGTATTTTTGTGCAAGTTTTGAAATTGATACTCAGATATACATACGATCCATGTGGTGGCGGCGTAAAGAATAGCACCATCCCATTTCTTCCCCTGGGTGTCCTAAAACGCTATTGAGTATTGCCTGAAATGAACTTAATAAAAAATAGGCAGCAGCGTTATCTATGCATTTTACCACCATACTGCGATCACCAATCCCCCTGCCAAGCGTAGGGGCCTAGGTTGATCTTGGGTTTCGAATTATAAGCATTTGGTCCAGGGTGTCATTAGTGTTGTCAGAAGCCTGAAAGTGTGGCAACCAGTCTTACCAAGGAGTATCGCGCTACCCAGGAACCTAGGAAGAAAGGTAAATACTCTACCTTTACTCTTTTAAAATGGTTGACAATTTGTTATGTATTAAATATAATTTTGTGGTAGGACTTCGTGGACCAATAACCCTGTGAAAACTGCAGGAATGCTGGATTCGAGAACCACTGGACTGGTTGAAGTTTTTTTTTTTAAGAAAAAACTGTAATTTTTTATTTTTACATTTTCACTAGCCAAACTTTCCAGTCACAATGCCTAGTGAGTCTAAAATTGTATTATAACAATTTCATTATCAAAGCCCAAATCATAAAAGCTAATTAGTCCAACATTGGGAGCCTATTAAAACTTAATAGTGCACTAACATTCACTAACGTTAGTTGAACCTATTTCGAGGTCATTAACCTACAGAGAGGTTTTAGATTCGCTATAAAATGATTATTGTATCAACTAAGGTTAACCAAGGGTCGAATGGACCTAATCTAAATAAATTTAAATGGGCGCAGAGTGAATTATCCCGAATTATTTATTTGGTACTTTTAGTGATATCGTATTGTAGTACTGTATGGTCTAACGGATTTTTAGCAGATTCGCACGAATTTAATCGCCCGAATTGGGCAAATTAGCAATTTAATTAAATAAAAATTTAGTTTATCGTTTACTATGAGTGACTATGTGTGAGCACAAAGTTAAGTTATTTGAGGGCAAATCCAGAAATGCATAGGAGGCAACTGACACGTTTTGAATTCTATACAATAAAGTTATGAGAAAAGGTCACAACAAGTACCAAGTGCCATAAAGTACATACAATTCAAAACGCACCAATTAACTTTCTATACTTCTTGAGATGCTAATTTTCCTTCAAATAAATCGACATCGTGCGTGTTGCCTACGGCCATACATTAAATACTTTTTATAGTGTTGATTTACCCAAATCGTGCGAACCGACCAATAAGCCCTTTTTAACTGTGGAAAGGGTTAATTGATGTAATAGAATTATCAACATTTGAAACAGCTATTTCTATTTTCGAATTGTTTAAATTAGCACGCCTATCTACTGTTCATTTCATACCATATTAATATTTTTGTTTGGAAATATTTGTGGAAGGACGAACAATTTGAAATTAATCTCTACAACAGATAACTAACTTTAAATAAAGACGATGAGGCAAAGATTAATGATCGGAAAAGCATAAAAAATAAAGAAAATTTTCGCAAATTACGAAGTTTTTTCATCATATTGTTATACCATACAATCCTTGTTTATATCGGATACCGCTGGAAACATAAAACAGGTGTTACTTGACACAGTGTCGGATGGAGCTAATACTAATCCGCAACATTTGAACTGCATTGTAATACCGCGTTCCCACGGCCAGATTGCTTACAGACAACCCAGCGCCAAATCAGGCCGAAAGGCCTTTGGAACTGTTGCGGCGCCGCCGCGGCGCATCGCCGCCCGTGTGATACGTCAGGAGTTGGTACGATCAAATGCACGGCGTGGAAGCATTCGTCGCAGCCTGTATGGCTTATATCGGCGCATTACTTTTATTTTTACACGCTTTGTATTAGCTTCACTTGTATGTTTGTACGTTTGTTTGTAACCGACTCCTTATAGCGCGATTTTGACCAACTTTAAACGACCAGATTTCATTCAAACTTTGCACACCTGTCAAGGACCGATGACAATGGAATAATTTCATAAATTTGTGCCATTATCCTTGCCAGGGTTACCAGGACAGCAAAAAACTGTTATAAACTACGCTGACATACGTCTCAAAATTCGAAACACCCTAAAAATAGAAAATAAATAATAGTTAAAAAAACTAAAAACACGCTTCCATTGAAAACCAAACTAAAAAAAAGTACAAAATAATGGAAAAAAGCGTGGGGTGCCTGATATCAGTAAAAAAATACCTTAAAAAGCACTCCACGCTTTTTTCCATTGTTGGTAGTTTGGTTTTCAATGGAAGCGTGTTTTTTAGTTTTTTAAACTATTATTTTTTTGTATGAGATTGTTAGGTATGGGCCGCGAAAGGCCTGGACAGACGTTGCAATGCCTATCGAAGCCTGTCTGTAATCGGGCCGTGAGACCGCGGCATAACAGAGACACGTGTCTTATTACTTTATAGTCGTTAGGTATGTTTGAGCACATGTCTAAGACTATAGAAATGTATCAACTTGAAGTTAAAGTAAACATATTCTACACGTGTTACTGCTGAACAGGTGTTTCTAACTATGCAAGGTACTTTAATATTCACTAGCTTATGACTGTTACGCCTGATGGAACTTACATAGTGCGATTCAATTGTCTGTGGCACGCCATTAGTTGAAGCAACAAAAAGTTAATGCACCGTCTTAAGACCATGCAAGTAATTTCTTGCTTCAATTTTGTTGTATGCCTAAAGCCAGTATCTTGCATCGTGTATGGGGGCACCAGGTATGCCAGTATATGACGTACTATGAATTCTGATTTTCTCACGATAAATCCTTTCACCGTTTTAAAAACAGTGGTGATGAAATTAAATACACAGTAAAGTGCGTCATCTCATCAAGAAGCATCAGGAAAGGAGGTACGTGTATACTAATTAAACATGGACACGAGTTTAAGGTTCTAGATATTAAAGAATTTTGCGTTTCTGGAATTCTGGAGTGTTGTGCCATTGAGTTAGTAACTCACAAATTGATTATCATTTGCATTTATAGACCCCCAAAATCGAATAGAGGTGCTAAATCAATTTTCTTCGAAAAAGTTGAACTTGTGTGGTGATTTCAACATTGATATCTTGAAAAATACCAGAGTGTCTATTGAATTTCTACATCTTCTATTAAATTACAATCTGAAACCAAGTATAAAACAGCCTACACGTATATCGTCTGGAACATGTATTGACAACATTATCCATAATGTAAGAGGTGGTATTGGTGAAGTTTTAGAATTAGCCTTGTCTGACCACACAGCACAACTCTTTAGGTGCCCTGTAAAAAAGTCGTGTTCGAGTGATCACTGGTACGTACTAAATCGAGATTATAGCTCTGAGAACAAGTCTAAGTTTATTGAAGCCATTGCTAATATTAGTTTTATTGAAGTTTACAATAGCACAGACCCTGAACTTGCTTTTAATTCATTTTATGACCTATTTAAACTTTTATACGATTTGTGTTTCCCGACTGTGAAAAAAAAAATCTCTACCCGTAAATCCCCGAGATGGATTTCTAAAGGTATGAGAAGATGTTGTAAACGAAAAAGAGAAATGCTATGGCAGTATAGACGATCACGTAATATTGAAAATAAACAGTTACTTAAGCAATATTCAAAACGATTAAAAAAAGTGATCCACTTGACACAAATATCTCAAAACAGTCATGTAATTAATAATGCTGAAAATAAAACTAAAGCTACGTGGAAAATAATTAATAGATGTAAAACAAACCTCCCCACTGAATCCGTTAAAAATATACTCAATGGTGATAAAGTAATAAATGACCCTAAAGAAATGGCTGCGGCATTCAATGATTACTTTATAGACTCCATTAATCCTGAAATTAATTATAATACTAGTAATGCTATATCCTGCGTAAATTATTTCGCCAAATCTCTATTTATGACACCGACAGACTCGTTAGAAATATTCAATATTATAAATTCGTTAAAGAACACAAATAGCGTGGGTTATGATGGAATATCTACTACGGTTTTAAAATCTGTTTCGCATATAATTGCACCTGTTTTGAGTTATATTATTAATCTATGCATAGAAAATGGCCACTTTCCTAATTTGTTAAAAATGACCATCATTAAACCGGTGCATAAGAAAGGTGATAGAGCTGCTATTTCAAATTACCGTCCAATAGCTCTGATACCAGTATTGTCAAAGATTTTTGAGAAGGTAATTTTTAAATCAATAAACTCATTCTTTGAAGAAAACAATTTACTGGCTAAAGAACAATATGGATTTCGGAAAAACAGAAACATTAATAAAGCTGTCTATGAATTATTTAAAGAAATTGTTAGTAATGTTGACAAAAAAAATCCAATCGCAACAGTACTTATGGACATGTCTAAAGCATTCGATCACGTAAATCACGAAATATTACTGGGTAAGTTAGAACGATACGGCGTCAGGGGAAACATATTAAATTTGATCAAAACATATCTCACTGGACGTAAGCAAGCCACTGTTCTGAATAAAATTTGTTCTAAATCCAAGACAGAAGTTACCTATATGTCACCAATTAGAGATACAACGTGTGGTGTACCCCAAGGAACTGTAGTTGGGCCCTTATTGTTTCTGATATATATTAACGATTTGCCAAAATGCACTGAGCATCAAACTGTTTTGTTTGCCGATGACAGTACCCTTATTGTCCCATGTAAAAATATAAAAACTTATGAAGATGACATAAACAAATCCGTCCTTTGCATCATAAATTGGTTACTTTTAAATAAATTAAAAATAAACATAGATAAAACCAAGCTTATTACATTTTATCAAAGAACAAAAAAAATTGACTTAAAGATAGCTTATGCAAATCAAACAATAGCTGAAACAAGTAGTGCTAAATTCCTGGGACTTCACTTAGATAATCACTTAAACTGGAAGTGTCACGTGGAAACTGTTTGCAAAAAACTAAACCAGTACTCATATGCGCTATACAATTTAGCAAAAATAGTAAATAAGTCCGTAGTTTTAATTTCTTACAAGGCCTATGTCACATCTACATTACGATTTGGAATAATATATTGGGGAAATTCCACTGACAAAGAAATTGCCTTTAGGGCCCAAAAAAAATGTGTGCGTGCTGTGTTTAAACTTAAACCAACTGAAAGCTGTATTCCATATTTTAAACAATTTAAACTATTAACTTTGCCTTGTATGTACATTTTTGAGACAGCAGTATTCGTCAAATCAAACTTCCAGTTATTCGAATCATTGAGATCTAAACGACGCAATAGAGAGATATGCGCTAAGCCGCACAACACTGCTCTTTATTCAAAAAGTTTTTTAGGAATGGCACCTAAGGTCTATAATAAAATCCCTAGACGTATTAAAGAAATAAATAACATACACGATTTTAAAAAAGCTTTACTGAAATTATTGTATGAAAAAACTTATTATACGGTGAACCAATACCTAATTGACACATTATAATTACATTTTTTTTTATTATTTTTTTGACATTTTACACTAGAACTATGATATATTATAACTACTTTATTTTTATTGTTTATTGATTTGACATTTTATACTAGAATTTATTATTATTATATTTTATTGGAATGTTTTATTGTATTGATAATAATTGTTTAATAATGAGTGATAATTGTTTGTTAATTTATTATAATCATCATGTTAGAAGCATCTTAATATTTGTACGCCGATAACGGCTAGACATAGCGTTCCTTAATAATTACAACATCTGTACCTAACCTACCTATGTTCAACAAATAAAAACATTTGTATTTGTATTTGTATTTGCGATTATTCCAAACCTAACCTGAAATCCTAATCCTAACCGTTAGGAACTTGAAAAAAAAATTAATATGTATTTGTTCCGAACGTAACCCTGTTCCTAACTTGACCCGATGTATGGTTCCTATCATAACCCGTCAAATCATGACAATTATCCTGAAATTAACAACTGGAAGTTATGACTATAAACCAAAAATAATAGTTTAAAAAAACTAAAAAAACACGCTTCCATTGAAAACCAAACTAAAAAGTACAAAATAATGGAAAAAAAGCGTGGGGTGCTTTTTAAGGTATTTTTTTATTGATATCAGGCACCCCACGCTTTTTTTCCATTATTTTGTACTTTTTAGTTTGGTTTTCAATGGAAGCGTGTTTTTTTAGTTTTTTTAAACTATTATTTATTTTCTATTTTTTAGGGTGTTTCGAATTTTGAGACGTATGTCAGCGTAGTTTGTGACGTATGTCAGCGTAGTTTTTGAAGACAGTTTTTTTGCTGTCCTGGTAACCCTGGCAAGGATAATGGCACAAATTAGTTTGTAACGTATGTCAGCGTAGTTTTCGAAGATAGTTTTTTTGCTGTCCTGGTAACCCTGGCACGGATAATGGCACAAATTTATGAAATTATTGCATTGTCATCGGTCCTTGACAGGTGTGCAAATTTTGAATGAAATCGGGTCATTTAAAGTGGGTTAAAATCGCGCTATAAGGAGTCGGTTACAAACAAACATACAAATATACAAACATACAAGTGAAGCATTAGCTTAATAATAAAGCGTGTAAAAACCAACCCGGTTTCAATCCAAACACAAAGCACAGAGAGGCCTTACAGCCCGTATCCGCAGTCCTATTTTATAATGACGAACATTAGCAAAATAGTGAACGTAAAATTACGCTTTTAGATGTAATTGCGTAATCTCGTTTAGGAAATGTGGTTTTAAGAGCTTTTGATAACTTTGAAGCGTACATTTCGTACTTCAGGTGCTGAAGTTTTGATGAGACCAAACAGTCATAATTGTCATATCGATAATAGGACTGAATTTGTGCATGAAAATAACAACTAGCAGAGCAGATAAGTAAACAGTAAGCCAACAATTCTCACATTTGTTAACAAACCATAAAACATTTCAATATAGGGGCCATCTATAACTTACGTCACACGTTAAGGAGGGGAGGGGGTCGATGAATTGTGACATTGTGTGACAAGGGGGTGGGAGGGGCCCTAAATTTATTGACATCACATTTAAAAATTGAATATACATATTTTAAGTATGTACTATTAAAACACGAAATATGACCTAAGAAACAAAAATTAAAAAAAAATGCAATGTCAAGATATAAAATTGCAAAATATGTGACGTCACACTAGAGAGGGGGGGTCTCACAAATGTGACCAGCTGTGACAAGGACGGGGGGGGGGGGGGTCAAAAAGTCATGAAATCTGTGTGACGTAATTTATGGATGGCCCCATACGACGCAGTGGTATCGGCCCCGATTTACGAGTTGTACGGTCGTGAGTCCACCCCAGGGTGAGTGGAGGGTTCTGTCAGACTCTTACTGACTAAAACCACACGGTGTTTTGGAGTTACCTTTAGCCGGGGTGCTGGAGTGCTTGCGCATTTCGTCACGCTCTCACGGCTAGGTGTTGGCCCGCATGACATGCGGACCCCGTCACCCTACCAGCCACGAATGGCCGCAGTTCCTTCACAGAGAGGCGCGCGCGGAATACGACGCGCCACCGTCACGGGCCTTTCTCTGTTCAGGCAACAGACTCCCCAAGTCTGTTATCTGTTGTCTGTTGCCTGCAGGCCACACCCTAAGGCGGCCGGAGATCGTTTCGCGCGCTCCGTTGATCTACCAACGCACTGGACTGGCGTGGTGGTTTACGGCCCACTCCCTCTTGCCAAAAGGAAGCCTGTGTCTCAGCAATGGGAACAAAATAGGCTGTTTATGATAATGATGATGAATACACGACAAACAGTGTCATTACAGGAAGTTTGGCGCGTACACAGATATTTTAAAAGTATTTGCCAAATATGTTGTCATGTCATGCACTCCTATATTCTGCGAAGAGGTAAGCAGAGGTGTGAATATAGTAAAGTAAGTATTTTTGACTTTCACTCCTGACATTCAGGTACACCTAGTTCAAGAGTCAGAGGCTTCAAAAATTTATGTAAACAATTGTGTCAATAAAGAATTACCTACGAATTACGAAAAAAAAAAATCACCAGTTATGTTTGAGGCCCAAGTAACAGTGAGCTCATTGCCACCAACTGGACTCAAATTCAGACGAGCTGCTTATGAGAAATACCAGATGGAAAAGTCTAATAACACTTTGGAGGTATGAGAAACATGGTGTTCACTTTACCTAAGCTTCATATAAAAGGGATAATACTCTTTGCCCGACTGGCTAATATAGGTACTTGCGGCTGCGAACTAGTAGTCGCCAACAAGCCAGTCGAAAGTAAGTCATAGCAATTATAGTTATTTGTGGAAAGGCAACCATAACGATGGACTTTCTGTAGATTACCCATTAATTTTAGACCGATTAGCCGATGTGCAATTGCACATCGGCGGGTTACATAGGAGGGTTTAATGAGCTTTTGGACACCGAAGGTATTAGTAGAGTGTGATATCGTCACATCTACGGCAAACTTACGAATCTGCAGAAAATGTATTTTACAGGGGAGCGTTTTGAAAGTAAATATCAACGATTTCTTTTTTTTGTTAACGGGTATATAGGTACCATGGTACATTTTGGTTTTTAAAATGGTACTTTTTTATATAATGAATAACGGATTGTCAATATTTTAAACATTACGAACAGATTTTCATCATAATATCGATTTTACCAAAACTGCAGATTCGTAAGTTTGCCGTGGATGTGACGATATATACAACCAACATCAACACTGTGTACAGTCGTTACAAAGTCGTATACTTAGTGCGCAATAAACGACTTTGACTTATAGAAAGATAGAATACTCCTTATTATGTACACCATCAAAATTTCAGACTTAAATGTAGAAATTGTACACAAAGTGTCACAATGGGCTGCCAGGTTCGCGAGATTGTTCAAACGAGATACCGTGGCCCTGGCATATGGGTAACTGAAGGAACACGGGTTGGTTTTAGTCAGTAAAAGTCTGACACGCCCTCCCACTCCGCCCAGAGCAGGAGAAGTCATTTGATGATTTCCCATCCAAAAAAAAAAGTGTCACAATGGGCGTTCTTATCGCAAACAGTGATCTAAAGGCCAGACAACAATGCAATACACAACAAACAATACAATTATTAATAGTGAAAGAAAATAGTTCAGTGGTAGAAATCCATCACAGGATTTGTTCGTCTACTCATTCACATAAGTTTACATAACAAGTACATAACATTTTCACTTTACACGCCAACCTGACAACAGGGCGTCCTAAGTGCTATCAAACATGATCTGCTTTTTATCATTCCGATCCAGCCCGCCTTGCTTTCTACCAGCGATGCCCTAAGCCGAGGTCCGTACCCCACAGGGAGTGCCCTTAGCGAGTAGTTGCTCTAGTTTTAAGTTTGTTAAGCCTTTTCTGAATGCCTTAATTGATTAAGGCAGCCACAGACAAGTCCGGTAGCAAACAGCAACCAACAACCTCACAGGTTTTTTTTTTTGGGATGGGAAATCATCAAATGACGTCTCCCGCTCTGGGTGGAGCGGATGGGCGTGTCAGACTTTAACTGACTAAAACCCACCCGTGTTCTTTCAGTTGCCCATGTGCCAGGGCCACGGTATCTCAATCTCATAGGTTGACCTGCGAAATGTCATATAAAAACTGTTTAAAAATCTCTTAGATGTTTTTCAAAAATTGTGGAGAAGCTTCATAAACTGCCCGTTACCCATCATTTATTTTTATTTTATTTATTTATTTTATTTTATGTATCATAATCATCATAATTATTTCAGCTGAACGACGTCCACTGTTGGACAAAAGCCTCACCCAAACGTCGCTACATCAACCAGTCCTGTGTCACACGTGCCATTCAGGAATAATTCACAAACCCACAAAGCAAAATAATATTTTGTGAAATCATTTACTAATAAAACCGAAACCTAAATAAACATAAACATTTGATTGAAATGTTTCCAATATCAGTTTCCGATCGCAATATTGGCTTATTAGTCGATTCGCACGAATCGGACGAATTGACACGTTTAAATACTGAGTTAAACTGTACGATTAGTGGCAAATGCTTGCAGTGACTGAACAGGTCCACTCAATCTGTGTGGTTCATTTTTCAAATGACCATTTCATACACCATTCTTCATGGTCTTCACACGATGTGACCAAGATTATGTCTTTTTTTTTAGTTTGGATGGGAAATTATCAAATGACTTCTCCCGCTCTGGGCGGAGCGGAAGGGCGTGTCAGATTTTACTGACTAAAATCCACCCGTGTTCCTTCACTTGCCCATGTGCCAAGGTCACGGTGTCTCTTTCGAACAATCTCGCGACCCTGGCAGGCATCGGTCCTAGCAGACCCTTTCAGTTCTGTTGACATCTTTTTGAGGCGCGCGTGGAACACTACGCGCCGTCGACCCGAGCCTGGTCCTTACCTTTTTTCTAAACTTTAGTTAAGAAAAAAGTACTCTAGTGCACAGAAGTGATGTGAGTAAAATACATTTAACACCGCACACTCAATATGGTGTCACAACAGACTGACTGCTTTTCTTTTTTTTTTTTGGATGGGAAATCATCAAATGACTTCTGCTCTAGGGTGGAGCGGGAGGGCGTGTCAGAGTTTTACTGACTAAAACCCACCCGTGTTCCTTCAGTTGCCTATATGCCAGGGCCACGGTAACTCTTTCGAACAAATCTCACGACCCTTGCAGATGTAGAATTACTCTTGGTTGTTCATAATAATACAATTATTTGTAAGACGAATCTTTGTAAGTTATTATAATTATAACTATACTATTAAGATAAGATAATTTATTTATTGACACAAAAAAATATTAACATTACAACAACCATTTTGCGTAAAGAAAAATAAATTGTAGGCTATAATGAAAATAATATAATAGGGTTGCATCTGTAGCCGAACTAGGTGAAAAACCTGTATCTCGACTACAGCGCCATACCTCTCTGATAACGGACTAGGAGGTTTTTAGCCAACATTTCAAATTTTGTTAATTAAAACTAATTTATAATATTTTTTCATACACAGTAATTCTATTAAAAAGAGAATTGATAAAACTTAAAATGAGTAGTAGAACTTGTAGAGTGTGTAGTGTGTGAGTAAGTGGGGTGTGTGTGTACGTGTGATTACATGTATTGTATTAGGAGAACCTGTGATGATAGTTGTATGGGTTTTAAACAAATAAATATACTTTTTTTACATACAATTCACCCTACCTTGCCTACCTTACCTCGCCTACAAAAGATAATAATATTGTGTTATTTAAAATTGTTGGTTCGCCCATTCCGGGCGAGTAAATACGTGCGAATTGACAAATACGTCCATAACGCTTCACTGAGCGGCTCATTGATATTACATTTCTCATGTAAACAGGATTATTTGACGTAGGTATATTAGGTGCCTTATCAAACACGCGATATTAGGCTTTATGAAGTTCAGTATATCGGTTAATATTGATAATATGACATGTCCAAATACAGAACTTAGACGTCATTTATTAAAGATATTTCTGCGAAACCGTGTGTTTTTATCAACAGTGCTTAAATATCCCTTTGCGTCTTATTACAAAAGGCTATGGCTAGGAATCTTACTTTACTTTTAGCCTAACGCTCTGAACTGGTTTTTGCATTTGGATAAAGTTCTTAATACAAAAATAACAACTTAGAACTGCACTAAGTGGTCAGATTAGTGAAAAGAACTGCATTTCTACGAAAACATTTTGGGTTCTTTAGTCAATAACTGGCTTGGTGGTTCCCGAGTGTACTACGTGAGCTCGACAAATGGATGTGCGAATAACACTTGTGCGACAAAACTATACTGCGACTCATCATAGGTCGAACGCACGCTTGTGCGACACACTGAATCTAGTCGTTTCTAGCACTCGCCGGCCGCTGCCGCGGCACCGCTCGCTTCGCTCGCTCGGCTCGTGCGTAGGAGGTCACAGTTTTAACCTAACCTAACCTAGTGTACTACGTGAACTCGAGTGTGTCGCACAAGCGTGCATTCGAACTATCGTGAGTCGCAGTACAGTTTTGTCGCACAAGTGTTATTCGTACATCAATTTGTCGAGCTCACGTAGTACATCCCGGGCACGCCACAATTGCGGCGGTAAGTCCCCTCTTTGAGGAGTGGATAGAGAGGCGCCACGGCGCCCTCACCTTCCGCCTGACGCAGGTTCTCACCGGGCATGGGTGCTTCGGTGGGTTCCTGTTCAGGATAAAGCGGGAGGAAACGCCCGGGTGTTTCCATTGCGAGGATCGTCTGGAGGACACGGTGGAGCATACGGTGGAGGTGTGCCCTGCTTGGGCGGAGCACCGCCGTGTCCTCGTGGAGGCGATCGGCGGCGGCGACCTCTCGCGTCCGGCCCTGGTGCGAGCCATGGTTGGGAGCGAGAGGGCATGGGAAGCCGTCACCTCCTTCTGCGAAGCAGTAATGCTCGCGAAGGAGGAGGCGGGGCGCGTGAGGGAGTGGCAGTCTCTGCGCCCTCACGTCCCTAGCCGCCGCAGGAGGAGACGCCCCGGGCGTCGGGAGTCGATAGCAGACTCCCGGCCACCGTAGGCGCGAGCTTGCGGGTGGCGAGCAATGGGTAGCTCGCCGCCCGGTAAGGACCAGGCTCGGGTCGACGGCGCGTAGTGTTCCACGCGCGCCTCAAAGACATGTCAGCAACACTGAAGGGGTTTGCTAGGACCAATGCCTGCCGGGGTCGCGCGATTGTTCGAAAGAGGTACCGTGACCCTGGCACATGGGCAACTGAAGGAACACGGGTGGGTTTTAGTCAGTAAAAGTCTGACACGCCCTCCCGCTCTGCCCAGAGCGGGAGAAGTCATTTGATGATTTCCCATCCAAAAAAAAAAAAAAAAAAAAAAAAAAAAAAAAAAAAAAAAAAAAAAAAAAAAAAAAAAAAAAAACGTAGTACATCCGTGGTTCCCGGGTAAAACTACACTAAATAAAAACCTTGTTTTTTAATAAGGAAGCTGAATGACTATGGGTCGATGAAACATTGTTCGGTATGATGCCAGACGTTAAGAATAGAACCATCTCATTTCTTCTGGTTGTCGTAGAAGACTACTAAGGGAGTTACTATAGAATGGACAGCAGTGTTCTCTGTGCATCTAACCACCATACTGCGATTGCCAATCCGCCTGCCAAGTATGGCAATTGTGGCAACTCTCCCCCTTTGGAGGTTGCTTATGCCAGGCAGTGGACGTCTTTCGACTGAAATGATGAGATAATATATTATATAATGATAACGATGACGCATTTTTTAATGTTGCACAAGAGGGATTGCATGAGACACAGAACACGTACACGGGGATTGTCAACATTTTCTAAACAAACCAAGCGTCACAGTTTATTCGCACTGCGGCAGAAATGGCGTATAGAAACTAACAGCTGTTAAAGCGGTTCGTGTCAGTAGTTTCAACATCACGTTCGTCATCAGTTTTTATTTTACTTTAAAAACCGGCCAAGTGGGAGTCGGTCTCGCGCACCGAGGATTCCATACAAACCTGTAGGTATAAAGTTTAAAATTAATAATAAAAAATATTTTTATTATAATGATGTAACTAAAATTTTACAATTTTCCCTTTATCTGTGCTATAAGACGTTGCTTCGTACCAAATTTCAAAATTCTAGATTGACTGGAAGTACCCTTTAGGTTTTGATTCCCTTGCGAGTTTCGAAAATTTGCGGAAATTTGCGGCATAACCGGCTTTATCTTTTGATTGCGTTAGCTTAGAAGTTTGATTTTTTCACAGCTCCAAGGGACAGTAGACTTGAGTATTTGAATAAATTTCAGCTTGATACCTCCACGGGTTCCTGAGAAAAAGGGTCTTGACAGACGGACGGAGGGACGGACGGACGGACGGACAACAAAGTGATCCTATAAGGGTTCCGCTTTTTCCTTTTGAGGTGCGGAACCCTAAAAATATTAATTACATTCATTCAAAGTTGGCTGACAGTCAGAACTTTTTGATCGTCAAAATTATATATGACAGAACTCCCAAAATGCTTACGTTTTACCACTTCCTAGTACTTTATCTGGAAAGAAGAAGTGACGCAACAAACTCAGCACTCATCTACTACAAAGTCTGCTTCATCGGTACCGAGCACCGCATTACTCAGTCATATTAATTTGTTAAACATCCATTGCTTGTCACTCTACCGACCCGTCGAACTAACACCCTGTCGACCTACAGACATGTCGCACACTTGTTTGTCAAACTAATGATAAACACTACATTTTCCGTACCGTAGATCCTACCTACCAAACTCACTAGTAAATTATAAAACTGTCTACAAAGTATTTTTAGTAAGAAGCAAAACAACTCATCATCTGCTTGCCTTTTCTCAACTTAATACCGGTACTTTACATGCGAGTGGCTGCCTATTTTTTTGGATGGGAAATCATCAAATGAGAAGTCATTTGCATTCAGCGGCAGAAGTCTCGCTCTGGGCGGAGCGGGAGAGCGTGTCAGAGGTCTACTGACTAAAACCCACCCGTGTTCCTTCATTTACTCATATGCCAGGGCCATGGTATCTCATTTGAACAATCTCGGGACCCTGGCAGGGCCTATATGACCTTCACAACACAGTTACTGGGTATTACGATACCCCTTGGTAAGAGTGGTTGTCAGACTTTCGGGCTTCTGACGACCTGAAACGATTGACAAAAATCCACGAATGCGCTGGGGCATCGGCTTAGCGTGATATCCAAGGCACAGAGAGGTCTTGGTATGTAAAAGCCACCCATTCACAGACCAATCGCGGCAAACTGTTATAATGTAGCCACAAGATCCAAAGAAAATTACAACAAAATATGAGGTTTTAAAAACTGCTGGTTAAAGACTTAAAGCTTAAACCCAAGATACAAAACGACTATTTGATCTTTTCCAAAATAGAGCAAGAGCAAGCATGAAGTTTAAGTCGACAGACAAGCGGACGTAATAAAACCGCGGCGAGATTTTATCGCGCAATAGATTTTCAACTCTCGCTGTTGAACCGAGCATTTTGAATTCAACAGACAGCAGCGCTCGTGAGTCATAAGAGTGTCCGATTTTCACTCTCGTCGCTACAAAGTGTGTTAAATATCCAGGGCGCGAAAAAATCCTGCCTCGTTTGTATTGTGTCCATTGAATATGATCTGAGGGTCGTCCCGTAAAATAAATCAATACAAATATTACGAATGCCATGTGGTACCAGACGTAAAGAATAAAATCATCCCATATCTTCCCATCGGTGTCGTAGAAGGTGACTAAAGGACTTACTAGAGTATGGGCAGCAGCGTTCTCTATGCATATTACCATCTTACTGCGATCACCAACCCGCCTGCCAAGCGTGGTGATTATGGCTTTGTGGGAGGCCAATGTCCAACTGTGGATGTCTTTCGGCTGAAATGATGATTACGAAATCGGTAATAAGCGTCTCTTCCATCAGTGTATATATATATTATTTTTTTTTGTATGGGAAATCATCAAATGACTTCTCCCGCTCTGGGCGGACCGGGAGGGCGTGTCAGACTTTTACTGACTAAAAATCACCCGTGTTCCTTCAGTTACCCATATGCCAGGGCCACGGTATCTTGTTCGAACAATCTCGCGACTCCTTCATTACTGCTGACATCTCTTTGAGGCTCGCGTGGAACACTACGCGCCGTCGACCCGGGCTGGTCCTTACCGGGCGGCGAGCTACTTATTGTTCGCCGCCCGCAAGCCCGCGCCTACGGTGGCCGGGAGTCTGCCATCGACTCCCGACGCCCGGGGCGTCTCCTCCTGCGGCGGCTACGGACGTGAGGGCGCAGAGACTGCCACTTCCTCACGCGCCCCGCCTCCATCAGTGTATTTTCATTAGTAAACGCTTGAATACAGGAGCGCATTTTAATCAACATGGATTCAAATTAGTTCCTCGATACCTAACGCTGTAAACCATAGAGGTTAATTGATCGTAGATAATCTCAACTCTCTATTAACTATTAATGTAGTATTAATTATGAATGTACTGCGTTCAACATTCAACAGTGTATTAAAGCAAATTAGTGTTCATAATTTGATACTTCTTTTAAAACTTTGTACGTAGGTAGTGTACGGGAGGATATTATTGTTCAGCTAAAAACGTTGAGTGCATCTTATTGCAATCTATCTAGCCTTTTCCCAACTATACCGAGATCGGTTTCTAGTCTAACCAGATGCAATTGGATTAAAGTATTCTACATGGAGCAACTGCCAGTCAGATCTCCACAAACCAGTTGCTTGGTAACACGATACCCCTTGGTAAGACGAAGGGAGAGAAGGGGTCGTCAAAAGTCCTAAAGTCTGACAACCAGTCAGACTCGTATTTTTGCCTTTGCAATGTTTTTGTAAATATGTGAGCACCATGTACCTATCAATCATATAATTAATTTATCTATCTTGTTGCTTCATTTTCAGTTCTTTTATCTGTTGTGGTATGGTAATTTTTATTTTAGGTGCATCGTCTTCACATATAATTGTATAAATATTGTATACAAATACTGAAAACGATTTTAAAAGAGTAACGGTGGAGTTTCATGTCCATTATTCTCCATACGAATCTACCTTTTGGAAGGGGCAACTAGAGTCAATTCTATTTTCATGTAACAGTTGACGTTCAAAAGTGCCTTTTTCAATTGAAATAGCTCTCGCCATCAAACGTAAAAATTTGGCGAGTTTAGAATTAAGTTTCAAAACTGTACTTTACTTTCATTAACAACGTCAACGAAACTGTCACGGTCAACGAAACTGAGATTCCGCTACAATTAAATAGTACATTGAATACGGAACAAAATAAACCGTTAGTCCCCATCGCTTGTCCTGTGATAAAAACATATGCGGGTACTTTAAGCGGCAGTGGTGATTGGAAACAAGAAAAACCTGATCACGAGTGGATACAAGTACAAAGGAAGAAACTTGCCAATCGTTTGGTTGGAACAAAAGGAAAAGCTGAACCAAATACAAAATTTAAAGCTGCTGACAATCACATTCCACTCTTTATCAATTATGTGGATAAGGGAACGAGTGAAAGTGATATTAGAGAATACATTGTAGAAAAGACTAGCATAGCCGTTACTTTGAAGAAAATTAAAATGAAGACTCAGAAATCATACGATGCATATAAAATCTATGTACCACAAACAAAGTTATCATTGTTTCTTGATGATGAACTTTGGCCGGAAGGAATACAGTTCCGGCGGTTTGTTTATTTTAACAGAAACAGGTTTGAGAACTATGGTGATGAAAATAATGAACGGAATGTACCAGTCCAACCGTCTAATTATGTATAGCTGTGTAAATACTAATGATACCGCACCAGAAATGAATTCAGTAAACTTAATTAGTTTTAACTGTAAAAATGTTGTGCGATCTGTGGACTGTGTAAGAAAGCTGTGTGGTACTGCCGACATCATAGCACTGCAGGAGACTTGGCTCTTGCCTCACGACCTCACTTACCTCAGCAGTATTGACGACGGTTTCGGATGTACGGGAACGTCAGCGGTGGACACCTCTGCGGGTATACTTCGCGGTCGACCCCACGGTGGCGTCGCCTTGTTGTGGAGGAAGACTGTGTTCCCAGTGGTTACTGTTGTGAAGTGTGACAGTGTGCGTTTGGCCGCGATAAAAGTCGAATTACATAATAATTGTTCGGCAATCATATTTTCTGTTTATATGCCTACCGATTCTAGAGACAATTTAATTGAGTTTACAGAATGTTTAGGAGAGATTAATGCCATAATTGAAAGTCACAATGTAGAATCAGTGTACTTACTGGGTGATTTCAACGCCCACCCAGGTGAGTTATTTTCATCTGAATTATTAAGTTTTTGTGCCGACCAGTCTTGGTCATGTATTGATATGCAGTTGCTCCCAGTTCAAACATTTACGTTTATTAGTGATGTGCACGGCAGCCAGCGATGGTTAGATCACTGTGTGGTCACTGAAGCTGCGTGTCACTCAGTATTAAGTTGCTCCGTTTTGTATGATACATACTGGTCTGATCATTTACCCATTCTATTAAAATGTAATTTCAATCTTTTAAAATCCAAGTTTATGACGTCTCGAATGTGTGGCGAAAATAAAATAAAATGGGGTGAGCGTGACAAGGAACAGATTGGTATGTACCATGATCACTGCAATTCTAAGTTTAAGGACATAGATTTTCCTAGTGATTTCACTTACTGTGCCGATAAAATGTGTAGTAATCCTACACATAGGTTAATATTAAATGAAATGTATGACAATATTGTGTTGATACTTTCTGAGGCCGCAGAATGTAGCTACAATGATAGAATGAAACGGCGAGGTAAATATGTTACGGGCTGGAATAGATATGTGCGCGGCGCTCACGGGAGGGCGCGGCTTTGTTATCACACGTGGTTGTTAAACAATAGACCGGCCTCCGGTGTTATATATAATGACATGTGTAATTCTAGACGATCTTTTAAAAGCAAGTTGAAATGGTGCCAAAATAATCAACAACAAATAAAAATGAATATCATTGCCGAACACCACGCAAATAGTGACTTTACTAAGTTCTGGAAGTCAACTAACCAGATGAATCTTAGACCCAGCCTTCCCGTGAGCGTGGCTGGGGCCCATGACTCTGGTGATATAGCTAATGTGTTTCGGCGCTATTTTAATGTAGAATCTCCTCTGGGGCCAACCTCACCAACGATGCTAGATGCTGGGGCCCATGACTTAGAGTTAAGCGTAAGTTTTACTGCAGCAGAAGTAGATTCAGTAATAAGGAAAATGGTGTGCGGAAAGTCTCCAGGGCATGACAGTCTCAGCATCGAGCATCTACGGTACGGTGGATTCCACCTTCAGAGAGTGCTTTCATTGTTTTTTAATTTGTGTTTAAGTCATTCATATTTACCTGAGAAATTGATGCAAACCATAGTAGTTCCTGTTATTAAAAATAAAACGGGTGACCCTTCAGAGGTTTCCAACTACAGGCCGATCTCTCTGGCTACTATTATAGCCAAAGTACTGGACAGTCTTATTGATCGTCACTTAGGGGCACACTTGAGACTGAACGATGCACAGTTTGGGTTTAGACCTGGTCTCTCAACAGAAACTGCTATTCTGTCGCTCAAACAGACAGTCCAGTACTATACTGCTAGGAAAACTCCAGTCTATGCCTGTTTTTTGGACTTATCCAAAGCCTTTGACCTAGTGTCCTACAACAGGTTATGGGTAAAGCTTCAGGATACCAGTGTACCCAGGGAAATAGTGTCTGTACTGATGCATTGGTATGATAAGCAGAAAAATCATGTTAGATGGGCAGGCACACACTCGGATGAGTACAAGCTGGAATGTGGTGTGAGGCAAGGGGGGCTTTCCTCTCCTCGTCTCTTTAATTTTTATATTAATGAGCTGATCGAGGAGCTCCGTAGCACTGGGATCGGTTGCCATATAGATGGTGTATGTATAAATAATATAAGCTACGCCGATGACATGGTGCTCCTGAGCCCTTCAGTCTGTGCATTGAGAAACCTTGTATTTATATGTGAATCTTATGCAGAGGCCCATGGCCTCAAATACAACTCAGTGAAATCTGAAGTGATGGTTTTTAAGGCAGGAACCAAATGCTATGAGAACGTACCCAAGATTCTCTTAGATGGTACCCCGTTGAAGAGAGTTACTAAACTGAAGTATTTGGGTCACTGGGTCACTGATGATTTGAAGGACAGTATTGACATTGAGAGAGAGCGCAGGTCATTGTCTGTACGATGTAATATGTTAGCTCGCAGGTTTGCACGCTGTACAAATAAAGTAAAAATAACGTTGTTCAGAGCATACTGTCAATCCTTCTACACGGGCAGCCTGTGGGTTGACTATTTGCAGAGGGCGTACAGTGACCTGAGAGTGCAGTACAACAATGCATTCAGGGTGCTGTTGGGGCTGCCGCGGTATTGCAGTGCGTCTGGCATGTTTGCCGAGGCCCACGTAGACAGCTTTGCTGCAGTTATGCGCAAGCGTTGCACCTCCGTCTTAACACGCATGCGTGCTAGTAGCAACAGCATCCTGTGTGTATTGTCAGACCGGTGGGATTGTCCGATGCTCGAGCGCTGGATACGACTGCACGCAGTCAAGTGAACACATGCACGTGTATCGGATTATCCCATGATGTTTTTGTGTGGTTTAAAAAAAAAAAAAATAAGTTTTGTATATAGTTCTTAGCGTCTTGTCTCATTACTAACATTAGTTTCTCATAAGCATTTCTGTGTTACTAACAATTTTATGGATGTAAATCTGAAATAAATGAATATAATATAATAATAATAATAATAATTAAATAAAAAATTAAGAAAATGCTTTGACTTTCGAAATTCTGATGACCCCTTTTTTTTTTTTTTTTTTTTTTTTTTTTTTTTTTTTTTTTTTTGGATGGGAAATCATCAAATGACTTCTCCCGCTCTGGGCGGAGCGGGAGGGCGTGTCAGACTTTTACTGACTAAAACCCACCCGTGTTCCTTCAGTTGCCCAGTGCCGGGGCCACGGTATCTCTTTTGAACAAGGTCCTAGCAGACCCCTTCACTGCTGCTGACATCTCTTTGAGGCGCGCGTGGAACACTACGCGCCGTCGACCCGAGCTTGGTCCTTACCGGGCGGCGAGCTACCCATTGCTCGACGCCCGCAAGCTCGCGCCTACGGTGGCCGGGAGTCCGCAATCGACTCCCGACGCCCGGGGCGTCTCCTCCTGCGGCGGCTAGGGACGTGAGGGCGCAGAGACTGCCACTCCCTCACGCGCTCCGCCTCCTCCTTCACGAGCATTACTGCTTCGCAGAAGGAGGTGACGGCTTCCCATGCCCTCTCGCTCCGTACCATGGCTCGCACCAGGGCCGGACGCGAAAGGTCGCCGCCGCCGATCGCCTCCACGAGGACACGGCGGTGCTCCGCCCAGGCAGGGCACACCTCCACCGTATGCTCCACCGTGTCCTCCAGACGATCATCACAATGGAAACACCCGGGCGTTTCCTCCCGCTTTATCCTGAACAGGAACCCACCGAAGCACCCATGCCCGGTGAGAACCTGCGTCAGGCGGAAGGTGAGGACGCCGTGGCGCCTCTCTATCCACTCCTCAAAGAGGGGACTTACCGCCGCAATTGTGGCGTGCCCTGCGCTGGGTTGCGACAATCGTACCCGCCATGTCGCCATGAGATCCTGCCGGAGCTCTGTCCGCCGTGCCGCGATTTGTCGCGGCAGCGGAGTTTCGCCCCGGCGTTTCGCGTCCTCGCGCCACTCCCACATGTGGGCGAGGACCTTTGCCTCCAGATCCCATGGCGGCACTCCGGCAAGGAGGCTCGCCGCCTCGCAGGAGACCGTGCGGTATCCCCGGATTAACCGGATGGCCATGACCCTTTGGGCCGCACTCAACTGGCGCGCTGGGCGCAGCCTCAATGAGGGCGCCCACACCGGTGCCCCGTATAGGGCCATGGACCGCACGACCCCCGTGTAGAGCCTCCGGCAGGAGGCGTTTGGTCCCCCCAGATTGGGCAGGAGCCGCTTTAAGGCAGCCCCCGCCCGCTCCAGTCTGGGAGCCAAACGTCGGAAATGCTCAACGAAGTTCCACCGGCTGTCGAGGACAAGTCCTAGGTACTTCATCGTCGACTCGACGCCGATGTGAACCCCTCCCACCGTGAGTTGGGAACCCGAAGGTGGCGCGTTCCGAGGACCATGAAAACCCATGGCCTCGGACTTGTGCAGAGCCACCTCGAGTCCCAATTGCCGGATTCTTTCGACGATTGTCGCAACCCCGCGTGTCATTAAGTCGGCCGCCGCCTCGTACGACCTCCCCTGCGCCAGGACCAGCGTGTCGTCAGCGTAGCAAACCACGCTGACGCCGTTAGGGAGGTCGGCGCGCAGCACCCAGTCGTATCCGATGTCCCACAGATGCGGCCCCAGAACCGATCCCTGTGGGACACCGCACGACATCTCTCGCCGGTTCCATTCTGATGACCCCTGACGACGATGGTCACCCCTGCTAGCCTTAACCGCGACAAGCGTAGCTTAACCTGATCGATCGACCTTTGCAGATGTAAGTACTTAACCACAAACCCCCTCAACTGTTAAGTGCATGTTATCATAATTTCAATTTACTTTGTGAAGTAAACTGCACCTTAATTACGTAATACACTAAGTATAAAATCACCAAACGAGAAAATTTTTGGTTCTAGGACATGACGGTTTCCTCACGGTGTGTTCCTACATCATTTTGAAAGCAGTGGTGATTAAATAATTTCAAATAAGGAATGCGCTTGTCAGGACTCAAGCTTACGTGTTCATGGTCGTAAACCGTAACCACTGGGTCACTACTGCTCTACGTAGTCATCTTATAAGAAACATAACTATGACTGGTAAAACTAGAGTGACGCGACCATGACCTTAATATCTAAGTACACAGACCAAAGAACTTACGCAGCGACGCAAAAATTTACGCGTTCTTTACGACCGGAGTAACACTTCTCGGCATTTTACGAGTTTAGGCGACTTTTTCATAAATTTTCCACTTTTGGAGGCACAACACTAAAAAAGTTTTGAAATGCTTCAACAATACTGCTTTGTGGAGTTTTTTACATATTCTCACATAAATTCATTTTGGTGCTAAAAATGTTTTCGAGCTATGGAAGTACTAAAATTTATTTGATTAATTTAATTGTTAGATTGCTTCAAAAAGTCCTGGTAAAAGCTATCCTGTTGCCCAGTATACGGGGCTGTGGAAGTCAGATAGGCTTTTGCTCCATGTAAAATACTGGTCTTCAGCTGCATCCGGTTAGACTGGAAGCCGACCTCAACATAGTTGGGGAAAGGCGGGTAGATAATTATGTTGTAATGTTTCTATTAGATAAAAAATCAAGAAATTAATTAAATAAGAAAGAAAGAAAGAAAATTCGTTTATTTGCGGCAAACATGACGCACAGAAAGACCAAAAGTATACAAAACAAAAAATAAGGTGCGGTAAAACATGCGTCATATCCACGCAAAACGGCCATCACTCAGCATAATGCTGTGACCCTATGCGAGACAGAGTCCCAGCGCTGGTTTTCAGTGACAGCCGGTCGTAGTTTCTTATATCATGTGATTACAGTAAGGTTGTAATTAAGAAAGAAATCCTTCAAAATTTACAATAACCTACAAAAGAATTTTCAGCGCTGCATCCAAGCTGTATGAAACCAAGGTATGAGCTTTTCCGTATAGTTCCAACAAATTGTAAGTACATATTCTAAACTCAATGGTTCGTTAGTTTGGCTGCTTCGTTAGTCTAGTGGTCGCAAGCTACTGCTAAACATGAGGCCCTGGGTTTGATTCTCAGATCGAGCAAAGTGTTGTTGGGTTTTTTCTATTTAAAATTTCTCAGTAGGAGTCGCGGAGACTGGATTTGTGCCCGTTTGACGGCAATAGGCTCGCCCCCTATTACATAGGACATAGACATGACTGGCGAACTTTGGGTGTGCTATAGGTACACTTTTTCTCACCTTAAGGTGAATGCTCCAAACCAGCCCGCGAAATTCAAAATTTCTTGCGTTTTTTGCAATTCGCAGGCCAGTGCTAGGTTTTATGTTGATTAAAATATTATTCGCGCCTGTAAGACGTATGTAGTTACAGAATTATAATCATCAAAATCGCCAATACAACCCTCCAAGTTCATAAAGGCCTAGGAACAAAAAAAAAAAGCAGAAAAAGTCATTCCTACAGCTTTATGAACTTAGAGCGTTGTATTGATGATTATAATTCTGTAACTACATACGTCTTACAGGCGCGAATAATATTTTAATCAACATACAATCTAGCACTGGCCTGCAAATTGCAAAAAACGTAAGAAAATTTGAATTTCGCGGGCTGGTTGAAGCATTCACCTTAACCAAGCAAGGCGTGATATTCTGTTTGTGCCTATCTATGAATAATTCTGTATTGCACCACAATTAAAATTTGTCCTACTTTACATAAAGGGTTTTTCAACAAGAACTTTGTTTTCCATTTGGGGCAATACCAACAGCATCACAGTTTTGAAATTTAGTTTTTTGACGGATTCATAGTACATGCTTTGACAATTGTTACAATGAATTCAATGTCGCTCGAAATTCACATTAAAATAATTAAAATCCACTATGAAAATGGTGGTTCTGTTAAAGTTACATTTCGTAAAATTCGTGATATTTCCGGACAACATAATCGTCCTTCTGAGACCGCTATTAAGAATTTGGTCGCTAAATTTGAGTCGACAGGCTCGGTACAAAATGTGCCACATGTCACACAGCCAATTAAACGATCAATTTATTGCAAAGCAAATTTCCCGATCGCATAATTTCAAGAAATTCAGCGATTAAGTGGCCAGCCAGATCGTATGATTTAACACCACTGGATTATTTTTTGTGGGGCTATGTTAAAGATAGAGTCTATACGGAGCCAATCGAATCGATTGCAACCTTAAAACTCAAAATCCGTGATGTGATTAATGAAATAGACCTGCCATTTTGCCAAAAAGTGATTAAAAACTTTGATGAAAGAATCGACATCTGTCAGCGTGCTTGTGGTGGATATTTGTCAAATATCATTTTGCATTCATAATTGCCAATCCTTTCCCTTCGTAATGCAATAAAAATTTGAATTATCTTCATCTAAATTCTTTGTTTTATTTTGTTTTAAAAAACAAAGTTCTTGTTGAAAAACCAGATATATTATATGCTTACATAACTACATAATTACTATCCAGCTAAGAAATACAATAGTATTAGTCAGTTACTCTCCGAATATTGTCAGTGTTAGGTAGTTGATTGAGATTAAATGTATTGTTGTGGCAGCGCACACCGTCACGAGTTTTAATCCTTTGGCGAGTAACTCCGGAAAGCCTACCTCGTGCATCAGCCTAAAGATCACCACTGGCAAATGTTTATATTCAATTTTACACTATTCCTTCTAAACAGCTAACAAAACAAAAGTGAAAATCTTTGCCCAAGTATTGCACAACCCAGTCATTCATACTGGATGCGCTTTAAACTGTGGAGTAAACTCCGCTTCTACCCGTATTCATCCATGTGAAAGGGTAAACAAACCCTGGCATTTTAATAGTGATGAAAACTAAAAAAAATGTGAATAGCCAGCGAATGAAGCTGAAGGTTCAAACTTACTAGGGTTGTTACAGGTAGATAATAAATATCAATAAATTATTTATGTAATAGTTTTTATATAAAAAACAACCAACTTCCAAAGTACAAATTGTAAAATAACTATAATTTCAGAAGTTAGTGTCTTTGCTTTTATAGTTTGATTTTTTGCCACCGACTTACGAAAATAATGCTATAATATTTTTTTTTAATTTGTAAAGATAAAAAAATCTTATGTTTTTTTTTTGCAATTTGCAGGTCAATGCTGTATATTTATTATACTGTAACACGTACGTAAATAATTATAATCCAATTAAATCCCAATACGTAACTATGTTATGAAAAAGTAATTCAATGGGATTAAATGAACAGCATTTACTTTAAGGTATCAATCATTCTATGATAATGATTATGAGAACATCTTGGCAGACTTCCTAACGTAGAAAATTTTTCGTAAAATTATTCGGCTATCTAAAAAAAAACTGTTGTTTCCATACAGTTTGACCACATATGCAGGAAACGGTTGCTTTTATTTATTACGACGAAAAATTTTGACGCAAATGGTCTACAATCATAAATGCTGAAGTGGTGGGTCATGGTAACAATCTGCGCATTTTTTTTTCTGTAGTTTGTGACTTACACACACTAAACTAATGCCTTAATAATAACATGTTGTTGGATTTTGTAATTTCGGCACTACGCAAGATGGTGGTGGTGGTATGGGCAAAAAAAAGCTTTTTTATGCAAAGCAATATGCAGAAGATTATGCCCGGTGTAAAACTGGGTGCCGTACAACCCTATAAAATATTTTTATTACCTGCAATATTTCTGGGTTCTCTAAACCTAATTAAATTAATGAGTTTTTAGTTCAGTATAAATTAGAGGAAGAATTTAATTTAGTAGACGTGGAAGCTTTTTAGGGGAAAAACTTATTCACGTTTAGTGCTTGTTCAAATGGTTAAAAATACCTGCTTAAGTATTTTAAAAATCTTCACTAATTGCCTTTGCGTATGTATTTGATTAACTGCATTTGAATTTACATTTGGCACAAAATGATATGTGCATAGAAATATTTTTACGTGCGTAGTTTATCTACGCATCTAAAATCAAACAGAGAAAATCAATCTATTGCGTAACATCTAACTGTGCCTGAAATTGACGTAGGCTTATGTAATATCATTCTGTATAATACAATACGATCAAAACGACTAGAAGAGTAGTAAAATAACATACTAATACCCTAATGGTTTCAGAAGTTCAACAATTCACAGTTTTTATCTAATAAATCATGGTCAGGTACCTCGTATGTAAAGTTAACAACATAAAATCACGTACTGTCACATTTTGACAACTGTATGTATTGATTGTTGAGAGGCGCCTGTTGACCGTTTATTAGCAACGTGTGTTACAAAAATAATACATTGCCTAGTGTCACTACGTAACTTGCAAGCCACACGAGCAGTCGAAATATTTCTCTATCCTATGTAATTCATCTCATCATCATTTTAGCCGTAAGACGTCCATTGCTGGGCATCAGCCTCCCCCAATTTAGGGGGGTTTGCCATAATCGCCCGCTAAGTAGGTGAATTGGCGGTCACAGTATGGTGGTAAAATGCATAGAAAACGCTACTGCCCATCTTCTTGTAAGTCTCTTACTCGTTTCTTACGACACCCACGGAAAGAAATTGGAATGTTAAAATAATTTTCAAAATTATACTAACCAGTATTCGACTAGCCTATTAGTTTAGTGGTTAGCGACCCTGACTGCTAAGACTGAGGTCGTGGGTTCGATTCCCACCCAGGACAAATCTTTGTGTGATGATCACAATCATTTGTTCTGTGTCTGGGTGTGATTTATCTATAATATGTATGTATTTAGAAATATATATAAGTATATTTATCAGTTGTCTGGTTGCCATAGTACAGGCTCTGCCTAGTGTGGGATCAGATAACGGTGTGTTGGTTGTCCCAAGATATTATTATTATTATATTATAAGTATTAAATGTCTATTATACGGCCAATAATTGACGTAGCGTGTCCTTTTGTTTAAATAATAATTTACCTGACTTGACCGTGACTCCACATTGCCACCGAAACCAAACTAAAACCGTCTACGTGTTGAAAACCACATTAGCACTAACACAATTAGCTTACGACACTTACTGTCTCCTATCAGATTGCCCAAATGGCCCATCAGCACTTTGTAACAAGTATTTAATTAATTAACACTTAGCAGCCACTTACCCTTAATTACACAATATTGCGAAATCGATAAGGATTCTTTTCTTCCCTTTGTTTGTCTTCACTTGAAGACGGAATTGGAAACCGTTTCGCGGCGATTGTTTTTCAGGATTAGAAACAAGTGGGCCTCAAGAAGGCTGAAAGTCACCCAAAGGGCGATAGAGAGGGCTGTGTCTGGAGTTTGCCTACGCGATCGAATCAGATTAAAAGAGATCCTTAGAAGAACCACGGTAACCGACACAGCCCGAAGAATGCTTGTCTTCTTCGAAAAGCTGGGGGCATGTGGTTTCCAGTATAACTAGTGGCAGCTAAATACTTTTTTTTTTGTTTAGTGACTTCATAACCCAGCCGATGCCCATCTGACTCTATAACCCAGCTACTGAGAAACACGATACCCCTTGGTAAAACTGGTTATAAGACTTTCAGGCTTTTGAGTAACCGTAACGGCTGACAATCATCTACGTTAAGTTATAAACGATATAGAACGCATCCAGAACAAGTTTGTGAGATTCCTATACTTAAAGCAGTATGGTGTGTATCCAGGGTACCCACTGCTGTATCCTACTCTATTTGTACTGGGTATGGTAGGCTAGAATAAACTGGAAGTAAGAAGGGAAATAGCTCTCGCAGCTTATTTATTTAAGGTTATGCGAGGTAAAATACACAACCCAGGCGTTCTATGCACGGTTGAGTTGTGTGTACCTGATGGGTACGTGGGGCGACGGAGGCGGCCGCCGCTGCGGTGGGTGCCGCCCGCTCGCACCAACTTGCTGCAACACGCGCCGCTGACGCGCGCCCTACGTACGCTCAATATGGTGTTGCATTACAACAGATTAACTGCTTCAATTGTACTCTGAACGAATTCACACAGCCCGCATTTTTTAAGCTTACTCTTGGTTGATCACAAACTTGTAAGTCGAACCATTGTTAGCTATTATAACTACACTATTGTATTAAGTAAGCCTGTGATGATAGTTGTACGTATATGTGTGTTTTAAATAAATAAAATGATCAATGTTACCAGCAGTTGGTTATCACTTATCAGTGACGGGTTTTCTGAAGGCACGGAGCGGTTCCTGTATGTAATGGATAGTCACCCATCAACTTACCGACCTCGGCAAGTGTTGTTTATCATGCGGCTATAATTAATTAGCTATGCTGCACAGATTTTAGATTCTCGATAAGTTTTTATGAGACCGTAAAATATCTTTGACCACATGAGGTTTTTGCTATTTATTTATCTAGTGTGATAAATAAATATCAGACTATTTGTCTTTTTATAAAAGATGGCAAACAGAGATCGTCGCATTTTTCTTAACAAATGCGTCCCCTACTTACAAAATAAAATATTTTAAGAAAAAAAAAGAAATGTTTAGAAAAAAACCTTACTAAAAGGAAACTCAGTACTTACTTACCATGTGTCAGATACAACAATGGGCTTTATCAATATTCTGTCTCAGTAACTGCTTAAGAGGAACGTTGAGGGGGGATCAATAGCAAAACTTTTCTCATCGCGTCGAGTCTCTATGATTCCCTAAAGATTACTTAGTTCTGGAGATAACTAGGTCGCGAATTGGCGTGATTTCCTTTGTATACTGCGCTAAATGGAAAATATGAAGTTCTTATCTTTTTATTATGTGTGATTCATATACGAAAGGAATTTGAAAATAGTTGATTAAGTATTAAAATAATAATATTATTATGTAAAAGTTCTATAATACAAAAGAAAATAATCATATAACATCATAAAGTTCAACCGCATCGTTCTCTCATCGCCACGCTACAGCTAGCTAATTCTTTGCAATACTAAATTATTTGGCCAAAATTAGGCTAGGCCTCTAGTCACCTGTAGAGCACCCACTTGGCGATGTCTCGATAAACAAATTGGGCACTCTGACCCCATGGCCCTAGAGTTTCAACCCTAAATCGAAAGTTCCAATAAAATTAGACTTCTAATGAGATTTGAATAATGAAACCAATAGTCCAGATCAGCCCTGGGCTTTCGTCTGGCAGTGGAATGGTGCAGGCTCACTTTTCCAAGTTAGTACCGAAATATCGATGATGGTCTAATTTTAATAGAAAACGCAATCACACTGTCACACAGAGAGCCAGATAGAGTGAAAATCGCTTTCTCAGCGTATCGTATTTCTAGTAACAAGTTATAGAAATTAAAAAGAAATTTGTTATAACAAATATTTAAATTGCTTAATGGGCAGTTACGTGTGGTTAATTAATAAATCAGAAAACAATCTAAATAAAATTAGCAGTTGGGCAGACGTTTAACCTTCAACCTATGTGTTGGCCGCTAAGCTTGGCTTGATTGCAAAAGACCTAACAAGCGGTCCCTCCTTGGGTTCGTCTTCACTTCACTGTGGGTGTCCAAGCCATGGCATACTGAACCCCTCACCTCGTCAATGCGGGAACCCGTCGGGAGGGCTAAGGTAACCCATTTGGTAGGGGTGCCCTGGATTAGTTCATCATCAATATCATTACAGCCGAAAGACGTCCACTGCTGGACATAGGCCTCCTTCTATTTGGGGGGTTTTGCCATAATCGCCACGCTTGGCAAGCGGGTTGGCAATCGCAATATGGTGGTGAAATGCATAGAGAACGCTGCTGCTTATTCTCTAATAAGTCCCTTAGTCGCCTCTTACGACACCCACCGGAAGAGACGGGATGGTTTTTTATGTCGGACAGCACACGGATTAGTAACTGCGACAAATTCGGCTTACGCGTGATGGGTCACAGTTCCAACTACCCTATATTATATTGTAGTCTGTGGTTCCAACCTAACTTATGAACTGCCGAAACATCTACTACCTATTCCAATGGAAGGAAAGAATGAAATAACAAACCAATTTTCTTTTTATTACCACTTACATTTTTGTGTCACATAAATTTACTAACTACCGAAAAACTTATAGGGTAGGTAGTTTCATATAATAAGTCTACCTTTCTAAATTCGACCATTCAGTTCCCGTAATCGGGTACCAAAAAGACAAATACTCCACACGAACCGTATTAGAGATACCCATTGTTAAGTCTCACGGTAACAAAGGGATGCATCAAACTGCGGTGACGACAATGGAACCTCATCTTGTAACTCACACGGTCATACTACCGGTAGATTTGTAGTAGGGATGTGGGGGGTTAGCATATAATCTTTTGTAAGGAAAGATATGGGACAATTTGATCATAAATATTACTGACAATTGCGTGCACTGACTGAACAGAGGGGTAATTGCGGAACTTTTTATCGGTAGGAATTGGTTTAATATTCATAGTTAAACAACATTCATTGCGTTATTTACATTGCTGAGCCGACAATTTATTCGACCAAATGACGCAATGGTTTAGAAATAGTCTTCAATCCCATTCAGATTCTGATAAATTGTGCGTTTCGCAATCAGGGTGCAGGTCCTCTTAATATGTGTGGTTCTTACCTTAGAAGATAATTTCAGACACCAAACTTCATAGGCTTCACAGGATCTGACCAAGATTATCAAAGTCAAGAAATTAAAAGAAACGGCAAACTCTGAGTTTGAATTGGCCTTTCTTCTCGGAATAGTCTGAATGGAATCCTACATCATCTAGTTTTAAAAATATGATTAACTAGCTTTTGCCAGCGGCTTCGCCCGCGTGGAGGTCGGAAATCATCCCGCAGGAACATACTACCGGGATAAAAAGTACCCTATATGTTATTCCAGGTTATAAACTATCTGTGTGCGAAATTTCATCTAAATCGGGTGAGTAGTTTTTGCGTGAAAGAGGAACAAACATCCACACATCCATACATACAAACTTTCGCGTTTATAATAAATAAATAAATATCTTAGGACAACCAATACACCGTTATCTGATCCCAAACTAGGCAGAGCCTGTACTATGGTAACCAGACAACTGATAAACATACTTATATATTTCTAAATACATACATATTATAGATAAATTACACCCAGACACAGAACAAATGATTGTGCTCATCACACAAAGATTTGTCCTGGGTGGGGATCGAACCCACGACCTCAGTCTTTGCAGTCGGAGTCACTAACCACTAGACTAACAGGCCAGTCAATATAATATAAGTAGGATGTCTAAAAGTAGTTGTACATACCTACTTATGAATTATTATCATTTATCATTCACATTATCACAAATTTAACATCAGGCCTCAATTCCCCGAATAGTTAGGTGAGGAATACCTAACCTAATACCTACCTAATATACTAATATTCACATCTCGTTAGTTATATTTAAATTCCATGTGGCGGGAGCAAGCCCTAT
The DNA here is from genome assembly GCA_947507805.1 of Aporophyla nigra. Lineage (NCBI taxonomy): Eukaryota > Metazoa > Arthropoda > Insecta > Lepidoptera > Noctuidae > Aporophyla > Aporophyla nigra. The sequence goes on along the minus strand of OX382307.1, from coordinate 19,600,544 downwards.
CGTAATTCTGGGTGTACAATAGATATACCTCTGGCTAGCTTTCTGTAGAAAACAGGTTTAAATTGCCAAATGGCAAAAAACGGAACCCTTATAGATTCGTCATGTATGTCTGTCTGTCCGTCTGTCTGTCTGTCTGTCTGTCTGTTTGTCTGTCTGTCTGTCTGTCGGAGTATGTCACAGCCACTTTTTGCCGAAACTATAAGAGCTATGATGTTGAAACTTGGTAATTAGATGTATTCTGTGAACCGCATTAAGATTTTCACACAAAAATAGAAAAAAAAAACAATAATATTTGGGGTACCCCATACATAGAACTGAAACTCAAAAAAAAAAGTTAATCAAACCCATACGTGTGGGGTATTTATGGATAGGTCTTCAAAAATGATATTGAGGTTTCTAATATCATTTTTTTCTAAACCGAATAGTTTGCGCGAGAGACACTTCCAAAGTGGTAAAATGTGCCCCCCCCCCCCCCCGTAACTTCTAAAATAAGGGAATGATAAAACTAAAAAAAATATATGATATACATCACCATGTAAACCTCCACCGAAAATTGGGTTGAACGAAATCTAGTGAGTAGTTTTTTTTTTAAAACGTCATAAATCGTAAACCACAATTTACCTTCCATTCAGTCAACTCAAACATAAAAATTAAAAAATACATTTAATTTCATAAACATAAACCTTATGCATAAACCGTGAATACCTGCAGGTTTGTACGGAACCCTCGGTGCGCAAGTCCGACTCGCACTTGGCCAGTTTTTTCTGAAAGTGGCTGGGACAGACAGGATGCGGAAGGCGGAGGACAGGGTGTTGTGACACAACATGGGAGAAGCCTACATCCAGCAGTGGACTGCGGCAGGCTGAATTAATTAAAACTTCTTTTTCTAAGCTTCTGATAAAGCAAACATACCTACACCAATAATATATAATGCAGGAATACGTTGGATGCGAGAAGCACAGAATAGGTTGAAGTGGCGGTGCTTGGGGGAGGCCTATGTCCAGCAGTGGACGTCTTTCGGCTGAAATGATGATGATGATGATGATGATGACCTACACCAAAAATCCCAATTTAACCGAACAAATTATTTTATAACTAAGAAATAAAACAGCCGAAACCATATTAATTTCACAAACTCTTTATTATAAAAGTGTTCAGCAATTTCCAAATGAAATATCACCATTCACCTCGTTAAAACTTTTCCAATGAACCAATTAAGAAATTCTTAACAGACACTCAAAGAAAAGTCCTCGAGTGAGTACCGAAAGGGTACGAAGTACCAATTTCTGCGTATCACTTTCTCATTTAGCAACGTCATCTTTTTCTCAACTTCTGAAGTCAAATATTTGAGTTTCAAGAATTTGTGTTCCAACTTACAAGTTGTTGGATTTGGATCTCAATGCAAATATATACTTACCTTCTTAAGATCCATATATAAACTGAATAGTTTAATAGTTGATCTTTAAGATTTATTTGAGGGAAGACCAAAAATTGCGTATTTCGGGTCACAAATTATGGCATTTTTAAGTAGTTAAATAAACCATTTTAGTCGTAAAAAATGCAATGGCATTCGATGTCTGATAATATTATAATTATTGAGAATATTTCATTTCTAGGTTTAGGATAAAATGACAAGGGAAATCTTTTAATTATAACTGAAACTTAAATCATAATCTTTAGATTCTATATCTCTTGCACTTGCTAAAACAACCACTGTTCATTAAGCAAAAATTTCTCTACTGCCCATTAAAACCTTAAAATGAAAAAAAAAAGGTAAAAGGAATATCAAAATTAATAGCGTGGATACTTAAAACCGTAACGTAAATCTGCGTTCTTTGGCAGAAAATACAAGCATAAAATTTCACTTATTAAACCATCAAACCGAACGACTACGTACCAATGTTTTAATTAAGATTTACTCGTAAATTCAAAGGTCTTAATCATCCCAAAAGAGTCTTAAAACTTTAAGTCCGGACTACATCAAAATAATGAAGGCTAAACCAAACGAAATCCGTTGTCAATTCGTTGATGGATTTGCTTACAGCCTGCTAATGAAAAACGTTTGAAATAAAGTGCTAAATAAAGTAAAAAAATGTTTAGTAATTACAACGTTGCCTAGCAACTGATCCATCTACATCAGCTAAGTATCACAGGGCTTATAGCTACCTGCCAGGGTTGCTGATTTCTTCGAAAGATTTACCGTGGCCCGAGCACAGGCAAATGAAGGAACACGGGTGGGTTTTAGTCAGTAAAAGTCTAACACGCCCTCCAGCGCGGGAAAGGTCATTTGATGTTTTCGCAACAAAAAAAGGGCTTGTAGCTAAGTAACAACAGACGCACGGGTCGATAGAACAGGTTAACCTAAAATTGCCGCGGATGGCCGTGGATGGGTGACCAACTGACTTTTACTTTACATAGCAAGACCCCTCTATGATTAGAAAAGCACGTTAAGCCGTTAGTTTCAGCCTGTTATTCCTAGATATTCGATAGTCGTTACGGATCGTCATTAGCTCGATAGTCTGACAACCAGCCTTAACAAAGGATGATCAGGTTGTGGAGGTCAGACAGGCGGTCGCTCAACTTAAAATGCTGGTATTCAGCTGCATCCGGTTAGACTGGACGCCGACCCCAACATAGTTAGGAAAAGGCTAGGTAGATAACCATAACCATCACAATTATCATTCTTTTTTACAATTATAAGTCCGCTTTCAGCATAATTCGATGCATCTGATTACCAGTATTCCACATGAAACGACTATCTTCCTGACCTCCATATCTTAGTTACTCATCATCATCATCATCGTTTCAGCCGAAAGACGTCCACTGCTGGACATAGACCTCCCCCAAGCTCCGCCGCTTCGACTGGTTTTGTGCTTCTCGTATCTAGCGGATTCCTGCGGCCTTCACAAGGTCATCGGTCCACCTTGTTGGAGGCCTTCCAACTCTACGTCTTCGGGTACGCGGGCGCCACTCCAGAACCTTTCGGCCATCTGTTTTGCGAACAATGTGCCCTGCCCACTGCCACTTCAGTTTAGGAAGTCTTTGGGCTATGTCGGTTACCTTGGTTCTCCTACGGATCTCTTCATTTCTTATTCGATCGCTTATCTATGATAACGCAAACGCAACAATTTAAGGATCGATTTGCTACTAGTAACTACTTAAATGCACCTAATTTTCAGAACAGGCTACCTAATTTAATCATACATAAGTACCAACAATTCCGAACTGACTAACAATTGCAATGTCTTTCATTGCGCTATTTAAGTTGTCGAGCCAGCAAGTTTTCCAAACATATGTAGCAATGGATAAGAAATTCAGGAAAATCTGTTAGTTACTCAATTGGGTTACTGATCTGAATGATGATAGCATTTAGAGGCACAGCCCGAAGACTTTTCTCTGTCATTCCTTAACCGTACGACTACTGAACCCATGTCTAACTCTAAAAACGACAAAACATTTGTGCGGGATTATCTCTGTATATTGTCTCTTCTAGTTACTAATGTAATCATTTCATGATTTACTCAAGTAGTAGTGTTCGGAAAATATGTGTGATGATTACTGATTGTGTGGTTATTGTGTTGACCCAAAAATATTGATATACCCAATACGAATTATTGAATGATTCATGATTTACAAATTGTAATTGTATTATTAACAGACCGTCGATTACTATTATTATCTTTTTATTTAAAGCAGCGTTTTCAACGTATAATTGTATTACAATAATTATGTGCCCTATATGTAAACAATGACCGTCCTATCAGCCCGGTTGTGCACCTGTAGGGGAAAGGGTGGCAAGATGGGGTACTTAAGCTTTAAAGGTCAATAATATAAAAAAATACATAGTGAAACGATCATATTTATTTTTTAATTAACAACTAATTATTATTATTCTTATATTTGGTGTCATTAGGAACTTTTGGTACCACATTTCAGAGTAAAAAAATAAAAATAAAAAAAGGTATTTTGCCCCGTCTTGCCCCATGGTGCTGGTAAGATGGGGTACCCCCCTGAGGTAAGATGGGGAGATGAGAATGATCACAGAGAAAGATGATTATCGGAGCTGGCAGAACTCGCAGACATAGGTGGCTTCGTCATCATCATCATCTATTCCTGCGCAGCTATTATGAGCTATACTTTAATGGATCTCGGTTGTCAAAGGGGCAAAATCTGTTTCGGAAAACACGTTTGAATTATAGGGCCAAATCCCACATTTACGAAATCCATTTACTGCTGTAGACAAAGTGGCTCCTTGAACAAAAGCATTTCAAAATACTTCAATGACTTGGTAGTAATGACTAAACCAGGGTTAGAACGCAGCCAGGCTGTAACGGCTTGTTCATAATAAACGCTCAATGGTCGCATGAACGCAACATCCGCTACTTCTAAACGGTATGTCGTGTGTGGAGGAAAATACAAGATTATAACACCATGAGCTCTGGCTTCATTGATCAGGTCAATATTCTGAGTGTGGGTGCTGTGCCCATACAGTAAAAGAAGCACGGGTCTCTCTTTAGATGCTCCACTGAAAATTACAAATCTCTTAAACCATTGGAGGAACAGCTCGGAAGTAATCCAGCCCGAATCACTACATGTACCCCAAGCACCAGCTTGTGAATTCACCATCAGCTCTGGATTCATCCTTTTTCTTGGAAAGATAAGCATAGGTGGCATGTAGTTTCTAGCTGCACTGAAGCATATCTCGACCGTTACCGTCTGTCCTCGTTCTGCTGAAACTATGACCCCAACCTGTTTCCGTCCTCTTTTAGGGATTATCTTAGAATTTGTCTTTGGCACAACAGAAACCCCCGTTTCGTCACAGTTATACGGTCAGGAGTTAGTTGGTGCTCATCGTACACGTTGCCGAGGAAATTGTAGAATTTGTCAACTGCAACTTTGTAAAAAACCAGATGCTCTGGCAGCAGAAGTATTTTCAGGCTTTCTAATTGAAAGCTCTGGGTGTCGTTTTAAGAAGCCATTTACCCACACTCTACCAGCTTCTTTTTTCTCAGCGTTGAATAGATTAGGCTTATTTTTTTTTAATTGCTAACTGGTATACTAATGCCTTTAGATAACCTTTCTTCCATTTCTAATAAATAGGCACAAAGCTCATTTTCTTCAGACACAGAAACAACAGGCAGCCTAGGACCCAATGGCACTTTAATTGGTATGGGTAAGTTTTCATCAGATGTTTCGTTCAATACTAGGCAAGCAGCCTTTACTTTTCTCTCTAATGTCGTCTGTGACACATCAAATTGTTTAGCTGCTTTATAATAACCTATTTTTCCTTTCAACACCGCTTGAACTGCTTCCCGCATGGATTCTTCGGACCACGACCCTCTGTCAGTCTTGCGTTTGTAGTCACGAACCATTCTAAAAAGGCAAACTATAATAAGCTCACAAAAACACACTTATTTTTACGGAAAACAAACAAGAAAAAAATTATTCTAATTGGGGGCAAGATGGGGTACTCCGTTACCCCATCTCGCCTGCAGAGCCATTATATAAAAAAAAAAATACAAAATAAAAAACAGCTAAAAATCTTAAGGAAACACAATCCCTACCTTATTATAGGTTAGTTTAAGCCTCAATCACAGCAGCACCTCACCAGCTAACGTTATTTAACAAACCACAGTCACGTGTCAAACCAGAAGAAAATATGATAAACAATTTGCAGTAAAACACTTTTTTGAATTTTTTTCGACACTGTGCACTTGTAAACCACTATCCACCGGGCGACTGACAAGTGTCATGGCGGCGCGTCGAACGATTAATCAATGAGCGTTATTGGTCAATTTCAACTGTGAATTTCGCTGGGTACCCCGTCTTACCCGCTACCCCGTCTTACCTCCTTCTCCCCTACTAAGCCTTAATTAAACTTATCGAGAACAGAATAACCAGAACCCATGACAAACATCAGCCTCCCGAACAGCCCGGATTTCGTCGCGGCCTCTCTACCACTGACCACCTCCAGTCCATCAACCAGGTTGTCGAGAAACACACACAGTTCCAGCTCCCACTTTATTTTGCATTCGTAGATTAAGCTTTTGATAGCTTCAGCCATACTTAATTTTTTAACGCCTTACATAATGGAGAAATAGACAGCACGTATATAAACCTATTACAAAATATTTATAAAAACAGCACCGCAGCCATTAAAATTAGTTCTCAGACAGGACCATCTTTCCAGATCAATAAAGGAGTTAAACAAGGAGACCCGCTGTCTACGAAATTATTCACGGTCGTGCAGGAGGAAGTCTTCAGAAAGCTGGCAACAGGCTGGGCAGAAAGAGGCATTATGGTTAGTCATAGGAGATTCTCCAATATCCGTTTTGCCGACGATATTGTCCTTTTTTCGTTTTCTGTCTTCGAGCTGACTCAGATGCTACAAGATTTTAGCATGGCAAGCCTCGAGGTCGGGCTATAAATGAATATGTCAATGACCAACTTGATGACGAACAGCCTGCATCAAACGATCATCGTGGCGGGTGGGGAGGTTGAATATGTCGAAGAGTATCTTGGCCAAATAGCTTCATTCTAGGCAAGACAAAACAAAGAAGTTGCAAGACGCACCGAAAATGCCTGGAAGAGCTATTGGGCCATGAAAGATCTAATGAAGGGCGATCTTCCTCTATACCTCAAAAGAAGACTCATCGACATGTGTATTCTTCCCATCCACACGTATGGTTCTCAAATATGGTCTTTGACAATTCAGCAGAGGTCCACGCTCGAGATTTGCCAGAGAGCTATGGAACGAAGTATTCTGGGTATTAAACTTGTGGAACGGGTTAAGAATACAACAATCCGTTCCATTACTAAAATAACTGATGTAACTCGGAAAGCTGCCACGCTTAAATGGAATTGGGCTGTTTCGTTCATTCATATGCATTATGCATGTATCGAAAATATTTGCAACTACAGATGAACTCCCGTCTCTCCTAAATTCTACCAACACCTGGTTACTCTGACATCCAATCTGCAACTTATTAATAATAATAAGCCTAAATTCGGTCATTTTGCCCGGAAAATGATACGCATGGAGTAATTAGTTCATCCTAACTAAATGATGATTCCCTCGTGGCTGTATCATCGCAGTGAACACCGTTAGTAATTGAGCTGTAAATTAATGAGTAGGTTTTGAATTACTTTGTATCATAATAATACTCATGTGACAAGCTGTAAAAGTTTACTGCTAAACAGCTTTAAAGTGGATTCACTAATGTAGGGAACGGAGGGGACGTACTAGGAGAAAACGTATATACTTTATTGGTGAGGTTTTTCAGAAAGGTCAGGTGCGTATTACTCGCAAGCAGCGTGCGTGTATGAACCCAGACGAGGCAAAAGGAGTATGTCAGGATCGTAGCACGTTGCGTTTCGTAGTTTCTACCACCGCAATGGGAAAAAGTCGTAAATTTATGTATGTATGTCACTAATATAGGTCTCGAAATTTAAATTTTCTAATGTTTTATGCAATTTGCAGGTCAGTGTCAAGTTGTTTGTAGATTAAAATGTGATTTTATTGACTTTTTCACGAAATAGTTATTGTTTGGGATAAACACGGTGTTGATGATTTTAATGACTATAATTCTTTAAAGTCATATTTGTCATGGCTAGCTTTTTTTTTTTTTTTTTTTTTTTTTTTTTTTTTTTTTTTTTTTTTTTTTTTTTTTTTTGGATGGGAAATCATCAAATGACTTCTCCCGCTCTGGGCGGAGCGGGAGGGCGTGTCAGACTTTTACTGACTAAAACCCACCCGTGTTCCTTCAGTTGCCCATGTGCCAGGGTCACGGTATCTCTTTAGAACAATCACGTGACCCCGGCAGGCATCGGTCCTAGCAGACCCCTTCAGTACTGCTGACATCTCTTTGAGGCGCGCGTGGAACACTACGCGCCGTCGACCCGAGCTTGGTCCTTACCGGGCGGCGAGCTACCCATTGCTCGCCACCCGCAAGCTCGCGCCTACGGTGGCCGGGAGTCCGCAATCGACTCCGTCATGGCTAGCTACCCCTGGCGTTTCCCCCTTAAATTACTTCTACAACGACCGGTCAGAATAATATTGCTAGAAATGCCAAGTTTTGGTGTCAACCCGATCGATCTCCGAAAAGCCACAATTACAAAAGGTTCTTTAGATCAGGTTAAACCACCAAGCCGGTTTTTTAATTAAGAATCCAAAAGTTCTAAAAATGCAGTTCGTCATACAAAACTGACAACTTGGTCGGTTCGAAATTATCATTTTTGTATTAAGAACTTATACGAAATCTAAATAAAGTTGGAAATACAAACTTGGCTTCGAGCTTTAGGCATAGAACTAAAGTAAGATTGGTTGATACAGTTTTGGTTTCTTCGCATTTTTAGCTATTGCGGTCATTTTTCAAGATGGATCACATGAAGAGAGTTGCCTCTGTTATATTTAAAAAAAAACCGGTCAAGTGCGAGTCGGACTCGCGCACCGAGGGTTCCGTACAAACCTGTAGGTATTCACGGTTTAGGCATAAGGTTTATGGTTATGAAATTAAATGTTTTTTTTTTTTACACTTGAGTTGATTCAATGAAAGGTAAATTGCGGTTTACGATTTATGATGTATTAAAAAAAACTACTTACTAGATCTCGTTCAAACCAATTTTCGGTGAAAGTTTACATGGTTATGTACATCATATTTTTTATTTTTTTTAGTTTTACCATTCTCTTATTTTAGAAGTTACAGGGGACACACACACATTTTACCACTTTGAAAGTGTCTCTCGCGCAAACTGTTCAGTAAAAAAATAAAAAGATTTTAGAAACCTCAATATCATTTTTGAAGACCTATCCATAGATACCCCACACGTATGGGTTTGATGAAAAAAACATGTTTTTAGTTTCAGTTCTAAGTATGGGGAACCCCAAAAAGTATTGTTTTTTTTTCTATTTTTGTATGAAAATCTTAATGTGGTTCACAGAATACATCTACTTACCAAGTTTCAACAGCATAGCTCTTATAGTTTTGGAAGAAAGTGGCTGTGACATACGGACGGACAGACAGACAGACATATAAGGATTCCATTTTTGCCATTTGGCTACGGAACCCTAAAAAGATACAAACACTATATTTACTGTTCGTTGGTAGGCTTCGCTTAATTCACCTTCATCATATATTTTCTCTTATCAACGATCTTCCTCTATATTTCGAAGCGAAGAACACAAACAAAACAATATCGTGGCATATTTATAATAATCCAACTGTCATGGAAGCGTAGTTTACGCAAAAAACACAGGAAAACAGAAAAAGATATAAAATTCCAAACGTTCCATGTACCGCGAATATAAAGACAATAAGGGACCCTAAAAATAGGGTCGTCGCCGTGTCTCTACCTATTTGGGGGACCAGTGAAATGCTCACTTGGGTACCGCAGGAATCAAGGTGAGTTGCGGTTATGGTTCGTGTTACAGCGGAAAATACTTTGGACGTTAGTCGTATTTTTAAGAGCGTTTTTTTCTATACTAGCAACCCTCATGCTTCACACGGTTCGTATGAGTTTTTGTTTTATACTAAACAAAAACGTACTTGATACATAATTTTAAAATAAATTTGATAATCACTACGCCTCAAAATCCGTTGCTTAGCTTAGAGAAACAACGTGGTCACACAGACAGATACTAGCAGCAATTGAATTTTTTTAGGTCACTTGTAAATGAAGATAGATAAAATTGATTATTGAATGAGTTAGATACTCGTACTATAAGTGTACAGTATCAATAGGTAGTATAAGTTAAAGCAACAATAGATCACTGTTCGCCTGGTAAGAAGTTGTTGTCTCCGTATGTATTCACGTAAAGTACTCTCTGAAGGAGAGAGTGAACAATAATTAACGATGCAGACCCAATACAGGTTTGTGGATGTCACATGCCTCCGAGTTTTTGCTTCCAGGATATGCCGGTTTCCTCACGATATTTTTCTTCACCGTGTGGATGAAAAGGATGAGGAGTGATGATTAAATTAAATACACAAAGTAAAGTAGCCTGAGCTCGACTTCACAACCTGTAACTCGTAAGTCGTAGCCGATAACACAGGGCTACCATTGCTATCTGCTCAGCAAACGAAACATCCAAACCAGAATTGCGACGTGAAACCGTGTTAACTTTCCGTGCAGAAAAACACCGTAAGAAAACAGTGCAGTACCAGTCGGACTTAAAGAATAACACCACCCCATTTCTTCCCGAGGGTGTCTTAAAAGGCGACTTAGGGACTTACTAGAGAATGGGCAGCAGCGTTCTCTATGCATTTTACCACCATACTGCGATCGCCAATCCGCCTGCCAAGCGTGCCGATTAAGGCAAATCCCCCAAAATTTGGGGAGGCCTAAGTCCAGCAGTGGACGTCTTACGACTGAAATGATGATCTAAATCAGTGGACATCTTTCGGCTGAAATGATGATGATGATGATGACCAGTATTTCTAGCAATTGATGCGTTCCTTGTGGGCAGACGGCTTTTACCATGAAATTGGTAGTTAGTAAAAGGCTGATTTTCTTATTTTTGTTTCTCGCTGACACTGACACCGTACAAAAAGCCAGTGTCTCAGGAGAGCGCTCTCATCTTCTTATTGCAGAGAGTTTTTCCATCAAATCGGTGCCCTTTTCGTCAGAGTCTGTTTGTGAATTGTACCTCAAGAACAATAGGGACTCTCACCAGGCAGCTGCTTATTATACAGAAGTGTAATGTTATTATTTTCTTGATAGTGTGTGAAAAAGAAAGTGAAGAAAATTAAAAGAATTCATGGACCAACCTTTACCAAGCACCGAGATAAGTCAACGTAATCAAACTGAATAAAGTAGGATAGGGCAGTTAAAAATTATAAACTAGAGTAAGTCAAAGTCTTGTTTAAGAATACTTGTAACTGGATGCAACTGAACCACACACCAAATAGATACTTTTTTTAATATTCAAACACTACAATCTCAAAAAATTATTGATAGTTATGATGGAATAAAAAAACTCACACACATCCTCGAAAATATTAGACTCCTTTTTGGGTCTCCGTGTTAAATAAAAAAGTTACCGAGTTACATCTCGGTGTGATACTCGCCCACTTTTATTCCACCTGAATATTCTAAAACAAAATTGTGATAAACCTTTATTGGTTGCCCTCAAGAGCGACACGGCTTTGTTTCCGTTTGTGTGCGATATTATTCTTGTTTTTTTGTCGTGTGTACACACCCTACAATGGGTTTGGACTCAACAAAATGATTGGTGGTTTTATTGCAATGTATTTTGTCACTTCTTTTATACTTTTGATCATATACGAGACACCATATTTCTATTTAGATGGTTTTAACAATTAGAAAAATTGGGCAAAGTTACTTAGAGCAACAACCCTCAAGAACAGATGGACCAACAACCTTGAAAATACGGTTGTGGTAGACTGAATGCGGTAGGGTGAAAACCAGACATTGTGACGCAACGTGGGTTCTCCTTGAATATGATTTTCAACATTATTTTCAAGGATTGGGCAACTAATTTCATCTTTCTGACTAACTAACTCCTTAATGATTCAAAGGTGCCTGTAATTGGTTTATTGTCATAGGATTCTGCCTATGTTATTGTATGTGCTAAGAGTTAGGAGGGATCTTGTTTTAGGGCAGGTGAGTCAGTGGGTTGGGGGCATGAACCTGTGGCGACCACGGACGTTCGAACCAGACAATCATCTGAACTTGCAATATGGTGACTTGGATTATTATATCCCCAAGTCTAATGTACATTTATTTTGACTAGTCTGATTGGCCTTTTAAGGGAGACGTCGCTGACGCGAGCTCTTCGCACGCTCAACCTAATAGCGCGTAAGATCGACTTATTCTATTTTTGTCTGAGTGAATTCTTATGAAATGCATTGTATATCATAAATCAGCTATAGATGAATTAAGTACAAAAGCATTCATCACATAGGATTCACCTGTATCAATAAAAATTAAAAAAAAACGTAGTGGATTGCAAAAATATACGAATATGTATATCGTTGAGCATGTAATCTAACTAGCGGGGTAATTGCGTAACACTAGGAATGACTTTCATTTTGACAGTCCAACAACATTTATTGCGTTATTTACGTTGCTGAGTATACAATTTTTTCAGCAATGAATTAGCAATATCCTTAAAAATGATTCAGATTGTAATAAATACTTTAATAGTCTGTTAGGCAATTAGAGTCATCATCACCATCATCATTTCAGCCGTAAAATGCTCACTGCTAGACATAGGACAATAGACAACAAACAACAGACTGGATTGCCCATATATCCGGCAATGCTGCAGCTAGCATGTTGCTATGTTGTGAGTGTTATGTTACCACATCAACTTCTTTCTTTTTGTCTGTGCTTGTTATTAGAACAATAAACAACAAACAACAGACTGGATTGCCCATATATCCGGCAATGCTGCAGCTAGCATGTTGCTATGTTGTGAGTGTTATGTTACCACATCAACTTCTTTCTTTTTGTCTGTGCTTGTTATTAGAACAATAGACAACAAACAACAGACTGGATTGCCCATATATCCGGCAATGCTGCAGCTAGCATGTTGCTATGTAGTGAGTGTTATGTTACAACATCAACTTCTTTCTTTTTGTCTGTGCTTGTTATTAGAACAATAGACAACAAACTGGTTTGCCCATATATCCGGCAATGTTGCAGCTAGCATGTTGCTATGTAGTGAGTGTTATGTTACAACATCAACTTCTTTCTTTTTGTCTGTGCTTGTTATTAGAACAATAGACAACAAACAACAAACTGGTTTGCCCATATATCCGGCAATGTTGCAGCTAGCATGTTGCTATGTTGTGAGTGTTACAACATCAACTTCTTTCTTTTTGTCTGTGCTTGTTATCCTGTCTGTACCATTTTACGTATCTGTTTGCTTATGAGTCCTGTAATTTGAAATAAACTTATTTTATTTATTTATAGGCCTCCTACAATTAGGGAGGCTTTGCCATAATCACCACCCTTGGCAGGAGGACTGACGATCGCAGTATGGTGGTAAAATGCATAGAGAATGCTGCTGCACATTCTCTAGTAAATCCTTTTACGCCACCCACGGGACCAAATGGGGTGGTGCTATTCTTAACGTCCGGAACCACGGAATCCATATGGCAATTAGGGTGCCGGTATCATATTCGCTATAGCTCTATAGCTCATTGACAAAAGAACATCGTTACGACTTGACCAACACCACCAACAGTAGACGTCACATGAGTTATTCCATGAACGCGCCAGTATACAAACACACCAGTGGACTGAATAAACAAACAGACACAATTAGAGCATCCCAATTACCAAACCTTTGGAGTGAATCCAGATGGAATGGCAAATGGATTTGCTGTATTGATAATAATCTACGGAATTCCAGTAACGAACTGACCTAATAATCAAATGTAGGTAAATCAGTGAGATAGTAAATCAGTTGGAACTAATGAGATATTAACTATGTGCAGATTTGAGTGTGAATATATCAAACATGCAAAATATGAAAAGGAGATGTTTCATTTTCGGCCCTCAGATGTACATTTATCGAAAGAAAAGGAAAAAATACCACGAATTGGAGAAAAATATTCTCAGGTGAATTTGAGCCTGTTTTGTTGTGTACAAAAAATATTAGTTTTTTAACTATTGCCATGTTTTATTCAACATGGAGTCTCGTTTGCTTGCAGACTTCATTCGTTCTGAAATCATGTCTCATCAAATCAATGTTAAGTAGAAAATAATTAAAAAATGTGTGTATTCTTGTGGTGTTAAAAATTAATTACTATTATTCTCTTATACATATTTTTGAGTAAACATAATTAAGTGTGACCATTTCATCATTACAAAAATCTTTAGTCTCCATTTTTGAAGTGTGTTTCTAAACGAATTCAAAATAACCGCTTGCTAACTCTTAGGACAAACGTCAAACATTTTTAATTTTTATTCTGTACTTAAGAACCATTTGATATTATGAAAAAATGTTACTTTATTCTATTCAGGAGTAAGTTGGGAAACTTACTCCTGAACAGAATAAAGTAACATTTTTCAGCTTCGCTAAAAGGTAGGTACATGTTATGACCGGAACCCCATATAAAAATGAAATATCTCCTTTGTTGTCTTAAATTAAATTAGCCTTTATTTTCTCTGACCCTACTTCATACATCAGCAATTTCCTAGTTGTTAACTTTATATTAGTAACTAAGCTAAACACCTATTAAATCAAGGTGTCTTGCTGTATACATTCGGTGACTTTTTTGGCGTATTTTACAAACAGCAAAATATACCAAAAAGGTTTGTATAAATTATTTCCTCACCACTGCTCTCAAAACGGCAAAGGTAAACATCGTGAGGAAACCGGTATGCCCTAGAACGGAAAATTCAAAGACAAGTGACATCTACGTAGCCGCATTGGGACCGCATGGTGGGTTACAGCCCACTCCATCTCACCGAGTAGTAAGTTTCTTAAAGTGTACTCTATGAATAAATTAACGACGAAAATTTCTGTAACTCTATGGCTTTGTAAGTTAACATATGATCAAACATATGTAAGTTTACAAGATCAGCGGCACGTCGCGCACGCCCACCACCTCCGGACTCGTCGCTCAGCTCCACGTTGCCGCCGCCGGTACCCAGCCCCACTGCGGGCGGGAGGACGCCGGCCGCCGGACGGCTTAGGACCTCGAGGCCCACCGGCCTCTGATAGGGTCCCAGCTCCCGGCGGAAGTGTGCAGCGCATGAGATGGACACAACCCATCAATGAAAATGTCATGCGCTCATACTATGGGGCTACAGAGGGGGGAAACAATCTGACCGCGTACCGTGTTCGGATGCTCTCTCTGTTTCAGGTGCTTGAGCCAGCTGTCAACGTTTCGGCACAACGACTGTCGGATCAGGTGCGGGTCATCCAGCGTCATGGTATGTTGGATGACAGTGTACTTGATCGCTTGAGAAATGAAATGCGGATTGGCACGTGACGATGGCAAGAGACCGGACGGTATGTCTTTGTTTCCTTGGAAGGTGGGTAGGCCTTTAGTGTGGGATGCAACGTGTGTCGATACTCTTGCGCCATCCCATCTTCCTAGCTCGGCTTGCTGCGCTGGCGCTGCCACTGCGGCTGCGGAAAACCTCAAGCGGCGAAAGTATAGCAACCTTATCGGTAATTATATTTTCGAGCCGTTTGGGGTTGAAACCCTCGGGCCGCGGGGTCAGAGTGCTCATGGCCTCTTTAAAGAAATATCGAAACGGCTGGTTGACACTTCTCGTGACCCAAGGGCTGGTTTTTATTTTGGCCAGCGGCTAAGCATTGCTATACAGCGTGATAATGCCGCCAGTCTCTTGGGTACATTGCCGGTCGACAGCGATGAGGATGAATTTTTCGACGCCTTATTTTAGTTTGTGTATATAAATATAGTTTTAGTTAAGTTAATATATTATTTTATTATTTTTATTGATTGATTGATGTGATCAAACTGAATCTTAAAGTAGTGTAAACTAACTGGCGGCTTTGAAAACCTAAGGACACAATAGGAATCTACAGGCTCAAAATATTATTTTTCTACACACATACACTCACATCCTTCACCTTACACACCTAGAGGACACCAACTATTTAATTCTTTTAAATTAATTAAGTTCATATTTATGGTGCAGATTAGTCATGTCATTTGTTTTCGGTTTCTCATTAACTCTTTCAAACAAAACAGACACCAATGTTGCAAAAACGATGAAATCGTAGCAACCATGCATGTAATACAGAAATGGCTCTCTACTTTATAACAAAATAGTTCCACTGTAACAATTTTATTTCTGTAAAATATATAAGAATCCAATTGTCTTGGAACACTCGGTCTAACCAATTGCTTATCTGGAGTTGCCAGACTGGCCTCACTCCAAATAGATTCTTCGTG
This sequence comes from Aporophyla nigra, assembly GCA_947507805.1. Classification (NCBI taxonomy): domain Eukaryota; kingdom Metazoa; phylum Arthropoda; class Insecta; order Lepidoptera; family Noctuidae; genus Aporophyla; species Aporophyla nigra. The sequence continues at coordinate 19,584,645 of OX382307.1, read as the reverse complement.
GACGTAAAGTAGACTATTCTATAACCAAAGTTGTGGGTACACACAGCGACTATGTTTTGCTAACATATTTTTATATGATGGCCCGGGTATTGTCAGTTTTAATTATACTTTATGGAAATGGATAACGGAAAGGATCCTAAAATGATAGTTTAGATAGAATAAACAAACAGATACAATTCAACATCATAATTTCAGCTGAAAGACGTAAGCTGCAACTTAGCAAACAGGAATTTCAAAACAAAACGCACTTACTACGGTTCATAGTCCATTAAATCATCTGTATTGGACTATTTACACTGGATCTCAACACTAATGGAAAATCTCCTATAATCTTCTATAACCAATAAACATAAACATCAGTACGAGCACACCATCATTATTACAATAAAAAATGGGCTTATAGTTGGATCGCACAATTTTTTTCGCCCAGATAGGGCGAATCGACACGTTTATAATATGTAGTATTATCTACAGGCGATAAGCATGAAGTTCATTTATTTGTGAGCGAATCAACCACTCAGAAATACGTATTCGGCAATTGGCATGTTTTGATTTTTATGCAATTTATTGCAGTGACCTTCTCTCATAATTTTATTACAAAAAGATCAAAACGTGCCAAATACCTAATACATGTTACTGAAATTGACAATTCACCCGCAAATAAACTAATTTTGTGTGAGTCACCCATAGAAAATATTATATTATTTTAAAAAGTCGATTCACCTGATCGGGCGAGTAGATTCGTGCCAATCGACTTATAAGCCAAAAAAATGTAAGACGACCCAACTTTATACTTCCCATTCTATCAGCCTATGAATCACTTTATGAAAATTGCATCGTAACATTTTAGTGGCGTAAAAACATTCATTTCATACATCCTGATATCCCGCCATGTAATATGACGTCATATTTTATGTTTTACGAGCTTAGCCCTCAAGTTTGGTAGCACTTTGCCGTTCAGTAGTTTCCGACAGCCGTCAAGTTTCTAAGTATTGAAGGGTAGTATATCTTTTTGAATTGGTCATTGGAGTTTCGATTTGTAAGGAGAATTTTACGGAAGATGGTAAGGGGTTTTTTGCGAGAAAGTACTTTAAAGCTGTTCTGCAAAAGACGACCTTTTGTTGTACAGGCTGGTAATAATTCCATTCATACAGTCAAGCTAATTTAAAAATGGAACAGCAGAAAAACAGTAGGCAGAGATTTGGCGGACAAGTGGTAAGGGATCGAAAGTTTAAAATCGAACAGTTAAACACACTTTCGATTTTTGTCGCACTGAGATGCGGTATGTTGGATTCTCTATGCTCAATTCAACACCAAGAGTTAACAACACAGTGCGCGAAAAAATTCCGACGCGAGTTTACGATGTCCGTGTGCACACCGACTAGTATAATAAACCCGTAGAAAGCCTTTCTATGAATAATTATCGGATTTCCACAACAATTACTTGATTTGGTACACGGACTCCTTTAAGGTTTTTATAGTATTTAATGCAAGTAGAGATTATAGTGAAAAATTCTTGCTATAATATACATAGTTTACCTTCTTGTTTTCGTGCATAGCTCTCCAACTAATATTATGACGAATAATTTATTAGTTTGTCATTTAGATCTTCAGTCCGTCATCGTACTAAATTACCTACTAGTTGCTATCCTTAAAGCAAGGTTCAAAAATCACCACTAGCTTAGCCTCTTCCCAGCTATGTTGTGGTTAGCTTCCAGTCTAACCGTATGCTGGTAAATACCAGTATTTAACATGGAGCGATTGCCTATCCAACTACCACAATCTAGTTACTGGGTAATACGATACTCCTTAATAAGACTGGATTTCAGAATTTCGAGGTCTGATGACCCATAACGACTGTCAAAAATTCACGAATGACATGGCTTATCGTGGTTTCTGAGGCTCGAAGGGTTTTGGTATATTTAGATGGTCACCCATCCCCGGAAGAACTGCAGCAAAACGGCTGTTATTATTTAGTCTCAAACACGTTTTTTTTTTTTTTTTTGGATGGAAAGTCATCAAATGACTTCTCCCGCTCTGGCCGGAGCTCAGGGCGTGTCAGACTTTTACTGACTAAAACCCACCCGTGTTCCTCCAGTTGCCCATGTGCCAGAGTCCCGGTATCTCTTTCGCACAATCTCACGACCCTGGCAGGCATCGGTCCTAGCAGACCCCTACAGTGCTGCTGACATCTCTTTGAGGCACGCATGGAACACTACACGCCGTCGACCCGAGTCTGGTCCTTACCGGGCGGCGGGCTGCCTCAAACCCTCAAGTAAAGTCCATGGGAAAATCTATATCGTCATAGGTATTTAAGTGAGATTCATAAATACCTATGCGCAATTGTTTTTCCCTTTATTTGGAGGCATTTATGTACATCTTTCAACCTTCATCACTGAGATAGTTGAGTCGGTATGTTTTATTTATTTATTTTATTATTTATGTACACACAACAAAATACAGAGTGATAAGGCATAGTAATAGAATTGAGTACAACGGTACTGCTTATTTCTTAAGAAATTTCTTCCGGCAGACCTGCGAAAGGAGAAATGAAAAAGAAATGTAGACGATGTTTTTTTTATTCCAAAAATATTTAACTTCATTTCCTTCCTTCCTCACACAGAAAACACCTCTAAATAACTCCAATATAGGGTAGTACGCAAATCAACAGACTTACGTTAGAAGCAGATAAAAATATTCGCTCCCGGTCCGTTTATCCGGATCCCAATAAAACTTTCTTCCGTAAATCCGTTGCCCCATTGAGCGAGACTTGTAACGGTCGGAGCGATATATGAATGTTTTTGTTCGTTATATGGGTGTTGGTCTCTATTTATGCAGGTTTTGCCTTGACGAGGAAGTACGGAACGTCATATAATATAACGCTTGTCTCTTCGTAAGGACTAGGCAGAGGTTCGCCTACAGTCATAATTTTTCTGCCTATCCTTCGGCTTCCAGTCTAACCGTATGCAGATGAGTACTAGTATTTTACAAGAAACGACAACCGATCTGACCTCCACAATCCAGTCCAAGGTAATACGATATCCATTGGTTAGACTGGTTGTGGGTGCATAGTACGATCCACATCTTACCAGGTGTAATAAATAGGTGAGCATATTGCCATCTACTGGGCACAATTCCAGACTGCTACTAATAATTTCCAGAGGGTAAAACCCACTAACACTTTTCCCGGCCCGGGAGTTGAATCCTAACCTCATGCTCAGCAGAAACGAAAAAAGAAGAAGAAAAGATTTTATGCTATAATGACATTTACGTGATAATGTCAGTCTATTAGGAGTCCTTCCAGAAAAATACCATATAGCAATCAAATTTATAGGATAGAAAGAAAAGAAAGAAAGAATAACGTTTATTTGACACCGTTTGTAAAACACAAAATAAAATAACATGAAAAAATAATTTAAAAAATAAAACAACATGTGTGTGCCTCACGGCTGCGCCAAAAAGGTTCATTTCAGCATTAATGCCAGACAGATGCTGCCTGACGCTGGTTTTCTAATGAACCTATTGATGAGTTATATGTTGATATGTTGTCTTCTTCGTTCGTGTCGATGGCAAATTAAATATTATTAGGCCTACAATGTTCCCACTTGCACAGATATCAGGGCGCAATCTACCACGCAGGTCCAGTGCCGATTGGTAGATGTCACTGTTTATGAGAACAATGGTGACGAAATTACTTACACAAAGTAAAGCCCCTGTGGGTTCGAACTGATGACTCGTAAGTCAGAGCCGATACCACTAGGCCACCACTGCTCTACCAGTTCACATACCTATAAATTAATCCCAATAAAATAAATGATTCTTCTTCTTCTTTCGTGTCGATGGTACTCGTCCACTTTTTACTATATCGTTTGAGCCCAGTAGGTGGCCACGTTTATTGCGGCATCGGTGGCGTTTTTGAGACCATCTGAGGTGTAGGTGAACGGGCACTTGGGACACTCCAGAAGGTGGGCCATGGTCTGATCAGACGTACCGCACTCGCACTGGGTGTTGGATGAGTCTATAATCCCCCACTTTGATAAATTGTGTCTACAGCGGCCTACTTGGGTACGCAATCGATTGAGAGCTTTCCATATAGGCCACTGCAGATCACGGCCGGAAGGCACGTGTTCCTGGGGTTCAACGAAGACGGGAGGTGGTGGATATTTCTCTTGCCATCGTTTGGTCCTCACAAAGGGTGGTATGTCCTGGATGGCCTGCTGAATTATAGTGAGATATTAATAATCAAAGAGAAGTCTTAACTAATACTGTACAGTTTCGATAAAAGCATAAACTGGCAAAAAGTCAAATTCACTATTATCCATTGACTGAGCTCCAAACAAGATTGAGTTCGAAGGGAGAGTGGCAGGAACTACGGAACTCCATAGCAAAACTTGGGTTCCTGTTAACAGCTGCAATGCTTAACGAAAGAAAATTATGAATCTAGCCACGTGAATATGGATAAATGAACGGAAATAGGCATAATATTATGGAAAGATCCACAAGGTTGTTTGAATAGTGACAATTGTTACCTATAATAATAATAAATAGTGCTGTTATTAATTGAATAGTCAACCGAATACTCATTAAAGAAAGTCTATACATAAACGAATAGATTTTAGGATAACCCGCATTGTACAGAATGGTGACCACCATTCTGTTGGTTAATCATGTTAAAACACCAAGTCGGCAGCTGCACTCTAATTGCTTAACACAGTATAAATCAGAACCTGCATAATTTGGCAGGACATCGCTAATTCATTCCTTCTTAGGCTCCAAAATTTAGTCTGCTCAACAATTCAATGAGTGTTGACGAACTGCAAAAATGAAAACCATTCGGACTACTGTAAATGTGTTGTTACGCAATCACACCAGAGAACAGTCCAGAGGGTTATTAAAACACTAAATAAAAACCAGCCAAGTGCGAGTCGGACTCGCGCACCGAGGGTTCCGTACAAACCTGCAGGTATTCACGGTTTATGCATAAGGTTTATGTTTATGAAAGTATTTTTTTTTTTTTAATTTTATATTTGATTTGACTGAATGAAAGGTAATTTGTGGTTTACGATTTATAGTGTTGTTTACGTATTAAAAAAAAACTACTTACTAGATCTCGTTCAAACCAATTTTCTGTGAAAGTTTATATGGTAATGCACATCATATATATTTTTTAGTTTTATCATTCCCTTATTTTAGAAGTTACGGGGGGAGGGGACACATTTTACCACTTTGGAAGTGTCTCTCGCGCAAACTGTTCAGTTTAGAAAAAAATTATATTAGAAATCTCAATATCATTTTTGAAGACCTATCCATAGATACCCCACACGTATGGGTTTGATGAAAAAAAATTTTTTGAGTTTCAGTTTTATGTATGGGGAACCCCAAATATTATTGTTTTTTTTCTATTTTTGTGTAAAAATCTTAATGCGGTTTACAGAATACATCTAGTTACCAAGTTTCAATAGCATCGCTCTTATAGTTTCGGAAAAAAGTGGCTGTGACATACTCGGACAGACAGACAGACAGACATGACGAATCTATAAGGGTTCCGTTTTTTGCCATTTGGCAACGGAACCCTAAAAAGTGACAAACGCCAGACTTAATGACAAAATGACAGACAGAATTAAAATAAAAACCCCATCATATCTTCACTGTACCATCAAACGTAACGAACGCCAATCCCAACTCACATAAGTTAAAAGTGGAAATTAAATTTAGGAAGAATTGCCCAATTCTGAAGCGTGTGTGGACATAGAGTAAGAAAACCGAATAGATGTGAAGCCTGCCTTTCTGCATGCGTCAATGGCGAAACTTACAATCTACCCACTTAAGTATTACATTATTTTAATTATTGTGAATTTGGGGAATATCATTGGTTTGTTTTTCTCAGTTTGAGTACTGTAAGCAGCCTGCCCAAATGTCCTTTCTGTTGTATTGTTCATCTAGTTCCTAAATTTCTAAATTGAGCTGCACAATTACTGACAAATGCGTGAATTGATTGGATGGACCACTCAATTTCGTGTAGTTCTTTCCTCAAAACAAGACCTTCCTACTTGGAGCTCACATGATTTGGGCAAGACAAGTCTCAGAGTAGTAGGATAGTAAAGGCCGACCTTATCTAGTTTTTTAAATATAAATGCCGCGTAAAATCCTTTATCACTTACCCCTTCTGAAGATCCGCACCGGCCCAACAAAAAAATTATGTCATTTTGTCGATCAAGTGCAGAGCGCGAAAGATTTTTGACATCGTATTGCCCAGTAACTTGGTTGTGAAGGTCAGGTAGGCGGTCGCTTCATGTAAAATACTGGTATTCAACTGCGTCCAGTTAGATTGCAAGCTGATCACAACATAGTTGAAAAAATAATAGTTTAAAAAAACTAAAAAACACGCTTCCATGGAAAACCAAACTAAAAAGTACAAAATAATGGAAAAAAAGCGTGGGGTGCTTTTAAGGTATTTTTTTATTGGTATCAGGCACCCCACGCTTTTTTTCCATTATTTTGTACTTTTTAGTTTGGTTTTCCATGGAAGCGTGTTTTTTAGTTTTTTTAAACTATTATTTATTTTCTATTTTTTAGGGTATTTCGAATTTTGAGACGTATGTCAGCGTAGTTTGTGACAGTTTTTTTGCTGTCCTGGTAACCCTGGCAAGGATAATGGCACAAATTTATGAAATTATTGCATTGTCATCAGTCCTTGACAGGTGTGCAAAGTTTGAATGAAATCTGGTCGTTTAAAGTGGGTCAAAATCGCACTATAAGGAGTCGGTTACAAACAAACATACAAATATACAAACATACAAACATACAAATATACAAACATACAAACATACAAGTGAAGCTAATATAAAGCGTGTAAAAAAGGCTAATCGCTTCTAAAAATTGTTGTTCTATGGTCCGGGTTCCGCGTAAAAGTTATACGTCATTTTTATGTGCGGTTACGTTGAATGTAACCAAATATTTGTATTGTGTGTGGAGTATCGCATATTTTAGGGATTTATGCCCCACCTTTTTCTATTAAGGATGAGTGTGGTCGTATATAAATTTGGGAAAATTTGAGAGCTTAAATCTGGAGTTTTGTTTTTACTTATTATTGAGGCAGTACTTAATAATTTTCACAAATAACTAAAAACAAAACTAATCTAAGGAAGATGTTAACACATTTTGACTTGCCAACAATTGAAAAAGGATTGCTTCCCTTAAAGTAGTCGACGAAAGAGAATTAATTTTTATTTAAGCAGTAACTGTTCCAGCCACTGATGACTTGGAACAGAGTGAGACAATTATGATGAAGACGAAAATCAAAGATCAATAGATTTCATGACGGGTCCCAAGGGGTTTAACAATTAATTATAATCGTATCGACAGGCCACTGACCTGCCCCACCGCAACGTATCACAAAGCAACTACTCGAAGCAAAACCACAAGCTCACCGCAGAAGGAATTTAAGTTATGCAGTTGCAATTTTAGTAGCCTTATAAACTGAGCAAGATTTTATCTACCCACAAAGTGGATACATAACCTTGTGCAGGCTGCAGAATTCCACTGGATGCCAGAAGCATCTGATCGGTCGATGTGGCGACGCTTTGGGGAGGTCTATAACCAGCAGTGAACGTCTTTCAGCTCAAATGATGTGATCTGTTGATTTTAACACCTCTATCACAATTGCGTGAAGTGTGTTGCACTTCCATCATGGCTGCTACTCAGGAAGACTTAGCGGGAACGATGCTGATTTTTGTAAAGGAGACCTTGCAATTTTACCAAGAATATTAAAAGGCCATAACCATTCTTCTTAGTCTTGCATAACTGTTCACGACCTTTCGATATGCTACCTTACTAAACGAAACATCAATCAGTGTTATCGTAGGAGTCCTATAAACGCTGTTTACAAGTTCAAAACCAGAATACTTTGTCAATTTAAATCAAATAGACGATTGCTTCTTCCGACAGCTGCTTGCTGTTGGGGCAAGGCTCATCAGGTTATCGAAATGTGTCATTTACGATACGATAGCCTATCGAATAATTGTCGAATGCTGGTATGTATCATCATCTACCTAACTTTTCCTCAACAATATTGTCAACTGTCAGTCAGCTTCTGCTAATCGAATGCAACTGATTGCTATTATTTTTCTTAAAACGTCTGCCGTAGTCTGTGTAATGCCGCATGTAAAGAATAGGATCCCCCCCCCCCCCGACCTATTTCCCGTGGGTTACGTAATGGGCAACTAATGGAATTGCGAGAGAATGGGTAGCAGCGTTCTCTATGCATTTTACCAAGTTACTGCAATCGCTTTTAATTCGATCGATTTAATTTGTTTTAATTTTTTTGTTCTTTGTTCATTTTAATTCCAGTTTCTCACATTTTACACCTTATTGATCATCGGCTATAATAACAACGAGGGTGGGCGCTGATACCTATAATTACAAGATATTAAGTTATCTTAGCTTAGGTATTGGCTGCAACTCCAATATTGAACCTTAATAACCTTAAGCCTATGTGTGTTGCTAATTGTGTATATTTTGTTTTACTTAAAGGTGCAAAATAAACTTTTTTTTTTATCGCCAACCCGCCTGCCAGGCATGACACTTATGGCAATGCCGCCCAAACTGAAGGAGGACCATGTCCAGCAGTGGATGTCTCACAGCTGAAATGATGATGATGATGAAGACTGTCTATCTTACCTCTACAACCCAGTTACAATACCACTTGGTAAGACTAAAGGAAAAGTATAAGAAATAATGTTTCGACATTCATATAGGCAAACATTCAACAAAGCAACACATAATTACTGTCTACAACATACCCAGGCAGACCCAAATCTAGACACAGAAGCGTAATATACATATATAACATTGTGACAGGTACAAATAAGTTACGGCTGTGAGAAATGTTTTCATCTATTGTGGACTGTAGACGAGGGTGGGTACGGATGTCGAAACGTTGGCAAATGTATTTACTGAAATTTACAGAGGGACTCAACGTACCTTGGACGTGAATAGAGCATTTTGGTACTTTCTGTGGGTTTTCGTTGGGTTACCTCTGGTTTGTATGGCCAGTAATTCGATAGTTTAAAAGGATCCTGATGGCTATTGATTTCTAGTACTTAGGAGGTTTTTTACAAAAAAACTTGCCGTAAAAACGAAAAACAATATATTTGTTTATATGTATATGCTTTATTGTACATCAAAAATCAATAACAATAAAAAAATAACACGAAAAACATACAAAGGGCGGCCTTATCGCTTTCTGCGATTTCTTCCAGGCAACCTTGGAATGGATAGTAATTGCGTTGACAAAACAAAAGACTCCTTAAGTTTTCTTTTTTGAATAGGTACCTTTTGGTGAATGATTTTTGGACTGTGAATGTCTTAAGAAATTATTTAATTTGGTGGTAACGCTCTTTGTTCCGTATTTCGATTATTTTTCTATTATTTAAAGAGCTTAATATAAAAAGAGGTTAAAGAAAGCCTATAGTTTATTTTTAAATATATTTCTGATAACCAAAATATATATTTCTAATTCAAATTCAATTCATTTATTGCAGAACACAGAAATAAATACATTTTGAGATGTTGAGTAGATGCGCAGTTAATTCTAAACGATGCCATTCAAATTCCATTTCGTAAGCTCGAATTATTTTTATAATATTTATCATATCAGATATTAATTTTCACACTATTCCAAATATATTTCAAACGGCTTCTCGAACGCATTATTTTCAAATTTCATTTTTCTTTGTCTGCTCTCTAAATATTAAAATGACATTAATTCTCGTCAATGTCAGTGTAACAGACGAAGTTATCAATTCCCGAGAGTTTGAAACTTCCATTTAATAATTTGCATACATTTATTGAAAAATAATTTGATCGAAAATGTAATTAGTGAAAGGTAATTTTCTCTATTTTGTATGATAGTGGAGCTGGATAGGTTGATTCCTAAGGGAAAATAATTCATTTGTAAAACAACTGTATTTTTTATTTGTAATAGAATTAGACATAGAAATATTAGTAAAATGTTATGTGCTACAATCAAATCAAATCAAATCAAAATATTTTTATTTCATATAAACCTACATGGGCACTTATGAAACGTCAGAAGCTAGGTGCACGGTTCCAAATAGTTGGTTCCTATGGAGAAGAGCCGGCAAGAAACTCCACGGTTACTCTTTTAAAAATAATTCGTTTTTACAATTGTTTCAAATTACAGTATTAATAGTATGGGAGGACAGTGTAGGCCTGTCAACAAGTACCAGGTACTGAATAAGATAGAAAATTGTCTACAGTCTACAAGGCCTACAACGTTCTCACATTCACAAAGTATAAAATAATCTACATAAATAATATTATTTCATAAATAAGACATAATACACTATTTAAACCAAATGTCATTATTGCCATGACAACTAATATTAAAGAGTACAATGTACAATTGTATGTATACAATTTCAAAAATGAGTAAATGTGAAAGAATGTAAAAACTGAAAAACTTGAATACAAAATGTACATCGTCACTCGGGAGCAATTAATAGACACAGGTCATCCTGTAATGAGCTACCAGGGAAGCCACATGTGCAGAAGGAATTATTGCCAAACTTCCTTGTCTTCAACGTAGTCTTTTTAACCCCCGACGGAAAAAGAGGGGTGTTATAAGTTTGACGTGTCTGTCTGTCTGTCTGTCTGTCTGTCTGTCTGTCTGTGTGTGTGTCTGTCTGTGTGTCTGTCTGTCTGTGGCATCATAGCTCCCGAACGGATGAAGCGATTTCAATTATTATTTTTTTGTATTAAAGGTGACTTATGTGCGAGTGTTCTTAGACATGTTTGATGAAAATCGGTTGAGCCGTTTAAAAGTTGTGGGGGGTGAAAGTGGGGAAGAATAACCGAATGTCTACAAATATACTCGAGTGGGGTCTCAAATGAAAGCGCACTGAAAGAGAATGATGTTCTTAACTTCGCTTGATGAGTAAATTGGTGGTGGGAAAATTGGGACATGGAAATCCGATTGTCACGTGAGAGTATCAATGACTACATCTCAGTCTTTGCAATTCTGCTAAAGATGATTTGTCATGTGGGTTATTAAATAGTTTTGTTTGGTCGAGCTCACAAATTGCTACACCATCCAAGGAAAAGGCCAAGCCTATGTAGCCTTAAGCAGAGTAAAAATTCTCTACTTAAGGCTACATAGGCTTGGCCTTTTGCGAAAGTACTTTTACCTAAGTAAACCACAGCTTTTTCAACTGTCGTCCCTTGCAACTTATAAGTTGCGGCGATTACGGCATATATGCCGTAATCGCCCAACATAAAATGATAAGAAACATTGTTCTTTCAATATTTCCATATCCTCTAAGACCTTGAAAAGTTACATTATGTGGCCTTATCAGAATCCATCCATTCTCGTCAACACAACTCCGGCCGATAGTGGCATCATCAAATTGAATTGATATTGTTTTTGGAAGCTTCCCATCTTCCTGTTGGCCACGGCGAAGTTCTATGTATTTACAACTTAACAAAATCTACATTATAATAAGTATACCTATAAAAAGTATAAAATAAAAAATTAAATTAAAAATTTAAAAAACCCCCGACACAAAAACCTAAGATCCCTTTAAAAAGTAAAAAATAATAAAAAAACTCAATCTTAAAGTACCTAAGTATGTATTAATAATTTAAAAAAAAATACGTCGCGTTGGGGGACCGCTCTGCAAGGGCAGACGTCGTTGACGATCGTATCCTAAATGCAATATTTAGAAGTAATTTTATAAAAGTTTTCTTCAGTTAGGTAATAGACTATTTGTAATTAAATTGTTAGGTTTGGAGCGGTCCCCCAACGCGACGTATTTTTTTTTAAATTATTAATACATACTTAGGTACTTTAAGATTGAGTTTTTTTATTATTTTTTACTTTTTAAAGGGATCTTAGGTTTTTGTGTCGGGGGTTTTTTAAATTTTTATCTTATAATATGCTTTTTTGATAAGGACACGTTTGATGTGTGATTTGAACTTTCCATAGCTAAGTTCAGTAACAGACTTTGGCAACCGGGCCTGCAGTCTCGACATAGATAGCGACCATTTTATCAAACGAAAAAGTTGCAAAGTCCCGAAGATCGGAATGGAACGATATTTGGTAGTCTCGACACTCAAAGTTATCAACTGTCGTTGGTCTGTCGCAACTGAGCTCGGTTGATGTTTACGAGTCGTTTTGCGGCCATTTTGGATAGCCCGTAAAGCAATTTGTTGGCATCATAAACTATGTTTTTTAGGTGTTTGGAAGTAAATATAAACAAAAATTATGGGGAATGGGGGTTCTTGAAAGTGTGTCTGAGTATCTGTACTGATGAGGCTTGTAGTCCACTTATTTATGGGTTCCGGGTAATCTACGTGCAAACGAGCGTCGCCAACAAATACTGCATAAGAAGGAGCCTTATATCTTTTTGTAGGGAGCGAATCGTACGATCGCCTCTTATAAATAAATAACAAACAACCACGAATCATGTTTCCAAATTTATTAAATCTCCATGTATCATCATCATCTCACACAATGATCTCCTAATTACACATATTCTTATAATCTAGAAGCTGCTTATACATGTTACATTCCTATTCACTTGATATTACGAATGCATTCTGTAGTTCATTACAACAATCAAACTGTATGAAAACTGAATAAATAAAAAGTATTCATCACTTCGTATATAAATAACACACAACGGCAAATCATGTTTTCAACTATTATTAAGTTTCAACAGTTCATCACACACAATCATCTGATTACACACATTATTTGAATCTAAACATTTTACATGGCACATGTTGCATTCATAGCCGCATAACATTTCCACACTTTACTAAAATAGCTTGACAATAATAATTTAACTAAAAATATCCCAAAAACTGAAATTATTTTATTAATACATTGTTATTTTATAATTTAAGCATTACAATCTTAAGTCTAATATCCTTACTACTTACAAAAGAGCAACATATGCACTACATTATGTGCAGACTATGAAGTAGTTAATACATAAAAATAAAAAAATCTGGCGACAATATGGGTGGGTGGCTTTTCATATGGGTATGGGTACTTCTTTGTCTCCTAAGAAGTAGCCATACTTGTAGCTTACCAACAATATTTTCTACCTCAAATGTAACTACCCATGTAGTTAACGTTGGATCTCAATATGAAAACTAATTGTGAATAAACATCGGTGCCCAAGAAACATTTTTTTTTTTGTTTTGCACCTGTTGTTCTAAACTTCTAAATAAAATACCTAAGAAAATTGAAAGACATACCATTAAAAACAACAGGTACAATAATTAAACATAACTTTTTAGTATTTTGCACAAGGTTTCTTAACCGACAAGAACTATTGAAATTTTGTTTTTATTATTTAAATGTACTAAATTTGCTTACTTAAATAGGTAGAAAGTACATAGATTCCTCACAACTGTAACAACTGATATTAGTATATACATTCTTTGCAATTAAATATATCTATTCTATTGAAAAATACATAAATAACACATAACCGCAAATCATGTTTTCAACTTTATTAAATGTCCATTAGCAGAATCATCTAAGTTCACACATTCTTATAATTAAGATACTGTTTACATGAGGCATGGTGTATTGAAAATCTTTATCAATTGTTTCCACTTTCACCATCCACTTAGTTCAAACTGTTTTCTTCCATGTTGTGCCTTCCTTACAGCAGACAATGACTCAGGTACCACAAATGATGCATCTCCAAGCATAGTTCAAGCTGTGGGGCCTTTCAAACTGTGGACCGCATGTTTCACAATGCCTGTCCTCCGACAGTCTTGATATGGCTATGAGACGGCAAATCTCACGCAAATGAAAATCCTTTGGACTTGTTCATATCTGTACATTCACAGAATAACAGTAGAGGTGTTAACCGAGCTCTTAGGTAAACATTAACCATTTCTTCGAATACAACAACCTCACGGAGTTTTGTGTCTGTACGCAGCTATGATATGATTTATTAAGAAACAATATGAAGAGAAGTCGCCGCTTGATTAAAATGGGTTAGCCGAGTAATAATATGCTGTAACTTTGGCTATCTATGAAAATATGTGTAAAATACACTTGAGAAAGAAAATCAATGAAAACAAATACCAAATAGACATGACTTCACAAGTTTGGCATTAATTTTATAGTGTTGCAAGGATGCAGATTGTAATGACCTCAGATTTTTAATAAGTTATTTTAATCCTGTAAAACAGTTATTGCTACTTAGTAGATTCCATAAAAAAACGAGTATTTGCAAGATATGATTAACAATTCCACTGCACAATTTTCTAGAAAAATGGAATTTTTTATTAATAAATGTTCTCCAATTTTCCGTGAATTCAAGCAGAAATTCTTACGGCCGCTACTATGTCATCGAACATTCGGATCACTAGATAATACCGAAAACACCCCGCTTGCCGTACCGATGCATACAACAAAAGCAAGTCTCTACATCGGAGACTTGCTTTTGTTGTATGCATCGGTACGGCAAGCGGGTGCAATTGCGCTTAAATGATACTATTTTCCAAACGATACAATTTGGAAAATAGTATCATTTAAGCGACAATAGTGTTTATTTATTGGTTAGTTCTTGGAATCACTAATAGATGGCGGTGTAAGTTCGATACAACTCTCTTACATCGTTGTATAATTGTGAAGTGTATTATTTTTTAACTTAATAGGCACATTTTTTTGTTTATTAATCTCCATATTACCTCAAAAACGTGTAAGTATTTCATGCTTGTTTTTTTTTTTGTATTTAATTTTGATTTTTATTAAAACGATTTCATTGACTTAGTATGGGTGTAAGTATGAAAGTGTGTATGTAACGGAATGTTTGAAAGTGATTTTCATCTCAAAACATCGGAATTATTTAAAATTTACTATAAGATGCTTATTACCCGATGACAATACATTAATTTCATAAATTTGTGCCATTATTCTAGCCAGGATTATCAGGACAGATAAAAAAAAAATATACGCTTTTGTAGCTAGCTGAACTAAAAAATTACAAAGTAAATAATAGTTTTTCGTGTGGTGCTGGACGTAAAGAATAGCATCATCCTATTTCTTTCCGTGAGTGTCGTAAAAGGCGACTATGGGACTTACTAGAAAGTGGCCAAAGCGTTCTCTATGAACCTTACCACCATAATGCGACGATAGCCAACCCTCCTGCCAAGCATGGCGATAATGGCAACACCCCCTGTAAATGCACAGTACCGGTCAAAGTAGTGGTTTTTGGGTGAGGTCTATGTCCAGCACTGGACGTCTTTCGGCAGAAATGATGATGAAGAATAGTTTAAAAAACATGATTAGACTTAATCAAGGTAATGATATCCTTCGATATTAACACTGTGTTGGCGCCACCGTTTCGGGCGACCTAACTTAGCCCCAATATCACGATTTAAGCGACGCACTGTGGGGCGCAGTGCTGCCATCTGCACCGGATCGGACGTTTGAACACGCTGGCGAGTGATTGGCAGTCTGCATCGGCTGACGTCACTTCGGCGGGAGAATACAAAGTCTTTAAAAGACCCTGAGCTCAGGGGACTGGACTTACTGGCTGCTTACGCTTCGCCATAGAAATATTACTATATTGTTTATCATTGCCATATTTGTTTTAATTATTTAACTGATCGTAAATTAAAAGTGATCAAGTCTATTGCCTATTTATTTAGTTATTCTTATTTAAAGTGGTATTGACTTACAACTGTAATTTGAAACCATCGTAAAAACCAATTATTTTTAAAAGAGTAACCGTGGAGTTTCTTACCGGTTCTTCTCCATAGGAATCAATAATTTGGAACCGTGCACTTAGTATCCGACATTTCATAAGTGCCCATGTAGGTTAATGTGAATTATTTTTTTATAATTTGATTACAAACTAAGATGAGATAAATGAAATGTTAATTCAAAAAGAGTATATCTGAGTGCTCAATTTCAACATTCCGATACTGTACCTACTTATCACTTTAAATTTTGGCCGATTTTTTTTTTTTCATGAAATGGTTTTAAGTCGGTGAATTTGATTGTATGAAAATAATGAGTGAAAAATTTGTAGAATCTGTTATTACTACTGGGTCAGCTAGGATTAAAAAAAAATATATGGTCATTACAATCTGCCTCCTTGCAACATTGTAAACAAATAGAGAAAGAAAAAGAAAGAAAAATTGTTTAATCTGCCAAACAAAACGCACATAACAAGATAAAAATTTCAAAAAGATACATAAAATGCCCCGTATTCAAGTCATTAAAAAAATTAAACAGTTAACATAATGCCAAAGTTGTCAAGTGTCAAATAATTATGGAAAAAGTCTTATAATTTGTTGATATAGCAAATTTTGTGGTATTTAACATGATAATTTTTCATTAATAGCCAAGGTTACAGCATATTATTACTCGGCTAACCCATTTTTAATCAAGCGGCGACTTCTCTTCATATTGTTTCTTATTAAATCATATCATAGCTGCGTACAGACACAGAACTCCGAGAGGTTGTTGTATTCGAAGAAATGGTTAATGTTTAGTTAAGAGCTTGGTTAACGCCTCTACTGTTATTCTGTAAATGTACAGATATGAACAAGTCCAAAGGATTTTCATTTGCGTGAGATTTGCCGTCTCATAGCCATATCAAGACTGTCGGAGGACAGGCATTGTGAAACATGCGGTCCACAGTTTGAAAGGCCCCACAGCTTGAACTATGCTTGGAGATGCATAATTTGTGGTACCTGAGTCATTGTCTGCTGTAAGGAAGGCACAACATGGAAGAAAACAGTTTGAACTAAGTGGATAGTGAAAGTGTAAACAATTGATAAAGATTTTTCAATAGGTGTGCACCATGCCTCATGTAAACAGTATCTTAATTATAAGAATGTGTGAACTTAGATGATGGAATGGACTTCTGCTAATGGACATTTAATAAAGTTGAAAACATGATTTGCGGTTATGTGTTATTTATGTATTTTTCAATAGAATAGATATATTTAATTGCAAAGAATGTATGTACTACAATCAGTTGTTACAGTTGTGAGGAATCTATATACTTTCTACCTATTTAAGTTAGTTTTAGTACATTTAAATTACAAAAACAAAATTTTAATAGTTCTTGTCGGTTAAGAAATCTTGTGCAAAAATATTAAAAAGTTCTATGTTTAATTATTGTACCTGTTGTTTTTAATGTTTGCAATGGTATGTCTTTCAATTTTGGAAGGTGTTTTATTTAAAAGTCTATAACTACAGGCAAAAATAAAAAAATAAAATACAAAATGTTTCTTGAGTACAGATGTTTATTCACAATTAGTTTTGATATTGAGATCCGACGTTAACTATAGTTCTTACCAAACTTCTTGGCCGCCCTGAAGTTGGCTACAATGGCTGGATCGAATGAAAAACAGCACCGATCCGTGCCTTGCGCTTCAGAAAGCCAACTTCAGGGCGGCCTAGAAGTTTGGCGAGAGCTATACATAGGCAGTTACATTTGAGGTACAAAATATTGTTTGTTAGCTTCAAGTATGGCTCCTTGTAGGGAGACAAAGAAGTATCAAAACATGGAAGGCCACCCATATTGTCGCCAGATTAACTTTTTTATTTATAAACCAGTTTATTGCATTTCTTTATTGTCTGCGCATAATGTAGTGAATATGGTGCTCTTCTGTACGTAGTGGAGATTTAAGATTGCAATGTTTAAATTATAAAGTAACAGAGAGTTTGACTATTGTAATTTATGTCAGGACTCTCATGGCTATCCTTTAGTACCTAATATGCATGATTTCAGTTTTTTTTGATATTTATAATTAAATTATTATTGGCAAGCTATTTTATTAAAGTGTGGAAATGTTATGCGGATAGGAATAACATGTGACATGTAAAGTGTATAAAAGAATGTGTGTAATTATATTATTGTGTGTGATGAACTGTTGAAACTTAATACAGTTGTGTGTGACGAACTGTTGAAACTTTATAGAATAGAGAGAGAATAACTGTTGATATTTAATGGAGATTTAATAAAATTGAAAACATGATTTGCCGTTGTATGTTTTTTATATACAAAATGATAAATACTTTTTATTTATTCAGTTTAACGGTTTGACTACTGTAATTTATGACAAGTCTCTCACGGCTATCCTTTAGTAATAGTGCATGATATCAATTTTCTGGATATGTATATTTAAATTATTATTGTCAAGCTTCTTTATTAAAGTGTGGAAATGTTATGCCGATAGGAATGCAACATGTGCCGTATAAAGTGTTTAGATTAAAATTATGTGTGTAATCAGATGATTGTGTGTGATGAACTGTTGAAACTTAATAGAGATTTAATAAAGTTGAAAACATTATTTCCCGTTGTGTATTATTTATATAATCATCATCAATCACTAAATATTATATTTTTAGATTAATAATGTTGAGCTACTTTATTAAACTGCAGAATGCATTGGAAATGTCATGTGGGTATGAATGCAACATGTCTCATGTAGAAATTCTAGCTAAAACGAACGTGTGTAATTAGGAGATGATTGTCTGTGATGATACTTAACTCTTCATATGCTGTAAACGTGGATTCTCGCCAGACACAATGGTTTTTTAATTGTGTCTGTAATTACTGCATTCAATGGATTAATGGAGATTTAATAAAGTTGGAAACATGATTTGCAGTTGTGTTATTTATTTATATGTATATTAAAACTGAACGATCGGCTCCCTTCAAAAAGATACTAAATTTATTTGGCTCCCTCTAATACGATGGTTGTTGGCGACGCTCGTTCGCACGTAGTTTTGTCGGAACCCATAAATATATGGTCTTAAAGCCTCATTAGTACAGTCACATCCTTCGGGTACGCCATTTTTGTTAATAAACACTTGCAAACACTAAAACATATAGTTTGCGTTGCTAACGAATCACTTTGCGGGCTTTCAAAAATGGACGCAACACATGCTCGTAAACATTAAGAAAATACGGTAAAGTTCATCGAAATGTCGATGTCAATCAATAACTTTGAGTGTCGAGACTACCAAAAATCGTACCATTGCTACTAAACCGAACTATGAATACGTTTTGCGCCAACTGACATCGTTTTGTTCAAGTTAATGTATGACTTTGGTCCGTATCTCAGATGTCGAGACTTCCATTTTGTCGCTGGCATCGTTACGGCAACCGATTTTTTTCTTTTTTATTTAGCAATCGGTATTTTGCGATAGTGTCGCTTTCTATGTCGAGACTGCAGGCCCTGTTATAGAAGCGGATACCGTTTATAAGAAATGATTTACTAGTTTTAGTTAATCTAAATTTTGGTATCACAATTTCATTTTTACTACGCGTATTTATGTTATGGAATGCTGACTACGTGATTGCAATGCTGTTCGCGTTAATAGTTGCATTTTGAATCTCATAAAAATACTATCGGTCTAATGAGAAAAGTCTTATTGGACCTGTATCCGAAACTTTGCGGATACATACTACTGAATATGTTAGGCAATGCATATACAAAACGCATTTGCCTAGCAGGATCTCAATTCGGTTGCAGTTTTTTTTTTTTTTTCATCTTTTATTAACCCTTAGAACTCCGTCATTTATAATCCTACTAGCTTCTGCCCACGGCTTCGCCCACGTGGACGTCGAAATATTCACCATTTCAACCCCCCATTTCACATCATTCATTTCATTATTTTTTCATTTCAGGCTTTTTTGAAATGCCATACCTAAGTATGGAATTTCCCTTTCTTAGTGTATACCTACTCCTCACAAAGAATACACCCTCCATCTAGGACTAACGGCTTAGGCTTTGCGTTGATATAATATATCAGTCAGTCAGTCGTGAAGTTTCTTAAAGGCTCTTCTCCATAGGAACTGATCAATTGGAACCGGGGTCCACGGCCAGCTTGTAACGTTTCATAAGTACCCATACCTACTATGATTTTAATTTTTTATTTAGACGGAACGGCGACGAGGTCATTGCCATGTTTGATTCATGTAGCTTATGAGATGATTTTTAAAACTATGAAGTTTAGAGAGATAAAGTAGGAAAGCCTTTCAGAAATCGAAGGTGATTCATGTTCCATAAAACATTATTAGCATATACTGTTCCTACTGCTGGAAAACATGCCTCCTTTCTTGGAGAAGAAATGGGTTCTTATGGGGGTATCTAGATGTCATTTTTCTTCGAATTTTTGGTTCTGGGACATGCCGGTTTCTTCACAATGTTTTCTTTTCCCGTTTTGAGAGTAGTGGTGTTATTTACACAAAGTAGAGCGCCTGCGTTACCACTGAGTGAGCACTGCCCCGGTAAAATGCCTTTAAATTAAATAAATCTACGTTCTACACATATCTTTTGTATTAAAACCACGATCACATAACTCGGCACGAATAAATTCTCAAATAATCCATTCGTAACATTGGATAAGTCATGCAAAGTTATAATTGGCTAACTTTAACAACTTGAATGTGCGGTGAGGTATTAAGTAACAATAAAAGCTCAGATTCGCAATATTATTTTAGAAATGTAATGTGGAAGAAATTTTCTGGATTATATTTCATACCGCATGAAAACATTTTTAGGGTAAATTTTTTGCATGGTTAGTTAAAATTGTTTGTAGGTTTAGAAAAATGTTTTTTTAACCGACTTCAAAAAGGAGGAGGTTCTCAATTCGGATGTTTATGTTTTTTTTTTTTATGTATGTTCGGGCATAACTCCGTCATATATAGATGGATTTGCAAAATTCTTTTTTTGTTCGAAAGGGGTTTATTTCGAAATGGTCCCATATAATTTTCATATAGAGCTGATGATGAGTTCGGGAGACAGACACCGGAACTCTTTAAAAAATGACAGGAAATCAACCGCGATTTCTGCTATCGCATAAATATGCACTGTTTGTTTGGAATTAGTGCAGGGTGAATACCACAACTAAAAATTTAAAAATAAAACCTTTTTTACAAAAAAAAACAACCGACTTCCTTAAAAACACTACAAAGTGAAAAATAACTTTAATTTCGGAAGTCAGTGGCAAAAAAACCATAAATACAGATCCTAAGACACCGACTACCGAAATTAAAGTTATTTTTCACTTTGTAGTGTTTTTAAGGAAGTTGGTTGTTTTTTTTTTTTTTGTAAAAAAGGTTTTTTAGTCTCCACTGTACTAGTGCTAGGTAAAATATTGAAGAAAAGGCCGATGCCTGCCAGGGTCTCAGATTTGTTTGGAAGAGTTACCGTGGCCCCGGAACGGGCAACTGAAGGAATACGGGTGTGTTTTAGTCAGCAAAGATTGACACGGCCTCTCGCTCCGCCCAGAGCGTCAGGAGACGTCATTTGTCTACCTAAAAAAAAAGGAAAAACGCACCCCTCGCAACCTCGATCCAGCCCTTGAAAAACCACGCTGCGTTCCAGAATGGGTATAACAGACGTTGACAAAAACAATGAAATGTGATTGGGCGGGTCACATCAGCCGCATGTTGACTGCTGGGCAAACGACTTTAGATATAACGCGAGGGCTGGTTCGAGAAAAATGTAAAATTAAAAAAAAACTATTTTCTATATTTTGGCAACTAACAGCGATACAAGATATGGTATGGTACTGAGTGTTTTTTATTAAATACTGAAATTTTTCCTTGCATTTCTTAATGCCTAATGATGTTCCAATGGCTTCAAGTGAGCTGAGATGCTTAAATCAGAGGGCACAGCAAAAAAAAATAATTTCTTTAAAAATATATTAATAAGGCATAATATATCGTTTATTTTATTCGGATTAATTTATAGGTATGTGAACTGGTAGAGCAGTAGTGGCTTAGTGGTATTTGCTTCGACTTAAGAGTTGTAGGACGTCGGTTAATAATAGTTTTTCAATTATTACTATGTCTTATTCAAAATGGCGTCTCGTTTGCTTGCAGACTTCATTCGTTCTGAAATCATGTCTCATCAAATCAATGTTAAGTAGAAAATAATTGAAAAATGTGTGTATTCTTGTAGTGTTAAAAATAAATTACTATTATTCTCTTGTAAATATTTTTGAGTAAACATAATTAAGTGTGACCATTTCATCTTTACAAAAATCTTTAGTCTCCATTCTTGAAGTGTGTTTCTAAACGAATTCAAAATAACCACTTGCTAACTCTTAGGACAAAAGTCAAACCTTTTTAATTTTTATTTTGTACATAAAAAAATTGGTTGCCTGTAAAGTCGGTATACGGGCGAAAGTTTTACGTGACAACGACTTTGAGTGGTAATATGTCTGTCTCTCTCGCTCTTAGGCGGGCTAACCATGCCCGAGTGGAAGGGACGCGTGCCTCTCACTCGCTCTCATTGTGAGCGCATAACGTGAGCGGAGCGTAACGCAGTTTCTTGAAGTGTCACCCGGCAAACCAATTTATAAGACGTTGTCACGTGAAAACCATTTGATATTATGAAAAAAAAAATTACTTTATTCCATTCATGAGTAATTTACCCAGCTTCGCTAAACGGTACACGTTATGGCCGGAGCCCCATATAAAAATGAAACATCTCCTTTCATTACCACTGTTCGCATAAACAGTGACATCTACCAACAGGCACTGGACCTGCGTGGTAGATTGTAGCCCTCAAATCTGTGCAAGTGGGAACATTGTGGTTAAATAATATTTAATTCGTAATACTCCATAACATTGCAATACTGTATAATATTAATATTGTAATGTACTGCATTTAAGGTCACACATCATTACAGTATTGGCCATAATAACATATTTTCCTATGTACCAACTGGATAACTAGGGTAACTACAAAACATTTATTTGTTAGATGCATAGGTACTGCCTAAAAGAATACCGCGAAACATTTCCAGTTAATAGGGATTTAATCAATGTGCCGAATTGCCAAATTGTCGCCTCATAAACCCGGATTGCCCGTTTTTGGGCTGGGCCCATCCCAAGTTCCAGGTAACCGTACGAATCCCGTAAACTTTCTAAGTAAATACTAAATACAAGTTTAGAAAATATGACTTTTTACCGGGAGCCAATCAAACGCATTAATCGCGTTATTTACGTGGCAGAATCCTATAAAGCAATGCATAGGCAGATTTCTTCGGGTTATTTCTGACAATGTGTTACGCAATTAGGATATCAGTTCTTCATAATCTTCAGCACTCAACAAACAGTATCCTATTTGTGTAACACAATATCTATAGTATACTAATATTATAAAGCTGAAGAGTTTGTTTAGTTTAACGCGCTAATCTCAGGAACTACTGGTTCGAATGGATAAAATATTTTAATGTTGGGTAGTGCATTTACTGAGAAAGGCTATAAATGCTATATAACACGCTGCGGCAAACAGGAGGGGAGCATCATAAAAAAATAAAAACTTTATAACAAAAAATTAAACCGCCGAAAAAACTTAAAAGCAAAAAATAATAAACCTTAAAATTATGAATCGGCGCCTTGAGTGATCATTGTTCATTGATTTTTCAGCGCCGACTCAAAATTTTAAGGTTTATTATTTTTTGCTTTTAAGTTTTTTCGGCGGTTTAATTTTTTGTTAAAAAGTATATATTATATAATTTTTTGTGGCTTTAATGTACTAGTAATACTTGACAAGGTATCATCATCATCATCATCATTTCAGCCGCAAGACGTCCACTGCTGGACTTAGGCCTCCCCCAATTTGGGGAGCTTTGCCATAATCGCCACGCTTGGCAGGCGGGTTGGCGATCGCAGTATGGTGGTAAAATGCATAGAGAACGCTGCTGCCCATTCTCTAGTAAGTCCCTTAGTCGCCTTTTACGACACCCACGGGAAGAAATGGGGTGGTGTTATTCTTTACGTCCGGCACCACACGGTACCTTTACGTCCGGCACCACATGGTACAACAAGACAAGGTATATTCTATCCAATTAAGGCGAGGTTGCAGTACTTTTTAACTTTTTTAAACCTCTGTAAATCTAGCAAAATGGCTAGTTTCCGTAAAAAAAAAATATTTAGGAAAATTGAACATACTGTTAAGCGCTGTGTGAAGATAGAAACGTGAATTAAAACAATTGGCTCGATAAAAAATAATCATAAAGATGACACTAAATCGCCATTTAAAACGTGTACCTTGAAGAGATTCCATCATTAAACCATGTAAAACTTATACCAAAAGATAGGTTTTATTAGTTTTTAGGGCATGCTGAGAAATATTTTATAATTTCCTTATCATTTTGTCTCCACGAAACAATTATACACAAAATCTAGCAGCTCAAGCGCTCGCAACGACCGGCCAGTGTTCGCCGAAACGTCTTCAACTAAGGTACTTGCGGTAAATAAGGGCCACCTTAATTTAAAGCTGATGAAATGGTATAAATTATAAAATTAAGCATAGTAATAAATCACAAGAGAAATATTTGAAGTTTTATTCGTCTAAAACAGTACAAATATTGGTGTTTTTATGACAATTTTGATAGATAATTACGTTTTTTTAAAACACTACCTCTGGCCCTTATTAAACTTAGGTAGTATAATAAAGACCACAGATTATTATTGTATTTAAGAGAGTAACGGAAATTGTAAATTAGTCCTCTAGTTTCTGTTATCTTACTTTGTCTTTTTCACATTGAATCACAATTTAGCTACAACGAATTTTAGGAAAAAAACAGTCGTGGGCCTTATTAAACTTATGTAATAAAAATATAACAACAAAACATATTTTCAGTGAAATAACCACAACAACATTATGTTTTCGAATACAGATTTCTTTACTTTTTCACAATTTGAGACAGGAAACACGAAACGAATCTTGTAAAATCACAAAAAAATGTTGATGGCCCTTATTCAACATATGACATATTAAATTAGGATATAAAACTTTCAATAAGTGTTAAGTAACAAAAATATTAGTACTTCTTCGAAACTAAATACTTAATAATATTATAAAAAATCTCTTTTAGTAGCTCAAACAAGAGATGTTTTTGTATCAAAACAATAAAAAATAAAAACAGCCATTAAACTTTAAGGGTAAGTACTAATTCAAAAAAATTAGATCAACTAGTTTGTTATTGCTCAAAGTAGTTTTTAACAATAAAAAATCAACCATCTACTCATCAAAACAACCATTAAACTTTAAGGGTAAGTATTAATTATAAAAAATGAGATCAAATACTTTGTTATTGCTCCAAGTAGTTTTAAATAAAAAAAAAAACTAACAAAATTTATAGCGCTTCTAAAAGAAAAAAAAAAGCACCAAAGCATATAACTTATTATTCAAAATGCAAAAACTAGAGAGATCAATATGTTTTCTAAATCTAGTTGCAAATCGGACAGTCAAAATCTATATCTTCTTTGGTTAAACCTAGACATTGTTCATGAAACCATTTTCGGCAGAGTGGGCATTGACGCATATCTTCACAACGTTCTGTATAACATGCGTGGCAGTACCATTTATCTGATGATATCTGATCTATTTCTTTTGGTGTTTTGGCTGAAGTTTTCTTTTTAGAGTCTGTCTTTTGATTATTGCGTTCTTTTAAAGTTTTTTGAGATTTATTTTCCTTAAATTTCCTTTTCTTTTGAATTTCTTTTTTCTTTTCTTTCTCTTTAAATAAATCTTTTGTTACTATGCGACCTTTATAATTTAATGCTTTACGTCTTGATTTGTTTTTAATTACAGCATAGTTTGGCGTGGGTATTAATTGCTGGAATGGAGATTTAGTTGAGGAATTTGAAGAATTTCGCAAGCTTTCTAATGGAATATCATCTTCTGGATCGTCGTCGCTTGATACAAGGTGTTGGTCACGCCTTATTACGTCAACATGAGCACACGAAACATTCTTCTGTTTGATAGGAGTGTGTTGCTCCGTTAATCCTGGGTTTATGTTCTCATCATCGGAAGAACTATATATATTAGGTATAGATTCGAAATTTGATCGAGGTATATGTTGGGAAATCAATGCATCGTCAAAAGAAGTATCAGAGTCAGAACTGTAAATTATTGGTCTGGTGACTGTGGTAAGGTAATTTTCAGAAGCTGTATCAGTTGAGCTGTAGTCTACTATTTTTTTATTACTACTACTATTTGCTTCTGGGATAAATGGTGGCGATAACTGGGTAAGCCCAGTTAGGAGCAAAGATTGTGAACAAGGAGTTCGAATAGTATATGTCTGATCGGAATCGGAACTATCCGCCCTAGGACTATTAATTGCATGTCGTAAATTTATATTGGAAGGACCAGGAGTTGGAGATATATGTACTCTGGAAACATATTCTTGCTCTGGTGGTCTCTCAGTCAATACAGAGGGAGCATATGCTTCATCTGGTATTGCTTCTGGATTGTAGGGATGAAGCCCAGTAGCTCTGAATCCACTGACTATGTTTTCGTGAGTCATACACTTTGACCATACTTTACTAAAAATTGAGTTAAATCGCGTTTTTGTTAATTTTTTGTCAGGGTATTGATACAAAAACGATAAAGTCTCTTGATCCCAATAGTGTTCAAATGACTTGTTTACACTTTTGTCCAACGGCGTCAAGTTCGTGCGTCGTATTAGACGGTAAGCAATATAAAACAATATCCTCCTCATCTGCTGCGTCAACAATATCATAGTCGAGGTGGCAGGAAGCACCGTCAAAAACTAACAGACACTTACCCTCGGGTTTAAATTTTCCTAGATGGCGAATAAAGTCTACGAATAATGACGAAGTCATGCTTCCTTTGGGAGCCATTTTTACAAGTGACCCTGCAGGTAAATTGTCACTGAATTCAGGTTTCTGCCTTTTTCCCTTAAATATTATCATTGGGGGTATCGGATTACCCAATGCATTCACACAAGCAGCCACTGTTACGTTTTCTGCATGTTCAGGTGCAACCATATGAATTCTTCTTGATCCTTTTTTAGCTAAAACTGTTGGTTGTTTGTGTACAGTTAGTCTGCAACCTTTTTCGTCCATGTTAAACAAGCGCTGTGGATTGTCTCGGATATTTAGTAATTCATATATTTTTTTATATTCCTCAAAATGTTTTGTTACAATCGGCTTATTTAATTTTTGAGCTCTGGCTGGGTTTAGAATTTGGACCTTACGTTTTGTAATGTCAGGATGCCTTTTAAGAAATAATTTTAACCAATCTTTTCCAGCTCGTTTTTTAGATTCGTTAAATTTATTTGGTATCTTATTTTTTTCACAAAAAATAAATGCTTGATGTCGTATGATTTTTGGTGTCAAAGGAAAACCTATAGATGCAAGTCTTTTTATTCTTAATGCTAGATCATTTTCTTGTTCTGCGGTCAAAACTGTGCGACGCCCTATTTGTTTTTCTACTTTTCCAGATTTAAGATGATTTACCAAAGTTCTTCTAGGAACGCCATACGTCATGGCCGCTTTACGTTGAGACATCACCCCTCCGTTAACAGCGTCCATGGCGTTTTTTAACTGTTCTAATGTCCAACTTCCACGAGCGACACGTTCCATGGCTGGTATTCTGAAAGCTGAAAAATTGCTTTTATTTTGACGTAATTAAATATAGCTACTTCACGTTAATTCTTAGTTAGTTTTATGAAAAACTTTACTAAATAAATATTTTTATTTTTAGAAATATACCTCAGAATATATAACAAGGAAACGATGAAATGTCATTAAAATGAAATGCACTTTGTAAAAATATTACAAGATTCGTAAGTCTAATAAGGGCCGGCTTCTATTATCCGCCCAGAATGTGGCTCTTGTTAGACTCTTAGACTAGATTTACAAAATTAAATGAAAAAATGTACATAAACAGTAAAATTAACGGAGAACTTACCTTGATTCGTTCGTAATATTAATTTTTTTGAAGTCCTTAATTAAAGATTAAAAGAAATTTGTATATTTTTAGCCTTAAAAATCTTCATTCTTGCGAAAAATTTTACTAATCAGTGGCGTAGACCTACCCGTCGGACGTCGTCGTGGCTACTGACAAGATGGCGGATCGCGTGATGTTGCGCGTTCGAATATTAGCCTTCTGATTGGTCCTTTATATGTGTGCGTGAATGGAATCTAAATAAATGTAGTAGAAATATGTTTTTGTAGTAATGGACCTTGATAGACACCGGCTCTTCCTACCCGCAGGTACCTTACAAGAGGGCCTTAAAAAAGAATGATCAAAATCGGAGTACTCTGTATAAAGTTATTCGTGGTTATACATTACAATCAGTGAGTGAACAGTGGTTTGGTTTTGTTTTCCAAATTTATATGGGACCACCCTCGGAGTATACCCTTTCCAATAAAAAAAGAATTATCACAATCGGACTACTATGTAAAAAGTTATGCGTAAAACAAAATATACGCGTCGAATTGATAACCTCCTCCGTTTTTTCGTCGGTTAAAAATTTCACATAAACGGGAAATTTATTCCTTTTGAGAGATTCCATTGCGTGCGCCGCTAGGTAAACGGTTAAAGTAACGTAAAAATCATGTATGACGGAATTTTTCTTCTTAAAAAGTTCAAAGAAAAAGCATTGCTATCGAAAACTATTTTTTAACTGTTTGTCCATGTATAATGATGCCAATCTGTTTTTAGAGTACTTAAACCAACAAAAAGAATAGTTTAAAAAATCTAAAAAACACGCTTCCATAGAAAACCAAACTAAAAAGTAGAAAATAATGAAAAAAAAAAAGCGTGTGGTGCCTGATATCAATAAAAAAAATACTTTAAAAAGCGTGTTTTTTAGTTTTTTTAAACTATAAGTTATTTCCTATTTTTAGGGTGTTTCGAATTTTGAGACGTATGTCAGCGTAGTTTGTGACGTATGTCAGCGTAGTTTTCGAAGATAATTTTTGCTGTCCTGGTAACCCTGGCAAGGATAATGGCACTAATTTGTGAAATTATAGTATTGTCATCGGTCCTCGATAAGTCTACAGAATTTAAATAAAATCTGATCGTTTAAAGTGGGTCAAAATCGCGCTATAAGAAGTCGGTTACAAACAAACATACAAGTGAAGCTAAAATAAAGCGTGTAAAAACAGTCCCGTGAATTGACTGTCTGGTGGGTCTTTTGGTCAACCAATGACAACAGCTGACATAGGTTTTGAAGGCAGGTGGTCTTAGCTTCCAATAACCATGTGTCGTTTTAATAACACATTCGTAATTCTCTTTGAAGGTGTTCATAGGTGTAAGCCCTTACCCAGCAACCCGCACTAGGCACACGTGTTCGATTATGACTCCCTCTCAAAGACATGAAGCCTGTGTCCCAGCTGTGGGAACATTAAAGGCTGACTAACTTTTGCTTGTGAGTTCGCCCATGTGAAAATCTTCGTTGACATAAAATATATCCTATGAGACTCGGTAGTACCGTCCGTCCTGGCCTTCATTCAGGGATCTTTAACAGTCGTTAAAGGTCGTCAGAAGCCCAGAAGTCTGCTTATCAATCTTACTAACGGTTATAACCTAATAACTAGGTTGTGGGCCTCCTTCAGCGGCATCTTTTCAACTGGAAGCCAACCCCAACACAGTCGCTAAAAGCCTAGGTAAATGATGATTGACGTGTAAAGTCCTTGTATGTAAAAATTTTTATTAACAGAAATAAAATCATTTATCTTTTAACACCTTTTCTCACAACCTGCAAAACTCACAAACTACTGAACAGCTTGCAATAAAACAAATTACCCATTTCGCTGTACAGCAGATGTCTTACTTTGTTACCTGTTAAGTATTTTACCACCTTTAACACCCCTCCTTACAATAAACCCAGACTTCAAAGACAAACATTAAGAAATCCCCGAAACCGCGTTTTTTCTAGAAAGTGATCGTATTTCTATACCTGTCAAACAATATAATCTCCTTTGTTCTTTACGCCATTGTTTAACATCCACCTTGTGTTTTGGACATAAGGTTCAAAATCGATTAGCAGGGTGACAGGTGATTAGTTTATTAGTATATTATTATTACATAACATTTGACAGGATCGGAGTGGTGCATTCAGTCAGTGTTGGAACGCCGAGCGAATAAGTTGTGTCCCAAGTAAATAGTTCAAGTACATTCAAGTGCAAGTGTTATTGGATTTATAGCCATTGTGATCGTCCTGGGATCTTTCGTGACAGGTTAGTGTTTTGTTTTAACTAGTTCTGTTAATGTATTATGTTTATATTATACTAGCTTCTGCACGCGACTTCGTCCCCGTTAAATTTCGTGTTCTCCCGACCCTTCCCGTCGCGTCGAATCGCCTACCAGTGGGATTTTCCCCGTTTTTGCAACATTTTTCATTAATACTCCGCTCGTTTTGGTTGTAGCGTGATGTTATATAGCCTATGTTACTTGCAGATAATGTAGCTTTCTAATGGTGAAAGAATTTTTAAAATCGGTCCAGTAGTTTTTGAGTTTATCCATTACAAACAAACAAAAATACAAATTTTTCTTTATAATATTAGTGTACATTGAGAAATAACTAAGGTATTGTTGAGTTTTTAAAGTAATATTTTTATGTTTTATAAACTGCAATATAACTGCACTATTTTATTTTGTAGGTACAGTAAAACAAGATTTTTGGTATACAGGCAAAAAGACATGTTATATTCATTTTGAATGCGTGCAAAATATTTCTGTAATATATTTTATGTAAAACAAATATAACACCTGTATACCAAATATCTAGCTGAACTTTAACTTGAAAACTAAAATATTACATTGAAAATTAAATCATTAATAAATGCTACCTTAATCAATTTCTTAAACCAAGCTAAGATTTTCCGCGATTTCCCTAGAGATGCGCCAGCGCATAAGCGCGGGTGTTGACGAAACCCGACGGGTGAAGCGCTTACACTGTATAAAATAATAACACATGTGTAACTTTGTACTTGAAGCTAAGTTGAGAGACATTCAGGTATCATTTCATGTGTGTGCCATGGTGTTAGAATATACAAAGGTCAAATTAAACTAGCTAACGAAACTTCGTAGACGTGATATGAATCGGTAACTAAACAAGATAAAATAACAATTAATTAATTATTTTGGGTCAATGATCGCTGGTGCTGTAGTTGCTTGAAGTATGAGTTTCAGATATCCGTTATTTTTTCGGTGAACAAAATAAAAAAAACCTATCGTTATTCAATATTCATACCCAGTCCGTCTATGCAATTTACACACACATAATACTTTTGTGGCTGTGAAGTTTTGCTAGTTCTTTTTTTTTGACCGGTAAAGGATATTATAGAAAACCTTATCATTTTAAATGTAAGTTTACAGGTTTAGTTCAAAAGTTTACAGATTAGTTATAAGAAATAAAAATAACCTACTAACATTAACAGGAAACGGTGTAGGACGTGATATCGGTTAAAGTATCAAGAAACTTTACGTTTACGACCGACTTAGCTTCAGTATTTGGCATAAACTCCAATTTCTAATTTGTTAGACCAAAATGAATGCTGCGATCGAACTTTAATAAAGAAAGGAAGAAAATTTGTTTTTTTAATTCTGAACAAACACGACGCACATTACTTACAAAAAAAAAAAACAGACAAAGTTAGTAAATAGTAACATCAGTCAGCTTTTATATAGTTCGTGCAACTTCTTGTTGACCCCGTACATATTTCACTAAACATTGGTATTTTTCCATCTTTGGATTCTAAACATATCGCTGAAAGTTATTCGATCACAGCTGCCATTTTAGTTTTTCAAATAAAAATTTGAATTTTAGCATACCAAAATTCAGATTTTTTATTTGAAACCAACTATTTGTCTAGGGTTGCATACAACCCTAGACAAATAGTTGGAGCGCAGTATACATATTATCAAACATCTGTTACACACAGTACCTGCACAGGTAGACATTACATAAATACAATATAGGTATGCCATGTGTATTTGGGCCAAATAATGCAACCGTACCTACCTGTAAATGACAATGTACCTACATTAAGAGCGTTCATCCCGCGTGGGCTGGCAACGTTGCATTTCTTGTGTTATTATGTAATTGTTATATGAAATATAAATAAAATTATTATGTTTTTCAGCCAAGCACTAGATCCTTTATTATTATTTTTTTTAGTCTTATATAAAAACATGAAGCGTAGTATGTACTGTAAATAGAAAATAATTGATCGTTGTCGATTTTTATAGGTAAATACCGAAATAACTGTAAAAAAATGGAATACAAACTTATAAATACCAACTAACATTGAAAAAAAATTGTATTTCGATTTAAACCAAATAACATATTCTTGAAAAACCACTAGAAATGCGACGTTGCCAGCCCGCGCAGGATGAACGCTCTTAAGCATAGAAAGTTATATTTTTTGTTTAAACAGATGGCATGGCATCCTCCATATGGCTCTTTTACAAGCAGATGTTTACTGTAGACCTTCATGGGCTCAACAGTTTTGGGGTTCTTTTACTTTACGTTATAAAATATTTTAGTTCTGTGGTTTTTTTGTAAAGGTTCTCGCAAGTAGGCAAACGCAACTCTTGAAGATCACAAGAAAAATACTTAGTCTCCTCTTCGAGATCCAATTTTTCGAACATATTGTTTTCCCACTCTGTAGTCTGCAGATTTATCAAAAACTAGCTTCGGCCCGCGACTTCGTCCGCGTTTAATCTCGTGTTAAATTTTCCTCGTTTTTGCAACATTTTTCATTCCTGCTCCGCTTCTATTAGTCGTAACGTGTTATAGTCTATAGCCTTCCTCGATAAATGGACTAATCAACACTAAAATAAATTATGAATACGAACCAGTAGTTCCTGAGATTATAGCGTTCAACCAAACAAACAAACTTTTCAGCTTTATAATATTAGTATATATATAACGTAACTAACAATCATGACAAATTTAATTTAAAATAAAAACTGTTCTACAGTTCTGAGGAATATTCTTTACACAGTGAAATATTACTCTTTTACATTACGTTCAGGCTTTTAATTGAAAATTCGCGGAAACCTGGAATGAAAATTAATTTTAAATCTATAGCATCATAACATATTCCGTGAATAGATAGGTAGGTAGGTAGGGATTATGAGTAAAGTAAACACTCGCCGTTAATGTTTTATTTTATTATATTACGGAACTAGTTGCGCCCCGCGGTTTCACCCGGCTGAATATCTGGATAAAAAGTAGGTATCTTATATCCAGCTCAGGGGTCGTCTACCCGTGAATTTTTTTTATCCAAACGCGTTCAGCAATTTGAAAGCGTAACAAACAAACAAAATAATAGTTTCTCTTTATTATTGAATTTCACATTGTCTAGTGATTATATATGTATAAATTGTAGTGACTAAAATACGTATTAAAGACTGAACTAAAATATTTTAGCTTCTCACAAAAGCCTTGTTTAGCTGTCACAACAGATTTACAGCGTATTCACTAAATCAATACCCATGGTCTATTCCACTTATTGGATTAAGATAATCTCATTGGTACTATTATATTCCCCATTTCGGATTACCCTAATCCCCTCTTTGATACTAAAATGTAGGTACAGTAGACCGTACTTCTGTAGTTATGCTTTTAACCTGTCGGACTATGTGTCCGACACTTTTTGTTCCATTCAGGTCTTGTCGGACTATATGACTAACAACACATACAAAATCAGAACATGTCGTTGCTGCCTGGCGGCCATGTTTTTAGAATAAATAATGAATTTATGGAACAAATAATCAATTTAAAGTGAAATAACACTAAGTACATTTTTTGACTTTTCCTGTTTTTTGCCATGGCAATTGAATGCGTTGATGATCCAGTGCAAGCGAAAGTTGGGATATTTTTAGATACATAATAATATAAGATAAGATAGATTTAAAAGTCAGACTTAAAGGTACTAGTTCCTGCCAGAGTCGTGAGATTTTTCGGGAAAGAGATACCGTGGCCCTGGCATATGGGCAACTGAAGGAACACGGGTGGGTTTTAGTCAGTAAAAGTCTGACACGCCCATTCGCTCCGCACAGAGCGGGAGAAGTCATTTTGATGATTTCCCATAAAAAAGCATTGTTAATACAACAGAGTGCATCCCAGCCCGTCGAAAATATAAACTGTTCGATTTTGAACTCTAGCGCTAAGAATGCGTTAAGGATCCAGTGCGCAAAAATCCCGATGCGACATGTTTACGCACGTGCGAACGTGAACTTACCCTGACTACCTGAGTAGTACTAAGTTTCAATAGTATAACAGGTAGTTGCGATTGTGGCTAAATAATAACAGCAGCAAGGGTCTATCGTAGGTTAAGCTACGCTTGCCGCGGTTGATTTTTGGATGGGTGATCCGTTACATATCGAAACCTTCATCGTGTTTCGAGAAGAACTTTAGACTGTTGATCCTAGCTGTCATTTGTAGATCTTTACTGTCGTAACGAGTGGTCAGAAGCCCAAAAGACTGCAAACAAGTCGTATCGGGTTATTCCCCGAGTACCCCGATCTCCGAGGCCTCCGTTCCGATTTCCGAGGACCCCGATTTATTTTTATCTAGATAAACTCAATTAACAGTCAATTTAGCTTAGAAGTACCGTCAGCAGATGATATGTTAAATTAAATTTTATTACTTACAAAAATTATAATACTTAACTTTAAAAATCAGGAAAAATTATACAGTCTTGCTTGTTTAAGGTAAATATTATAATTGAGAATACAATATAGAGTCTCCTAGAGCAATTACAGGTTTCAATTATTATCACAATAGTTCCTTTTGCAGTATAGAAAATCCAAATATCTACTCTACAAGGAGCATTAACATAATTTATAAAAAATACGCGAAAACTCTCACTTTCAGGAACTATTTTTTATATGTAATTATTGCAGCAAAGGAAATAGTTAACTCTAAAATAATCTTGTGACATGTAAAATCAGTTTCACTTACATTATTTTTTTACAATACAGTAAATCAAAAATGCTCTTAAAAACAGTCAACATTAGTAATAAAAGTTAAAAAAAAAAACGAAATATTTACATTTTCAATCAGTCTTTTCAAAAAACATAGGTACATAATCAACAATATTTAAAAAATAGTTATAAAAATTATATAATAATTAACTTTAGAAAAATATCTAAACAAACATTTAAGCACTTTTTATGTCGACCGTACAAGTTAAAAGCAGTAGAAAAAAGAAAAAAAAAAGGAAATGTAATCATATTTATTGTATACGGGGTTCTCCGGGACGGGGCCCTCGGAGATAGGGGTACTCGGGGAATAACCCAGTGGTACCGAGTTGTGGTAGACAGATAGGCATATTGTAACATACTGGTAACAATACTGGTATACTGGCTGCATTTGGTTAGACTGGGAGTCAAGACAGTTGGGCAAGGAAAGACAGATTTAAAAATCAGGCGTATAGGCACTAGTTTGGTTGCCACTTACGTGCGGCTTGTACTTGCAACAGTATAGCCTACCTCGTAAACACTTTACCAACATAAGTTGAAATGGCATTTGAACGTCATAAAGAGAAACGGAATATTTGTCCTTATGACAGTTAGATACTGTCATAATTAGCTAAATATTAATTCAGTAGGACACATAGCATAGCATCACGACTGTGATCCCCGAATGGTTAGGCAGGGGTGTACCTATCGTACAGTACACCTAAATTTCACCAGTTATATTTAAGTCCCATGTAATATGAAGCGAGCCTGTTACCAAATTGACGAGCACGTATCCAGTTTCCGGACTGTAAAATTCTGTTAGACTTTTGGAAAAACTTAATAACGCGTTGCCCAACGTGGACATCCAGTAGCAATAGCATTATACGAGCAGTATTGTTGTCAAAAATGTCAAGACATTTCCGAGGTCGACCGTACCGAACCTAGTAACTTAAAGTGAACGAAAAATGCTTGTATTTGTCTTATCTCAAAGACAATTGAAAGGATTCAAAAGCGAGTTTCCACAGTCATAAATTCCGCTGGCTTGTCGCAGATTTCGTAGTATAACAAATTGGTTGCCGATAAAGGGTGGCAAAAGGTAAAGGTAAAATTGTATAGGAAATAGTTATATAAGGTTTTATGTTTTATTCGTTCTCTGTGGTTATCCTTGTCTTTTATGGGATTTGGGTAATCTCCGTTCGGAAAGGTTTGGGTTGTTTTGAGTCTTTTATAGGTTATGTTTTGGGTTTTTGTCAATGTTTTGGTATTAGTGTTATGTAGTTGTTTTGTTTCGAATCTTTATCACCATCAATTCAGCCGAAAGACGTCCACTGCTGGACATAGGCCTCCCCCAATTTAGGGGGCTTTGCTATAATCTCCATACTTGGCAGGCGGGTTGGCGATCGCAGTATGGTGGTAAAATGCATAGAGAACGCTGCTGCCCATTCTGTCCCTTAGACGCCTCTTACGACACCCATGGGAAGAAATAGGGTGGTGCTATTCTTTACGCCCGGCACCACACGAAACGTATTTGTTTCGAATAAAAGACTTCAGCAACGTTAATTTATACTGCTTTCAGAGGGGTAATTGAGTAATACACTATCAGTAGAAATCACTTTCATTTTGACAGTTCCACAACATTCATGGCGTTGTTAACGTGGCTAAGCTGATATTGTTTTCGAACGAATGAAAGAATGAATTAGCAATAACCTTCAAAGATTCAAAATCTGTATAGGTTGTTACGTAATGAGGGTACAGTATTAACTGTGACCAACACAACATCGTCAGATTTAAATAAATGTTTAGAAAATTATTATGTAGTCACAGTTATTGTAATATTCGGTAATAAGACAGACGTTAAGACAGAAGTCAAAATGTAAAATCGTGTATCTGAAGAGTAAAGTGTTATTTGATTAAAGCATTCTGCCAGTATTTTTTTTTTTCTGGATGGGAAATCATCAAATGACTTCTCCCGCTCTGGGCGGAGCGGGAGGGCGTGTCAGACTTTTACTGACTAAAACCCACACGTGTTCCTTCTGTTGCCCATGTGCCAGGATCACGGTACCCCTTTCGAACAATCTCGCGACCCTGGCAGGCATCGGTCCTAGCAGACCCCTTCAGTGCTGCTGAATTCTGCCAGTCTTACTTTATAATCTCACCGTGACAAATTGAGGTGTAGTGTTGTTAGGTTGTAGTGGACAGTCAATCCACAGCATTTAACAAAATTTCAGCTCACTTCAAACTCAGTTTACCTTCAGTTTACAATGTGACATTTTTAGACAATAGCAGTACACATGTATTAAAACATGTGCATATCTAAATATTGTTGTACGTATACAAAATAATAAATATTTGGAACATTATGTTTAGTAAACTAAACATTATGTTCTAAACATTTATTATTTACCGACCTCATAATTATAGGTTACACGTTCGTTGCTTGATGTGTTTCATTTATGTAAATGATTTCTTAAGCCGTTTTAATCATCATCATCATCATTTCAGCCGTAAGACGTCCACTGCTGGACTTAGGCCTCCCCCAATTTGGGGGGCTTTGCCATAATCACTACGCTTGGCAGGCGGGTTGGCGATCGCAGTATGGTGGTAAAATGCATAGAGAACGCTGCTGCCCATTCTCTAGTAAGTCCCTTAGTCGCCTTTTACGACACCCACGGGAAGAAATGGGGTGGTGTTATTCTTTACGTCCGGCACCACACGGTACCCGTTTTAATCAAATAAATAAAAATAAATCAGTGTAAATAAATAAATGTAGGTATAGACATCAATCATTATCATCATCTAGTGTTATTTTTAGGCTCAATTATTTCCATTGCTGCGGAACGGAATAGTTTTTTTTTTTTGTAACGAAATTGTACAAAGCATAATTAATTTTATGTCCATGGTGTAAAATACAAACTTGATACGAGCCGTTAACTGCAGGGGTTCTCTACAATGTGAGAATTTTCTGGAAGTCACGAGCTGTTGGCTCGTATCTTGTTCGTATGTTACACAATTGAAATAAAGTCCATAATGGTTCGACCAATTTCGTTTTAAGAAAAGTCTTCCATTCCTATCCGGGGCAATATAAATTGAGTCTTAGTGTCAGCGAATAATATAATAAAACACCAGCATAAACTAAACACAAATTCCACATTTATACAACAGTTAGGTACTACATTAGGTACTTTTCTATTGACATCATTCTATTGACTTTTCTATTGACACAGGAATCTACGACTCTAATATACACACTAAACGACCTGTCAATTTTTTTTTTCTAAAACAATCCCCCAAGTATGTCAAACAGATAGCCAATAGATAGATACCTGCTTTTGTAACAAAAAGGGCATACGTGCGAACAATAACTTGTTATTACAGCAATGTAATGTTATTGCTAGAAATATAAACTCTACCCCGTATGTTAGCAGTGAGATCATTGTCCACCACATGTTGATTTTTCTATGAATAGTTGATATAACAATTGTAAAAAACCATAACTATGCGGTCTGTATTATATAATGTCACATGATTGACTTGTTATCAAAGAATAGAAAAATCTGCATTACTACGACTACTTGCAGTCAGATTTTTTAAGAGTGCTGTTTAAATAAATCTCGACTAAACATTGAAAGAAATAAAGCAAAGAAAATACCGTGACATGCGAAATTATTCTTGTAATTCTAAATGTCATTAAAGTAAAACGATTCATTATTGCTTTAAATGCAATTCTAATAAGTATTAATTACCCAATACACTTAACGATGAAGGCATGACGCTTTAATTACAAATCTGTTACCTCATGCGATCATTACCACACTAATAGCAAGACTTGAAACTAATTGAAAAATAATTGTACGTCATCAGCATAAAAATACAAATTATATTGCGCAATTCTTATCAAAACATGCAATAATGTTGTAATTTTATCGTTACAGATCCAAAATGGAAGCAATAATGCCAGAGAATGCTACGAAAGAAAATATAATGCAGCCAGCGACACTTCAAGAGGCAATAAACATTATTAAATTCCTCAACACGACACATAAACAAGAAGTTGCGAGGCTAAAAGAAGCATACACGAAACAAGCTGATTTTATAAAGAAATTGGAATCGAATAGGAAAAAGGAATTGGAATTCTTATCGGGTGAATTGAGAAAATACGAAGTAAATTTAGCATTAAGAACAGAATCGGTATCAGAACAACTCGCACAGAAGGATTTAATCATACAGAGACAAGCTGAAAAAATAGAAGAATTAACCAATCAGTTGAAAGTTAAACAATCAGCAGCTAGTGTACCAGAAATTAATATAGTGGTCGATTCCAATTCTGATTCAGGAGTAGCGTTAGAGAACGAAGACTGTAAAGCCGAAGAAACTAAACCTGAAGTGAAAACTACTAGAAAATGTAGTCGAAGATTTGGTGACACTATAAGTTTTCTCCGGAGAGTCGACTTTTCTCCAATAAAATATAAACCATCTATGCGAGAAGGTGCTAAAAAGAAAGATGATAGTAAAAAGAATAAATTACAAGTCCCGACTGCAAATAATAGAACCTTTAGTCGTCAAACGAGTATTGATAAGTCTCATAGTGAAGATGAGAGAACCATTACTGATGAGTCAGTTTTCTTTGATGCTAATGTTGAGCCTGTGATATTACGGCCAAACAAAGTGAACGATAGTATGAACAACCACTTCTCTGATGATGGAAGCGAGGATACCAGTGAAGAAATCTTCGATAGAGTAATGACCAGAAGCAGTATAAGAAGATCTGTGAAGGCGAATCCCAAATACAAGAAAATAAATAGGTCTAAATCCAAACTTTTGGAACATGTCAAAGTGAATATTGTTGATTGAAATGTCACCAAAAATATAACCAATATGTGAAATGTTAATGTCATTGTACCTATCACTCTGAAATTATTAAAGGCTGTTTTTATCTGAATTTGTTTTTTATTCCCCATTTTCCAAAACCTGTGTCATGAATATTTTAATTATAATGAAATCTTTAGTTTTGATGTAGCCTTCATACATACACCATTATTTATCACACACAGCCTGCAACTTCTAAATGTTAATACGATCAAAGAAGTTTAAACAGTAAATTTTCAGGACATTGAACATTCAAAATTAACTCATCCCTTACATTTACCTACACAGTCTAAAATAAATCGACATAAACTGGACTTATTGGGCAAATGCATACCAGCCGTCCGGATATAAACCCCGGTAAAGGTAGGCAGGGAAAATAAATTATACACGATTGACTTGCTGACGAATAAATTGAAGGGCAGAACCCACACGATACATACATATTATTTGAATACTGAAATAGACATACATTTAAAACATTTCTTGATTTGCAAAAGGTAAACCTGTTTAAAATGTAAAATAACAAATTATGGGGCCTACTATCTACATTCTTTTTAATTTCGACTGGCCTATTTAGTCTAGTGGTTAGTGACCCTGACTGCTAAGACTGAGGTCGTGGGTTCGATTCCCACCCAGGACAAATCTTTGTGTGATGAGCACAATCATTTGTTCTGTGTTTGGGTGTAATTTATCTATAATATGTATGTATTTAAAAATATATAGGTACATTTATAAGTTGTCTGGTTACCATAGTACAGGCTCTGCCTAGTTTGGGATCAGATAACGGTGTGTTGGTTGTCCTAAGATATTTATTCGTCAACGAACACACGCGCCCTTCCGAACGTAGTTCGATAGTTCAGAGTGAAACCTACTTTTTATTTACTAATTTTCTTCTTCATAATCAGCGTTTAATTTTCCCACAGCTGGGACAAAGACGTCGTCTTGGCGAGAGGGAGAGGACCGTAATACACTAAGCGGGCCCAGTGCCATATGGTAGAAATCACATTTCTTCGATTTTTTTAGTTCTAGGACATGCCGATTTCTTCACGATGTTTTCCTTCACCGTTTTGAGAGCAGTGGTGATGAAATAATTTACAGCGCCTGATTGGGTTTGAACCTATGACCTATATTCGTAAGTCACGGCCATTACCATCACTTTACACTGCTCTAACTTTCTTGGACAGGCTAAAGTTCGTCAGGTGTTAGGACAACTATCAGACAGTGTTGTCATTCATTCTTTTTGCAGGCAGCTAATTAATCTTATATCCGTAAGTGATATGGAGTAGGAAGTGAAACTAAAGATTTTGTGCTTAAAGTAAAGTCGAGTCATTTATATCGATAAGGCGAATTACTATACAAAATTAACAAAAAAAAAAAACATTTGATAGAGTTGCCCCTTTCAAAAGATAGTCTCGTATGGAGAACAACGGAAAAACTCCACCGTTACTCTTTTAAAATGTTTCGCTATATTTTGTATATAGTAATCATATCATTTATGTTACGACTGTGCGCCTAGAATAAAATAAGTCCGCCACAATAAATAAAAATATTTTAAAATAAAGCAATGACAGGTAAATTAATTATGTGATAGGTGCTCAAATATTTATAAATATTGTAAACGTCCACCACGTCATCATTCTCCTGCCCTTATCCCATTCTTCCAAACTTCTGTAAATAGTCGTCATGTTGGTAGGCACCGCTTTTTATCGATATCATAATTCACACAGTCCATTCATCGTTACTTTGGTCAAATATTGTAAAAGTAGATGATATCCCTAATATTTTCAC
Source organism: Aporophyla nigra (assembly GCA_947507805.1). Taxonomy (NCBI): domain Eukaryota; kingdom Metazoa; phylum Arthropoda; class Insecta; order Lepidoptera; family Noctuidae; genus Aporophyla; species Aporophyla nigra. The sequence goes on along the minus strand of OX382307.1, from coordinate 19,543,227 downwards.
AAGTTATCACTTAGTGTGTCATTTAAAATAATCACAAAATATAAAATCAATGCCTTAATAATAGTAATTTATACAATTAAAGGAGCATGTTTCCCACCATTCTTGTCTTTGATATAATTCTCTAATTTGTAATATGCTTTGAGAACATATTCGTCGAAATCATTCCAACATTTTATGTTTAAAGCAGAAAATTTGTAACATTATGACATATAACAATAATGTTATATGTCATAATGTTACAAATTTTAGGCAGGCATAAGCCTGTATTCCCCAAGGATTGGCAAGAAGTATTTAGTACACGCAGCTCACTGCCACTGACAAGACTACTTTGTCAACCTCGTTGGTCTCAAGCACAACCGCTGAAAATGGTATCCTGGGTTCGATACTCAGGTGAGGCAGAGTGATTGCGTTTTCCTTAAAAAAATCTCAATGGCGCCTTGGAACGATATCAATTTAGGTATTTCACCTAAATTGATATCGTTCCAAGGCGCCATTGAGATTTTTTTTATAGATATAGATAGATATCCGTCCTGAAAACTTTGGACATCGACAGAGTGCAGAGGGGTAATTGCGGAACTTTTTATCGGTAGTAATTGGTTTAATATTCATAGTTAAACAACGTTCATTGCGTTATTTACGTTGCTGAGCCGACAATTTATTCGGACAAATGACGCAATGTTTTAGAAATAATCTTCAATCCCATTCAGATTCTGATAAATTGTGAGTTTCGCAATTAGGGTGCAGGACTGCTTCCCAGCAGTAGAAACATTATAGTATGACTATGATGACATAAGAATGTCAATAAAACAAGCTCCTTAAGAGTTATCAACAGACGCTTAGCTTAACATCACTCTAACACAAAGATTAAGTTAAAGAGTGGACATAATAAACTTAACTCAGACAATAACAATCAACATGAAACAACAGCTGTAAAACGAGTTAAAACGACGAAGTTAAATTGTTAGTCAACAGTACAGTACAGTTATGTTCGTGTAACTATTTAGTAAGTGGTAATTTAATGTTTATGTCTGCGTCTAAGTAAGATTGAGTTGACGTAATTTTATAGACGTCGGACTTCCGTAGTAAATAGAAGTTTAACTTAGTACTGATTTTTTTAAATATTTTTTTTTTTTGACATCGCAATTTAATTATTTTGATTAAAGTTGTAGAATCATCATTATATCTCAAAATTTGCATGCCGAATTTAGTTGGCGAAATATGATGAACTATTGTGTGTTTTAAAATCTGTAAAATACCATATTTCAGGCAAATAAATGAATCTATCGGATAGATAGATCTAAGACATTTTTCTTTTACAAACAATAGTTTGAGGTTCAAATCAGAAACTTGGATGATGATAAAGTGATTAATATTTTCATGCTTGGTTGGTCTAGTGGTCGGAAACGCTGCAGCTGAGTAAGAGGTTCCGGGTCGAGCAAAGGTGTTATTAGGATTTTCTGTCTGGAATTTTCCAATAGTAACTCGGAGTTTGGATTTGTGCCAGACTGATGGAAACAGACTCGCCCTCTATTACAAGGGACTTGAACATAACTTCTGAAATAAAATCAAAATCAAAAGTCATTTATTCAAACTAGGCTGAGAGTCAGCACTTTTTGAACGTCAAAGTTACATGAGACAGTCCCCCAAAAACGCCCACCCTTCGACACTTCCTAGTGCTTTAGCTGGGAAGAAGAAGTGGCGGAACAAACTCCCCAGCAGCACAGCTGTCTGTTAAGTTAGAAGAACTTGATTCTATACAGTATTATGTAAGTAATTAATAGTATAAAACAAAACAAAACATACATCAAATTATGCGTCATTTATGTCAGCTAGCACACGCCAATATACGAACAAAACATTAAAAAACTAAACTTAAGCTGAAATAATAAAATCGTAAATAGAACTTAAAATCTAAATAAGAGCCTCCGGGTAAAAAGGGCGTGCCCGCTTACATACACAACAATATAAACTATAGGTATTCTGCCAAACCCTTCGGAGAAACAATAAGATAATAAACATCGAGTATTATCGTGACACTTATAATACTATGGAGGACACTGAATACTCCCAGACGTGTTATCAATAAAATTTCTACCTCTACTTCATCTCTTCTCTTCGTCTCTCGTTCAATTTCCGTCAGTGAGTTCATTTGAGAAATGATGTTACATAAATGAACTGAATTTATTTGCAAGTATAACGTAATTCCTGCCCGAGTCGCGAGATTCGTTTGTAAGAGTTACCGTGACCCTGGCATATGGGCAACTGAAGAAACATGGGTTTTAGTCAGTAAAAGTCTGACACGCCCTTGCGCTCCACCCTAGAGCGGTAGACGTCATTTGATGATTTCCCACACACAAAAAAAGTATAACGTAAATGTCAAATTTCTGGACCAAGTCCTGGATATAAACAATCTTTCCGAAAACAGATTTATTAAATTTAAATAAACAATTTTTAAAGAATGTAGGTAACTACACAATTTAAAAACATGGTTAGAGTAACAAATACCTAATACTAAAAAGAAAACTCTTGTCAACTTTAACAGCCTTCAAGCTTTTCGCAAAACGGTTTTATAATAAATTCGTCAAAACTTTTGCTTCACTAAAGCCGTTTACGCGAGCAATATAAGTTTCCAACAAAAAAATACAATCTCAGCGTAAACAAGATTCACTTGACAATTTAAAGTAATGCCCTTTGAAGTTAAAAGGTACTAAAGCAGGACTTTATTTATGCTCTTCCCTTAGGTGTCCTTAAGCCTACGACATTATTCGTACAAATATCTTGTTTAAGAAATGCGTCTCCTGTGAATTTCTTGTCGTTTCAATGGATATTGGGCGGCGAAGTAGACTATAGAAAAGTAATTGAAGTATACCTATAAAGCTTCATCGTGGAATCGAGAGAGAAAGGAAAATAATTGGATTATGGTAAATGTCTCCAGCAGTGGTGGCCCAGTGGTAACGACCGTGACTTATGAGTAGTAAGTCGTGAGTTCGAACCCAAGCAGGCGCATTACTTTGTGTAAATGATTTCATCACCACTGCTCTCAAAACGGTGAAGGAAAACATCGTGAGGAAACCGGCATGTCTTAGAACCAAAAATTCGAAGACATGTGACATCTACCAACCCGCATTGGGCCCGCGTGGTGGATTATGGCCCGCTCCTTCTCACCGAGAGGAGGCCTATGTCCCAGCAGTGGGAACGTTAACAGGCTGCTGATGGTGAAATGTCTCCTGTTGGATATAACATTACTTTTCGATTCTGTTTTGTTTATTTGATCTATTTACAAAAAGCGATCATGCTACTGAAAGCAATCCAGCAGCATCATCGCTATATATACCTACTTATAGAAGCCAAAAACAGTGGTCATGTAGGACTAATATAGGTTAATTCTACCATCTTGTCGTTGGTCGCACTTCAATACTTATAAGTAGGTCTTATTTGGGACGATGTGATAAATGTAGGTAGCTATTGCAGTTAGCTTATGGAACGTTCCAAAGCATACAGATATTATTTAAGCACAAATATAACGTATCCTGGGAAGAACCAGAGTTACCTAAATACGTTGCAGAGTATGCAAACTGAAGTGGCAGTGGGCTGGTCATGTTTGTCACAAAACCGATGGCCGGTGAAGCAGACGAGTCCTACTTCTTGATAACCAGTTACCAAGAAGTATATATTACCCAGTGATTGGGTTGTCGAAGGTCAGATTGGCAGTTGCTCCATATAAAATACTAGTATTTAGCTGCATCCAGTAAAATTGGAATCCAACCCCAACATGGTTAGGAAAAGACAAGGCAAGTGATAATGATGATAAGGCACTGAAAAGCATCAATACGTTAATTTTGTTGAAAGTCGTTGTAGAAAAACGAATTTTAACAACAATTTGTAATGAAAAAAACAACCGACTTCCTTAAAAAAAAAACACTACGAAGTCAATAACTTTAATTTCGGAATTCGGTGTCTTCTCCGAAATTAAAGTAATTTTTCACTTTGTAGTGTTTTTAGGGTTCCGTTGCCAAATGGCAAAAAATGGAACCCTTATAGATCCGTCATGTCTGTCTGTCCGAGTATGTCACAGCCACTTTTTTCCGAAACTATAAGAGCTATGCTGTTGAAACTTGGTAAGGAGATGTATTTTGTGAACCGCATTAAGATTTTCACACAAAAATAGAAAAAAAAAACAATAATATTTGGGGTTCCGCATACATAGAACTTGAAAATTGATTTTTTTTTCATCAAACCCATACGTGTGGGGTATCTATGGATAGGTCTTTAAAAATGACATTGAGGTTTCTAATATCATTTTTTTTAAAACCGAACAGTTTGCGCGAGAGACACTTCCAAAGTGGTAAAATGTGTCCCCCTCCCCACCTCCCGTAACTTCTGAAATAAGGGAATGATAAAACTAAAAAAAAATATATGATGCACATTACCATGTAAACTTCCACCGAAAATTGGTTTGAACGAGATCTAGTAAGTAGTTTTTTTTTAATACGTCATAAATCTTAAACCACAATTTACCTTTCACTCAGTCAACTCAAACATAAAAATTAAAAAAAAACATTTAATTTCATAAACATAAACCTTATGCATAAACCGTGAATACCTGCAGGTTTGTACGGAACCCTCGGTGCGCGAGTCCGACTCGCACTTGGCCGGTTTTTTTTTTAAGGAAGTCGGTTGTTATTTCTTTTTTTTGTAAAAAGTTTTTATTTTTAACTTTTTAGTAATGGTAGATACCCCGCACTAATCTAATCGCTTTGTTCGTTCATCTGTCACGCAAATACTTAATGCGAATTTAAGACTTATATGGTTTTCACATGGGTCTTATTGTCCGAATGGAACCAAATTAAAATGGGACCATTCGGGAAGCACCAGCTTTCAAGTAAAAAAAATCATCAAAATCGGTTCACCCAGTCAAAAGTTATGAGGTAACAAACATAAAAAAAAATACAGTCGAATTGATAACCTCCTCCTTTTTTTGAAGTCAGTTAAAAATGGAGCACAGCAACACACACAAACAAATACCAAATTGCTCGATTTTTAAAACGATCTACCTATGCAATCTCTGCGTCACATCAACCATGAAACTTACCAAATGGGTGGTCTTTAACCCAGTCAAGTGGCAAATCGAGACCGATCGAGACCCTACAATGTCAGACATTTGACACTATATTGCAATGAAGTATTCGCTTTACGAGCTGAATAAAGCGAATTCGATAACCGCTTTGAAACAAAAGAGAGATTACAGTTCAAGGTTATTGCTTGTTTAACTACGAGAGTGGATAAACATGACCACGTTTAACTTCATCAGAAAAAAAGTTCAGTTTAAATGAAAATCACTCACTCACTTTAGCCGAAAGACATCCACTGTTGGACATAGGCCTCCCCCAATTTGGAGGGGTTTGCCATAAAAGCCACGCTTAGTGACGATTTGGCGATCGCAGTATGGTGGTGGAATGAATAGAGAACGCTGCTGCCTATTCTTTAGTAAGTCTTAGTTACCTCTTACGACACCCATGGGAAGAAATGAGATAGAGCTATTCTTTACGTCCGGCTATACAGGGCACGCAAATGCATCTCTCTATCTAAACACACATACACACACACACATTTATGTGTTCCTACAACCGTTTGATTCATCGCGGTGCACGTGAAATGTCACGCTCAATCGGACCATAGAAACTTATTCACAATTGGTTGAAAATTGGTCTTTGTTGAGTACCCATGTGGCGTGGTGTTCTGGCACTACAGTCCCTGCACTCGGGTTGTACACCCAAAGCACTTCCTGCTACAACTTAAAACCATTACGTAACTATAATATCTTGAAAGTTCGGAGTTGGTGGAGAGTGCCAATAGTCCGTGTAATGTAGGAGGCGACAAGGCGCCAAAGTTGGACCCAACCTCGCGATACCAAACTTTTCACTCGATGTATGCTGATTCCTCTGTAGTATGGATAGCATGTTAGACTTAATTTCTATTTATTTATCATTATTTTTGGTTTCATTACTTCGTATCTTTTGAAAAATAATTTGTCGTACACCATATTTCTTATTAAAATTACTTCATAATTTAATCATGAAGGCATATAATAGAAATGTCTACATACAGTAGACATTTCAGCCTATCGCTGTCCACAACTTTGCATAGCCTCCCCCAGCCTGCGTTACAAAGCCCTGTCCTCCACCTACCACATTCAGTCTGTCCCAGCCACATTTTTGAGGTCGTCGATCCATCTTGCTTGAGGGCATCCCACGCTTGCCCATATGCGGTCTCCACTCTAGGACTCGTTTTTTCCACTATCCATCGGTCCTTCGACAAACATGGCTAGCCCAGTGCCACTTCAATTAGGTTACTATTCAAGCTATGTCGGTAACCCCAGTTCTTTTCCTTGTAATTTGGTTTCTAATTTTTTCCTCCGAAGAAACTCGGAGCATAGCCCGCTCCATATTATGCTGAGTGACCTTGAATTAGTGACCAGCCCAACTGTCAATTTGTGTCTAATGTCAGTTACCATTTTTTTTTAATTATTATTATGAAATAAAAAATAAAACAAATCAAATACCTATATTGATTTGCATTTTTATTTCCATGACCTCTTAAAAAAAGCATTCCAAGTTAAAAATACATTCATCCTTTGTCACATTTTAACTCGTGTCACCTGCGTAACATCCATTTTGCGCAAAAATCTCTTGCGGAAATTTTGAGTGAAATTATTCATGCGACCACATTTATATAGATAAAAGTGTTGTTTGCATTGCATTGACAACATGGGAGCGAGTTATGACAAAGCCAGATTTCCGGTAATAGCTGGGATATATCGCCAGAAAAAATGGCACATTGCGTATTTATTTTGGAACGACCCTCAGTATTCACTTTTTGGTAAAATGCTGACAGATGTCCAGTTTTCACATTTATTACAGACCACGAACAGAACCATTGATGCTCCTGCTAGAAAAAGCCGAGGCTTCTTCTTTAAAGTGCGTCGCAGGACCCATTTCAAACTTCTGGACTAGCTTGTCTTAAGTATCTTATCAGTCTAAACTAATATTTTAAAGAGGAAGGATATACGATTTTTTGTATGTGTATTTGTTACACTTCTACGCAAAAAACGGCAAAAGGATTTGAATAAAATTTGGCAAATGGATAGACTATGAGCTGGATTAGCTCCCTTTGAGTGATCTTTGTTCACTGATTTTTCAGCGCCGACTCAAAATTTTAAGGTTTATTATTTTTTGCTTTTCAGTTTTTTCGGCGGTTTAATTTTTTTGTTAACAGTTTTAATTTTTGTAGCTTTAATGTACTAATAATACTTGGTAAGATATACCCTGTCGAATTGATAACCTCCTAAGCCTCGTAAGGCTCAATGGGATACTTTTTACTGAACCCACGGAATCGAGATGTATGCGGGCAAAACCGTGGGGCGCAGCTAGTAGGATATAATTTTGATATAACTAATAGTTACATTTAACTGTTGTTCCGTGTGGAGCCGTGCGCAGAGAATACCACCATCCCATTTCATCCCGTGGGTTCGTAAGAGGTGACTGAGGGACTTACTAAAGAATGGGCAGCAGCGTTCTCTATGCATTTTACAACCATTCTGCAATCGCCAATCCGCCTGCCACGTTAGGCGATTATGGCAAACCCTCCTAATTAGGGGAAGCCTATGTCCAACAATGGTCGTCATTCGGCTGACATTAGTGATGATGATGATGATGATATTTACTGTAAGTTATCTCATAAATATATCCGCTCTACGGTTTCACCCGTATAAATCTCGGATCAATTAATTATTTACAAAAAGAACGAGTGTTGGGCTACTTTAAAATTTCCAGAGTCATGATTTTGAAGTCCACCGTTGGTAAAAAATAAAACATATTTTTTGTGCCAACGTTACTTGCATACAACTTTAACCTGCAGTACCAACGCAGTGTCGCATCCCGGATATTCCGATACACGGGAATACCGTCTCAATTGTTAGTTGAGATCCGTTTGATACGAGCATAGATACAAGTTTACCTTGCAAAGCTATGACACAGATATCTTCAGGTGATATGAATCGCGTCTGTAACTTAAATGTTGGTATAGTTTGCACAAGAGGCGATCCTTGATGCAAATACTATTTGGTACTGAAGGAGGAAGCTATTTGAGATAGAACTTGGAAATTAATTCCATATCTTGCTATTGGAATGGGCTTTTCGTAAACAAATGATGTCCTAGCTGATCAAGTTTTTCAGTGGATTTATTTGATAACAAAAATTACCGATAAATGGCCTTATTCAACCTATTTTGTGGTCGACCGTCTAAGTAGATACAGTTGGTGATGAAATTGACTAATAAAGAAGCATTTTCAAACCTATATTTGGATTAGCTTCCCCACCAGATACAGTTCAGTTTTTTACATGGAGCGACTGCTTATCTGACCTCCATAACTCAGTTACTTGGTAATATTATACCCCCAAGGGGTAGGACTGATTGTTGGACTTAATAGCATCTATTATACTATTGTGGAGATTGAAAATAGTAAAAAGAAGACACTTCCATTTTTAACTTGAGGGAAGTAAAGAAAGAAACATTTGTTTATGTGCATTGTATTATTAAAAATAAAACTTTAAAAGTAAGTTTTTAAGTACTTTTTCTCTATGGATAAAAATATACCAAATCACCATACATAGTGAATTAGGAACTGAATATACTTTATACTCTTCTACATTAACGGCTCCCACAGAGAAGCGGAAGGGGCTCCAGAAGAACAATTTCTATAAAAACATCTTGAATTTTTTTCTTCTGGATTCGTTTCACACCATCGCTGCGTTTGTCTGCGCGAGCCTTTAATCCAAACTATCGCCATTACTACACAAAAGCGGTTCTGCGGTTATTGTGTTTGAATAATTATAATTACGGCAGACCACAGGATTATTACTACTGAAAACATTGGAAGGCTTTAATTAATAATAACTGTTAAATAGGTAGGTATTTGTATTTGGCAAAAGCTTTTAGCAGCAAATAAACAAACAATATTAGGTACATTTACTATGTTTATGTTTCGATCATTCTCTTTGACTGGGACATCGACGCGCCAATTATAATCATGAATTTGGCACCTTATTCTTACCAATGATGTACCTTCAAACTTTCTAATCTTTTCTTGCAAGTGCAGTATCTAAGTCAAAATGTACTGCCCGGCATTTTTATTTTTTTTTCGATGAACCGACAAAAATTTCAACGCTTCACTCATACTATAAATTCAGAATTATGTACTAAATATATGTGACAATGATGCCGATTCTGTTGTACACTGAACTAAACTAACTAAACTATCTCTAAAATTCCTTACTTTTGGCTATGAGAATTTTAACGCTATTCTGCAAGAAACAATATTTAAATTTAAAAATTATTTTATGACAAAAAACGAATTTGACAATAGCGACTCAACATGGTTTTTCTTTTCTTTAGGTTTCCCAACGTGGTACTTGTGTGCGCTACGCAATGAATTTTTTTAGGGTGTAAACACACTATGCCGAAGGTACGCGACCGAAGTTCCGCGGCTGATTTTACGTTCCGACTTATTCGGCTGATATCACACACAATAAGTGCCGAACTTATGCGGCAGAAATTCAGTTGCGGAACTTTGTGTGTATTCAGTGTCTCGAGCGCTTTTGTGGCATCGTGGCGTGTTATATAAAAAGCCGGACAGACAGATCCGGTTAGGGATCCGTTTTTAATTTTGAGGTGTGAAACCCGACAAATAGACTATTTTACAGTAATAGCAATTGCAGAGGCTTTACAAGAGGAAAAATACAGGATCTTCGTCGGCAATTGAACCGAAATTCGGTCGCGTATAATGTGTGCTCTACAGAATACGTTTGCCACCGAATTGCTTTTTTTTGTTGTTGGACATCTCGTAGTTAATCTGAAAAAGATTCTGACTACTTAAACGGATTTTCGCCCGGCGATTTCTAAAAAGTTAAACTTTTTAGACCTCCAGCCGGGCCATAGTAAAATTAAAACTAAAGCGAAAGTCCTAAGGGTAACCCCGAGGGGGGTTCGCACCTCGGCTTAGGCAATCACTGGGGGAGGGCAGCAAGTGACATGCTGGATCTGGGTTAAATTATTTAGGGGCTAATTTAAAGCTACAGGCGCAGCATCGCGGGCTGGCTCATGCAAGGGTCGGGAGGGACTATTAAGTCGGGGTCGCGACGACGGACCTCGGCGGCAAGGTCGGTACGATCTGTGCCACCGAATTGCGGCTGAACTTACTCCGGACCGAAGTTCGGTTGTATGCTATGACGCAACGTAATTTTGGCATAATGTGTCATCAGTAATTCAGTTAGCATTGCAGGCGTAATCATGCCGAACTTCGGTCGAGTACCTTCGGCATAGTGTGTTTAGACACTTAGAGACGATTGCGCGCACGAGGGAGCAGCCTGGAGGTGTTTTATATGGAATTTTTCACTTTTTGTTTAAAAAATATAAAAAAAATATTACCCACGTGTTGAGATTTATATGTGCGGGGTTTTTTTTTATAACGGGGGTCGAAAAATTCATTATTTTTGCGATAGGACACGCCATATTCGAGATATAAGCAAAAGAAAAAAAAAATACAGCACTGGTTTTGCACGTGAATGTGAGGCGTTGGTGTGATTTTTTCTTAATGACCACTAGTTTTATTCCACACCTTTTTAAACGCGATTAAAATAGTCAGATTTAGACAAACTAAATTATTATATTCCAAAGTTTTGGTGAAAACCGGCAAACTCAGAATAGCAAAATTGTCATTTTCACTAAACTAATAACTCAGTGCAATCTTAGTGCTGTCAAACAAAAAAAAAAAGTGCTGTCAAACTAAAATATACTTAAGTTGTGTCACTTTAGTCTATTTCAGAATAAGAAATCGTCGTTTGACAGAGATATATAATATAATATAATATAATATTTATTTATTAGACCAAAAGAATACACATGTTACACAATTTGTCTTAGCTACATAAAACATATGCTTAAGAGTAAATCATTTACAATTGTGTCTAATAGTTAGCATCTGCTGCCGAACTAGGGTTATAGCCTGTGTTTCAGCACGCAGCGCCTCAAGCCCTCGGACTGGGTATGCAAGTATGAGCTTATTAGATAAACCAAATTTTAGTGATATTTAGTTTAGTTTAGATAATTTTGTACAACAGAATCGGCACCAATGACAGGTTGTGTGTGATGTGCTGCCCATCCTGTATATTTTTAGTATAGAAAAATATTAAAGAGTAGCAAAATTACCTGAGGTAAGCACAGATGTTTTGAAAAGTACTGAACCAAACAAAACATTAATTATGTTGTTACCAACCTAACCACAGCTTTTCATATTTCATCTTATTTCAAAATTCGGATTCTTGTAAATTACTTTCTGAAATAAATTATGACAGTACAGTTACAGCAACAATATGTATCTGATAAGGTACCGTGTGGTGCCGGACGTAAAGAATAACACCACCCCATTTCTTCCCGTGGGTGTCGTAAAAGGCGACTAAGGGACTTACTAGAGAATGGGCAGCAGCGTTCTCTATGCATTTCGCCAAGCGTGGCGATTATGGCAAAGCCCCCCAAATTGGGTGAGGCCTAAGTCCAGCAGTGGACGTCTTATGGCTTATGGCTGAAATGATGAAGGTACCTATAGTGTATAGTTTCTTAAGATATTGAACATTCATGTGTTTAGTCGTAAGGATAACTACATGTAGAAGATGCCTCACTACGATGCCTCACAGTTCAGCTCAGTACTTCGATGTCACCTCAATGCAAAAACAAATGCATTCTATTAGAGACATGCATGAACATGCCATAGAATACGTCACTCACTGCGATATATCGCGGGTTGCTTGTGGGTTTACCTCGATGGCATCGTGAAGGCAAAATAATCATTTGTTTTTACATCGCGGTTGACGACGAGCATCGACGTGATGTGATGTGACTAGGGTACTTATAAAGTACGGGTGGCAACCCTAGTCACATAACATTCATCACATCACAAAGTATTGTACGTTATTTCACATAATTGTACTCTGTACTTTATGAGGACAATAAAGTACACGAAAATACTTTATTTTGCAAGATTTGATTTCTTTGGGATTTTGAAAAGATTAGTCGTAAGTACTTTTTCGCTAAACGAAATTTATGTGATCGAAGATGCAAAAAGCAAAAAAAAATTGTTTTTAAATATAATAATAAAGACAAACAAATCATACTTTATTTTTATACTATGTACTTTTTTTCTTACCTATAATAACCAATGTACTTTAATTGCAGGAAAAAAAGGTGGCAACCCTAGATGTGACTCGTGATTGGACAAATCTGTTCTGGAGTAGGTAACTGAGCTTAGTGCGATTGAACCGACATGATCGCTCCGCCATCCTTGTAAAGATAGCGACTACTGAAATCGAGGTAACATCGTATTTTCGACATGTATCTTTACTACCCTAACACTGTAATAAGTAGAATAATGCTACAAGTATGGGGAACTCTCCATTACGAGTCGGTGGTACTTTAGGCCTCTCCTAAATAATGGCGGGTTTGCCATAATCGTCACGGTTTGCAGGCGGGTTAGCAATCGTAGTATGGTGTTAAAATGCATAGAAAACGCTGCTGCCCATTCTCTGGTAAGTCTCTTAGTCACCTCCTACTTAACCCACGGGAAGAAATGGCACCAAATGGAAGATTAAGGAAGGATTGAGGACGGCTTTGTAAATTAGTTGAGCCCAATAGGTGGCCATATGTTTTAGCTCTATTTTGATTGTGTTGTCATGACTACTACTTTATTATTTAACCGATGAAAAAAACGGAGGTGGTTGATGCGTATATTTTGTTTTTTTTTTATGTATGACCACGCATAACTTTTTACAGTGTGGTCCGATTTTGCTAATTCTTTTTTTATTGACAAGGGTATACCCCGAAATTGGGCTCATATAAATTTGGAAATCAAATTCGAACGCTAAAGCTAGAAAACCGGGGATGATTGATTGTTCACTTATTGGTTGTAATGTATGACCATGCATAACTTCTTACAGAATAGTCTGGTTTTACAAGCACGTAGTAATTAATAGATTATAGCTACAAAACATTATAAAATAAAAACTTTTTAATAAAAAATTTCAATCAATCAATCAACTCAGCCTATCGCAGTCCACTGCTGGACATAGGCCTCTCCCATGCTGCGCCACAACACCCTGTTCTCCGCCTTCCGCATCCAGTTTGCCCCAGCCACTTTCTTTAAGTCGTCGGTCCACCTAGCTGGGGGGCGTCCCACGCTACGCTTGCCGATACGCGGTCTCCACTCCAGGACTCGTCTGCTCCATTAGCCATCGGTCCTTCGACAGACATGGCCAGCCCACTGCCACTTCAGTTTACTTGCCCTGCCAGCTATGTCGGTAGTTCTTCACAAAAGGTGATAATAAAAAATTGAACCTTAAAAAAAGCAAATTAATTATTTAATTTGATTGGATTATTTCTATAAATTTAAGGTAATTTAGTGATAATTGTTCATTGATTGTTTGGCGCCGACTCAACATGATTTAGGCTTCTTATTGTTTTTCAGTTTAGTCGGCGGTTTAATTTTTTTTAATGATTTAAGCTTTTTCATTGAACGTTTAAAATTTACTCATTTATTTCTAGCTTGTAATATGTACCAATACGCTTTAAAGATGCAGCAGACAACTGAGCGTATTATGGTGCCCTACATTTGGACAGCGTCTTAATAGCAGTGTCAGTCGCGTTCACAAGATCCTCAAAACCTCCTCGATATAGGGAACCCCCTTTAATTTCCACACCAACAGACCTTCAAGCAGACATGATTGCCGGGTATAAGGTCGGATAACGCAAATATAGTCCAAAGGAGGGTACTAAAAATCTAATCTAAACAGTCCTTTGTACTGTAATTCTGTTTTCTCAACAAGTCTAAGATTAAACATCAAGTTTAACTGTAATGGATATTGGAGTCTAGGTAGTAAGTGGTTAGTTTTCTTGTGTACCTAGTTTCTGTTGTTATTATAATGGCTGAATTATATAAGTTCCATTGTAATATCTGAAGTGGTACGTGCTTCAAAGTTTATGTTAATGTTTTTTAGTTAGAAATGATGTTGGTTACCTAGAAAACCAGTCGTTGTTACCACGTCCCGTGGGAGTCGTAAGAGGCGACTAACGGATTATTAGAGAATGGACAGCAGCGTTCTCTATGCATTTTACCACCAAACTGCGATCGCCAACCCGCCTGCGAAGCGTGGCGATTATGGCAAACTCCCCCAAATTGGGGGAGACCTATATCCAGTAGTGGCCGTTTTTCGGCTGATGATGATGATGATGACTTACAAACTCATGCAGTCGGAGGCATCTTCTTACATTTAATAATAAAGACCTATTTTGCCCCACTTGATATAGTTCGTTGACTTTCATTTTTGTTAATATGGCGTCTGATTGTCGCGCCATATTTAATTTTGATAACTGTCATGTCTTTCACTACACTCGCAAGATTAATACAAATAGACTGACGTACGTTGACATATTATATTACTTACTATTTAAATCAATGCTGACGTAACAATCATACAAATTAGCTCACGCGTTTGATCTCGTACAGTGCCACAAAGGAACAAACATACATACATACTTAGGCTGATGCACAACTTACCTTTAGCAGTCGGGTAATCTTAAACCAGCGACATCAACAATCAATGTTAAAAATTTCTCAGTAATATAGGTAAATATGAGGTTTTTAGGGTTCCGTTGCCAAATGGCAAAAAACGGAACCCTTATAGATTCGTCATGTCTGTCTGTCCGTCCGTATGTCACAGCCTATTTTTCCGAAACTATAAGAGCTATGCTGATGAAACTTGGTAAGTAGATGTATTCTGTGAACCGCATTAAGATTTTCACACAAAAATAGAAAAAAAAAAACAATAAATTTTGGGGTTCCCCATACTTAGAACTGAAAGTATTTTTTTTTTTCATCAAACCTATACGTGTGGGGTATCTATGGATAGGTCTTCAAAAATGATATTGAGGTTTCTAAAATCATTTATTTCTAAACTGAATGGTTTGCGCGAGAGACACTTCCAAAGTGGTAAAATGTGTGTCCCCCTGTAACTTCTAAAATAAGAGAATGATGAAACTAAAAAAAATATATGATGTACATTACCATATAAACTTCCACCGAAAATTGGTTTGAACGAGATCTAGTAAGTAGCTTTTTTTAATACGTCATAAATCGTAAACCGCAATTTACCTTTCATTCAATCAACTTAAATAAAAAAATAAACATTTAATTTCATAAACATAAAACCTTATGCATAAACCGTGAATACCTACAGTTCTGTACGGAACCCTCGGTGCACGAGTCCGACTCCAACTTGGCCGGTTTTTTTAATAGGTCGATTATAAGATAAGAATGCAAGCGTTCTTAAAAATATTAGCATTGCATCTAAGATGTTTACTGATGATACTATCAACAATGGTGCATGCCTCCCAACGTACCTTTCCACTTGGAAGCAATATAACAATAAGCCACAACAAATAGGTACTAGGTAAGTACTCCATGTGCGAGTTCTGATGATGATCACGTCTCGGGCTCGGCGTGTAAACTGCAACGTACTGGAGACAAAGGACCACAAGCAATTGCTCTCCAACCAACCCTGATGGTGCAAGGTACAGCATCAAAGCGGGGTTGCTTTAACGACAAAACCACACATGTCTGTAGGTAAGCCCAGCTGTCAGTAAAATACAAGAAGCGCTTTCTGTCAACCAATGCCACATCCTAAACTAGCCACTATTTTTTTTTTTACTTACCATCTGTCGTAAATCTGAAACATCTATTGCCATGATTATATTTAAACGTGTAATGTTATATGTATAGCCTTATTATAGGTTATCCCTATCCTATTTCTGAATTTTAAGAAGTTAAAAACGCCCACAAAAGGCGTTATCGCTAACGTTGACAACGTATGACTATACGATAGATCTATAGCTTAGACTAAGCACAAATGAGTGAAGATCAGCTGCGTCACTGGTGCAAGAGATTATAACCTATTACTAATGTATTCAGTAATACCTACTGGTTTCAGTACATTTTTGTTCAAGACCTTGATGGAAGATTTAAATACAATACGTTAGGTAATTGTACAGACGCCAGCACATCAAGCTACCCAAAACTGACAAATACTGCTAATCAACCCTGACCTAATGCTTTGGCGATAAAGTTGAAAATCTATTAAAGAAATATGATATATTGTAGTAGCTTGATATGCTGGCGTTTGTACTTTATACTATAACTGGATCACCTGTCACTCTCTGCGGGTCACATTTGAATAGAGTAGATCGATTCAAGTATCTGGGTCACTGGGTCTCTGATGATCTGTCTGACAATGCGGACATCGAGAGGGAACGAAGGGCGTTGTCTGTCCGGTGCAACATGATGGCTCGCAAGTTTGCACGTTGTTTTTCACAGGTAAAAATAACCTTGTTCAAGGCATACTGCCAGACTTTTTACACGTGCAGCCTGTAGACCAACTTCACTCTGCGGGCGTACAACGCGCTTCGTGTCCAGTACAACAACGCGTGCAGAATTCTGTTGGGGCGGCCCCGGTTTTGTAGCGCATCGGCCATATTCGCTGATGCTACTACCGATGACTTCTACGGAATAATCCGGAAAAGGAGTGCATCGCTTCTGCGTCGCTGTAGGGGCAGCTCGAACGGGATCCTGAGCGTGTTGTCCGAGCGGTGGGATTCTCCTTTCTTGCGGAGATGGCTGCAGCTGCATGCCAGCGCCTGCACATATATTATATATATTTTTGACTTTGGTATTAAATAGTTTTTTTTTTTTTTGGACGTATTGTGACATTTTATTTTTGACGTTTTTAAACATTTATATTTGACTTATAATTCTAAATTCAATTTCAATTTCTGTATTTATTTTGTATGTCTATTAATCTGTAAGTTATAGTATGTATAATAACATGTATAGTGCAAGCATGGCAAATGTGTCCTTTTTAATTTTTATATGGGTTGAAGACCTGAAATAAATTAAATTATACATGGATCCATCATCACGAAGTCATAATGAATGCGTTAGCTATGTCAATTGAATATCAACACCTACGTCAAGCTGACAATGACCACAGATAACTTAAGGCAGAATATCAAATTGGCCTTCAATTTTGTTTTTAGGGCCATCATCCCATCAGCACTGTATATATCAATAGGCGTCACTGCATTCAGAGGGGTAATTGCGAAACTTTTTATCGGTAGGAATTGGTTTAATATTCATGGTTAAACAACATTCATTGCGTTATTTACGTTGCTGAGCCGACAATTTATTCGAACAAATGACGCAATGGTTTAGAAATAATTTTCAATCCCATTCAGATTCTGATAAATTGTGCGTTTCGCAATTAGGGTGCAAGTCTGATGAGCCAGTTAAAAAAGCGCTAATCATATCATTAATATTTAATTCAGTATGCTCAAGAACGTTTGAAGATAACAATGAACTTAAAAAACGTTCTCGCTCGCATCTTGCGCCACAATTCAATTGTACGTGAATCCAACCGCCCACGCCCTCGCCGGTCAAAGGAGACTGCTACTAGGAACGCTTCTTAATATTTTCTCAGGAAATAAAGGTTATTCGTACTTTCTGTGCGGGGTTACTTCGTATTTTCATTGTGTTCTGGTGTTCTTTGTTTTTGAAAGAAAGTTTATAACCTGGAAGTATTTTTGCAAGTTTAGTCAAGTTTAATGGAACGTCGTTAGTAAAAAGTATTTTGCATGTATTTTCCTCTTTACTAAAGTTTACCTCATCACTGACAACGTTCAAGGAATAGAAAACATTGTTAGGAAATCTGACGGGACTTATCTATACATACACACTAATAAACAAAATTGATGTATCTGTTTAAAATGAAAATAATTTTACTAAAAGAACAATTTCTATGACCGTGTCGCGGCGCGACAGTTCGCTCCTGTGTGAACGGTCGCGAGCGTTTTCATAGAAATTGTTCTACGGATATAAATCGCCGATTCGCGCGCGACCGTCGCGTCGCGCTAGTCTGAACGAGCCTTAAAGCGCCTGTATTATTCGCAATGCTGGGACATAGGTCTCTCGGTGAGAGGGAGTGGGTCGTAATCTACCACTCGGGGCCAGTGCGAGTTGGTAGATGTCACTTGTATTCGAATTTTTGTTTCTCACGATGTTTCCCTTTACCGTTTTTGAGAGCTATTATTTATACTAAACTAACTGTTACCCGCGTCTTCGTCCGCGTGGTATTTAACAAAAAAGTTTTTCATTAGTTCTTTTTTTTCGTGATTATTTTTTTTTTCTAAAATAAAAGTTGCCTAAGTTACTCCTTGTTACATCAGCTATCTGCCAGTGAAAGTCCCGTCAAAATCGGTCCAGTTATTTCAGAGATTAGCCGGACGAATAGACAGACAAACAGACAGATAGACAGACAAAAATTGTAACAAAATTGTTTTGGTATATGTACCGTGTATAAATCCATATACACTTAGTAAAAAGTGGTTATCTTAATATTACAAACAGACACTCCAATTTTATTTATTTGTATAGATGTATATGAGATTATCATCAGTATTAATAAAAACATCAATGTTTTATTTTTGTCTATTTTTCTGTCCGTTTGTTCCATAATCAATGTTGTTTGCTAATCTCCGAAATGGCTGAACCCATTTTGACGTGACTTTCACTGGCAGATAGCTGGTGTTAAAAGGAGTAACTTAGGAGTATTGACGTTTGTTTCAGAAAAAATATGAGACTTCAGCCGAAAAAAAAAGCATGAAATCTACATCCACGCGGGCGTAGCCGTGGGTAGAAACTAGTAATTAATATAGGTCCAAGATCTAAGTGAAATCACCAACCAACTTCAAGCAAGCAGGCGTGGTAATCACTGCTCATATCTTCTCTGTATAAGAAGACAGCTTTGCCCTACAGTGGGGCAGCTACAGGCTCGTATCTTCTTCTTAACTAGATTGGGATGTTCCTTTTTTTTGTTGTAAATGTATGATTTCAAAGTCGTCAGCAACTATTCGTCGATGCAAGACATTTTAAATGAAGGTACTTGAGAACGTCCGGCGCACGTTGCACAGTTGACGGACGGAATAACCTTTTCAAATCGACATGAACTTTTTCGTATCTCGTCAGTGATGTCTAAAATAAACTTAGCAAGTATGTATATGTTACTAGCTTTTGCCTGCGATTTCGTCCACATAAATGTCGGTTATCGTGGACGCAGAGGAAGTCTTGGAATAAAATTAAGCTGTGTCCTTTTTAGGATTCCGTAGCGAAATGGCAAAAACGGAACCCTTATAGATTCGTCAAGTCTGTCTATCTGTCCGTCCGTACGTCACAGCCACTTTTTTCCGAAACTATAAGAGCTATGCTGTTGAAACTTGGTAAGTATATGTATTGTGAACCGCATTAAGATTTTCACACAAAAATAGAACAAAAACAATAAATTTTGGGGTTCCCTATACTTAGAACTGAAATTCAAAAAAAAAAATCTCATCAAACCCACACGTGTGGGGTATCTATGGATAGTTCTTCAAAAATGATATTGGTCTCTAATATCATTTTTTTCTAAACTGAATAGTTTGCGCGAGAGACACTTCCAAAGTGGTAAAATGTGTGTGTGTGTGTGTGTGTCCTGGAACTTCTAAAATAAGAGAATGATAAAACTAAAAAAAAATATATGATGTATATTACCATGTAAACTTCCATCGAAAATTGGTTTGAACGAGATCTAGTAAGTACTTTTTTTTAATACGTCATAAATCGTAAACCACAATTTACCTTTAATTTAATCAACTCAAATATAAATAAAAATTTAATTTCATAAACATAAACCTTATGCATGAACCGTGAATACCTACAGTTTTGGACGGAACCCTCGGTGCGCGAGTCCGACTCGCACTTGGCCGGTTTTTTTAATAGGTCGATTATAAGATAAGAATGCAAGCGTTCTTAAAAAAACATTTAATTTCATAAACATAAACCTTGAATGAAATGAAAAAAACCGTGAATACCTACAGGTTTGTACGGAACCCTCGGTGCGCGAGTCCGACTCGCACTTGGCCGGTTTTTGGGGTTTATACCTACTTACCCTGTACCAAATTTTATCAAGATCAGTGCTGTGGTTTAGACGTGAAAGTGTAACAGACAGAGTTACTTTTGCAATTCGCATTTATATATAGAAGTATAGACAGTATAGGTTAAAAAGTCACCAATACTTGCCCAGATTTGAACCTAACCTTCATACATAAGAGGTGAAGCTACTGGGCTACATCGACATTTTCAATTGCCTCTTCATACAAATAAAACCGGCCAAGTGCGAGTCGGACTTGCGCACCGAGGGTTCCGTACAAACCTTCAGGTATTCACGGTTTATGCATAAGGTTTATGTTTATGATATTTTTTTTTTAATTTTTATATTTGAGTTGACTGAATGAAAGGTAAATTGTGGTTTACAATTTATGACGTATTAAAAAAAAAACTACTTACTAGATCTCGTTCATACCAATTTTCGGTGGAAGTTACACATATTAGGTTGGGGAAAATGTCTTTTCGGATTATAGTATGTATGAACTTGTAATAAAATCTTTTAATTTGTATCTGGCTGGTTTTGGTATCATTGAAAGTTTGAATTTTAAAGAACGTAATTCCAAATTCAAATTAGGAAAATGTGTGATTTTCATTTGTTTTTCGTACCGTCAAGATGAGTGAATCTAATGAAGAAATTCGATACATTTTAAAATTTTACTGCAAAAAAGGTAAAAATGCGACGCAAGCCGCGAAAAAAATTTGCGATGTTTATGGACCTAGTGTAGTGTCTGTGAGAGTAGCACAAATTTGGTTTAAGCTTTTTCAATCCGGAAATTTTGATGTCAAAGATGCACGTCGCTCTGGTCGCCCTATTACGGATAAAATGGATGCCATTTTTGAAAAAGTGGAGCAAGATCGGCATACCAGTAGTTACGACGTAGCTGAAGAACTGGACATTGACCACAAAACAGTTTTGGCGCATTTGAAAAAAACTGGGTAAACAAAAAAGCTCGACATTTGGGTACCTCACGAGCTCACTGAAAGAAACCTAATGAACCGTATACTCATTTGTGATTCTTTATTACGACGTAATGAAACCGAACCATTTTTGAAGAAGCTGATAACTGGTGATGAAAAGTGGATCACGTATGACAAGAACGTGCGAAAAAGGTCGTGGTCAAAGGCCGGTCAGGCTTCACAGACTGTGGCGAAACCCGGGTTAACTCGCAACAAGGTGATGCCGTGTGTGTGGTGGGATTGGAAGGGCATTATTCATTATGAGCTGTTACCACCAGGCAGGACCATCGATTCTGAACTCTACTGCGAACAACTGATGAGATTAAAGCAAGAAGTTGAGAGAAAACGGCCGGAATTAATCAACAGAAGGGGTGTGGTTTTTCATCATGATAACGCTAGACCTCACACATCTTTAGCCACCCAACAAAAATTAAGAGAGTTTGGCTGGGAGGTGTTAATGCATCCGCCGTATAGTCTTGACCTTGAACCTTCAGATTTCCACCTGTTTCGGTCTCTTCAGAATTCTTTAAGCAGTGTCAGGTTAACATCACGAGAGGACTGCCAAAACCACTTGTCGCGGTATTTTGACCAGAAGTCCCAAAATTTCTATAGCAATGGGATCATGTCCCTACCTACAAGATGGCAAAAAGTAATCGAACAAAATGGTACCTACATACTTTAGTTAAATGTAAATAAACTTTATTAAAAAATGTTTTGAATTTTCTTAAAAAATGCGAAGAAACTTTTTCCCCAACCTATTATAACACACACACATATATTCACATATCATATATTTTTTTTAGTTTTATCATTCCCTTATTTTAGAAGTTACAGGGGGGGGGACACATTTTACCACTTTGGAAGTGTCTCTCGCGCAAACTATTCAGTTTAGAAAAAAATGAGATTAGAAACTTCAATATCATTTTTGAAGACCTATCCATAGATACCCCACACGTATGGATTTGATGTTTTTTCTTTTTAGTTTCAGTTCTATGTATGGGGAACCCCAAATATTATTGTTTTTTTTTTTCTATTTTTGTGTGAAAATCTTAATGCGGTTCACAGAATACATCTAATTACCAAGTTTTAACAGCATAGCTCTTATAGTTTCGGAAAAAAGTGGCTGTGACATACTCAGAGAGACAGACAGACAGACATGACTTATCTATAAGGGTTCCGCTTTTTGCCATTTGGCAACGGAACCCTAAAAAACGGGATCATCTATTCTTAGATCTCACATTTCCATCAAAAAGAACCAGCGAATGTTATCGTCATATCAGAATGTTGTCTACATTTTTATTATATCCCTATTTCCGTGCAAGGATAAGACAAGTCCATAACATGAAGGACAGCTATGTCCCCTGAGACGACCCTTGTCTCTTTGATTTTTTTATTTGTCCCTCCCTTAGCGTTGTTCCTCTGGCGTTATGTCATATTAAATATGTCTCTTTAATATCTTCCGTGTTTGTGTTTCTTGAGTATTGATGACGTAAAAGGTCGCTGTTATTGCAGCTGTTGCTTCAAACATACTGTTTTGTAGGTACGATATGATTTGATAGTGTGTAAAATTTTGCTAGTATCTTTTATAATATGTAACTTAAAATCACTGGTGTTCGTCTATGACTAGATGTATGAACATAAATGAAGCAAAAGAAGTATTTAAGAAGAAGAAGAAGTATTTTCATAGCGACTGGCGCTCTGTAGTTTCTGCTTACACCCATGGGAAAATGGCGTGAGTTTATGTATGTATATATTTATTCACCGTACCGTATATTTATTGTACCGTGTGGTGCCGGACGTAAAGAGTAACACCAGCCCATTTCTTCCCGTGGGTGTCGTAAAAGGCGACTAAGGGACTTACTAGAGAATGGGCAGCAGCGTTCTCTATGCATGTTACCACCATACTGCGATCGCCAACCCGCCTGCCAAGCGTGGCGATTATGGCAAAGCCCCCCAAATTGGGGGAGGCCTTAGTCCAGCAGTGGACGTCTTACGGCTGAAATGATGATGATGATGATGATATTTATTCACATTCATATATTTGCGTTCCACAAGGTAAAAACAGGTGTTAACAAAAAGCTTAAAGCTAAGAGCCGTTATAGACCCTGTTAGGGCACAGCAAAAGGTATTGTTAGATACATTATTATTTCTAAAAGTTAAATAAAAATCAAATCAAAATCTTAATAACTAAAAATTAAAATTTATAATACGCCTTGTTTCTCCGATGGATTGAACAGAGTTTTACCTATATATGGTACTACACCCATTATTATCATTCATCATCATTTCAGCCGAAAGACCTCCACTGACGGACATAGGCTTACCCTGAGGAGGAGTTTGTCATCGCCACGCTTGGCAGGCAAATTGGCGATCGCAGTATAGTGGTAAAATATACAGAGAACGCTGCTGCCCATTGTCTAGTAAGTCCGTTAGTCGCCTTTTACAACACCCACGGGTTAAAAAGGGATAGTTCTTTACTTCCGGCACCACACATATATTTTGTCAGTTATATTTAAGTCTCATGCGATAGGGGGAAAGTACGTGAGCATATTCGCAAGAAGTTGGCAGAATCATCCCAGCGCTGATTTGCTGGATTCGGTTTCTTCTCTACCTATCGTTATATCTCCATACAAAGTTTTTTTCGTTATATATATATAATATATGTATGTATTTGTATCTATGTATTTAGTATTCTTCCTTTTTCGAGTTATCTATCCCGTATGTTGCACCTGCCATGTTTTTCTCTGCATCACCCTAAGGTTGACTGGTAGAAAATGCCTCAGGCATTAAGTCCGCCTTTGTACAGTAGTTTTACTTGTGCATAAAGTTTTAATAAATAAATAAACATTGCCATCAATTAAGGACAACATCCAAACTCCGGGCTGCTACTGAAAAATTCTAGATGGAAAAACCCTATAAAACTTTGCTCGCCTAGGGAATCAAGCCCAGGACCTCATGCTGCGGGCTTGCGGGCGGCGAGCTATCCATTGCTCGTCGTGGTAAGGACCAGCACC
The DNA here is from genome assembly GCA_947507805.1 of Aporophyla nigra. NCBI lineage: Eukaryota > Metazoa > Arthropoda > Insecta > Lepidoptera > Noctuidae > Aporophyla > Aporophyla nigra. The sequence continues at coordinate 19,519,122 of OX382307.1, read as the reverse complement.
CCTAGCCAAGTTGATAATCTGCAATCTTTAACGCTAGTCGCTCAGCGTTAAGTCACGTGGTTAGAACAAACTAATAGAAAATTAGTAGCCAAGTTCACATCGTTCAAAATGATAGAATGAATTGTTATCGTTTCTACAATGTTCAACGCTACATCCTTTGTTATAATGTCGTTTTTCTAAAGACATTATAGAACGAGCGGCCGACTCAGGCGCGTCAACATGGCTACCAACTTATCGTTTTCTACAATTGCTGACACCGAAGCGTTACCGATTGGAGAACGGAATCCGACACGAAACGGTTGTAAATTGGCTAGGGGGGCAGGCCCGTGTCGACGGCGCGTAGTGTTCCACGCGCGCCTCAAAGAGATGTCAGCAGTACTGAAGGGGACTGCTAGGTCCGATGCCTGCCAGGGTCGCGAGATTGTTCAAACGAGATACCGCGGCCCTGGCATATGGGTAACTGAAGGAACACGGGTGGGGTCCCGAGAAGTCGTTTGATGATTACCCATCCAAAAAAAAAGGACCTCATGCTCAACAGAAGCACTGGCGAGCACTACACCAACAAGGCAGGGAACCAAGTAACTATTCTAAGCACTATTTTATACAGTCTACAGACATAATATAAAACACTTCAATGTCAAATAGTTCAGCTGTTCATTAAAAACATTTCAAACACTAACTTTCAAATCGTAGAAAGTCTGAGTCAAAATCAATTAATTAATTCAATTTAATTAAATACTATTGAAAGTACTTTTGAAAGCCAGTTATTAAAAAATAACAAACTTTGTTCGTCTATTAACTGGATCTTAGCTAAACACTATCTTTCAACATTTTGGCTGGTAAAATGTCCTGCTAACCATACTTATTTAATGTAAATTAACCTTTTTTAGGGTTCCGTTGCCAAATGGCAAAAAACGGAACCCTTATAGATTCGTCATGTCTGTCTGTCCGTCTGTCTGTCTGTCTGTCTGTCCGAGTATGTCACAGCCACGTTTTTCCGAAACTATAAGAGCTATTGAAACTTGGTAAGTAGATGTATTCTGTGAACCGCATTAAGAATTTACACAAAAATAGAAAAAAAACAATAATATTTGGGGTTCCCCATACATGGAACTGAAACGCAAAAATTTTTTTTTCATCAAACCCATACGTGTGGGGTATCTATGGATACGTCTTCAAAAATGATATTGAGATTTCTAATATCATTTTTTTCTAAACTGAATAGTTTGCGCGAGAGACACTTCCAAAGTGGTAAAATGTGTGTCCACCCCCCCCCCCCCCCGTAACTTCTAAAATAAGGGAATGATAAAACTAAAAAAAATATATGATGTACATTACCATGTAAACTTCCACCGAAAATTGGTTTGAACGAGATCTAGTAAGTAGTTTTTTTTTTAATACGTCATAAATCGTAAACCACAATTTACCTTTCATTCAGTCAACTGAAATATTTTTTTTTTTTAAACCTTTAATTTCATAAACATAAACCTTATGCATAAACCGTGAATACCTGCAGGTTTGTACGGAACCCTCGGTGCGCGAGTCCGACTCGCACGTGGCCGATTTTTTTAAATAAGACTATTAGCTACTAATAATAATTCCGTAACACACTTACTACAGTAGATGCTTTCATTTTGACAGTTCAACCAACTCATTGCGGTATTTACGTCGTCATGCAGGCAAATTCGAATATATGAAGTTCATGAATTAGCAAAATCTTTCAAATTGATTCAGGTTCTAATTCATAGTGTGTAACGCGATTTGGGTGCTGGATCTTTCTTGTCATGCTTTTACCCGAGGCCCATTCATCTTATTATACAGGGTGTCCCAAAAATCAACGTCAAGCCGAAAACTGTTGATAGGCCAGGTGGTGACAGTTATCAGAAAAATAATTTAAAAAATCTAAGTTAAGCATTTTTTTTTTCAGTACAGTCAGTTAAAGTTGGGCGATGTAATACTAATGTATAATTAATGTGTACTAATGTGTAATGTATAATTTTTAGTACATGGTGGAGCACAAAAGTGATGTTTTCTTTAAAACTGAGGTAGTTGTGTTTTAATTTTGGACTGTAGTTTACAGAAGGGTTATTCAGGGTTACATCACTCACAAAAAAAAAAAATTCAATGTCAATAATTTGAAAAGTACTTAACTTAGATTTTTTAAATTATTCTTCTGATAACTGTCATTACCTGGCCTATCAACCGTTTTCGGCTTGACGTTGATTTTTAGGACACCCTGTATGACGTGTAAAATTAACATAACATCACGCCTTTTTTCCCAAAAGGGCTGGCCAGAAGTATGCCTAGAGTACACCCACATTTCATCAATTATGTGTAAATCCCATCCAATAGGGGCGTACCGGGCGAATCGGGCACAAATAATAATATCTTAATAATAATATCTTAGGGCAACCAACACAACGTTATCTGATCCCAAACAAGGCAGAGCCTGAACTATGGTAACCAGACAACTGATAATCATCATCATCATCATCATTTCAGCCGTAAGAAGTCCACTGCTGCACATGAGCCTCCTCCATGCACCGCCAATTTGACCGGTACATTTTTTGGGGGAATTTGCCATAATCGCCACGCTTGGCAGGCGGCTTGGCGATCGCAGTTTGTTGGTAAAATGCGTAGAGAACGCTGGCTGCCCATTCCCTAGTAAGTCCTTTAGTCGCCTCTTACGACACCCACGGGAAGAAATGGGGTGGTGTTATTCTTTACGTCCGGCACCACACGGTACGGTACGGTACTGATAAACATCTATATATATAAAAATGAATCCATATTTCCCTTGGTCACGCCGTCACGCGTGAACGGCTGGACCGATTTCACTTTTTTTTTTCGTTGTGTTTGTAATTGTCAGGAGAAGGTTTTTATGAAAGAACAATTTAAAAAATTGCGCGGAAAATTAGAAAATTTAAGAAAACTTATTTAAGAATACTTAATGTAAACTTTTTTAATGTAACATTATGACATAGAATTGACAGAATGCGTGCTCAAATATCATCAAAGAGAATGTTCAAAACAAATGCGTCGATCGAAGTTATTTTATTGATAGAAAATACATGTAAAATAATTAATTTATTATTTCCCACAAAAAGGAAGTAAAACTGTTAAAATGAAAGGGATTCCTACTGATAGTGTATTACGTACCCTCTGGGCATGTGTCAGGTAAAAAACGCTTTATGCCGATGACGTACTAGGTTATCAAAACTGGGTAGGAGCTAACCAAACATATGAGTGTCAGCTAGAAAACGCTTACCAGACCACCACCGCGTACCAGGTTGTCAAACTGGGTAGGTTTATTACAACATTTATTGAACAAATCAAATCAAATCAAAATATTTTTATTTCATATAAACCTACATGGGCACTTATGAAACGTCAGAAGCTAGGTGCACGGTTCCAAATAGTTGGTTCCTATGGAGAAGAGCCGGCAAGAAACTCCACGGTTACTCTTTTAAAAATAATTCGTTTTTACAATTGTTTCAAATTACAGTGTTAATAGTATGGGAGGACAGTGTAGGCCTGTCAACAAGTACCAGGTACTGAATAAGATAGAAAATTGTCTACAGTCTACAAGGCCTACAACGTTCTCACATTCACAAAGTATAAAATAATCTATAAAATAATCTACATAAATAATATTATTTCTTAAATAAGACATATTACATTATTTAAACCAAATGTCATTATTGCCATGACAACTAATATTAAAGAGTACAATGTACAATTGTAGGTGTATAATTTCAAAAATGAGTAAATGTGAAAGAATGTAAAAACTGAAAAACTTGAATACAAAATGTACATCGTCATTCGGGAGCAGTTAATAGACACAGGTCATCCTGTAATGAGCTACCAGGGAAGCCACATGTGCAGAAGGAATTATTGCCAAACTTCCTTGTCTTCAACGTAGTCTTTTATCTTATAATATGCTTTTTTGATAAGGACACGTTTGATGTGTGATTTGAACTTTCCATAGCTAAGTTCAGTAACAGACTTTGGCAACTTGTTATAGAAGCGGATACTGTTTATAAGAAATGATTTACTAGTTTTAGTTAATCTAAATTTTGGTATCACAATTTCATTTTTACTACGCGTATTTATGTTATGGAAATCGCTTCTTATTTTGAAAAGGCCAAAATTTTTGCGAACATACAAAATACATTCAAAGATATAAAGAGAGGGAAGAGTCAGTATATCAATTTCTGTAAATTTGTTTCTAAGAGACTCGCGAGGCCCCATCTTATAGATTGCGCGGATTGCCCTCTTTTGCAAAATGAAAACTGAATCTACGTCAGCTGCAGAACCCCACAGTAGAACGCCATAAGACATAATACTGTGGAAATAAGCGAAGTATACTAATCGAGCTGTACCTATATCGGTCAACTGCCTAATTTTTCTTACTGCATATGCAGCTGAACTTAATCTACCTGACATAGCTCTAATGTGGGGACCCCACTGCAGTTTCGAATCTAGAGTAATTCCTAAAAATACAGTTTCCGAAATAGCATCTAGTTTCTTGCCATCAAGTTTTAAATTTAAATCTACTTGGGGAACATTTGGCAATGAGAACCTAATACATTTCGTTTTGTTCGCATTCAGTAAGAGATTATTAGCTGCAAACCATTTCGAAAGAATAGCTAGACTATCGTTAACATGTAAGAAATCCCTGTCTTTTCTATCTATTTTAAAAATAAGTGAAGTGTCATCAGCGAACAAAATTATATCCGAGAACTTAGCTATCATGTAAGGAAGGTCATTTATGTAAACTAAAAATAAGAAAGGGCCAAGAATTGAACCTTGCGGCACGCCCATCTTAACAAGAGACCCCAAGGATGTAGCCCCGCCAACGTTTACTTTTTGCTGTCTGTTTGATAAATAGGAAAGAACAAGATCGGCAGCTTGTCCACGAATTCCGTAGTGGTGTAATTTACAGATCAGTGTATTGTGGTCAACGCAGTCGAACGCTTTTGAGAGGTCACAGAAAATGCCAATTGCATCCTGGGACTGCTCCCAGGATTCTAATATGTGACTGATAAGTTTTACTCCCGCGTCACTCGTTGACTTACCTTTCGTGAAACCAAACTGTCGACTATGTAAAATTCCATTTGAGTTGAAATGAGCCAACATCTGGTCCAGCATGATTTTTTCATAAATTTTACTCAATGCTGGTAACACAGATATAGGTCTATAATTAGAAGGATCAGTTTTACTACCCGATTTGAAAATTGGTACTACTTTACTATGTTTCATTAAATCAGGAAACGTACCGCGGTCTAAACATTGATTAAATATACCTGTCAAGACAGGAGCAATGGTGTCGATGATATTTTCAAGAACTTTAACCGAAATACCCCATACGTCTTCTGTGTTTTTTATGTTAAGACTTTTAAATGTTGTTTTAATTGTGGCAATAGAAATGGGTTTGAATTCAAAACTAGGAATGTCCTTGTTGAAGTTTTCTTTAAGAAGAGATTCAGCTAATATAGATGATGAGGGGAGAGATTTCGTAACTTCTATTGGAATGTTAGTAAAGAAATTTTCAAGGGTCTCAGCAACTTTTAACTTATCTGAAATAGTTTTATTATCAATTTTTAGAGTCAACTCATTCTGATCTCGCTGTTTTGTGTTTCCAGTTTCTTTATTAATTATCTCCCAGACAGCTTTTATTTTATTGTTTGAAATGCTCATTTTGTTACTTATCAATTTAGATTCAGCTTGAGCGCAGACTCTTTTGAATATCTTAGAATAGTTTCTTACATAATTATGAAGGGCTTGATCAGAAGTCAATGATTTTTCGTGATACAAATTATATAAAATATCTCTGCTTTTTCTAATGCCAGCAGTAGCCCACTCACTAAATTTTGGTTTAATATTGATTGAAATTTTTTTTACAGGACATGCTTTATTGAATTCTTGGCATACTGTAGAAAAAAAAGTGCCGTAGTTAATATTTGGGTCTTGTGAATCAAAACTTTCTGCTGAGAGATTCCTAAGAACATTATTATTAAACATTTTCAATTTATTTTTAGTCAGGGGTCTAAGTTCAATGGTTTTATTTAAGTGTAACTTTTTGTCTAAGTCAAACGATACAAGCTGACCGGTATGGTCAGACCTAACGCCACTAATTATGGACGACTCTTTTATTTTACAATTGGTAAATACATTATCTATGCATGAGGCTGTGGTTGGTGTTATTCTTGTCGGTTCATTAAATATGCATTTTAAATTGAATGATTTAAACAATGAGATAAGCTTACATTTTTCCGGTGAATTAACTAACAGATCAATATTTAGGTCACCACAAGCGAAAATTAATTTATTATCTTCAAAAAGTTTGCCTAATATTCCTTCCATAATGATCAAAAATGATGACAAGTTTGAGGCTGGTGGCCTATAAATACATAAGAAAGTATGGCCTTCAACCTCTGCACATGCTACCTCACATAAGCGATCAACAGAGCAAGCAGTAATATCCTTTCTTTCTGAACAGGATTTCAAGGTCCGAAGGCGAGAATATCCAATCAAACACAAACGGTTTCAATTAGGACAGTTTAATTCTTGAGGAATCTCATTTTAGCAAACTTAATCCAAAACTATATATACTCAGCTCGGTAACGAAACCATAGCTCGATCTAATTCTATCCTAACGCCATCTAGAGCGGCGTCAGGTAAACTTTTGTCCATATTCAATATTAGACATACCGCCCACCAAGGACATATTGCAGAATGTCCTTCTCTTAATCTACACCGCCCACCATGCAACATGTCTTACAATATGGAGTGCACAAACACATAATTTTAATATTATAACAACAAGAGTAAACATGAGGTAGGATTATATAAAAAAAAAACGACTATTTCGTAATTCTTACAAACTAGATGCATACAGTTATAAACAAACATATTCTTAAATTAGACTTTATAAACACAAAGTTTAAGTTGCCACAGGAAGAATAGCCAATTTACTAATAGGTCTCTTTATCAGGGAATTTTTAGTTCTAACAGTAACGACTCGAGTGATTCCGTCGGGGCCAGGATGTTTCAACTCAATCTTTCCCAGCAACCACTTACCAGGAGGTAAATCATCCTCTTTTACTAACACTACTTCACCAACAGATGGTTCCGGAATCTTATATTGCCACTTGTGTCTTTGCAAAAATTGGTGAAGGTAGTCGTGCGACCAACGTCGCCAGAAATCTTGCATCATTCTCTGATGAAGTTGCCATCGCTTTAAAGTACCAACATTTTCCCTTTCGTAATTAGATTCGGGAGGTAGAACTAATGGTTCTCCAACCAGAAAATGCCCAGGAGTTAAAATGGTTAATTTGTCCTGATCCTCCACATACGACAAAGGCCTCGAATTGAGACATGCCTCAATTTGAGCCAATACTGTTATCAGCTCTTCAAAGGTAAGTGTCGAATTCCCTATCACTCTCTTGAGGTGATGCTTGGTGGACTTAATCCCGGCTTCCCACAGACCTCCGAAATTTGGTGAATGAGGGGGGATGAAGTGCCACTCTGTACCATTATTCCCTAATTCGGTTGCTAATTCAGGGTTGCAGGCGGACCTTTCTTTGTTGAATAAATATAGTAATTCGCGTGCTGCCCCTACAAAGTTAGTGCCATTGTCGCTATGTAGTTCCGCACATCGACCACGTCTAGAGACAAACCGCTTAAAAGCAGCCAAAAAACCTTTAGTGCTTAAATCACTAACTGCTTCTAAGTGCACAGCCCTGGTGGCCATACATATAAATAAAGCAATATAGCCCTTGTAGGCCTTGTTACCACGACCTTTTGATACTCGAATACTTAACGGGTCAGCGTAATCTACTCCGCTACACAAAAAGGGTTTGTTCGGGATTACACGAGAGGAAGGTAACTGCCCCATAAGTTGAGTCCTTACTTTAGCTGTATATCGGGTACACCTCACACAGCTTCTTACATACTTCGTTACCAAAGTCTTTACACCTATGATCCAATACTTGGAACGTAATCATTAATTGCGGACCACCGTGTATAGTTTTCTCATGTGCGTCCGCTATCAATAGAATTGTTAAAAATGATTCCTTTGGTATTAATATAGGATGCACTCTTTCATACGTTAGTTGAGACAATTCAAGCCGTCCACCAACTCGAATTATTCCTTTAGAATCTAGAAACATGTTCAATGATTCTAATTGTACGTTTTTTCTCCCTAGCTTATTATTTTTTAAATCCTCCAATTCATTGGTAAATCCTTCTTCTTGACACCTCCTTATACACATTTCTGTTGCATCTTGCAGTTCCGTCTTAGATAACTGTCGTGACCTAGCACCAACACCTATCGCTTCCTTTTTAATTAAATTTAAAAACCTACGGCAATAAGCCATAACTCGAATCAGTCTTGATAACGATGAGTATTTGTTCCAAAATGAAACATCCAAAATGCCTGTATGTACCTTAACTTCTTCTAGACGTGTAACCAGATGTTTCGGTCTTTTGTACTCTACTACCGGTTCCCTTAGGAAATTTGGACCTTCCCACCAAAGCGAAACCTCCTTAAGATCTGAAGGAGAAACTCCGCGTGAAGCACAATCGGCTGGATTTTGCTTGGATGCTACGTGCGCCCACTGATGGGTATCCAAGGTGGTCAAAATTTCGGAAACCCTGTTGGCAACAAAGGTTTTCCACCGACTTGGGTGGCAATTCAACCAAGCTAACACCACCTCACTGTCTGTCCATGCATGCCAATCAGTCTTTGGTATGTTCAATACCTCACCTACTTCCGCAATCAACCTTGCTGTGAGAACCGCCCCACATAATTCCAACCTCGGGATGGAAACCTGTTTAATGGGTGCCACCTTGGTTTTGGATGTGACTAACGCAACATTTATGTTACCCTCTGCATCTATAACTCTGACGTACACCACTGCAGCGTAAGCCATTTTTGAGGCATCCGAAAAACCGTGTAGTTCCGTTTTTACATTGTTGGATTTAGTGTTAAGCCAACGCGGGATTTTTACATTCACTAAAGAAGATAAGTCCTTACGGTAAGTAATCCATTCCTTTAATAAACTACTGGGCACTTCTTCGTCCCACCCTATACCTGCTAACCATAGCTTTTGTATCAATATTTTTGCCAAAATGATACTAGGTGACAACCAACCTAACGGGTCGAACAGCCTTGAAATATCCGATATAATTTTCCTTTTACTTACAGGTTCCGTCGGGAGAGGCAGTTCTACAGAGTACTGGAAGACATCAGCGCGAGGATCCCAGGTAAGTCCGAGTATTTTCGTAACATTATCTATTTTTATTTTTACTTCGTCAGCCTTATCCTTTTTGCTTTCTCTCATCTTATGTAGTAATTCTTCGCTGTTACTTATCCATTTTTGCAATGGAAATCCCCCTTTAGCTAGAATATTTTTTATTTCTGTATGAATTTTATATCCTTCCTCTACACTTTCTGCCCCTGTCATTAAGTCATCCATGTAGAACTCAATCAGAATTATTTTTGCTGCTAATGGATGATCCTTCCCTTCATCATAAGCAACCTGATGTAAAGCACGCACTGCTAGAAATGGCGCTGATGAAGTACCAAATGTAACCGTTACTAATTCAAATTCTTCAATTTCTTTTTCAGGACTTTCCCTCCAAAGAATTCTCTGAAACATTGTATCCTCTCTATTGACAAGAACTTGTCTATACATTTTAATTATGTCAGCACCAATGCAAATTGGATGAGTTCTCCAACGCATAACCGTATGTCGTAATTCTGCTTGCAATGTCGGGCCAACCATCAAGTCATCGTTCAACGATACCCCGTTTATTCCCTTGCAGGAAGCGTCAAATACCACGCGCACCTTAGTTGTCTGCTTATCTTCCCGGAGTATTGCGTGATGAGGTAAGTACAACCCTTTATTCTTTTCTTCTGGAGATACCTTTACCATATGATTAAGTTCTATATACTCCTGCATCACCGCAGCGTAATCCGCCTTTAATTTGTGATTCTTTGAAAGTTTATATTCTAAACTCTTTAACCTTTTTTCAGATATAAACCGAGATTCACCATCCTTACAACTTTGGTTACTATCCCGAAACGGCAACCTTACAATATAACGTCCAGTTTCGTCTCGCTTTGTGGTATTTTTGAAAATGTTTTCACATTCCTCTTCTTCTTTACTAAGTATTTTTTCAGCTCCCGATGGCTCCGCTTCTAGCTCCCAGAATTTACGTAAGAAGTCATCATCCTGAACATTGGAATGCATGACGGTGATACAAGGATATGCATTGATGTCGGACGAATTTTCTGTACCGACAACACCCGAAAGAATCCATCCGAATTCTGTTTGTTGTGCTACGAGCGATCCACTGGTACTCCTTTTGATTCCATCTTGAATGATTTGGCTGAATATCTCAGCACCTAATAAAACGTCAATTTTATTAGGCCTGTGATAGTCAGGATCTGCCAAATCGTCTTCCATCAACTGTACCCATTCTACCCTGGTTGCTGTTGCAACTGGGAGAAGCGATGTGATGGACTTCAAAACGTATGCATTTACTTGAACGCTGTAATCTGGATTCACCCGAGAACGTATATCAACAACTACCGAAGAATTAGACATAGTTGTTTTATTACCACCTACACCTGTAATACGGTGTTTTGTTAAAGTTTTCTTTAACCCTAAATATTGAGCCATTGACTCAGTGATAAAGGATCCTTGCGACCCTTGATCTACTAATGCGCGAACCACCCGATAGGTTCCATCCTTTGACTTGGCTTTTACTAAAGCCGTTGGTATTAAAACCGTATCCTTACAATTTCCTGTCGAAAGGCATGAAACTATTGGATTAGTAGATCCCTCCGCTGGTACAGCGGCCTTTTGAGTTTCCTCCATTGAGGCACTATTCCTAGGAGCAGCTGACGCTGATTCCTTCTGAACAGCGCCCGTGTCCTCACCAACAGACCCAGAACCACCGCTAGGGTGGAGTAATGTATGGTGGCGTCTTTTACACACATGGCATTTGACGGTGTTTCTACAAAATTTGGCAGAGTGGTTACTACCCAAACAAATGAAACATAACCCATTTTTCTGTACGAAATCACGTCGAGTATCGTTAGTTTCTTTAGCAAAACCTTTGCAAGCAGTCACCTTATGAGCACCAGAACAAAAGGGGCAAGAAAACTCAGATTTTCCTTTCCCTACCACATGGAATGATTGTGAACTCTTCTGAATATGAGGTTTATTTTCTAAGTTTTCTAAACCTCGGAACCGGCCAGTTAAAAAATCAGAAAATTGAGTAAAAGTAGGCAAATCATCCGTTGTATCTGAAGCTACCTTTAATTCCCAGGCTTTCCTGGTGTCCTTATCTAACTTGGCACTAACAATGTGTATTATTAGGATGTCCCAAGAAGTGACATCTATCCCTAAATTTTTAATAGAACCTAAACAATCAGATGTGGTGCTGAGTAATCTTTTTATTTCATTGGCTGATTCTACTGTTAAACCCTTTTGATTTAACAAACGTTTTAAAATTCCATTTGCTAAAAATCGTTTGTTGTTGTACATTGCTTCTAATTTTGCCCAACTAGCTGCATAACTATCAGATGTTACATTAATGTTTCTTAATAGGTTCTCTGCATCTCCAGTTAAATACCCTTTAAGGTAATATAATTTTTGTGCATCGTCTAGTGTTTTGTTATTGTGTATTAATCCTAAAAATAAATCCCTAAACGTCTGCCATTCACTGTAATTTCCGGAGAACACAGGTATCTTGACCTCAGGTAACTTAAAGTTTCTAAATCCTGTACTACAGCTAGCACCAGGATTTACATTACATGTATCACTCGACATTGTCATATTGTTTAATATTTGTTTCAGCTCGCTTTTAAACTGAATATAAAACTCTTCCACCTCATCATATAAGCTATTCTTATGATAGTTTGAATTAAATAAATCGGACTTTTTTATCTCACTAATTATTTTTACATGAGTTTTATAGAACAATTGCCATTGTTGTTCAAAGGTTTCAATCCTTGTTTCTATGTAACAAACAGTTAAACGTTCTTTTGGAGATTTTTTAAAGTTACTTTTAGACTTGAACATTTTAGCTTGAATGTCTTCCTGAATGTCGTTAAGCGAATCCATTCTTAATTTTAAAATAACACAAGTGGGTAGTTACAAATATAAAAATACACAATTTTGCAACTAGAACTTAACTTATAACATAACCCTATAAATAAACTTAGTGTCCATTAAACACATTCAATTACACCGCACAAATGTTCCGAGTTTCTTCGATATTTTTCTAAGTTCCAAATAACGATTAAAATTTTACAAGTGTTTTAAACTAACTTGTATTTCTGAGTAAAATCGGGCATAGGTTCCCCGTCTGAACCACTTTTGCTTAAAATTAGTACAAGTCCAAAGTAATATTAAAAACGACTAAGTTAATTATCTAGTGAAATTATGATTCAAATTTCAATGCACTTTTCTTGAACTGTTAAAGTTAAATTCTTCCTGTTAATAAGGTCGAAAATGTACTCACGGTTTTTTCACTATGCACTCACTGACACTGATACTCGACGATTCACACGCTACTTGTGGCGCCCTCTGGCGGCCGCTCTGCAAACTCCTCTGCCTGGCTCCTCCACGCAACGTCACTCCTCCGGCACCCAGCCGGATCCACTGCTTCGATGACGACACCGTTGACGCCTCGCTGTAGGGATGCTCTGAGCAGCAATCCACTGCCCAGTACTAACGTTGCGGGGTGATAATCACCACCACCGCTGATGACTAACCAAAAACACCTTCACGCCAATCCGGCTTCGAAGGACCATGAACAGGATTTCAAGGTCCGAAGGCGAGAATATCCAATCAAACACAAACGGTTTCAATTAGGACAGTTTAATTCTTGAGGAATCTCATTTTAGCAAACTTAATCCAAAACTATATATACTCAGCTCGGTAACGAAACCATAGCTCGATCTAATTCTATCCTAACGCCATCTAGAGCGGCGTCAGGTAAACTTTTGTCCATATTCAATATTAGACACTTTCTTTATATCTAAGATAACTGTTGCATAATATCAAGGTACCACCCCCTATTGAAGACCTGTTGTACGCACTGGCAACTGAATAATTATTTATATTAAACAACATTCTATCCGGTTTTAACCAAGTTTCACAAAAACACAAGATATCCATATGATATTTATCTATTAACATTTCCACGTCTAGGATTTTGCCAGAGAAACGATTTATGTTTTGATGAAACAGCAAAATATTCTTATTATGCTTCCCTTTTGTCCCCTCTAAAAGTTTAAAGAATCAATAACAGTATTATTAGAAATGCTAGATAATACTGTTTCATCACTTAACCTAATCTCAGTTAAATTATCAATAACTGCGTGTATATTGTAAGCTAACAAAGTAGCTAATACATGTCTACTATTCTTGGGAAGAAACATATGTTCCCGAGCTAACACAAAATCTCTAACAAAATTGTTAGTATCAAAATACAATAAACGGTCACTATGACGACATGTTAAAATATGCATTAAGTTGTTTAAACTAAAAATGTAATCATTTTCTTCATTATTCAAATTATCTGAATAAGGCAAAGCACATAATATTAATTTGCCAAATTTTAATTTAAGTAGGGTGTCAATACCATTAACAATGTCCGTTTTAGTTAAACTCAGACTGTTTCCAATTAAGAGAACTACAGTAGTCTGCTGATTCATATTTGTTTGTTTTATTTTATGAACAAGCTCATTAAAATGCAGGTTATGGTAACAACAGTTTGCAATGGTATGTTTAGAGCGGTTATTTAACAATGATCCAAAACCTGCTCCTAATCTATCAGAATATACCAGAACATTACTTTGAGTGGGATTGATAGTTTCTAGAGTATGAGCTGAAACAGGTGAGGCGGTAGGAATTACATGCTGAGACATGAGAGGTGGCGGAGTGGGAGCACAACTACAGGTGAGATTGTTTGTCAGTGACTCATACCTCTCTGCATTGTACTTTACCAGGTCCACCAACTCACAGGCCTCCTGTAAGCGCTCACTTAGCATTTGTTGACTCGACTCATACTTACAAGATATTTCCTTAAGAGTATATTCCCTACTCAGTAATTCCTTTTGAAGGATTTGTATTTCAACATCATATATTTGTCTGCTAGTTTCTAACTTATTATGACAAACTTTTAGTTGGCTCTGTAAGTTGACACGTTCTTTCCTAAGATTAATATTGGACCTATAAACACTTTGTGTCTTCAATAGTTTCTTATACTTTTTAATACTCTTATTAATTTTAATGTATTTCTTAATTTTATTATGACTAGTCAGAGTTGGACATCTAGTTAAGGTATCGTCCCCAGTTAGGTCTATGGAAATGGTGGGCTCCTCATACTGCACTCCGGATACACTACCAACCAGCTCGTCGAAAAGGCTATTGGTTTGGGCAACCTGCTCGTTGGCTTTTACAGAATTAATGGTGGATATTGTGTTGTGTGCCTTGCATAGTTCTGATTCAAGGCCTGATATGCGTTTCAGTGCCTGGTCATGAGTGTCACTGCAATGTTGGAAGTCAGACACTAGTTGACGGAGATGGTGAAGTTGGTCAAGTATATCCACGAGCTGGGTATGAAGTTCCAAGAGCTGGCTCTTGAGCTGAGTGTTTTTATCAACAATCCTCTTTACTTCAACCTCACTATCCTCTCTTTCCTGCAACAGCTGTTTGCATTCGTTTCTTGATGCCTCCAGCTCCTTCAGCACTGCTTTCAACTTGTCACTCATGTCACGAGCTGTGGCTCCGCGGGTCATCATATTAGAAAATGTCCCCAATGGCACCTGGAATATGACAAGAGACAGCTGAGTGTCTGAGGAAACTATAATAATATGTGAACTTGTGAAGGTATGAGGGTAGAACATTTAGAAAGAAATATATTTTAAAAAAGCAAAAGATTAAGTTTAGAATAGAATATGAAAATTTGGAGGTATGTATAGGAAAGTATGAAGCTATTTAATTAATTCTGGGGCTTATCACAATTTTTTCTGTAAACGGAAAGAGTAATATTTTCATATAATTATTGGGCTAAGTAATTTCCACTAAGAATGTAATGTAGGTAACTGTTAAATAGGGACATGAGATTAGAAGCAACAAAGTTTCATAATTTCGACAATGCGGATTGGAAACAAAGGAGTATACTGATTACAGATAAATAAGTGTGAAGTAACATTTGTAGTGTTATTTGTCTGAGGAAAATGTTTTCGTCTTCGATTTTGCTTCCACAATTTGTCAAGCAAAAGGAGTCATCAACGGTGCCGGTGTGTACTGGACGTCGCTCATAACCCTGAGCGGTGTTTGCGAATGTTGTATTGTGTGTAAATATAACTACAATAATAAATTATAAAACAAAATACTCCCCGGGTTCGATGAATTCAATCCAAAGTTTCAAACTTTGACAGCCGGTAGGTGATGAATTTTCGAAACATCGATTATTAAGTATAATCACTACAAAAACACGGCACAAACACTGTGTGAGACACTTTATACTTAGATTCTACGATAAACTATAGATTTAACACAAAATAAACACAGTTAGTTAATATTCTAAATTATTAAATCTACGAAGTCGTTTTTAGGGTTCCGTTGCCAAATGGCAAAAAACGGAACCCTTATAGATTCGCCATGTCTGTCTGTCTGTCTGTCTGTCTGTCCGAGTATGTCACAGCCACTTTTCTCCGAAACTATAAGAGCTGTGCTATTGAAACTTGGTAAGTGGATGTATTCAGTAAACCGCATTAAGATTTTCACACAAAAATAGAAAAAAAGCAATAATATTTGGGGTTCCCCATACATAGAATTGAAACTCAAAAATTTTTTTTTCATCAAACCCATACGTGTGGGGTATCTATGGATAGGTCTTCAAAAATGATATTGAGGTTTCTAATATCATTTTTTTTTAAAACAATAATATTTGGGGTTCCCCATACATAGAACTGAAACACAAAAAAAAAATTTAATCAAACCCTTACGTGTGGGGTATCTATGGATAGGTCTTTAAAAATGAAATTGAGGTTTCTAATATCATTTTTTTCTAAACTGAATAGTTTGCGCGAGAGACACTTCCAAAGTGGTAAAATGTGTGTCCCCCCCCCCGTAACTTCTAAAATAAGGGAATGATAAAACTAAAAAAAATATATGATGTACATTACCATGAGAACTACCAACGAAAATTGGTTTGAACGAGATCTAGTAAGTAGTTTTTTTTTAATACGTCATAAATCGTAAACCACAATTTACCTTTCATTCAGTCAACTCAAATATAAAAATTAAAAAAAAAACATTTAATTTCATAAACGATGATGACGAATGATGATGATGATGACCTGCAGGTTTGTACGGAACCCTCGGTGCGCGAGTCCGACTCGCACTTGGCCGGTTTTTTCACAACCTATCGATAGTGTTGCCAACCAAAGGCGATACGAAGTTCGCTGGGTCAGCTAGTACTTATATATTTCTAAATACATACATATTATAGATAAATTACACCCAGACACAGAACAAATGATTGTGCTCATCACACAAACATTTGTCCTGGGTGGGAATCGAACCGACGACCTCAGTCTTAGCAGGCAGGGTCGCTGACCACTAGACTAACAGGCCAGTCTCTGGAATGCAAATGCAGACTCTGGACTGCTAATACTGGTCGCTAAGCACTACTACTGAGCATAAAGTACTCAGTTTGATTTCCGGGTCGGGCAAAATGTTATTAGGTATTTTTATCTGGAATTTCTTAGCAGCAGTCTGAAGTCTGGATTTTTGCCCGGTTAATGGCAATAGAAAGAAAGAAAAGAAAAATAAAATTTATTTGGGACACACGCAGGACATAAAACAGTAAAAAAGAACATAAAAACATTTACATTTAACATACAGATAACAAAGTATTTCTAAAAGATATAAAATCTAAAAGAGTAAGAACTGTGCGAGGCCAAAAAGGCTCCTATCTCAGCATAATGCTGTGATATTTGTAATGCTGCAATAGGGTCGTACCCTATTACACGGGACTGACGAAATATGGGTGTCCTATGTCAAATCAGATTAAAATATTTTTATTTGAAAGAAAGAAAGAAAGAAAATACGTTTATTTGCGGCAAACATGACGCACAGAAAGATCAGAGGTATATACAAACATAAAAATAAAGTATGGGAAAACATGCGTCACATCCACGCAAAACGGCCATCACTCAGCATAATGCTGTGACCCTATACACAGACAGAGTCCCAGCGCTGGTTTTCAGTGACAGCCGGCGCTGACGTGATGACGTCGACCGGTGCAGCAACAATCATTAAATAAATACTGGAACATAAATTATCCTTAGATGAAATAATTATATTTATTTAACAAAAGAAAAAATAATAATAATAAAAGTGGCATCATTCCGTCACGACTGCAATCTGACGCAGGCGCCGCCAGCTTTAGTAATCTGTGAGAATACTGACAGACAGCGAATTTGACAATGACGTAGGTAACTACAGTCTGTTGATTACGTAATAAAATAAAAACTTTTTTGCAAAAAAAAAAACAACCGACTTCCTTAAAAACACTACAAAGTGAAAAATAACTTTAATTTCGGTAGTCGGTGTCTTAGGATCTGTATTTATGGTTTTTTTGCCACCGACTTCCAAAATTAAAGTTATTTTTCACTTTGTAGTGTTTTTAAGGAAGTCGGTTGTTTTTTTTTTTGCAAAAAAGTTTTTATTTTTAAATTTTTAGTTGTGGTATTCACCCTGCACTAATTCCAAACAAACAATGCATATTTATGCGATAGCAGAAATCGCGGTTGATTTCCTGTCATTTTTTAAAGAGTTCCGGTGTCTGTCTCCCGAACTCATCATCAGATCTATATGAAAATTATATGGGACCATTTCGGAATAAACCCCTTTCGAACAAAAAAAGAATTTTGCAAATCCGTCTATATATGACGGAGTTATGGCCGAACATACATAATAAAAAAAAATAAAAAAAAAATAAAAAAAAACATATAAACATCCGAATTGATAACCTCCTCCTTTTTGAAGTCGGTTAAAAATATAGAAATTACATCATGGCGGCGGCGCTTAGATGGCGTCACATAACAACGTACATGGGCACATATAAAACGTCAAATGCTAGGTGCATGGTTCCAATTTGATAATTCCTATGGAGGAGAGCCGGCAAGAAACTACATGGTTACTCTTATTAGTACTTACATATTTGGCTTTAACAATGGTTTAAAATGACAGTGTTAATAGTTATGAGAGGACAGTGTAGGCCTGCCAAAAAGTCCTTAACAAAAAATTAAACCACTGAAAAAACAGAAAAGCAAAAAATAATAAACCTTAAATTTATGAGTCAGCGCTTTGAGTGATCACAGTTCATTGATTTTTCAGTGCCGACTCAAAATTTAAGGTTTATTATTTTTTGCTTTTCTGTTTTTTCGGCGGTTTAATTTTTTGTTACAAAGTTTTTTATTTTGTCTTTTTTTTGTGGCTTTAATGTACTAATAATACTTGGCAAGGTATACCCTATCCAATGAAAAAAGAATTATCAAAATCGGACTACTCTGTACAAATACATACAACATATGGAATGCAATAAAGAATTGAGTATTTGAGTATTTGCAAAGTTATGCGTGGTTATACATTACAATCAATGAGTGAACAATCAATCATCTCCTGTTTTCCGACCCTGAGGGTTCGATTTTGTTTTCCAAAAAAAGAATTATCACAATCGGACTACTACGTAAAAAGTTATGCGTGGTCATACATAAAAAAAAAAAAAAAAAAAAATATACGCGTCGAATTAATAACCTCCTCCGCTTTTTTTCGTCGGTTAAAAATAGATTTTATCTTCAATCTATTTCTTAGTATTTTTAACCGACTTCAAAAAGGAGGAGGTTCTCAATTATTTTTTTTATGTATGTTCGGCCATAATTCCGTCATATATAGACGGATTTGCAAAATTCTTTTTTTGTTCGAAAGGGGTTTATTCCGAAATGGTCCCATATAATTTTCATATAGATCTGATGATGAGTTCGGGAGACAGACACCGGAACTCTTTAAAAAATAACAGCAAATCAACCGCGATTTCTGCTATCGCATAAATATGCATTGTTTGTTTAGAATTAGTGCAGGGTGAATACCTCAACTAAAAATTTAAAAATAAATACTATTCTACAAAAAAAAAACAACCGACTTCCTTAAAAACACTACAAAGTGAAAAATAACTTTAATTTCGGAAGTCGGTGGCAAAAAAACCGTAAATACAGATCCTAAGACACCGACTTCCGAAATTAAAGTTATTTTTCACTTTGTAGTGTTTTTAAGGAAATCGGTTGTTTTTTTTTTGTAAAAAAAGTTTTTTTTTATTTTAATCTTTGGCAAGTTTTAATAAGAGAACCTATATTATTGTAGCAAAGGCTTACCCAGTAAGCAATAAAGTCACCATACATCTCCTACAAAAAATGTCAGAGTGATTTGTAGCGAAATATGGAAGTAGTGCTCACAACTGTTGTACAGGCCTTCAATCACGACTGACAGTTGACGGTTGACGGACAGCCAATACGGGTGATGTACTGACGCAGGCTGAAGCCTGGACTGACCGGTGATTGACCTCTAGAACAATTTTATATTAGACTAGCTTTTGCCCGCGGCTTCGCCCGCGTGGATGTCGGAAATTAATGCAAAAGGACGTATAACCGCGATAAGAATGTGTTATTCCAGGTTATATAGGTAATATAGACTCTGTGTGCTATTTTCGATCCAGATCCATTCAGCCATTTTTGTGTGATTGAGAAACAACAACCCAATCATACATATTTTCACATTTATAATATTATTTGCCCGCGGCTTCGCCCGCGTGGATGTCGGAAATTAATGCAAGAGGACGTACTACCGCGATAAGAATGTGTTATTCGATGTTTTATATAGGTAATATAGACTCTGTGTGCTATTTTCGATCCAGATCCATTCAGCCATTTTTGCGTGATTGAGAAACAAACACCCAATCATACATATTTTCACATATATAATATTATTAGTAGTAGGATTATAACTCATATTACTTAGGATTCATAGTTTATGAGAACATCATGTGTGTTGGTGTTTTTAAAATAAAAGTAATAGTATTCAGAGTAAGAAGAATGTGACATAGGGCTTGGTTTAGTTGAATATAAGTCTTCCTGGTTTTTCTTAACGCTCCTATTTTACCTATACAGACACTCAATCATTTACCAGACACCGAACTTAATTATAGGAATAGTACTTTTGCCAGTGGCTTGGCCCGTATAGCTGTCGGAAAATAACACCCGGGAACCTACTACCGGGATAAAGTAGGTATCCTATCTGTTACGTATCCATGATATAATATATCTTTGTGCCAAATTCGATCTAAATCCGTTTGGCCGTCTTTGCATCATTGAGAAACAAACATCCAAAAATCTAAACATCTAAGCAATTTCGCGGTCTCTTACTTGAAATAATACTATTAGGTTTATTTTGAGTATAATGAACACACATGATATTCGCAATTACTTTGAAGCCAAAGTAATATGAATTACAATCCTACTTATCCTGTACTACCCGGCCCCTGCCAACGCGCTCTGCGCCCACTTTTTAAATCTCTAATATCTTCTAAGATATTCATTTAAATTACATGCTGTAAAGGGCCATATTGATCTATATTAAATGCACAATGTATTTAAGGTACTTAATTGGATAAGGATTAATGCTGTATTGCTTAAAATCGCTTCGTAAATAAGCCCTTATTTCTCGTAAAAAGTAAAAGATAAAAAATGGTTATTGTGGGTTATCCCTAAGAGATAGACATATACCATTGAGGACATTTTTGTAGGCCTTTTTAAGGTGTACAATACTGTAGTACATTATTTTGATCTATTTCGTAGGATTCAGCCAAGGTTTTACGAATTTTGAGACGTATGTCAGCGTAGTTTTCGAAGATAGTTATTTTTTTCTAAAATAAAAGAATCTTTCTAAAATAAAAATAGCCTAAGTTACTCCTTGTTACATCAGCTATCTGCCAGTGAAAGTCCCGTCAAAATCGGTCCAGCCATTTCCGAGATTAGCGGGAACGAACAGACAGACAGACAGACAGACAGACAGACAGACAAAAATTGTAAAAAATGTTGTTTTGGTATATGTATCGTGTATACATCCATATACACTTAGTAAAAAGTGGTTATCTTAATATTAAAAACAGACACTCCAATTTTATTTATTTGTATGTATAGATAGGAATAGGCTTTGTTATTGCTTGATAGAGTATTCGCTAGAAATTGTCTTCAAATTGGTTCCACAAAAAAAAATTGAACTTGGTACAGTCACCAGTATTGAAACAATATTTCGTTTTTCCCTAGCAATAAAAAATCCTGTATATAAAAAGAAACCCGCAACTAGAAACATCATTTCACGACACCAGAATTTAAAATCCTTTACAAAAAAAAAGCCAGGATATTGTAACAACAAGTCCAGGTGACGTATTTCGTACAATGGACGATCGTTAGGAGTCGCCGGTACGCGAGCAATTTGCGCCAAAGCGGATTCTTTTAACAGACGCCTGGCATAGAATTATAATGCGCAGAAGCGACACTCCATGGAGCCTAGACAAGTGGCAATCGCTTTCAAAGCGTTGTATTTCTATAATGGCTTCCAATAAGATTGACGTATCTAAGGTATTAGGTAGCTAATGTCAATCCAATACAATAGTAAGGGGCTTGTTGCTTAGTGTTTAGTAACAGCCGCAGGGGTCGATAGATCAGGTTGAACTTCGCTTACCGCGGTTGGACCATGGATAAGTGACCATTTTTATATACCAAGACCCCTCCGTGACTCGGAAAGTTTACGGGCCATCAGAAACCCAAAAGTCAGACAACCAGTCTTACCAAGGCGTATAGTGTTACCCAGTAATTGGGTTGAATAGGTCAGTTAGACAGTCGATGCATTTAAAATACTGGTATTCAGGTGGTATTCAGTTGGGAAAAGGCTAGGCAGTTGATGATGTCAATATATTTTTGACATTTCTTAAAGTTGATAGAATGCCACTTTGTGTAGGACCTCTGATCCAAACAAATATCGACGATTCAGGATTTAAAACAGTGGTGCTGCGGCCGTTGTTTAGCATGAAATGACATCACGGGCCGAATACTTTGTGTACTATAATAAAATTACCATGTTTTTTCTATGCTTACCTGCTTTCGCTTTTTAATTTGACACCTTATTGTCAAGAAAGAGCAAAAAGTTCTGAAGTGGTGACCGCGTACCGGCTGGTGTAGTGTTGGAAATCCTCCAACCAGGCGGACCGATGACCTGGTGATGACCGAAGGAATTCCCTTGATATGAGAATATCTATGTCATGCAGTGGACGTTCTTTGGCAGGAATGATGAGAAAACACGACTTTTTACGTATTACGCGAATCGCAACCGATGATCAGTCATCTCCGTTTTGAGTTTCGTCTCTGTACAAGTTTCCTATTCTATGCCCCATTGAAATACAACGAGGATTTAAAATTAAATTCTGAAGGAGTTTGTCTGCAGGGAGCTGTTATTTTGTTCGACTGCTATATTAAATATTGAGTACGTTTACTTGTGAACTGATAATGTCGTAGTTTGTGAACTTCTATTCTCTATGGATCGGTAAGTTCAGATAGCAGTTGGTCCGCGTGATATAAAATGGTACTTCGAGTCTTAAACTTAGATAACAATGTAGTGACAAAGGCGTGGAATATTATTTGAAATGGAAATTCAAATATTTAAGATGTAATTGAAATACTTTTAATGCTATTCCACCGTTCTTCTGTATCTTTAATTAGATGTCCTGAAGTGGGTTTTCGGCAAAATGGCTTTTCTTGCAAGCAGTCTGAAATACCTTCCAATTCCAACCTCCACCACACGTCAACGAATTGGCAGCAAATATTTTCCCTTATATGCTGCTGATTCGTTTCCAATTCTTAATGACTTAAGGGCGAAGCTCCAGGGTAGCCCCTGAAATCCAAATTTTCTTACGTTTTTTCAATATACAAGTCAGTGTCTGGCAGTAAGTTGAACAAAATATGATTCACAACCGTAACAAATATGGGCTTACAAAATTATAATCATTAGATTTTTAATTTTTCAAATACGACTGGTAGTTCCTCTGCCATACCAAGTTCCAAACAAAAAAACTTCTTCATAGTATAAGTATCATCATCAGCCTATAATGTTCCCACTGTTGGGACACAGGCCTCCTCTCGGTGAGAGGGAGTGGGCCATAATCCACCACGCGGGCCCTGTGCGGGTTGGTAGATGTCACATGTCTTCGAATTTTTGGTTCTAAGACATACACAAGTACTCGGTTTCCTCACGATGTTTTCCTTCACCGTTTTGAGAGTAGTGGTGATGAAATAATTTACACAAAGTAATACGCCTGCTTGGGTTCGAACTCACGCCTACTTACTACTCGTAAGTCGCGGCCGTTACCACTGCTAATATAAGTATACGGGGTCAAATTAAGTTAACTGGAAATACTTTAACCACGCGAATGGTATCGATATCGAACATTGATAACATTGATAAGGTAGTTGCTGAAAATCAGCGCTGCTGACGATAGATTCGTCTGACGTCGCAGCATTTTGCTGAGCAACGACCTGTTCTTGCACAGATACGACGCACAGATCAAGTGTTCTTATTTGTGTGGTATTTTTGTCACAAAACTAGCTAGAATCGCACTCTGCATCCGGCAATTTTGTTTTTGTTTTTTATTATATAATTACTGTCAGTGTCATAACGCAGATATATGATTTGTATTCTCTTTGGTCCGTAGCCGTGAAATCAATGAGCCATAGGTAACATTCTACAACGTTTTTTATCTTGAATACGTGGCTTTTGGCTACCTTGTACGCGTGCATTTTTCTTTCTTTTTTTGTAACAATTTTTTATTTCATGTTGTGCGTTTTGTTTGTGCAGAATAAACTATTTTTCTTTCTTTTTTTTCTTTCTTTCTATTAAAAAGTATTCGTCATACCAACTTTGTTCGAAACTTTAATTGTCTGACATACAGAAGGCAACCAAAGAACTATTATGTTATGGTTTCTGGACATTCGTAAAACACATCTATGTTCCACGAAAAATTATAAAACCAACTAATCGATTACGGGCGATTGACCTTCGGCCATCGAATGACGAAATTTTTTTTGTTCTATTACTTTTCGATAAACCCAACACGTGGGTATTGCCAGCGTATTTAATATGACCGAGTAGATTTAAAGCCCAGTTAACTGGGGTTTAAATTTATTACTTAAATACCATACCTATAACCTTATTTCATACCCGTATGTAGCAGTTTACCTCAAAAGCCTTCTAGTTTACGATAATAACGAAGAACTTTAAAAGCTTTGTCACATTCTAGAAAAATATATGTATGTGTTAAGAGAAAATACGATTTGCTTTGTTGAGTACAGTCAGCAAAAGAGTTTAGTAACCAGGGTCGTCGGATATAACTGAAGTTTAGTAAGAAACCAATGAATGTTTTCGAATGAAATTTAATTTGAAAAACGAACTGTTTGTTTTCTTTAAATTAAATTGAATTTTATTCGAAAACATCAGTCTATTCCTTACTAAATTTCAACTATATCCGACGACCCCGGTTACTTATCTCTTTTGGTGACTGTACCTTTTGACTTTAAGTTTGTAATGTTTACAATAAACTGTATGTCTGAGGGCTCAGTCTAAAGTTCAGATGTACCTGAATATGATATTCATAGTATCATACCTGATATCCTCTAAAAGGGTAGACAATGCGCAAGTATTGGATATTCCCACAAGGGAGGGAGCATCAATGAATCTGCTAACCTTTTCCCAACAATGTTCGGGTCGGCTTCCAGTTTAATCAGGTGCAGCTGATTACCAGTATTTTAGATGGTGCGACTGTCTATCCCTTCAACTGCCAGCCTCCGTACTACAGAGGATGAGAATTTCCACAAGTTCGCTCCCCTACGTTATATAGAGGCTAGTTCGTGGTCACACTGTTTTGCGACTATTATCCTAATTAAGCATCTTGTGTTGCGATTATAATCGCAAAACAGTGTGATCACGAACTAGCCTCTGTACAACGTAGGGGAGCGAACTTGTGGAAATTCTCATCCTCTGTAGTACGGAGGCTGGCAGTTGGAGGGCTATCTGACATCTACAACCTAGTTACTGGGTATACGATACCCTTTGGGTTAGAATGGTTTGTTAGACTTTCGGCTTCTGACGACCCGTTACGACCATCAAATATGACGGAATGAAAGCCGGCAACGGCTTAACACGGGAGCTCTTGATATGTAATGATGGTCACCCATTTACACACCAACCCTATAGTATAACTGACCGCTGTTATAACTTAGCCACAAACCCATGATTCCATGAAACTATTGGGCACCCCAATTATGTAAAATCACAATCTAAAAGATTTTAATTTACATTCCTAAACCAATGCTATTTTGAAAATAATATCATCTCAACAACATTAATAACGTAATGTACGTTGTTTTACTGTAAAATACTAACAATGTCTTAGTGTAAGTGTTTTACATAATTACGCCGCTGGTTCCGACTGAAAATTTGTAATGAAAAAACCCAATAACACTTTTCCACTTTCAAAAAGTCAGGATACAATCTCAGCCACTCATGAAAATGGTTTACCGTTATGGTATAAATAATTTCTGAAGAGAAAATTCGGTCGGTCAGTGAGAAATGTGTCAGGGCTATCCCTCGGGATATTTCGGGGCCACGATTCGATTCCGGAACAAAAGTACCTACGTACACAGTCCGTTCGGGCTATAATTTGGTTTCGAGGTTTTATGTCGAAAATATTGTAGGTACGTACGTGGAATAGTTAAAGCAATCATAGCAACGAATGCCTGATTACCTACAAAATTTTTGTAACGTTATCAGACGTTACAGCTAACTAGTTACTCCAGGTACTAAATTAAATTATTAACTTCAGTATCACACTATTTATGTACATATTCGTTACTATTTTATATATTTTTTTGTCTGATACAGATTTATTTAATTTAGAAATGCATACACACATCACGTTGGATGATTGATATAAAACTTATTTACATCCGTCACCTCACACTTCAGTCCAGTTAAAAACCAGCCTCAGGCACTAGTAGTCTGGCATTTTGCTGAACTGGGCCTTTTTGGCGCAGTCGCGAGGCACTATACCTAATGCTAGTTTCTGACTTCACATCTTACACTTTTTAAATTTATTTTACTCTTTCCTGCTTTATACCCTATTGGGTGTCTTTTAAACTGTGCTAAATAAATGTATTTTCTTTCTATACAGGTCGATCAGGTGTAGCTACGCTTACCACGGTTGGTCCGTGGATGGGTGACGATCTTTACATACTAGACCGCTCCGTGAATCGAATAGCACGTTAAACCGTTGGTCTTGACTGTCATTTATGGATCTATAGCAATCATAACGGTTCGTCAGTAGACCGAAAGTCTGACAACCAGTCTTCATCATATCATCTCAGTCGCAAGACGTCCACTGCTGGAGATGGGCCTCCCCCTAATTGGGGGGCTTTGCCATAATCGCCACGCTTGACAAGCGGGCTGGCGATCGCAGTTTGATGGTAAAATGCATAGAGAACGCTGCTGCCCATTCTCTAGTAAATCCCTTAGTCGCCTTTTACAACACCCACGCGAAGAAATGGCGTGATGGTATTCTTTATGTCCGGCACCACACGGGACTGTCCGGCACCACACTGACAACCAGTCTACCCAGTGGTATTATATTACCCAGTAACTGGGTTGTTGAGGTCAGATAGGCTTTCTGTCAAATACTGGTATTCAGCTGCATCCGATTAGATCGGGAGCTGACCCCAACCTAGTTGGAAAAAATCTATATAGATGATGATTACAGAACACAATTGATTGAAGACATAATTATAGGCATTTTTGATATCACTATTTACAAAATGTTCTAAGAATGGTTTTATGTTTAGGTAATCACAATAAAAACTCAATTAATTGACTCAGCCTGTTGTAGTCCACTGCTGGACATTGGCCACTCCCAGGCTGTGCACAACACCTGGTCTTGCGTGCTATGCTCGAAGTTTCTTTAAAATTTACAATCAGAAACAAAACTATGTGAGTGTATGCGACGGATTCGACATTAAATAGTAGTAGAGGTTAAATATAAGTTGATTATAATGACTTTTTGTTATGGGCTAAGTTGTCGCAAATGCTACTGCAGAGTATGAGGTCGATTCCCAGATAAGGTAAAGTATTATTGGGTTTATTTATGGTTTAAATAGGTTTATGCGTTTATATTTTGAATACGCTATTTGTTCATCAAATTTATTTCACCTACCACTGTTTGTCTCTGCACCATCCAAAGGTTGACTGGTAGAAAATGCCTATGGCATTAAGTCCACCTTGGTACATTTGTGTGCGTAAAGTAATACATAAATATCTCAGTAGCAGCCAGGATTCTGGATTCATGCCTGCATGATGGCAATCGGGTCGCCCTCTATTACTTGCAACTGAAACAAAACTGGCGAAACGTATGTGTACTAAAGGTACACTTCTGCCAAGCTCTTCAGGGTTACAAGGCGTGATCTTATGTTAAAATAAAAAAAAACACAAAAATACGAGATACGCCGGAGAAATACGAAACTCGACAACACTCACCCCATCCCATTTTGCGCATAATAATATTTAAAGTGATTTTCGAATGAAACCAGATTAATGCATTACTTTTATAACATTCAACGGGAATCGAACCGTACATTTTATGCATATTGTTTGTTTTATGCAAAATAATGTTACTGAAACTAATGAATATTTCACAAAATGTCACACACATCGAAATATATTTGTGATGTTTTCGTTTGATCCAAACACAGTTTAATTCATTCCGTTTTCACTAATTGCGAGCAGTATTGTTTTTCAATTAATGAAATTTTCCTAAATGTAAATAACGTTGGTATTGTTTCAAATTATATTCAATTATTTTTTCCCCTGAACCATCCTACGAATCATATTTTTTTTTTTATCTGTGGACGAATACTTTACGAAACTTCAAACTTTTTACTTACTACCCACATTTGAATGACTGTAAACAGTACTTGAGTGACAGTCCTACCCTTGTCATGTATCAAAAATCATAATTATGACGAAAGTATGGTTTACTTGTTATGATTGTATTGTTTTCTTAAAATTATTTGAAACTTGCAGCGATACCAGTTACATACGGTAACGATTAAACAAATGCACTTCTAGTAAGGTAAGATCTTATTAATTAAGACTTGAAACTATATTCGAAATGATATTTGAAAACAGTGTGGTACTAAAATGATGTTGTAGTAATCAACATACACAGATCTATGAGAATGTACTATAAGCACACCTCTGCCCAACCCTCTGTGGAAACAAGGCGTGATGATATGTAATTTAATAAACGAATATAATTATGAAAGAACACAACAAAATAATCAGTCAAAATGTTTTTAATTGTGGTCAATTTTGTTGTATTAATAATGTGAATACAATAAAATAGGTATTAAATGATTGAATCGTACCAGCAAATTTTCAATTTCATTGCTAATAAACCTTTCAATATTATTGTTATCAAATCCTCTGGGATAATCAACTAATTAATATCTATTCAATTTCAGGCTTGTTTCATAATGGCACTCACAACATCAGCAGATGTTAATTTACTTATGAACTATCAAACGCTTTTAAACCCAACAACTGCACCGCAACCTAGAAATCTGTGTTGCACGAGAGAAGCGAAAAACATAGCGAAGAAGAAACTTCTTCAAGCCCAAATCATTCTGAAGCTAAGAAAGAAAGTGATGAGCGAGGGTAACACAATACCTTGCTATGGGCTTTGCAGCAAAAAAGAGTTACCCGTTCCTGAAGTGATACCTGCAACTCCATTGATCACAACGCCATACCCCTACCAACTAGAATTGAGTGGTCCTCTAACTAAGAACGATTGGCATCCATTGAATACACCCCTTTTCACTATTCAACCTTTACCAGAGACTATACCTAGTCCTAGCACAATATTTGCTTCACATACTTATCCATTTGGTGGAACTGTGATACAACCCGTTTTAACTCCAATCGTTCCACAAACATCAATACAAGATAATGTTACAAATTATTCTGATTACATAAATGAATTTAATTTTTCATCAGAGCAAATGGATGGTGTAACAGAGACAGTTAATATTGTTGATCCATTTAATATTCAAACAGAAACTACTACAGAGTTGCCACAAATTAATGAGAATATAGAAACAATAAATATTTTCAATGTAGAAGCTCAAAGTGACCCTCTAGAAGTTTATTTAACTTTACCAAAAGAATTGTTTCCAACAGCAAGAATGCTGACAGTTGATCCAAATGCGATCATAGATGAATTTTGTAAAATGCCAAATTTGCAGCGTCACGCCCCTTGGATTTTAGACCTGGAGTTTGGCATCCCAAGAACTCTTATAACTCGTCCGTTGCCTGTATATAATGTCAAATTTAACAGCATACACTGTAAGAACACTCCGGATGCCATATATCCGGCTTTCGAGAGCTGCACTCCAGATTTTAAAAGGGCATTACTGTTTTATTACGACTGTGCAGTTTCTGCATGGTACAGAGGTTATATGATGATAACTAGTGATAGATCGGTCGAGAACTTCCAGTCGTGGTTGCTACTGCCAATGCAGATTTTAGGGATGTGCTGGCCTTAAAGCATGTTGCATGTTTTCAAAAGATTTTTTTTATGAAATATTTTTTATTCATCAATGTTTTTTTTTTTCGTTTTAATAAAATTTTAATATCTTATGAGTTTTGATTTTGTCTTTAGAACTCCCACAAGATATTATCAAAGTCATTGCTAGCAATGATTTAAGATTAGTGCATGATCATATTTTTCTCAACATTATAATCTTTGAAATGTCAACAATCAACCTTTTTCTACAAACCTACCAAAATCAGACCAGAAGTAATAATCCCCTGAATCACCGTAAAATGGTACGGTGCAAAGATTTTAATTTAAAGCCAGAGCTATCCCATTTTACCTTCTGACTTCCACAGTTGATTGTACAATGTCCCAACCGCATTCTCTCATCAAAATCTGACCCAAATTTAAGATTCTTAATGACCCTGTGGAAATTTGTAGGCCAACCGCTCCGGGCACAAAATAGCCAGGTTCAGAAGGTTAGCTCCGTGCAACGAGTGAAACGCATGCACACACAGACAAGCTTCGAGTGCAGCGTGCACTCGCAAGTGACAATTGACTTGGTTTTGCACCAAGCTTCTAGCTAGAATGCGAGGTTCGCGCGCTAATTAAGGTATTTCCTTCGTATTATTATAACAAATACATATTTTGAAAATGTAAAATGAATAAGTTATAGAATAGAGGAAATTAAATGTTATCGTGTTTTTGCGGTGTACACTGTATTGACTAAATCCTTAAATATTTTACGTATTAACTGCATAATTAAACGTGAAGTAATAAAGATGTAGCCAGGGACCAAAAGAAGCAATAAAAAAAACGCAAATTCCTCAAGGTGCTCTTAAGATCGCCGTACGTCCGCGTATATGTCCGTACACCTGCCGGTGTATGCTGTAAAAATGTAATCGCGAAAACGAAGGGGAAGTGAGCTTGAAGTGAGATGTCAATAGTGTCAATGTCCTAGCATCAGGTGGGATTACTGCCAAAGTAGTGCTATTCTGTAAAAATCTCACCGTGATAACTTGGGTGAAGTGAGCTTAAAGTGAGCTGTTATTAGTCTCAATCCCTAACATCTGATGGAATGACAGCTCACTTTCAAGTCACTTCACCTAATTTCTCACGGTGAGATTTTTACAGAATAGATCGGCTGGTTCTGTTAAAATCTCACCGTGAGAACATAGGTGAAGTGTCTTTAAAGTGAGCTGCTATTCCATAAGATGCTAGAGATTGGCACTAATGATCACGGTGAGATTTTCACAGAACATCACTACAGGTCGCTTGAAGTTCATTTCGTCTAAGTTAACACGGTAGAATTTTAACAGAATAGTCTGGCTGTACTCTATTGTTTTATTTAGTCAACCTTCTATATCTGTCTTTTCTGTGGCCAACCACTCTGGGGATTCAATTCACGCTGCCCTTTATTTATCGACGTTGACTTAGTTTGTGAATTCTTTTAGGTAATCACTGGATTTTAGAATGTCAGGTTGAAAGGCATTTTGATTAAGTGTTTAAAACTAATTACATGCTTTGTTATGTATGGTGATGAGTGATATGCTATTCATTCACTACGCTGTTATGCTAATATAGTCTTACAGACCGTATTACGGCCATGGCGTCCAACGTCAACGGATAATAGCCATCGGCGCGGGAGATATTATAGTGCACAGTGTGTGCGCAGACGCACTCATTCTTCCCTCACTCTAATAGTCTGAAATGTTATTGGTTTTTTACAATAGGAATATCTTTGTAACAGCTTAGAGTTTAAAAATCAGCGGTGTGATACCCCTGTGCCTCTGAAAACACGTTAAGCCGTTGGTTTTGCTCCTAATCTCTCTCCGGTCGTGTCAGATTGCCATCCCATCAGACCATGCTAATAAACCTGTGCAAACTATCAAGTAATTACAATAAATGAGTCATCAATTTAAACATTATTGACTTTATCCTGATTCCACATGGGCGACAATATCTAAACAAATGATGTATTTCAGAAATAACCAACCTGAAAAAAAAATGAAACGATAAATGAAAAAAATATCTCAATATTTTAATAATTATTAACAATAATATTATTGTGAAACAATCAACGTCATCATAAACTATCATTTAATAAAATCGCAATAGTTAACTAAATCAAACAAACAGCACTGAAGAACGTCGATATTTTACTAAATGCAGTAACAATGCGCAATTTGGTAATATTCACATTCATCCCCTTTGTATATAACAAGTTAATTTATATCAATTTACAAAAATATATTAATCATTATTATTATACGTATAAAAGAGTTAAATTCGATACTATTTTACAATCAGACATTGAAGAAAAAGACTTACTAAAGCTGAAAAGTAGGTCTATATGTACAAATTGGATCCTTATTAATCTCTATTTTTTACAATATATGGATTAAAGAAACTAAATCTTCGTTTTCTAGGGTTGAGATTTTATTAAATTCAGCTTTACTTAAAACATCTTTAGTAGTCTCCTTATTTCGTCATCTCATCATAAAACATTTCGATTCCCTAACAAGGAACTAAAATAAATTCGGATAATATTTACAAAATCTTCGATTCCTTTGCTAAATGTCGGAAACAAGTAAATAATACTGTATTATTAGTACAACCTTAACTAAAAACGGCAAGATAAATACGCAAAAATATTTACAATACGTTTGAGCATACAGAATTACCTTAGGATGTATTAAATTAAACTAGTAAACATAAAAATGATCTTAAAATAGTCTGTATTTACAAAGAATTGTATCAAGTGCATAATGCAAAGTAGTCGTACTTAGTGACCAGTGATCTTACTATCTTTAACATTCATGCTGCTGCTATACATAAAATATCTTTCATTTTGACAGTTCAACGACATCCATTGCGCTATTTACGTTATTGAGTAGACAATGTTTTCGAACATTTGAAACAACGGATGTCCTTTATAATGATTCAAATTTTGATTGATGTCTTCTGGGTAGTGATTTAAACAATTAAGAAACAAGACAAACTGTGCATATTATTGTGAATATGCTAGTTACATTTTGTTATGACTAATAATCATGTAGCCAAGTTTCTGCTACCTTTAGATTTTAAGGTAAATATGCAACCAAGCACGTTGGCTATTTCGACTGCAAGTCGGTTACGTTTACCAATCCAATTACGGCACATCACGGTACGTTGAATTAGCTACGTTAGCTACCTAAGCGGATTCGATTTTGGTAAAATTCTCATCGGAAATGAGAGTTTTTCTTGGTAAACAAAGTCACCTATTCTACCACCATCATTATAAATAGAGAGCAGTCTTTATTTTATTTAGTGTATCATTTAAATAAAATTATCATCAGCTTAGCCCTTCGGTTAAAATGGAAGCCAATCCCAAACCAGTCTAACTATTCTAGGATGAGCTTCCAATCTAACCGTTATTAGACTATTTTACATAGAGTGACTGCTTATCTCACAGTTATATAGATATTCTAAAATATCACTAATTTAAAGATAGTAAGACCACTATCGCCTGGTACTCGTGCTTAAGTTTTACAGCCTCAAAGCAGTCATCAGGGCGTTTATTGTGAAGCTTAAAAATATCACCATTTTGAAGCTCCGGTAACGGTTGTTGATGCAGAATCTCGCTTTCGCGAGTTCTGCAAGCTCCTGGCGAGATATTTCCTAATAAAACGCCTCAGAAAACGTTGAATCCAATCAACATTTTTGAAGGTAACTCATGCTGCACTTGTCACCAATTCGTTTCGTGTCATTATTTCACTGTTCATCACTTCGTCACTTAACTCAACCACCTTCAAGTTTTTCTTCGGGTTTTGATAAGCACTTATCAGCTGCTCCGGTTTAGGAGTTGACTGTCTGCAGAATCCAAGGTACGAACTTTGATATCCTGGTGCAAACTCCTGGTAGGTTCGCTTCGCCGCATCCGATGCCCCAACTGATGATTCCAGCTAGGAAATATTTAGAGTCCTTTCCTCTGACCTGAAATTAATGAG
This sequence comes from Aporophyla nigra, assembly GCA_947507805.1. Classification (NCBI taxonomy): domain Eukaryota; kingdom Metazoa; phylum Arthropoda; class Insecta; order Lepidoptera; family Noctuidae; genus Aporophyla; species Aporophyla nigra. The sequence continues at coordinate 19,485,349 of OX382307.1, read as the reverse complement.
CGCACATTATAATAATTATTAACAAAACATTACCGTTTATCTGGTCATTCATCTATAGAAGATTATTCAAAGTCGTTTCACAAATTAGACCAAGTTTGCGAAAACTATTCTAGACTTCAGACTAAGTTATACCAACAAAAGTCTGAATAAGAGCCTTTGTCAGCAAGCCTTTTCTTGCAAGCAAAACTCTTAAAATTTTGTTAAAGAGAAGTCGCTAATTATTTACTTGTTTATAAGCCTGTACATGTTTAGTGAAGATTCCATAAGAACAAAGTAAACTTCGCTGAAGATTTTGTATAATGAGTTTCCGAAACTCCTATCAAACTATTTCTGGAAACCTGTAATGTTATTCATGGAAGTTTTGAGCGCCCAAGATTTGTTGATACTTATGAAGCTTTAGTAACTTAAATTGTTTGAATTTTCACAACGATAGTTCACTGGAAAGTATCCCGAATAGGTGAAATTAAGGGACATGGGGAAAGTTGGAAGGGTTTATTAACACTAGTACTTTGCGGGTGTGGAATTGTTTTATTACTGCTTTACTTTAGGGGTATCTATGGGTTAATGTGACTACCGAAAACTTTTGATGAGATGGTATGAATTGCAACGACGCGCGACGCAGACGTTATGTTTATTTTTTTATTTTAACGACTTGTTCGTTTAGTTTTCCAAAAGGTAAAAACAAAAAGGACAAACAAATTAATTCCTTTCAACAGTAAACATGCCTTAATTCAATTCTGATTGCGATCAAATATTGCTCCACTCTCATGAATTAAACTTAATTTATATTCTCAGTTCTTTACAAAACTTCTTGTTTTTTATGTATATTTTAAGTTTTACCTGCAAAGGTCCTCCCGAGTCTCCCTGACAAGAGTCGTGACCTCCTCTCTCATGTCCAGCACACAAGAAGATGTCCGGAATGAACTCGTGCCTCCCAGCTCTCAGAAACATTGACTTACATCGATCGTTCGATACTATTGGTACTTGCACCTGAAAAATATAATATCAATTATTAGTTAATTTGTCATAGGCATGACGCAGTTCTATTTTTACTATATTGGCAGATTAAGAACTAGAATTAAATGAAATAAATTTCAAAGGCATAAAACAAGGTAAACGTTATCACGTCCATCCCGAAAATATTCAAATAAATTTTTAAAAAAAACATCGTCTTCAGCCAAATTTTCTGGCAATGGACTGGCCATGGCCAGATATTAGCCTCTCACAAGCATCGCCCAATCAGTGATCAACCTTTATTTTTTAATAATCCATTATAAACTTCAATAATTACCTCTTGCAGAACAGATGGCAGCACACCACCTTCAGACAGCCTCCCCCAACCTGTCACCGTAGCATTCTCCCCTACCAACAGGTCATCAGTTGCCGGCAAGCATATAGGCGAAATATGAGGAGCAAACTGCACAGGAGCTTCCAATTTTACCAACGCCAAGTCGTATTCATAAGTATAGTAGTTATATTTTGGATGAACTGCCTTTCTGGCTACTCCACTCTCCACGAACGGAAATTCTTCTGATACCGATGAGAAGTCGTATTCTCCAACCCGGATCCTTATTTGTGATGTTAGAAGACTGAAATGAAGAAATTGATGACATTAGTTATATTTAACGAGCTTAAGTAATCAGCGATAGAGTAGATAATTTTTTGTTTGTTACATATTCCTTATTGTTATGTGATACGGAGGAACGAGGAAAACGTCCTGAGGAAAGTTTTGAGTATGAATGTCGATGGCTATAAGAGTAGAAGGAGACCAAAGAACATACAGTGACATATAGTGACCTTATTGGTGATGTTCTTCAGAAAGGTCAGATGCGTAGTACTCGCAACCGGCGTGTGTGTATGACCAATTGTATGAACCTAAACGAGGCAAAAGGAGTGTGTAGAGATCGTAGCAGGTGGCGTTCTGTGGTTTCTGCCTACCCCTATGGGAAAAAGGCGTGATTGTATGTATGTATGTGTGTATGAGACCAAAGAAACGAGGGATGGACTGTGTGAATGATGATATAGATAGAAAGGGGTGACTACCGAGATGATGACTAATAGAGAAGTGTGGGGAAAAAACACATGATGTTCCGACTCCGAATAAATTGAGGTAAGGGCAGGAGAATGATGATAAAATAAAAATAAATAAATATCTTAGGACAACCAACACACCGTTACCTGATCCCAAAACTAGGCAGAGCCTGTACTATGGCAACCAGACAACTGATAAGTATACTTATATATTTCTAAATACATACACATTATAGATAAATTATACCCAGACACAGAACAAATGATCGTGCTCATCACACAAAGAGCACAACAAATACAATAAAAAAATAAACAATAACAACAATTAACAACAATTATTGTTATTATAAAAATAATTTATTCTAAATATACAATAAATATTCTTTGTAAGTGACATTGTTCTTATGTCGGTTAAAAATAAAAATGGAGGTTGAGTTAATCCTTAATGGTTTTCTATATTTCCGATGCACTAAAATAATGCAGTAAAATATTAAAGGAAACTTTAAGTTTAGTTCCGTGTGGTGAAGACGTAGAGACTAGCATCACCCCATTTCTTACCATGGGTGTCGTAAGAGGCGACTAAGAGACTTACTAGAGAATTAGCAGCAGCGTTTTCTATGCATTTACCACTATACTGCGATCGCCAACCCGCCAGCCAATCGTGGCAATTATGTCAAACTCTCCCAAATTGGGGGAGGTCTATGTTCAGCAGTGGACGTCTTTCGGCTGAAATTATGATAAGTTTAGACTAATCAGTGCTTGCACTAGTTACTCATATATACAGCTTACGGATGATGCTTTTGAACCCAGTAAATATTATTGCACTTAGCACAAAGTACTACAAAACTTTCTAAACGTGTTGCAGTAAGGCTCCAATCGTCCATTGTGTGTGGAAGCCATTAAAACTCGCTCAGCTCAACAGACAATTCGCCTTGATTCCCGCAAAACCAACACATGTTCACGTTGAACGTCATTTTGTTCTGACGGTAAAACTGGGATGAGGTGGCAACGCCATCCCATAGTTTCGGCAGATCTTTCAGCCTCTGACATAGAATCACAAACCACGAGTTCTAAAACTAACAAATATCTATAATTTTTAAATTGTTGATGTATATTTCTTTAATCCTGTAATTGAACACTAGTCGGCGAATAATTGCGCCCCATGACCCGATCGTTTCGACCCCAAATGGCTCAAAACTTTATTTATTTCCAAAATTAGAACCTACACATCATCATTATTAGCAACCTTGTTACACCTACGGCTGAATATAGTTCTCCTCTCTTTTGGATCATGCTACGAGACCAAAAAACCAGTTCTGCGACGCCGCAATTTTTCAAAAATAAAGAACAGCGTTACCTTTTTTTATCGCGGCCGTAAAAAAACTGTATCTATGTTGCGGAACATAAAGTTGCAGTCCTTAAATTTTGTAAAACCTTATCTTGTATAAGACAGCCGCCATTAAATATACTTCGCTTTTAATTCCCTTTTTACGGTGTTTAGACTGTTCCCTTTACTTTGTTTTACAGTAATCTACTTAGAGACTACTAAGAGATGGGAAATATAAAAAATAAATGAAAAAGAGTCGTCCGTCTGTCTGTATGAATGCGTTAATCTGGGGATTAGTAGATGGATTCTGATAAAACATTTCTCAGGAGGACTTAAGATATTTAAGACTTTTTTCGTGATAAAACGGAGGGCGGAATGCGAATTGCGAAATTGTGGGCTGTTTTGTTTCAAGCCGGCTAGCCTTTTAAGTCGACAGTTTTGTGAAGTATTAACGCTGAGGTACTTTAAAGAAGACGCTAATGCTTAGCCATGGAGTTCTTTTGGGTGAATCAAGTAATTAAAACAATTACTTGCTGCGGAAGGTAGGATTGATACAGAATTTTTATTTACCATAGTTTTTAAAACTTGAAAAAAAAAATACTTCAAAATACTGAGTCTTCTTTATTATTACATACATTCAATCACGCCTTTTAGCCATAGGGGTAGGCAGAAACCACGGAACGCCACCTGCTACGATCTCTACACACTCCTTTTGCCTCGTATAAATTCATATAATTGATCATAAACACACGCCGGTTGCGAGTACTACGCACCTGACCTTTCTGAAGAACATTCTTTATTATTATGTAGGTTTAATATTACATAAAGAATGTATTGCGGAATAAATTCTCTAAAATACTCAAAATAATTATGATAATCCGTTGCAGATTTAGCCGCCATCACACAGACAAACGCGAAAATCCGTTTAATTATTTTATGATATACATTGGTGCCGATTCCCTTATTCACAAACTAAACTAAATTTAAGTTCAGTGCATCTTTTTCTTTCTATTTCATTAAAGAAAGGACAGAAGATAAATTTTAGTTTAGTCCTGTCAAATTAATCAGCGGTTGACGTAAATTGACGTAATTTTAGTAGGCAAGTTTTTAATCACGTCTAAACTTGGCAGGCGCTGATAAATTTGACAGGACTAAACTAAAAAAAATCTTTTGTCTTCTTCTTAATTAAATACAAAGAAAAAGATGCACTGAACTTAAATTTAGTTTAGTTTGTGAACAAGGGAATTGGTACCATTGTATATCGTAAAATAATTAGGTAGACGCTTAAAAACATTTTCATTTTATTTATAATTTAAAAAATATTGTAATTCAGACAACACACGACCACTTGGTACAATTTAGCCATGGATTTAAAAAGCTGGATGTCATGTTGAGGAGATGCCTTTGCCCAGCAGAGGTATGATGCGGACTTACAGTAATAGATATCGAGATCCATAGGTACAGACGCCAGCACATCAAGGTACCCAAAACTGTCAAATTTCCCTAGTCAATCTTGAACCTTATACTTTAGCGATAAAGTTGAAAACCTATTAAAAACATTTGACAGATTGTAGTAGCTTTTTGTGGTGGCGTCTGTACAACTGCATTTTATCAAGATTACAAATAAAATATACAAGTATGTATAATATTACACCTCAATGGTGTAATGGAATAAATTTACACCCAGGCATTGGGTGGGTACCGGTTGAATAGTAAAAATATATTATTCTATAATTTCAGCCGAAAGACGTCGACTGCCGGACGTAGGCCTAGGACAGCCTTTCCCAAAGTGGGCGATAACGCCCCCTTGTGGGCGCTGCAGGCCTTAAAGGGGGGTGGTAAGAGACCCAGAAAAAAAATGGGGGCATTGTGTAGAGTCTACATAACGCTCTCATTTTTTTCACAAGGGGGCGTTATCGCCCACTTTGGGAAAGGCTGGCCTATGGGACGGGTTTGCCATAATCCCCACGCTTGGCAGGCATGTTGGGAATCGCAGTGTGGTGGTAAAATACACAGATAATGCTGCTGCCCATTCTCTAGTAAGTCGCTTAGTTGCCTTTTACGACACTCACGCGAAGAAATGAGATGGTGCGATTCTTTACGTCCGGCATAACACAGAACATTATTATCATTCAATGGATGAAATAAAACGATTATCTCACGTTCTTTATTTAAAAACAACAACGTGTGTGTACATGAAACCATATTTTCTAACTATATTCCTATGTAAAAGCTCGAGTATTGCCAGTACAATTTTCATACGGTTTTCTTATAAACACGACTGTTTTATCAAAACACAGAATCAGTGCACAAACTATCAAAATAATGAAAGTATTTGTTAGCAGAGCACGAGCGGAAATATTCTTTAGCACTGTTTCGGAATGCGGGTTCCAGTTGAAACATGCAAAACAGTTAATTGAATCAAGTTTGCTGAAAAATATGTGTTTGAATATACAGTGAATTTATTCATTTACATTTCGACTTGTTTAGGTTTTAGATCGACAATGGTGCCGATTCCCTTATTCACAAACTAAACTAAATTTAAGTTCAGTGCTTCTTTTTCTTTCTATTTCATTAAGGAAAGGACAGAAGATAAATTTTAGTCTAGTCCTGTCAAATTAATCAGCGCTTGACGTAAATTGACGTAATTTTAGTAGGCAAGTTTTTAATCGCGTCTAAACTTGTATGGAGTAGTGACAGGCGCTGATTAATTTGACAGGACTAAACTAAAATTTTTCTTTTGTCCTCTTCTTAATGAAATACAAAGAAAAAGATGCACTGAACTTAAATTTAGTTTAGTTTGTGAACAAGGGAATCGGTACCATTGTATTTTATGTTCTAGTGGCTAAGTGATAACAGCCGCATGGTTCTATCATTCAAGTTAAAATACGAATGCCGGGGTGGATCCGTGGACAGGTGATCATCTTAACATACAAAGACCTGTCCATGCCATAGACAGCATGTTAAACCGTTGGCCTTGTCAGTCGTTCCGGGTCGTCAGGAGCCCGAAACTCTAATTACCAGTCTTACCAAGGGGCCATACATTGACCACCCGTGACCAATTTTCGGTTCTAATAGGGTGTTTTTCTGCATCGTGCTGAAGGTGTCAGTCTAACTGTGGCTATAATAAAAATGTCACCGTAGCTTCTGCATCAAGTACAGTATTCAACTGTCAAAAATTACTTACTCGTCCACACAATGTCCAGCTGTGGCAATCCAGCCCTCATTGATGATGGCTCCTCCACACCTATGCGTTGACGAGAAGCCGAAGTAAGACGTTCTTCTGACCGAAACCTGCCACGGCCACCGACCGAAACTGGAGTCTTTGCCGCCCATGATCCTCGACTCTGGACGTGGCCACATTGCTGTGAGACCACATTCTGAAAAAAAAAAACAGTGGAAGTTGTTATTAACCGTGGGTATTTGTTATAATTGCTTGATTTATGCTTGAGGGCGTCAGTTATAACAGGAAAAAGTTCTGAGGTAACAAACATTTGAAAAAAATACAGTCGAATTGTTCCTCTTCCTTTTTTTGAAGTCGGTTAAAAACAACTCGACTGCATCTATCTTTTTTTTTGGTGGGAAATCATCAAATGACGTCTTCCGCTCTGGGTGAAGCAGAAGGGCAGGGTGTCAGACTTTTACTGACTAAAACCCATCCGTGTTCCTTCAGTTGCCTAATATATCAGGGTCACGGTAACTCTTTCGAACACATCTCGCTACCCTGGCAGGACATCATCTATCATCATAATATCTTTTTGAGGTGCGTTGGTGCTGTCTCATGTGTCTCTTTATGTGTAACTTAGGGCTGTCTCATGTGTCTCTTTATGTGTAACTTAGGGCTATGAATTGACGGTTTGACTGACATACCTCTAAAATAACTAACTACTCCAAAGTTCTGTGGCTATAGATAATTTATGGTATCACGCGCCCAGAGTTCAACGATTCGGGATATTACACCAACTAGTTTATTGCTACTAGTAGATGTAAGGTACCGAATCATGAACTGGTTGATATGTTTAATATGAAACTTAACGAGGCAAAAAATTGTGTATGGAAAATAGCACGTGGCGTTCAGCAGTTTCTGCATACCCTAGAAAGAAGTCGTGAGTTTTTGTAATGAAGGTATGTAAACTCCAGAAATACATTTCCAATGAACCTCGCACCATGAGCAGAATGAACGCAGTGTACCCGTTAAAATAAAAGTAGGTAATCACCATTCATTACAAACGTCCAAAAAGCCAATGCTCATTCCAAAAAATAAATGTTACTTTCACGAGATAAACATAAATTATGATTCCCATTTAAATGCAAACCGCTGAAGTTACACACGTTTGCTCTGCACGCTGAGTGCAGCAACGAGGTCGAGATTACTCCAGAATTCCAGATAGAATCATCCAAATGCATTACGAAAAGGTTACTCAAACGTAAATTATAGGGGAAACTGTGGAAAACCATAAAAAGTTTCAACTCCAGTTAATGGCTCTTATAATAATGCATTTAACGTAAGGGTTCCTAACGGCCACGAAGATTTGTGAGCGGGAAGTCTATTTGGGTCGAGTCTATGTCATTTGCATTCGGTGGTTTTAATTCTGTAGAAGAGGTTAAACGGATTTTAATGCTGTGATGGGAATTCATCGTGGAAATTTTATTAAGGGTCAAGTTGTAATCCAATAGTAATGACTAGGCATACAAAATTGTCTCAGATGGACTGTCAATGGGTTATCTTTCTATATTAAATTTAATAGCTTTAGTAATCTCGCTAAAACAAAAAAAAAACAACTAGGTACTCGATTTGATTATTTTTTATTTGTTAGTTCTCATACAGCTTGGTTGGTTTGAAAACTTAGTTAAACCCAAAGGACCAGACAAAAAATCGGGAAAACTGACATTTTCGATGGGATTTTGTATGAATTCTTGAAATTTGGACAGTCTACGTTTGTTGGATCACCTAGTAAGCTATAGATTTGTAGTAATATTCAACGGAGCTTTTGCCACTATAAGTTAGTTCTGCAACTACACTCTTTTTCCGTCTAATACCTTTCCTTGGCTGGCAACTTTGCCTTCGCCTATCCTTTGATTCTTTTCGATCACTTACATGAAACCTTTTCCCGCGTTTGCATACAATTTGTGATACCTGTTTTTAACATTACTTGTAAATTAATTCTCATAATCATTTATCAGACATTGATATTGTTCCAGACTTATTTCGATGATATTGTTTGGTTAACTACTTTTTTTAAACATCGTGAGGAAACCGGCATGTCTTAGAAACAAAAAATCGAAGACATGTGACATCTACCAACCCGCACTGGGCCCGAGTGGTAGATTATGGCTCACTCCCTCTCACCGAGCGGAGGCCTGTGTCCCAGCAGTGGGAACATTATAGGCTGCAGATGAATGAACTAAATTTACGTAAATAAGCAAACCCAGCTCTGTCAAATTCACACTCACCAACAGTATTGGTAGCAGCCGTTGTCGGCGCAGAAGTTGACTCCTCAGTCCTGTTGATCATATTCAGCGCCGGATCCTTAGGCTTGATGTAGTTCTTATGTGGCTTGCTGGTTGTCGTCGTAAACTTCTTCGTTGGCTTGGGCTTTCCTGCAGGCTTCTCCCACGACGGTCGTGGCTTCGTGATGAAGGATGGCTCCGTCGTGGCCTGCCAGTGGATAGTGTTCAGGTTGCTCGGCCTTGATATGAATTGGCCTGGAATATATGAATGAAGGTGTAAGTATTTGTAATGGTTTAACCATAAATCAATGGAGGTTTTTTTTTATAGTCCATAGCTAGACAAGGTTCATATAATAAGGCCTATACGGCCTCTAGGCCCTAGGTTCAATCATTTCTGCTAATTTCAGATTAACTGAAATCATGCACATAATAAGTTATCTCGTTAATACTATTAGTATCAAAGAGAAGAAACAAAAGGATAACAGCTAGCTTATAGTTTCTGTCGTTGTTCATAGAGGAATTGCAATAAAATGAAACGGTATGCAAACTGACACAAGAAAATCATTTACTTTAAAAATGTACTATTTTTTTTTCTTCAGGTTTATAATGACCCTCAAAATCTGGGTCTACTAAGCATCATCATCATAATTGCAGCCGTAAGATGTCCACTGTTGGACTTAGGCCTTCCCCAATTTGGGGGGGGGTTTGCCATTATCGTCACGCTTGGCAGGCGGGTTGGCGATCGCAGTATGGTGGTAAAATGCATAGAGAACGCTGCTACCCATTCTCTAGTAAGTCCCTTAGTCGCCTTTTACGACACCCACGGGAAGAAATGGGGTGGTGTTATTCTTTACGTCCGGTGCCACACGGTACCGTCTACCGGTCTGCTAAGCACCTCTGCTTAACCCTTCGGGAAATGTAGGCGTGATGTTAATGATTATTAAGGACACTGCCATCTTCCTGTTCATTTCCAAATTAAAAGAAAGGACAAACCCAAAACTATGTTCAGAAATCTGAACCAAGGCATACAGATCACGACGTTTCTCATTAAGCGGATAGATGGCAGTACCTTTATTACAAAAAACTTCAGTAAGTTTCAAAATCAAGACTCACCTGAGTTGATACTGTTCTCCGAATGCTGCTCCGCCACAGCCATAGGCCGTGCTCCAGATAATATGCTAAGACTAGACGAAATCTTATTGTGGGGACTAGTTTCCGCTTCACTGTTCGGCCTATTTACATTTTGGTATTTATTTACACTGTTATAAGGTATTTTATTAACTATATCACTATTTTGTTCGCTACTTGAATCTAAATTTCCTAATGAAGGTATGTTTATTTCCGGCGGCCGGTAGCTGTATGACGTCGGGGCGCCATCTATTGGTTTGGTCATGAACGACGGCCGCTGCGTTTGCCAGTTCGGCCGCGAGATTGTTTGTGTCGATGTCTCTGGCGGTTGAGTTGTAGTGCGAGCTGTACTAGATGGTGTTGTATACGTCTTCTCAGTGACTGTGACTGGTGGGGCTGGCTCTGAAAATCAATGATGAAAGGGTGAATTTTGGTTCCCACCGTAAAAACTGGATGTCGTTAGTTGGATCACATTGCACACTAACGACAATAATATTTTTTTTTAATCCGACAGTGTTTTGAGATCACGAATGACAGAATGAGTGCAGGGCAACATTATATTAGCAGGGAGCATTTTTCATGTGACAACAATTAAGTAAGTTAAATATCTATTCTATCTAATATATTAATATGTCTAGCGCATCCCTAGTAGTCAGCTTCCCTGCCGTTTCTTATATCCTTAATTTTATGTTAAGTATAAATCTTGAACACAAACAAACAAACGCAGCAAGTGCAAAAACAAATAACATTAGTTACTGAAGTGTCCTTTAAGTATTCTGGTAGGTTTTTCGATGAAAAGGTTTTATTTTTCATTTTCTTGATGTGGTACGCTTGGCCACACATCAAGCTATACATTTCCAATATAAGCTGACATCTCGCTGTACGAAAAGCCTGTATAATGCGAGGTCAGCAAATACTGGAAATGTATAGCTTGAGCTGTAGCTGTGTCTACATTCGTGTGCCACTACAACTTGCAGTGCGAAAAAACATCCATATAATAATATGCCACATACATAAAAAACGGTGATTTGAGTTCTTCCTAATTTTGACGATGGTTTAAAATTAAAAAGTAAGGGTACTGTTACTATGGAGGCAGCTTACCTTCCACAACCACCGGCTTGTCGGGCAGCCGACAGCAGGACCCGAACATGAAGCCGTCGACACACACGCCAGCATGCGTGCCCCCCACTCGGTTGCACTCCTGCACCCACATGCAAGCACCGCGCGCGCCGCCCGCCACGCAGGATTTGCGCGACATTTGGTAACCTGAGGTTGAATAAAAAATAGGTTAATTACTGTGAAGATAGAAATGAATTCGAAGGTGCGTTGGCTTAGTGCTTCAAGATACCAAAAACCAAGAAAAATACAACAACGAGAATATAAATCAGTTTAAATTTTAAAGGATAAATCCGTACATTAAGACCTTATAAAAAAAAAGCATTTTCTAAAATCAGACATAGAGCAGAAATGTATGAAGTCATCTTCCAGACAAGGTAATTGGCCCTTGTCCAAAAGTGATGAAATAGGCTACAAAATAAAGTAACTCTTTAATATCGTACGCTGTACCTTAACCAAATCCTAAAGGCATTATCATTCTATCATAAGAAATTCATCATAATTTTCCATCGGTACGGAAAAGGGTCATTAAAAAAACAACATCAGCATGAATTTCACCAAAAAATACATGTTTCATCAATTAACTCGACAACTGAAGATTAATTGACCCGGAAAAACAATGTTAGACCCTAAACCCAAAATAAAAAGGGCGAACGTTAAAGTGAGCCGATCCAATTCGACACAAATAGACCTCCTTTCAATTTAGGAAAATAGGGTCAATGGGTTTCCCAAAAAAGTCCGAGAAAACACATATAGGACACGCATTTGACGTAACGTCTACTAACGAGATCAAAACTCAATAGAAAATCTCTTGAAAGAAGCAATGAACTACAAGACATCTTAGACGGCCTTCAAAAATGTACGAGTAGCTTTTAATGCTACTAAAATGAAGCACAACAACCTATCCAAGATGAACCTCAATATTATCATCTCTCAAAATTACAATGTTTATTTCACATAAACCTACATGGGCACTTATGAAACGTCAGAAGCTAGATGCATAGTTTCAATTGGTTGATTCCTATGGTTCTCCATTAGGAAAACTATAGCCACCATTTGTTTTCAGCTCTTCTGAGCTGACTAGAAACTCCACAGTTACAAAAAAATAATTAGCTTCTACAATAGTCTCAAATTACAGTGTCAATAGGTATGGGAGGTCAGTGTAGGCCTGTCAACAAGGACCAGGTACTTACTATAATAGAATATTGTCTGAAAATCTACAGTTCATAAGGCCGACAACGTTTTCACACCCACAAAATATAAAAGAATCTATATAAATGTAATTCTAGATAAATAAAATATTAAATCCAATTTAAATTCTCAATTAAAATACCAACACGTTTGCTAGACCTTACATCAGCATGGAAATGCAAACCGCTATTCTAAACTCAACTAAAAACACCAAAGAACAATACCCATCAGAAACTAAATACTTGCTAAACATAACACTTACTTCGCTTACCGTTAAAATCGCCCAACTAAATGCATTGTCTATTTTCCATTTCACGTAAGATTCTATTTATTGCCTGCTGAAGTATGGACAATCTAATCTGCAAGTCGCTGGCACGTTTCTGTTACACCCATTGTTGTAAATCATATACAGAGGAGGGAGGGGGGTAGTGCCAATAAATTTACAAGTGGTGGTCTACAAACGGCTCGCCGAAGGCGGAATTTGATCCATCTATGTAGCTTTATTGTGGAGGTGGATTGGCAGTATGACAAGTTGATTTAGTCATTGAAATTAATGCAGAGTTTTGTCATGTGTGTGTTTTTTAATTGCTCTTTTTTTGTAAAAAAATGGCAGCCATTATTATTGAAATGCAATGACAGACAGACAGCTAACACATTTAAAGTATTTCCGTGTGTTGCTGGATGTAAAAAATAGCACCATCTCATTTCTCCAATGGACTTACTAGAGAGTGGGCAGCAGCGCTCTCTATGCATTTTACCACCACACTTTGATAATCGACCAGCCTGCCAAGCGTGGCGATTATGGCTGGCCTATGTCCAGTAGTGGACGTCTTTCGACTGAAATGATGATGATGATTATTTAAAGTAGTAGATACTACTTTTTCACAACAAAAAACTTTTTACCAAAAAATTTAACCGCCGAAAAAACTGAAAAGCAAAAAATAATAAACCTTAAAATTTTGAGTCGGCGCTGGAAAATCAATGAACAAAGATCACTCAAAGCGCCGACTCATAATTTTAAGGTTTATTATTTTTTGCTTTTCAGTTTTTTCGGCGGTTAAATTTTTTGGTAAAAAGTTTTTATTTTATAAGTGGCTTTAATATACTTATAATACTTGGCAAGGTATACCCTATCCAATGAATAAAGAATTATCAAAATCGGACTACTCTGTATAAAGTTATGCGTGGTTAAACATTACAATCAGTGAGTGAACAATCAATCATCCCCTGTTTTCTGACCCTTAGGGTTTGATTTTGTTTTTCAAATTTATATGAGACCACCCTCGGAGTATACCCTTTCCAATAAAAAAAGAATTATCACAATCGGACTACTATGTAAAAAGTTATGCGTGGTCATACATAAAAAAAAAAACAAAAAAAAATATACGCGTCGAATTGATAACCTCCTCCGTTTTTTTTCGTCGGTTAAAAACTGCCTACTCGACCCTGCTATACTCAACATTTTGAAATAAAGGTTCAGAAGGAAAAAGGCTTTTCGGTTAACACCGAGCAGACAAAGTTACTTCACAAATACAAAACATAAGGATCTTCATGCAAAGCACATGCGGTACAGCTTCAAGATTTCCAACATTTTTAGTCAAACAAGAGTAAATAAGAAATGACAGAACATTAGCTTCCCGGCTGTTCCAGTAATAATCCTGCTTGACTTATGGGTCACAAGTCACAGGGAAAACTCTCCCAGAATAACAAACACCCGGATGATTTCTCTGTTTTCTTTCTTTCCTAAATCAACATGCTTCTTTGTTCCCACCATAAAGAAAAGAAACATATGAGGAAGAGGTATTTATTGTTATGATCCTCTTTGAGCTGAAGGTTTTTGTGTCGGCTGTAAGTGTAATAAAATGTTGATGAAGATTAGTATTTTTCCTAACGTACGTAATATTTTTTGGCTATATTTTGTGCAGTTCTGAGAGGAAAACAAAAGCATGGCGTCATACTCGGGAATCGATTTTGTTTTGATTTGTACACAACTTTGTTGATCCAAGGCCTATTTACTGTCCAATAACTACACCTTTTAAATCAATAAATATATAACTAGGTAAGTAAGCCAAGACAAGCTCATAACCTGCCTTATCGAGGGGTGTCGTATTACCCAATAACTGGGCTGTGAAAATCAGATAGGCAGATAGGCAGTCACTACACTTAAAATACTGGTATACCTGGGAGACTGAAAACCGACCCCACCATAGTTAGGAAAAGGCTAGGCAGTAAAGTAAATAAGCCGAAAAAGCGATTTAATTTTCGGAAGACATGAATCTTGGTCATCTTGTCAATTATATTCAAATAACCAGTGTTTAACAGATAGTGGAACTACTGAAATACTTTTACAATGGTCACCTAACATTGTTAAAGAGAGTTAGTTTCAAGATGAAATAACAGGCACGCGTACATATACCTCGTGATTTTGTTGTAATATCACACTTTTCAACAGAAAAGTAATGCAATTTTATATACAGAAAATAGAAAACCACAACACCATACAGTCTCTGTTGCTGCGATCGCGTCAGAATTTCATACCAGTAGTAATATTCTTTTCTTCCCGCAGATTACCTTTGGTTTGACTTAAAGATATGATTAAAATCAGTAAACTTCTTTCATACGATAAATACAAGTTGTGGAAATTACTACCTTCTTACAAACTACAAAGATTTATATTACTCGATCTTTGAGCTGACCCTTGACCACTTCCATGAATTAGCCTTTTAGAAATCATCATCAATTCCGCCCACAATCACTCAGGGCTGGAAATAAGCCTCCCCTTTCTTCTGGCTTACTTCCCGGTCACGAACGTCCCTCATCGAAATGTTTCCCGCGACTTTGACGATATCATCAACCTGACGTGATCTTGGACGGCCTAAAAATACTTTTAGGAAGCCCACTTATACCGAGGTGGGATTAAAACACAATAAAATGGCAGCTTCTAGTATCTGTTTCAACTTCGATATCTCCATGACCAACCAGTCTGCACCATATATAAGTAGCTATCATCATAAAACAACACATTATTTCTTCAAATCGATGATTCGGTAAATCAAACAGATTATCACCTGATTATCCCTCAAGCTGTAATAGTCGTTATAATGTTCATTTGTAATGGTTTAACAAGTTGTCGCTACTCGAGCTGCGACCGGATAATTTATAACTGCTAAGAACTGCTAAGTGCAGCTCTAGTTACGTCTGGTCGTGTAATTCAGTTTATTAGAGTCGTATTCAATGGATATTGTTTTAGGAACAGCCTTTTACTTTCCCGGACTAGACTTGGTTGTACTTCTCTTCCGTTTTATTAAATTATGTAGACATGCTGTCATACTATTTAACATTTTGTGGAATTATCCATATTTGTACTGCACTTATCTCTATTATTTTTCGTTTACTGGTTTTTTATCATATTAAGTACATTTTAAAATATTGTAACAAAATTCATACGAAATAATTAGTAAAAAAACGAAAAGGTATTTGGTTGGTGAAATATTTGCAAATGACAACTCGATTTTTTTAGGAAAGATATGCAATGTAAATATTGCAGCAATAATCCGTTTCTCATTTAGCAAACAATTCTGAAGCAGTCATATTAAAGTATGTATTTTCAATACATTTTCTGAAGAGGCTAACAAATTAATCCACAACAGTACTTTCCTATATCTTCGTTCATATTCACTCTTAACGTTACCGTATCTGAATGTTAAAGTAGGCTTTAAATAACAGCAATTCTATTCTTAGGGATCCCATTTAAAAACTGCCATTGAAATGTAAGGTCGAGCGCTCCGGGCGAAATGAAGAGCTCATGAAACGAACGCCTCCTCAGAATGTTATTCATTCATCCCAGTGTTCTAGTGACCTAGCAAGCAGAGCTAAGAATCTAGAGGTTCTGAGTTCAATTTTGGAGAATAAAAATGCTGATTTTACTGTTAGTCTGCATCTTAAGAACTGCTGAGCATGGCTGATTCAGATATTTAGATCTAAAATTAATATTACAATAAGACGGTATAAAGAATACTTAAAAATATAATATTAACCAGGATATGGCTCCCTGGCACAGCCAGAGAGAATCGTGATACAGCTCGCATGCTCCGATGGCGGAACGAGCTGGACAAGACGAATCAACATTGGTCCACAAAAACTCAGGACGAAAATAACTTCCAGGCATGGAGAAAGGGCTTTGCCCAGCAGTGGAATAATCAGATATGGATAGTAAGCAGTAACTAATATAGACAATTTATTGTTGATTTAACCCAGATCGTTCCGACATCTTCTACGTGAAAAACGTATTAAATTGAAAATTATGATGGAAAAATTCTCAGCTATTTACCACTGGAGCGCTTGGAAGCGTTGAATCTGAGTGCAAGTAAATATACGATCCGAGAATGCTAAAGTAAATTGAAATCCGGATTGAATGCAGTGCACATTCACAGCAGAAGTTCTGAGCTATTTGTTGGTGTTAAATCCTGCCAAATACTATACACTTACATCACAACGAAGGGAATGTGATACCTACGTTTCTACTCACGTATGTAAGCTTTCTGAATTGAATTTCTGAGACAAATAAAATTAGTCTATTAGGTCTAGGTACTATCGGCAAAACTTAAGCATGCTCAGTTAAGAAAATAGTCCTGCGGAAGCGCAGATACTGACAGACCACGCCCCTTCCTTGCTCCACCCAATTAGAGACAATACATATTTATGTGAGTGCAGTAAGTGCGTGCGGCAAAAAATATCAACAAACATTAGCCAGTGCCAATTTGCATCTCGCTAATTGTTCACGCTTCCTGTTTTCATTACGATTTTATTTTACGACCTGTTTATTTCTATTGGACTGATTGCCTGCCCAAGTGTGACCTTTGCTTTGTATACCGGACTGTGATCGTGGAACTCTTTTTGACCCTTGCTCGTATCCTGGACTGTGTATCGTGACTACCTGTGGGCTGTGTTTTGTCATTAACGATGACAACCCGAAACCTCAATCAGGAAGAAATAAATGAAATGATTGTCTTGCATAGACAAGGATTGAATATATCCCAAATTGCGCTGGAGTTAAATCTACAAGTACTTTTTTTTTTTTTTTAATCTAGAGTTAGATAATAGAAATAAATTAAGTGCATGTTGGTTTCCTTTACTGAGCCATATTTTTATTGTTTGCATTATTATATAGATCTCAGTTTTTTTCTTCTGTTACCGTAATTCACAGACCCAATTAAAAGTTACTGTTTCGCGAGCCGACGCCAACGTCGCCGTCGGCCCAATAACAGAGTTTTATAGATTAAATCGTAGGTTACAAACAAATTTTTAATAATTCATATTATATTTAAAAACCTACATGCATTTTTTATATTTCGTATATTTGTTGTTGTTATTAGAAATTTTATTCTAACGAAAGCGTGTATTATTGAGTTTCTGTGTAAAATAAATACACAAATATATTAATGATTGCTGACTGCAAACATATTTAATGTTTAATCTCTACCTCGAGTCTCTAAATACTCGTAGTATAAGCAATGTCGCTGTTTCTGTCCGTCTGTCTGATTCTCCGCTATTTTTTTCTAAACTATGCAACGGATTTAGATATGGGTTCTCACCACAGAGTACTTTATATATAGGTAGTTCTCACTCTCATTTAGAGATATTTTTTTTGGAAGTGTTTATGCATGCAAATTATTATAAAGCAAAGCCGAGAATTATAGAGATTTTTAAGACCCGTGCGAAGTCGAGGTAGATTGCAAATTTACGACAAATATCAATAAAATACATAACTTAGAATTTTGCAAAAATAAAATAAGAAATAACGTTTACATATTCAAAATATTAATTTAAAAAGAGGTTTGTTTTTTCCTTTCTTTTTTTAATATCGGCGCGTTCAAAGACACTGTTTGGACATTTTATGACCCGACAACAAATCTTTCAACACCTAAACGATGGCCCTTCATTTTAAGTCATCACTGCATTTTGAAATTGAGTTACCGCACTTAAGTCGTAAACAATAATGCACAAATTTGCTTGGGAAAGTTTAACTCAATGTTGGAATTTACTACAATGCCATTGTTAAATATCTGTTTGTGGTCTACTACCCATATAAAATACAGATAACAATGTTAATACCTAAAATAGATATTTAAAAAGTTAGGGTTTATTTGCTAATAACTTAATCCTTTTGCACACTGCTAGTAATGTATTGTTTAATTCCTATATTATGTGACAATTCGATGTTAATTGGGAATTTGAAAAAAAAAATACAGATTTTTTTAAAATGTATTTAAAAACTTTATTTATATTAATATTGATATTTAATGCAAAAACGGCACACCATAGTTGTGACGTCATAATGTTTAGTTACTTCATCGGGCAGCTAAACATTATGACGTCAAACGCGCTGGTGTATAATCGGGTGTTTTCGGTACTGGATTCAAAAGTAAATTTTTAATTTGAAATAACTTTTGAACTGCGAATATAAAATATTAGAAAATAGTTTTGCTATAAAATTTATATATTATCTTTCCATTTATCACAAAAAAAAAAAAATATCAAAACCTAATTGTTACTTTTTTGCTACAGAGAACCGAACCACAGTGCGCCGTTGGGTGCGTAGATATGAAGAAGGAGAAAATCTAACTCAGCGCGTTCGTGCATCTCGACCTCGGACTATAAACGAAGGGCAATTGGCCAATATGATAGCATTTGAAGAAAGCCCATTTACACCTACTCGCAATTTTGCCCAAGAATTTGACGTTTCAATGCAAACTATTCGGAACGAATAACATAGAGCTGGTGTCCATCACAGACGGCCCGCAAAAAAATTATTTTGACTGAGGAACAAAAAGCTGCTCGCGTACGATTCGCTCGGGACTACAGAGACTTCGATTTTTCTTACGCCATATTTTCCGATGAAAAGTGTTTAAGGTCTAGCCAACAAGGTCGTCGGAATTTATGGCGTATAGATAACACAAGATACGAACCTCGAAATGTTATCCCAAATGCAGAATCAGGACGAGTTGTCGTGAATATGTGGGGCTGGATGAGTGCTGCTGGACCAGGCGAGCTTGCTTTCATACCGGGGAGGGCAAATGGCCACACATATAAAGATGTGCTTGAACATATTATGTTACCGACTGTGCGCACGGTGTATCCAGAAATGGAGGTACCAGAGTTTTATTTTTTCCAAGATAATTGCCCGATACACCGTGCGCTAGTTGTTCGAGAGTGGTTGCAAGAGCAACCACAAATTAAAACAGTGCCATGGCCCTCCCGATCACCAGACTTAAACCCCATTGAAAATTTATGGGGTTTTATGGTCCAGAAATGGGATAATAGGGCAGAAAGAACCAAGGAAGCACTTGTCACCCATTGCGAACAAGCTTGGGATACATTAAGGGGTTCAAATTTGTGTGAAGTCCTGATTAGGTCCATGCGTAGCCGGTGCGATGCAGTTATAGACGCGGGAAGAGCAGCGACAAAATATTAGTTTTTTTTTTTTTTTTTGTGACGTTAAAAAAATATTGGTTTGCGATCCTTGATAGTTTTCCAGTAAAAATATTTTTTTTAATTTCTCGAAATTGATATGAGGTGGATCTCAAAAAAACTTTATATTATGCGATTTTTTACGTAATACATTTTTGCAATTTTTATTGTTTTGAAGAATCCTTTAGATATAAAATAATAATCTTCCTAACATTAAAAGAGATAAAAATTTTGCTCGATAAAGAAGAATTTATGTTCGAGTGATACAGAATCGAAACTTTTACTTCAAACATTTTTTTAAATATTACCATTTAATAAAGTAGAAATTTGCAAAGCAACCTGAATGTAAAAAGGCGAGTGAAATGTTTTAAATGTTTTCAAAAAAAAAAATATATATATAACTCATAACAATCAAGAATCCGTAGAGTATTGTTGACTGCGCTTGGGCATAAGAAATCTAATTTATTCATTTATGACGTCACTATTCGGACCAGTCTATATAAAAAAAATATATTAAACACTCTGAAATTTTAATGGTTGTTTCTCCGCGGCAGAATGATTTGCCCTCGGTTAAGTAGTACTAAAGATTTTTTTGTTACCAAAAATAATAAAAAATCTTCATTACAATATTAAGTGGTTCGAGAGAGATCAGTTTTGAGTTATTTTTTTTTTTTAAATCACATTTCAATTTATTTTTTTACATGCATTTTACTACCAAGATAATATCATTTCATTGCAGGAAAAAATCATTTTTTCACGGTGGTGTCACTTTGATGTGATTTTTTACACCCTTTATTTTAGTATATTATTTCAATCATTCTAACAGGTATTATTCTAATTCTTTAATAATATTATTATAATGTTATTTTGTCCAATGATTGTGCCAGTTATTTTTAAGTCGTCCTGTATGATCAATATAAATAAATGTGTACTAATAATGTAGTAAATCTGAATATTTGTTTGTTTAATCGCGCTAATGTCTGGAACTACCAGTGTTATTGTATATGATATATATAATATAGTAATTATTTTTGTATGATAGCCAGATTTAGGAAAAATATTATAAACAACGTGCTCCATAAATGCCTGCTCATATTTATCACATACACACCGTCTATACACATATATATCAAAATAAACTAGGTATATTAAGTTTTCGATCACTTTATGAAATATATCGAAATAATGGATGAGGCAAAGAAACATCAAAACTCGGTATATTTTGATATGGGTATAAGCACGCATTTCTGGAACACGTTGTAAATATCTCGCTCATCACAGAGCAATAACCAAAGACGCGTGGAAACCGCGCGAGACAGCTAGTATTTGAGAAATAATGTAATAAAGGACCTAAGTGTAATGTATAATATTATGTGATGTGTTAAAATAACGTGTGTGTAATAATTAACAAAAGATATGAATAATTATTAAAAATATATAATTATTATGTTAATAATTAGGTAATAATATTGTTGTATTAATTATTATTACCTAATATGAAGAATCTATTATTAGGCTGATTACCTGACAAGACAAATATGTTAAATGAGCTAGCTATTAATGCTATTTCGCGCGGTGGTGGCGCATATTTCTTATTTGTTTTTTTTTTTTTTGTTTTTAGTTTTTAGACTTAGGTACTTAATACCAACTTCTTTTTATTTTGCTTTTGTTTCCAAGTTTTCTAATGTAATGTGCGTCATTTTCGTGTAAATAAACAGTTTTTATTTCTTTCTTTCTATGTAAATTTTTCAATATATATCTGTAATGTTTTCTTGGACAATCTTGGAAAGATGCATAAAAATAAAATAAATTATAATTTAAATTGTTGTTTTTTTTTCTGAAAAAAGGCAAATCCTAAGTGAATTTTAAAAATTTACAAGCAACTAGTGCATATATCACACTAAGAGTAACTTTAAAACCAAAATCTCTTACTATACATATACCTACCTAGATAAAAATATTTAATAACCACCTAAAATAAATAATAATTTAAAAAAAACTAAAAGCTTTACTACCCATAGAAGTAGGATTTCCAATATTTTATAAAAGAGTTAGTTACAGATAAAACGAATGAAAGCGAGCTAATAAAATAATTCAAAACAGTTTTTTATTGACTTAATATAAACTAAAAATGTGGCTTTTATTAGCCAATACCTATTCTCCAGTATTAAATGCTGTATAAGAATAGAATGTTCAAGCGGATAAAATTCTTATCCTCATAATAAAACAGTCGCCCGCGGCCCGCCGGGCCGCGTCTCAAAAATTGCTGTACTGATTTTCATGGGATTTTACCAATACGCAGAGTTCATAAAGATTTAGGTGTAAAGGTATTTATATTATATTAGAGAAAAACCGAACGTTTCAGTGATTTGTAACACCCCCGTGCAAAGCTGGGGCGAGTCACTAGTAGTTGTTTACATATTATCTTAGTACGAAATATAAATGTTTGTGGAAGGTTGATACTAATTAAATAATACCAATAACACATTTTCTAAATCAAACATAATATATTGTAATGAGTACTAAATAACTTCTTGTCAACAATGATTTATAAAAGACCTCACGCGGGCCATAATCGTAGTTTGAAACCGAAACGACAATTAGAATTTGTGACCATTGAAAAAACATTTAACAAAACGAGGGAAACAGCTTACTAATATGCGTCCCTGCACACTAGTGTGAGTGTCCACTTCTACACATCATTGTATTACGACGAACACAACTAAAATTTGTTTCCTATTGGTCAAAACGCATTCGTACGGTGACCGAGTCGAGAGCCGTGCTATGCGATTATCGCCTTAAAGGTGAGCATGCGGAACTTTGGTCGATAGTACGTCAGTCGTTGTGTACTTATTTGGTGACCACAGTATGAGTAACTAAATCGAAACTTCAAACTCCGATAAAAAATAATAGTTTAAAAAAACTAAAAAACACGCTTACATAGAAAACCAAACTAAAAAGTAGAAAATAATGGAAAAAAGCATTTTTAAGGTATTTTTTCAATGCTATCAGGCACCCCACGCTTTTTTTTCCATTATTTTCTACTTTTTAGTTTGGTTTTCTATGGAAGCGTGTTTTTTAGTTTTTTTAAACTGTCATTTATTTTCTATTTTTTAGGGTGTTTCGCATTTTGAGACGTATGTCAGCGTAGTTTGTGACGTATGTCAGCGTAGTTTTCGATGACAGTTTTTTTGCTGTCCTGGTAACCCTGGCAAGGATAATGGTACAAATTTATGAAATTATAGTATTGTCATCGGTCTTTGACAGGTGAGCAAAGTTTGAATGAATTCCGGTCGTTTAAAGTGGGTCAAAATCGCGCTATAAGGAGTCGGTTACAAAAAAAACATACAAGTGAAGCCAATATAAAGCGTGTAAAAATATTATTTTTTGTCCAATACGTACATCCATCATGTGTGTGTATGTATGTGTGTATGATTATCGTCATCAAAACCAAGAAATTAGAACAGTAACCCATATCTCAACAATACAGATTCTATTTTTAGCTATTCTCATTTAAAAAGTAGTATCTTTGCAAGGCCGTGCGCTCGCTGCAAAATGAAGAGCTCATGAAAAATGAGCGCTTGCTCGAGAGAACGCTATTCACTGTCAGATGTTTATAGTTTAAACTGAAATTACTTTGTAGTTCTGTGGGAAGACTGCTATAAAAATGGTGTAATTGTCTGAATCTTAAGACTATGTAGTATGTTAGAAAGATATGTAAAACGAATAACCGTTCGTTTGAAAAGACAGGTCAAAGAGTTTAATATCTTCAGTTATCAAAAACATTTATTTTGTTTCTATTCAAAGAGATTGTTTTTGTGCTGACCGTAAATTGTCCAAGAGTAGAAGAAAAAAAAACGTCAATCACAACTTTTTTATGCTTTAGTGAGTTTGTGCAGACCTTAAATTGTCAGGTCTGCATAATTTTACCTATACTTATGCAAATATGGACCAAAACAGAGGGGTAATTGCGGAACTTTTTATCGTTAGGAATTGGTTTAATATTCATAGTCAAACAACATTCATTGCGTTATTTACGTTGCTGAGCCGACAATTTATTCGAACAAATGACGCAATGGTTTAGAAATAATCTTCAATCACATTCAGATTCTGATAAATTGTGCGTTTCGCAATTAGGGTGCAATTGTCTGCTCTTGTCTATTATCACAGAATAGTTTGTCTTCTAAAATAAGATAATTTTGTTTCGAGTAAGCGCGTCTTCATTATTATCATACAGCTGACAGTCTAACTAAAAGAAGTGCTGACTAACATCTACACACAGCCCTAGATATTATTGTCAACTGGTTAGCACTCGAGAGGCCCAGCTAAGATTTCTAAGCCATAGCTCAGTGAAGTCACAAGAACACTACAAAACCACTACCTCACACCTTGTATCGACACGACATCTTGTCTTGTAACTCAAATTCTACAATCGAAGCGTTTAGATCAATAAATCCCGAACAATAAACTTAGATGTCTCCAGTATCAGTTTCTCCTCAGCATTATGTACCAATAACGATAAATATGTCTGTAGAACAGGTACTGAAGGTATACCTTCAAACCCTGCTTTAGTACAAAGACCTCAAGTCGTATTTTGTTAGACCCTGGATTTTCATCGGGAAATAATTTTCTAGTGGCGATAAATTGCAAGTAATATATTGTGAGTTAGTGCACAGAGTTAGCTACCGGTTTGTAGTTGTTTGGTTTAAGGGATGAAGATAAAACGAGTTGAGAAAATGATTTGCTGTGTCTTTGAGAAATTGCCAACAACTTCCACATCGTCTATCTGTACATTATGCTTCCGTTCCGAATCGAGGACGCTTCACATTGTTGAAAATGGTCTTGTAATGTTGTGATAATCATGAGCCAATGTTTGAAATAAAACTGGATTTACTTAATGAATCCCTTAGGATCTCGAAGCTAGGTGCGACTAGACGGCGTTATGTGACTCTCTTGAATCAATTTTTCATATAACTTCGTGGAATTCTTCGATCGGAAGGAGCCTTTACCACTGTATCTTCTGAAGGTAGGCCACAATCTAAGTGGTGATCAACCACCAAGCATCTCAGAGGTTTATCTACATGTTCTTCACCAAAACCATGACCCTCAACATTGTTTCGGTGTTTTGTCTCAAAATATAGTCAAATAGGAAACAGCAACCATAGGTAACTTGTATATAAAAAAAAAAAATTAAAGTGTTTCCAATCCAAATCTACTAACATGTGATTCATCATTTATCAGGCATGATGTAATCTTACGTGGTAACATATAACCTGACAGTGTCAAGTGTCGTAAAAAAACAAAAACAAATCAATCGTCATTTAGGCCACATTTGCAATAGAGATTCGAACAAATAAAAGTTACCCATACATCTAAAACACCGCTAATCGCCACTAACTCGGTCCAAATCAACAAGCTTGTTCAGTAGAACATCGATGCGATCGGCGCACGCGACGCCCGGCGAAAGTGTGTGCTCAGCTTACAATCATATTTACTTATCCTCACGGTGATTTTCTCTCGTGGAGTGGACAGGAGCCGAGCCTCAACTTTATGAGTCAATATTCGAATTTGTATGCAACAGCAATAAGGTTTGAATAATGGAATTGCTACTCGGTTTTACAGTAAGCGGAAGATAGTTTGAAGATGTGGGTAGAATATGATGTCGAAGAGACAGAACTGTCAGATAAACGTTACAGTATAGGAAATAATACACTTAAACGTGATAAACCAATTTTCTCTTCTTATATTTATAAAATTTTCAGTTTTCCAATTTAAAAAAATATTTTTGGAGTTTACTCCTTATGAATAGATTTTTATGTATAAGCCGGGGGTATGAAAATTTATGAGGAGTAGGTAAAATCAAACTTTCTCCGTTACGTTATGTTATGTTTACTAATCTATATTGTATTTTATCATCGTTCATACCTACACATATTTTTTTTTTTACAGACAAGCATCCGTATTCATAACAAATCACTATTGAAAAAATACTTTTAGAAGTCGGTTAAAAATTACGCATAGTAAATAACTATGTCAAAAAATACCATTTAGATATTTCTACATATTGCTAACACCCTACAAAGCCCAGCTTATGAAAATCCACACAAAAGAACAAACAAACACAACTACAAACAAACATGGCCGCGACAAACACAGGTGTTGCTTATCTCATTACTAATTAAGGCAAAGGAAACTGTGCCGACAGCCAAGTCCAATTTATTTACGTTGAGATCTGCTTATTTACGAGGCGTTTACACGTATACTAATCAAGAAAGGTTCGATCTGAAATAAGATTTGATACTAACTTCAATCGCGATCTGAAAGTGTTCAATAAACCTCTTTACTCGAGAAATAGGTGGCCTTAAATAATTTAAAGAAGATTTTAATACACACAACAAGGTATTTTGAATTAAAAGAAAACTGTCTAACTTTCTGCCAATATACGTTAGTCACGAAGCGACATAACAGGCACTTAATTTAATGATTTATTAAATAAAATATTTAATTACTTGCTGTCCCTAAATGCAGAAGAAAAAGTGAAAACACGTTTACCCGTAGTCATGCTATTAGTAGATTATTAACCAAGGGGATAAAGCAGTGTCTTCTGTCGCGGGTGACGATTTAAATCGCGAGCGTAACGAAGGACTCGAGGTTTACTCCCGAGCGAAGCGAGGGATTTAAGACGAGTCCTGAGTGTAGCGAGGGATTTAAGTTCACCCAAGACTAAGACAGCTTTATCACCGAGGAAAATACTCTACTTTTCGTACCATTTGCGAAAAAATTAACACAATAATAATATGAGATAAGCATTAAAAATAATGACAATTAAAAAAAAAAAACTTAACGTTTATGTATTTGAAGAAAACAAAAACGCGGCAAATTCCTAGACTAATTTTTTTTGTCGGAAAAGCAAAGGCATCAAGCTCATACGGCCTCGTCGGTTTTCGTAATTTTATTTAATAATCATAACTGCATAATAAATGCGTATTCCTTATTTAAAAAGATGTATAATGCTTTATATACAAACTCAATGGTGTAAACACAGATGTAGTTTAGTATAAATTTCGGTAAGTATTCCAAATTTAAATCACATTCTCCCCCTAGAGGATGAATGAAATTCAGTACAATTTTCTTTCCCTGTTTTTAACAGATTAAAAATGACTATTGTTATGTTCGCTTTTTGTGGCATAGAATGCCAGTTTTTTGAGCAAGTGGAACGAAAAGTCAATTAAATACCTATTCGATGGAATGAAATCATAGATCAACCAGTTGGTCCTGAAAATATGATAATTATTGTTAAGTTACTTAAACAAAAAATATATAACTAATGACTTATTTTCTTGCCTCAAAGCAACCACATTACCTATTTCCCGTGATTTCCCAACAATAACATCAAAATACACATTCAATTCCGTCTTTCTCCATTATAAATACAATTGTCACGACTTCCATGTTATTCCGTTGTACAATTGCTCTGATTCCGTTCCTCACAATCCTTTTCCTGTTGAATGTCAATTCCCTGCAGTATCCCCTGTACTATATTCCTCTGCGGAAGCCCATTCGACGCCGAGATTGCGTCGGAGACAGTGTTACTCAAAGTTAGGGCTGCTAGCAGCCATTTTGTTTTCTATGAAAAGGGCAGTATCTGTGTGACTTCTCAATCACTGTAATCGATCAAATCAATCAACCCATAATTCATTCATTCATTTGATGCAATATAAGACATTAACAAAGTGTTTTTATTAATTATCAGACCCTAAGAAACTGCGTGGACTCGCGTTAGTTCTAACAAAATCTATCTCTTAAAATAAGAAGTTAGAGTTATCTTTTGTAATCTATACTTACATATATCATAAAGCTGAAGAGTTTGTTTGTTTGTTTGGTTGAACGCGGTAATCTCAGAAACTACTGGTCAGAATTAAAAAAATATTTTAGTGTTGAGTAGGCTATTTATCGAGAAAGGGTTTTATAAGGAGGGCTATAGGCTATATAACATCACGTTACAATCAAAAAGAGCAAAGCTGCAACGAAAAATGGACGATAACTGGCAGGCAATTCGATTCGATGCGAAGGTAAGGATCAGGGGAGCAAAAATTTAACGCGGGCGAAGTCGCGGGCAGAAGCTAGTTAACAATAAAATGCTGATATACAACTAACTATTTATACTTGTTAGAGTTTAATTACTTCTTATTCTGTTATACAGAAAAATAAACTGTTAGGTTATTATTTTAAGTAGTTTAATTAAGCTTTTGATAGATTTAATCTATCCGTCTATATTTTTAGGGTATTGTGGCATTAATTTTTCAAATAAATAATATTTATCGTTTAGACATAAAAATCTAAACACAACGATTAGTATATCTCGAAAAGTAAACCTAACGATAAGCCACACATAGACGAGAGTAAAATACTTAAAATAATGTTCCAATTAAATTATTAAGAAATGGATACATTATTATCTACATTATATTTAATAATAATTTGCATAGCGAAATAATTCGAGACAACCAGATGAATAATATACTTCAGAACTGTTAAGTATCATCCTTATACTCGATCTGAATCATTATCGTCAAAC
Organism: Aporophyla nigra; assembly: GCA_947507805.1. Lineage (NCBI taxonomy): Eukaryota > Metazoa > Arthropoda > Insecta > Lepidoptera > Noctuidae > Aporophyla > Aporophyla nigra. The sequence goes on along the minus strand of OX382307.1, from coordinate 19,457,057 downwards.
AATCAGATGCTTATCTACACCGCGCAGGAAGGTATGTTAACTTTAGTAGCGAATAATTTAATTTTGCAACGAAATAACTTCAAATCTGTTAGAAAATTCGAGAAACAATTAAAAAATAGCCCCCACTTTGTGGCTTACCGGAAGAAACACTAACAATTGAATCAAGACTAATTCCAGTTTGAGTAACAGGAGTTTCACAAAATCGAGCATATCAAAACGATGTATTTTTAGCCATTTTTCCGTGGCTTCTATTTTAAGCTTATGAAATAAAAAATAAAAATATTATTTTGTATGTCTGCAGCAAGTTTATCTTATATAGTTAGTATAAGATCAGCTGCATTAAAAAACATTGAGTATTGCTGACCCAGAGGATGCGTTCATTTTCTTTGCGACGACAATTTAACCTGTTTACTTCCTCGCTTTGATTTTCCTGTCTGATACGATACTTTCGAAGCATCATGTTTTGACCGAATGATATGTAATTTTTTTTTTAATTTCGTACAATCTGATGAATTTACTATTATTACGATTATTTTATACAGAATTTCTAATCTGTAATGGTACGTATTATTCCACACAGAATTATACCTTTTTTAAATTACACATAAACTTTTCGGAATATTTTTTCTAAATCGAAAATAGAAAAAAAAATAGAAATAGAAAAATATTTATTGTCCAGGTAATACAATAAGCAAACATAGGTTAATATCAAGTTGAGACGACATGAGTAGCTTAAATATTACCTACAGCTAGTTACAGTTTATATTTACCAGTGAGCCCCAAACTAGACAGTTAGTCTGTTACTTGGGGCTCAGGATACGAATTCCAGAGTGGAAACAAGAGAGGTGATTTTCGGTAAGGCTATGCGTATGTGTAAAGTTTGTGTGGTGTGTGTGCATGTGGTATATATGTATATGTGTGTGTATGTGGTGTATATGTGTGTGTGTGTGTGTGTGATAGTGTGTACTTTGGATTCAGTGTCAGGTCAGGGTCGTTATATTAATTGTTCCGAGTCATCGTAGCCGGTGTTATGCAACATTTTCTTTACAATATTTTTGCATTCGAATGCGGTAGTATTTTTAATATCGCAGAGTTTGCAGACTTTATTGTACGTATTTATGAGAGAGTAGGAGGTGAGGTGTTATCAGGTGTTGGGATTCTATAATTTCTTTTACTTAGAATTGATCTGTAGTCTGGCCTGCTTTTAATGTTTTTGTGTTTGGTAACCGCATCATAATCCGTAGCGAAGTTTAGAAGAACTTCGCGGTACTTAATACAGACAGACACGTCAAGCGACGGAAACTTATAATATCGCACATCCTCTAAAAAACTGTCATAACACAAAAACAAGTAAGAACACATATAAAAACACAGTCATAATTTGACTATGTTTTTATCTGTGTTCTTACACTTTTTCCTCTAACAAACTGTCATTACACAAAAAAGTAAGAACACAGATAAAAACACAGTCATAGTATGACTGTGTTCTGTGTTCTTACTTGTTTTTGTGTTATGACAGTTTTTTAGAGGATGTGCGATATGTAGGTAACATAACATTTTGAATTTGGTTTTTTATAAGGAAATAAAAAGAAATTCAACATTTTTCTGGAAAAAGAAAATATCAACCACAAAGTAACTTAAGTAACATTTTCTAAAAGATAAATCGAAAGGTCACGTAAAATGTCGGGTCCGAAGAGCTTTTATCATAAACTTCATCGTAAGGAAAACACCAGGAAAATGGCCTTATCATGTCCATATAACTTTTACAAAGGCTTCACAGGGAATAGCAAAATATGTTTTTATCTCAGAGAGGCCAAAAACACGATGAAATATTAAATATCTCATCTCACTGACAGCTTCAATAAGCATCTACCTTTCCGAAACCGTTGGATGTTTTAGTAAACTTTTCAAATCCTACAAAATTCAATTACGAAAGTAGACTTTGCTGCTCGAGTTTAAAGTTCAAAATGCGACTGAAATGTTGGCTGTCAATTAAGGCAAGTCTCGTCCCCCGTCGCGCTTCATTTATGAATGAACACGAGAGGAATAACCGTTGATTCCCTTTGGACTCGAACTTTCCCTTTCAAACGGTTACGTGACTTGTATCGCTTCGAACTTGCACATCCATTGACGCGAATAAATCAATGTCGAATTACATCATAGAAGGTTGACGGCAATGAATTCCGAATGATTCGGAAAAGTCGTTTGTCTTGGGACGGTGGCTGTTGAATAGTCATGAGGTAACATGAATGGAGCTGAATAATGTAGGGTGAAGGTGGAGTCGGTGCTCAAGGGACAAAGTTTTTTGGTTGTACTTGAATAGTAATGTGGGAAAGCGGGTTTCCTTTCCCTTTTAATTTGTAGTAACAACACTGGGCTAATGAACCGATTAGTTGATTAGTATTGATATTGACCCTAAGCTTGGGAAAAAGGTCTGCTATAAAACAGGTTTTGTTGTGATCTGATCTTGTTCCTGATTTAATTTGCAAGCTTATTTACAAAATGGGTCTTGACTACTTTAAATTACTCCTCTACATACATGAAAGGAAAACGAATTTCTAATTCGTAAACGAGATAAATATCAACTTCAAAGGCGTTACAAGATGGAACCGCATCCCGATTAACCAACAGATAAAAAAGGAAAACCATTTTGCTTTAGAAAACTGCCGATTACAATCCGAAAGTCTTTGACAAGTTTCCATTACCAATTTTCTAATTATACCATATTAAGAGTACATGTCTAACATTTTACTGAATTAATGGTGAACCAAGTAGGTAATACATGCACAGACATCTTTAGACCCCTTAATCTAGGCGATCTGAGCTGGAGGGCAGCAATTACACCATTAGAACTAAGTAGTACCAGTTCTTAATTAAACATGTTAAATTACTGGCCTATTTGCGCATTTAATTAGAAGAAAACTAGTGTACTTTATACAGTGTATTTACTACTTAACGTTTCTTTGAATGGAGATTTCTCATACTAATTATTTCGCTCACTCGTGAATAGAATTATAGTCTTATGATTCAGTACAAATTGTTATACGATGTAGTGCTAATAATGGGCTTAATCGAACCTGTTCTACCTACAAAAACCGGCCAAGTGCGAGTCGGACTCGCGCACCGAGGGTTCCGTACAAACCTGCAGGTCATCATCATCATCATTCGTCATCATCGTTTATGAAATTAAATTTTTTTTTTTTTAATTTTTATATTTGAGTTGACTGAATGAAAGGTAAATTGTGATTTACGATTTATGACTATTAAAAAAAAACTACTTACTAGATCTCGTTCAAACCAATTTTCGTTGGTAGTTTTCATGGTAATGTACATCATATATTTTTTTTAGTTTTATCATTCCCTTATTTTAGAAGTTACGGGGGGGGGGACACACATTTTACCACTTTGGAAGTGTCTCTCGCGCAAACTATTCAGTTTAGAAAAAAATGATATTAGAAACCTCAATTTCATTTTTAAAGACCTATCCATAGATACCCCACACGTAAGGGTTTGATTAAATTTTTTTTTTGTGTTTCAGCTCTATGTATGGGGAACCCCAAATATTATTGTTTAAAAAAAAAATGATATTAGAAACCTCAATATCATTTTTGAAGACCTATCCATAGATACCCCACACGTATGGGTTTGATGAAAAAAAAATTTTTGAGTTTCAATTCTATGTATGGGGAACCCCAAATATTATTGCTTTTTTTCTATTTTTGTGTAAAAATCTTAATGCGGTTCACTGAATACATCCACTTACCAAGTTTCAATAGCACAGCTCTTATAGTTTCGGAGAAAAGTGGCTGTGACATACTCGGACAGACAGACAGACAGACAGACAGACAGACATGGCGAATCTATAAGGGTTCCGTTTTTTGCCATTTGGCAACGGAACCCTAAAAAGGAAGATGGATGCTAATATAACAACACTGAAACAGTTTAGGCAGCTGGGAATCTACCCGCAGAAGATAATAATAGACTCCAACTATCCATTCGAAAAATATAATAAATCTGCTCTTTCAACACCCAAGGATAACCCGCAAAGCAAAATATATTACTTCGTTATCATAACAAAAGACTACAATACAAGAAATCAAATTAGAATCGTACGAAATGATAGTAATTTTCTTTTTATTGTGTGCCTACATTTATTTCTACATCAGGCGAACAATGTCAGTCATCATAATCAGAAGACATTATTTCATATAAACATTTTTCCGAAACGAACTCTTACCGAATCCTAAAATTTCGTAATACATATTTTGTATTGCAAATTCCGAAATTTCGTGAAAAACTAGACCGTGAAACGTTTACGTTGGCCTTAATAACATGAATTTTATTTTCATAGCCCTCTTTTGTTTTTATCAACAATAGGGTGTGATGTAAACCTTTTGAAACTTTTCTGTGTTCATTTATTTATGTATCATTATGGAGGTAAAAGGCTGGGACAATGGAGAGAGGTCTTTGTTACCTTCACAGGGTATTTTGTCATGTAATATGTCGGAAAATTCGTTTGTATTCGTCTGCCCCACATTTTTTGTTAATAGCCGCTGTGGTATTTTTAAATTGTTTGTTATTTTGTTTATCTTTAGGGTTTCCGTCGTATGGAGCTTGAATTTTCTTCTTTTGTGTTTCGAGGATTCTATATATTTAGTACTCTATATATTCCTTTATGTTTTGAAGGTTTATTATTCAATTACTAATGCTCGCTCCAGTATCGTCAAACTTTCTATATATCGTCAAACTCTCACAACATAAATCTTTTTCCATGACTTTATTAAGCATCTATTTTTTATCTACCAACTGACCGACTTTCTGAATTGAAACGGAGATGCTTACCAGAACCCTTTTGTCATCGTAATTTATAAAGAGCCACTAGTCTTTCACAGCCTGATTGCATTAACGCAGTTGTACAATTCTAAATAAGAACTCCTCTTGACAAGATATTGGATATCTCATTCACAGAATTCTTCTTTGTTAGTCTAGACGTCGTGGTGTCATCCGGGTTTATTCATTGGAAAATGATCACTTTCATTACTGTGTATGAATTTGTACTGTGTAAGTTCATATTTAATCGGATTTTCAATTAGCAAAGTGGAAGTGTTTTTAGTTTTTTCAAAAATAATCATCATGTGCTTTGACAATTATGTTGGGGTCAGCTTTCAGTCTAACCAAATACACATAGAGCTACTGCTTATCCGACCATCACTACCCAGTTATTGGTAATACGACACCCCTTGGTAAGACTGGTTGTCAGTCTTTTCGGCTTCTGACGACCCGTAACGTCGTTTGTAGATCTTTGACAACTTAACGTGCGTTTCGAGGTACGGTTATTTCATAGTTACAAACCCCACTTGTTCCAAAAGTCTCAGATGAAAATGTAAACAAACGGGTCACGACCGTACCCGTGGATGCCAATTTATAGTGTTTATATGAATACGTAAATCCAATATGCTAATTTTAAATCACGTGAAAGAAGTTTTCACTCGACAGTTTAAGTAAACCTTAATCACTGATCACACGTGATCAATCACTCAAGTTTTCAAAATCAATCAAGGTTTTCAAGGTTTTTTAATCAATTAAGTTTTGATGCAATCACTTGCTACAAACCTTAACAGGGTTTCTTTACATCATCTTCTGATACTTTTGGAACCGACCATACCATACCTATACTTTCAGGGAATTCACGCGTCACGTTGCGTCACAAGAACTAAACACTTCACAAAACATGACGACTATTGTCCGTACAAATTACGTCACACAGAAAACAATTCAATCCTCGTGACAGAATCATCCGCTGACCAATCCTAGCCCACTTACGTTCTTACATCGTTTCGGAACAAAGTGAATAGCTTCCCCACATTGTTTTTGACAAGGAACTGTATGATATCTCCCTATTGTTTGAACAAATGAGTTAACTTCTTGTAACTTGTGTAACGGAGTGAATGGAGCTCGTTACGAAACTTGTAAGGAGGATAATCAGCCCGCGTTAGGGGTTGAAGTTTTAGATGTTATACAAGGTGCAGTTTTGGATAACTGCAAAACATTTCAGGCGGTAATTATGTTAGTGATTCTCGACCCGAATCAACAATAAAATGGGCAGGTATTTTTTTTTTTCATTTTATTCTTATTTACGGAAATCGGTAAGTGTGAACGCAGTCCGTCTATACGTGTCTTTAAACCGCGCTTTCACATACACAAACAAACGGAACCGACATTTCTTTCATAGATCCAAAACCGCGCTGCCCACCCTGAATTATTCTGAAAAAAAGAAAAATGGAAAAATCTAAAATAAAAAGTAGTATTGATTATTGACTTGGTATCGTATTGTTATATGATTATTTACGAGTCTCATAACAACCTCCTGAAATGTTTTGCAGGTTCAAAATTGCATCTTGTATATCACGATGTAGACATTGGTATTGATAAGTCAAATCTGGTTAGTTGAAATTAGATTTAAAAAAAACCGGCCAAGTGCGAGTCGGACTCGCGCACCGAGGGTTCCGTACAAACCTGTAGGTATATAAGTAAAAGTTCACCCATCACGACAATCGAGTCGTAGTTCTGTTCTGTTTTTTGGCTTGGTTTTATTTCTGTCTGTGTTTTATTCTGTTTATTATATGATGTAACCAAAAATTTACGGTTTTCGCAATTTTTCCTTTATCTGTGCTATAAGACGTTGCTTCGTACCAAATTTCAAAAATTCTAGATCGACTGGAAGTACCCTTTAGGTTTTGATTCCCTTGCGAGTTTCGAAAATTTGCGGTAATTTGCGGCATAAACGGCTATATCTTTTGATTGCGTTAGCTTAGAAGTTTGATTTTTTCACAGCTCCAAGGGACAGTAGATTAGAGTATTAGATATAAATTTCAGCTTGATACCTCTACGCGTTCCTGAGAAAAAGGGCCTTGACAGACGGACGGACGGACGGACGGACAACAAAGTGATCCTATAAGGGTTCCGCTTTTTCCTTTTGAGGTGCGGAACCCTAAAAAGGAGCGGAGGTAAATAGGTGTGAAGTTTTTCTCTGGTTTGTGGATTGTCAAAACATGCTTTATCAGCCAAATTCGTTTTCACTGCTGGAATACGGGCTCACTCCTCTTGGAAAGAGGAAGCCGGCCTTTTCCACAACGCAAGCCCATTGCAGGTCGGTGGATGATATGCCGGTTTCCTCAAAAGTAGTTTCCTTCACCGCTTTGAGACCAATGGTAATGAAATAATTTACACAAAGTAAACCGCATATGGCCGGACGTGTACCGTGTGGTGCCGGACGTAAAGAATAACACCACCCCATTTCTTCCCGTGGGTGTCGTAAAAGGCGACTAAAGGACTTACTAGAGAATGGGCAGCAGCGTTCTCTATGCATTTTACCACCATACTGCGATCGCCAACCCGCCTGCCAAGCGTGGCGATTATGGCAAAGCCCCCGAAATTGGGGGAGGCCTAAGTCCAGCAGTGGACGTCTTACGGCTGAAATGATGATGATGATGAACCGCAAATTGGTTTCGAATTTATGACCGAAAACTCGTAAGTCGCGCCCGTTACTTCTGGATCACCACCGCTTGTGGGTTAGGCTTACCACAATATTCCTGTACGTGATTCTAACATTACTAGCTTAGACTTAAAAAAAATCTGATACCAAAGCCAACACTAAGAACGCTGCCGGCCACAACTACATTAGACTGTTTTTAATGGGATTCTCAATAAACAGGTTTTTCTTGTCCCCTTTTGATATAGCTTATTAGAGAATCACCATTCAGTATTCCATAACATAAATACGCGTAGTAAAAATGAAATTGTGATACCTAAATTTAGATTAACTAAAACTAGTAAATCATTTCTTATAAACGGTATCCGCTTCTATAACAGGTTGCCAAAGTCTGTTACTGAACTTAGCTATGGAAAGTTCAAATCACACATCAAACGTGTCCTTATCAAAAAAGCATATTATAAGATAAAAGACTACGTTGAAGACAATGGCAATAATTCCTTCTGCACATGTGGCTTCCCTGGTAGCTCATTACAGGATGACCTGTGTCTATTAACTGCTCCCGAGTGACGATGTACATTTTGTATTCAAGTTTTTCAGTTTTTACATTCTTTCATATTTACTCATTTTTGAAATTGTATACCTACAATTGTACATTGTACTCTTTAATATTAGTTGTCATGGCAATAATGACATTTGGTTTAAATAGTGTAATATGTCTTATTTATGAAATAATATTATTTATGTAGATTATTTTATACTTTGTGAATGTGAGAACGTTGTAGGCCTTATAGACTGTAGACAATTTTCTATCTTATTCAGTACCTGGTACTTGTTGATAGGCCTACACCGTCCTCCCATACTATTAACACTGTAATTTGAAACAATTGTAAAAACGAATTATTTTTAAAAGAGTAACCGTGGAGTTTCTTGCCGGCTCTTCTCCATAGGAACCAACTATTTGGAACCGTGCACCTAGCTTCTGACGTTTCATAAGTGCCCATGTAGGTTTATATGAAATAAAAATATTTTTATTTGATTTGATTTGATTTGAGTACTGCCAAATCACCACAAAGTTTACCATGGGAAAATTAACGTTATTAGAAAGAAAAGAAGTTTTGTGTAATTTTCCAGCACTTATATATTATGACGTCAGACGCCGCATACAGTAGTAGGTGGTCTTCGCAAATCGAAATGGCTTCCTATTTACGACCAAATATATCACGTTTCCATCCAATACATTAACGGCTAAGTTACTACTTCTTTAAGAGCAATAATTAATTACTGAACGAAATAAAACCAAAGAAAATGGCCGAATGTAATGGATCGTAACATTACGAGCCAAAAACTTTGGTGCCCCAGAATTATAGTAACGACTTGAGTTACTGTTATTGTTTCACTGGCATATCGCCATGTACATAAACAAAAGATATTAATATTTTATGCAGCGAAAAATGATTTCTTATAAAAATACTCATAGATACTTGGCGAAATTATTGAGGAAATATTTTATCAAAAAACCTACCGAATCTCCAGAAACATTTAAAAATATTCATTTAAGAAATAAAATAATATTGAGAACTTTTTAAATAGTAAGAAAAGAATGTGTAATAATATATTATAGCGTATTCTTTATCTGTGACATATATAGCTATGGTATATTATATATACCACCGCTAATATTTTGTTACATCTTCACTATAATTATCATTCGAAACCCGTCGTCCCATTAAAATTAGAAGCAAATTCAACCATTTTGCAAGTCATCACGCCTAAATACGGAAGTAACTGAACCTTAGTAATTATCAAAATACGTGTACCGCCAATAAAATAGCTAATTGTTATAATAACACTTAAAATAACTGTTAATGACGACGCCTTGCAAGCGCGCAGGATTAGGGTTGTAAGCATGGAAGGTTTTAATACTGAATAAATGAATAAAGATGACACTGATATGGACTCAACAGTTAAAGAAAAAAGGAATGGTGATGAGAGATAACTGAATAAGAAGGATATACAAAACATGAGATAAACCAAACATGTAGATGGAAAAAACGCTGATTTAGAGCCAAGGTAATGACGATGAGAGTAAACAGGTGAATGTAGAAGAAATGGATGTGGAAAATCTTACTGCAGCTTATCTCGAGCGTAAAGCTGATAAGATAGATATTCTTTAATTGAACAAATGGAGGATTCTTATAAATTGAGACTGTAGCAGAGGCTCCTTTGGAAACCAATTACCATAGTAAAGATGAAATCTTTAGTAAAAACTTGCAGCACCAATGAAAGCAAGAGAGAATGATAATATTAAGAACTAAACCCTAAAGCAAACACAAGTTTATAAGAGTAAAAGTTTTCTGTAACTAATAGATGTCTATAAGTAACGTGTTCATCACCTTTAAGTAAAAGTTAGTGAATTTGTTAGGTGACTTGTTAATCCGCAGACTCGGCAGTAAATCCAATTTAGCTCACCTATTTGTCAGGGTAGAAAATTAACCAGTAAACTCTGCTTAGCCTGAATTTTCTTTACAAAAATAAATAGTGTAACTTAACAAATCCAGCAGAAAATCTTTTGTGCCGTATATAGACACATCTTCTTACCAAGTTCTGATATTAGTGCACAAATCCGCAAAGGATCAAATGTGTCGAAAATTTCGGATGTGTCTCCTGGTAAGTGACTTGCATAATCAGCTTACTGACCCCGGTCCTAGGATGTATGCCTCCTCTATTTTGAGAGCGAGTGGGCCAGATACCACCACGCTGGCTCAATTGGTTGGCAAAAGATCTGTGTGACATCATTTATCCTTGATCTGACTGTAACGTTCACACTACTGAATCAAGACGCAGGAATCGAGAGGCAGTGAGCCATAATAGAGTAGCCGTAAGCCACCACCATGCGGGCGCAGTACGTGTTGCTACATCCTGACATTATTTTATTGCCCTTATTTCATAATTTTTTGGCGCAGTGTGTCATCATTTTCCATACTTCTATACTAGTCGTTATCTCATTAGTTGTATCACCCCCTTTTAGCTGTATCGTCTTTCAGTCAGACTATCCATAATTTCTTCGGTCTTCCCCTAATCTTACAATGACTGTGCAAAAATTAAAAAGTGTTAAAAATCAATACTGAATATGTTTATTGCTTTACCATAATGTGAACTTAGGTGGTGTAATCCCATGTATTTCGAACAATTTAACAGATTTAAGTCCTAATCACAAGTAGTAACCCTGAAGGTAACATGACCAGTGAACTGCTTCAGCTATTTCTTAGCTGGCCGTGCTCATAATTTTAATGCGTCAAAACCAGTAGCTATTAAGATCCTGGATACCGTTGAATACCAAGGACGCGCAGCATACTCTTACAGGTTCATACTATGAGATATCGATTTAGAACTCGAGTGATTTATATTCGAGATCTCAATGTACAACGCAATATACAAACGATGATGGACTAACATACAAATGATGATACTGAAATAATTAAAGAAATTGGTGTTCGAATGCCAGAAACATTATACCTCTTGCACCTTGATTTGAATTGATAAAATTTTAGATTTTTGTGCCCAAGTTTAAAAAACAGTTGTGGTGATCATTGTATCACTATCCCAGACGCCATGATTACTAAAGACATCTTTCATGTCACACTCAATTCAGTCGTCATGTCCAATGTCTTCAGTTTCTCTTCAATTTGAATTAATTATTTTTGACAAACAACAGTTATTGACTCCAATATCCCTAGAACCATCCGATAAGATCGACTATACCTGACTAGAAATCAAACTCCTCACAGTTTCATCACCTTAGTAGGGGCAATAGTTTGCGGAAACTAAAGCTTAATAAACGGCTTGTAGGACAGTACAGCATCTGTATTCTTAATCAATGTGATTCACCGGGGCTAGGCATTAAATAGCCCTAGGGGTAACAATTATTCAGGTCCAAGGGAGGCGTGGGGTAGACAGCATAAATAACCTCTAAAGACTACGAGCCTGGTTTATTTATTGCGTTGCCATGGTGATCGGGGAAAAATAGATTGTATCTACTCTTGGGAGCTGCAAATGTACCGGAAAAAATGTGGCATCAATTAAAATGTTCTCTGCGTTTACTTACTTGTAAGGGGAAATGAGAATAGGGTAAGTGTCTACTAATTTCATTTTATTTATACTATGTATAGTATAATATTCTGGTGTAGATTCTTTCTGTCATTTAGGTCGGCTCCCGAGGTTTATTTATTTATTTATATATGCTTTATTGTACACCAGAAAATACATAACAACAAGAACCTTTAACACAAAAAACATACAATGGGCGGCCTTATCGCTTCGTAGTGTAATGGTGATATTACTCGTCAGGAACTAATACCTTGCAATAAGTAAATTATAGCTGACTAAATAATTTGCATAATTGTCATTATTATACCCATTATTATTGTGTGTTAAGTTTATGTTGTTAACAGTTAAAACTAAAACATGTCTTAAGCTTTGAAAGGTGTAATAATAGCCTCATAAAGTGCTCCAATGTACTGAGTTAATGTATCTTAGGGTAAGTGCATTTATTGTTTGTTTTCTCGTTGATAAATAAAGATATTTGAAATAAATGACTCGTCAGGAATTGGGCTATGAAATGCAAACATATTTTTTCTGATCCAGAGATTACCCCTACATACAAACTTACATAAAAATTTTACCTTTCTACTAGTCTCAATAATAGTCCGTATAAACTTCGCTTAAAGCTCAGTACTAAGTCATGAAAAGAAAAACGTATATACATTTTTATATTAGGACCATAAGGAAGAAAATCGCTCAATGATAATTGTTGGTAGACTTTATCAACAAAGGAACTCCTTAACCGAAAAACAGTAAATGAGAAACCAACCCCAAAAGACACCCAAAACGTAAGATTAAAGGATCAAACAGGACCCATCCACATTTAATTCCCCGACATTTGCATACAAATCAAAAACTCAATCAGGGCGTTATTTTGTTCCAAATAAAAGCCTACTTTAAGGGTGAATTTCCTTTAAAACGTAATGAGTCCCTTTGTTCGATTACTGTAATTGTAGATGGAAGGACTTCTTTCCTTCGAAGATCCAATTTCGAGCTCGAGGTTGAAGCTTTTACTGGTTGATTTAATTTATCTTTTCCCCACACACATTATTCGGAGAAAAGATTTTTGTATTGTGTGTCAGGTGTGATGCGATGAATGAATTCAGAGTTTTGTTTTTTTTTTCCCTTTTATATCTGCAGATGTAAAATTGGATTTGTTTTGTGATAAAAGGGTTTAGGATTAGAGACTCGAGGTTTCTGTAAAGATATTATTTTGAGATGAATAGTAAAACGTAGGTTAACATCGTGGATGTTCCAGTAGGTCCTTGGAGCAGGCTCTTTAAGACCAACTGAGAATCGTGGATGGCGCACAAGTTCACACGATCCCTGATCCAACTGTGGGAAGGGAACACCAGGGTGGTTTTTAGTCAGTGGAGAGAGTAGTAGAGTCTGACAGATCCCTCCGCCTGCCCCAGAGCGGAGGACATCAATGAGGATTTTGTAACCCGAAAAGTTGTCATAGGTGTAAAAAACTCTTTAAGTCAACAAAATCTTATAATAGTCCCTCAGGGCAATACTCGTAGGAGCTATTGATGACGAAGTTTTGTTTTCTAATCTGCGCTAACCCACTCCTAACCAAAGCGCAGGCCCGCGTATACTAAGGATTATGTAGGAGTACCAGAATGTCTTAGATAAGAAAAAAATGATTCTTAAACTTTACAATAAGCTTTTTGCACTTTTTATTAATTCGTTAACGGTTATCAAAATGATAAATGATTTCAGTCTAATCTTCAATTTAATTAACATTTCACGTCTGCGAAAAAACATCACTATCAAAAAACAAAAAACAATTGTATCGATACCGTAAATCGGAACATAATGGCTAACGGAACGTATCTGATCTTATATTTGAACATCGATTAATTTTCTTCAAAAAAAAAAAAACATTAGCTTCTACGACAAAAAACAAGGCATATCAATTAAATGAAACACCCTTGCTATGTTACACGATCAATGGCTGAAAACCCACACAGAATTTTCAGCTTTACTAATCCAGCAATAAGGCATATTTTCGTGTGAAGCTTTCACCGTAATTGTATTAACATTAGTTCGCGGCGGTACAGTGAAGAATAGTACCTCGAATTGAGTCGGAAATAAATGATCTGTACATTTCTATTGTTAGTTTTGGCAAACAATGGGATGCGATACGGTTACCGTTTTTTTAAGACTTTGTAAGTAATGATGAGTTTTACATGTTAAATCCTTCTTGTAACTTTTGTCTTTAACTGGGGAAGACAATACAATGCACTTTAAAAGTTATACCATGTAGGCGACACCGTGGGGCTCGTAGATAGCCGCACGGCTCGATCGAAGGTTCAGCTATGGTTGGCGCGGTCGATTCGTGAATGGGTGACCTCTCCGTGCATCAGAAAGGTCCCGCGCTGGCATTCACCGGTTTTTGTGACGGGTATTCAGAAATCGAAAAGAGTGAAAACTAGTCTTAAGAAAATAAATAATAGTTTAAAAAAACTAAAAAACACGCTTCCATGGAAAACCAAACTAAAAAGTACAAAATAATGGAAAAAAGCGTGGGGTGCTTTTAAGGTATTTTTTTATTGATATCAGGCACCCCACGCTTTTTTCCATTATTTTGTACTTTTTAGTTTGGTTTTCCATGGAAACGTGTTTTTTAGTTTTTTTAAACTATTATTTATTTTCTATTTTTTAGGGTATTTCGAATTTTGAGACGTATGTCAGCGTAGTTTGTGACAGTTTTTTTGCTGTCCTGGTAACCCTGGCAAGGATAATGGCACAAATTTATGAAATTATTGCATTGTCATCAGTCCTTGACAGGTGTGCAAAGTTTGAATGAAATCTGGTCGTTTAAAGTGGGTCAAAATCGCACTATAAGGAGTCGGTTACACACAAACATACAAATATACAAACATACAAATATACAAACATACAAACATACAAGTGAAGCTAATATAAAGCGTGTAAAAAGGGGTACCAGAAACTAGGTTGTCGAAGTTAAATAAAATACTGGAATTCAACAGTATCGACTTTTCTCCACTATGTTGGAATTGGCTTTCCGTCTAACCGGATGCAGCAGAATATCAGTATTTCACATAAAGCAACTGTCTTTTTGACTTCGACAACAGTTACTAGCCTACTGGGTAATACGGTGTCCCTTGGTAAGCCTGACTGTCAGACTTTCGGGCTTCTTACGACCCGCACGTCTGTCCAAGATCTTCAAATGACATCCTCTTGATCAGCCTTTCCCAAAGTGAGCGATAACGCCCCCTTGTGGCCGCTGCAGGCCTAAAGGGGGGTGGTAAGAGACCCAGGAAAAAAATGGGGGCGTTTTGTAGACTCTACACAACGCCCCCATTTTTTTTTTTCTTGATAATCATCTTTGATACAACGGATGTTAATACCGGGACAAATTCATTTTTCTAAATTATTTTGCTTTCGAAATTGGCACGTAAAGTTAAAAAGTTCTCCGAAGAAATCCATTAAGTTTATTGATAATTAAGAATCCATTAAAATCAATAAATAGGTGTAATTATCATATAAATGCTATGTTATATTATTAAGTGGGACTCATTTTGTATCTGAGATTTGATATTAATTAGGATATTTGCATGGAAAATGCCAACTTAATTAACTGTTTATTAAATTGTTTCAAATAATGTGAGTGATTAAAAGAAATGGGGTTATTATTATCATTATAAGGTATGTCAATCGGTTACAGCCGTATAACATTTATTCGTATACCAATAAAAAGATTCTTCTTTGAGATATTTTGTTTGCACATTTCAATGTCGTACTTATCAATGCTCGTTGGCTTTTCTATATGAGAAGGCCTTTGCCCAGCAGTGAGACAATCATCATCATCATCATCACATCAGCAGCCTATAACGTTCCAACTGCTGGGACACAGGCCTCTTCTCGGTGAGGGGAGCGGGCCATAATCCACCACGCGGGCCCAGTGCGTGTTGGTAGATGTCACATGTCTTAGAATTTTTGGTTCTAAGACATGCAGGTTTCCTCACAATGGTTTCCTTCACCGTTTTGAGAGCAGTGGTGATGAAAAAAGACATATTGGCGTTTATTACGCAGAGGTTAAAAACTTAGAAGTAGGTATTCATAGTAATTGAATAAGTGTACAATTTCCATTTTGAATTCTCTCGTTCAAGCATCATAATTACTTCAATTAATACAAAGACACCAATTAAATTAATTAAGATGACTTGCGAACCGAAAAATTCAATAATATTCCTATAACACTGCCAAATTCAAAACCACCTTTTCCAACTCACATTTCATGACAATATGGACATCTTTTTTCACCAAGATAATCTCAACAAAAGTATAACAAGGTACATTGTACTGTCAGTTTAAAATTACAGTAACGGTGATCAAATCGTTAGGATTGAAAAAGCCGATGACATCATGGTATGATGACGAATAAAAAATATGATTATAACATAATACAGTTAGATTCGGCAGTGGTACGTATTGTTTTTGGGAATTACATCTCGCAGGTCGACTTAGGAGGCTGTTGGCTACTTAACCGGACTTGCCTGTGGCTGCCTCATAAAATTAAGGCCTGCAGCCAGGGCTAAAAAACTTAAAATTAAGCAGTTACACGTTTAGGTTACCCCCTGTGGGATACGGACCTCGGCTTAGGGCGTTGCTGGAAGAGGGCAGCAAGGGACGGATTGAATTGAAGTGATTATTATTTAGGGACAAATTTAAAGCAGGCTCAGCGGTGCGGGCTGGCTCGAGCGAGAGTTGCAGTGGAGGCAGTGGTATGTCTCTGCAGCTTTAATTTCAGCTAGTTTAATTTATTTCAAGTTGGTGGGAGCACCTGGCTTAATAATTACATACCCTTGCCGCAGATGGATCGTTGATGGGTGACCATCCATTACATATTGTCCCAGCTGTAATTCTTAGTTCTGTGGCAGTCGTGACGTGTAGTCAGAAGCCCAAAAGTCTGCCAACCAATCTACGAAGAGGTATCATGTTATCCAGTAACTGGGTTATGAAGGTAACACAGGCACTCGCGAGATTTGTTCGAAAGATATACCGTGACTCTGGCACATGGGCAACTAAAGGAACACGGGTGGGTTTTAGTCAGTAAAAGTCTGACACGCCCCCTTCCGCTCCACCCAAGAGCGGGAGACGACATTTGGAGATGTCCCACCCACAAAAAAAAATTTACACAGCCAGTCGCTCCATGTAAAATACCATTATTTAGCAGAACCTATTCAGGCTGGAACCCGTCTCCAATATAGTTGTGAAAAGGCTAGACAGATGGATTGTTTTCTTGTATAAGATTCACATACTTAGACACTTCAACATTACTTTAGCGAAGTGCTTTTGGGGCTAATTCAGCTAAGTGCGACTATTTTGGGAAACTGACACCAGCTAAATAAAACTTAAAGTGTAGTCTGATACAGAAAAATAAAAAAATTCGTAGAATATTCTCCTGGTGTTAAATGATCGTCCCAAGAGAGAATCTTTAATAAGCGCCAAGATGTTTCTAGGGAATACAATGCTGACGCGTTTTCCCATATCAAATAATACCATTGCAAACTATTAGATTCTTGATAAATAGTGTACACAATACCTGGGCTAATTGAAATTGACATTAACGTTTAATCTGAGCTGTATTTTATCAGCTATAGAAGTTTAACTTTGGTCATTTTCTTATAAATTACATAGAAATAGATGTAAAAATTTGAGATATAGTTAGAAAATAAATGAATGCTGAGATGATGGCTGATAGAGGTGCTTAGAAGACAAGAATGCCTTTAAACAAACTGGGATAAGAGCAAAATAAATTATGAAAAGTACCCGGTAACGCAAAAAAAAATCATCATCATCATTTCAGCCCTAAGACGTCCACTGCTGGACTTAGGCCTACCCCAATTTGGGGGGCTTTGCCATAATCGCCACGCTTGGCAGGTGGGTTGGCGATCGCAGTATGGTGGTAAAATGCATAGAGAACGCTGCTGCCCATTCTCTAGTAAGTCCCTTAGTCGCCTTTTACGACACCCACGAAAAGAAATGGGGTGGTGTTATTCTTTACGTCCGATTCAAATGATGATTCCGAATGATTCCGATGATTTCAAAAAAAAATACATAATGTTTAATGTTTAAACATTAAACATTATAATTTTTGCAAATAGCGTCTTATTTTTATCATGGTTTGACACTTAAACGAACAATAACACAAAGTTTAAGTATTGAAAGCTAGCACTGAAGAAGACATCACCAGTTGAAACTAGATATTTTGCAAGCAACTATTTAAAATGCCGTAAAGAGCACAAATGTGTATTAACTCAAACTTAAGTTCATAAATTTAAAAAAAAAACTGTCTGTGAAAACAGAGCCCAATTTGTCCAGTCTCACCTTGTAAACACATATGTCACCAAAACAATACTCAAAGGAAAGACAAGAACATAAATCTCTAAATTCTAACCTGTGCTAACCTTACACAGAATACCGAGAAAGAGAATTTAATCGCTGACAATAAAACTGAATGGAACGGAATCACACACTAAAATAAACACGTATTGAGCTGGTAAACGTTTTACTCGTTTAAGTCAAACCGAATAAGGCCTTAAACATTTCAACAAGTTTAATTTAAGTGTCGTAAAAAGCAGGGAATATGACCAATGCAAAGATAAAATAAAACTTTATCGACGTTTATAGTGCGATAAAGGGGATACACACTAGCTGGAGGTGCAAATTTTTATTTTTATTTTTGAATTCGGATTTTTCGTAAGTGGATTAAAATGGTTTTATGGCAAATAAAGGCGCTGTCTAGCTGAAAATGGGATTACTACAAACATAAACACACGCCGTCTTACCATAACTAATTCATTCGAAATGACATAAGACGAAGATGAATGATCAAAAAATAGTAGAATTTGTTAAGAAATAGAAGTTAGAGAGGACCAAAACGCCGTACACCAAGACAAATTTCAAAGGCACTGTAGCCACACAACTGACGATTGACACATATCAAACTGTTACATGAGATATAGTCAACGATATGGAAGCATTGAATATGCATGAGCGTTGGCATAATAGTTCCAAAGTGTCTGAAGTTCCCAAACATTCAGAAGTGTGGGTAGTTTATGCAAAACATGAGACGCTGGTACTCTTATCAACAATCTTAACACTCCACACCAATGAAATTTATGGAGAAGATATTGATGTATTCGTTAATATCTTGTGTCAATGAAGAATAGTCAATGTGCAATATAAATTCCGAAATACTCGCACCCACAATAGTAACATTCTGACAGTATTGTCATTCAGTTTTATAGTCGGAATTTTCTTTTCCGACCTAAATTCTCTATTTCGATAAATCCCAATGCAATATTTCACCCAATCCAACTATTGCAGATTCAATTTTGAAAGCGTTCAAATAAAATCTTCGATTCTCCTACAGGATTTCAGACCTTATATTCTGTGAGTCGTTCGGTTTGTCAGATCTTTCTTGGTCTATCTCACGACCTTGTTACTACCAATATATTGGAAAGTATATACTAAGCTTAAGACCGTTGCCACTATTTTTAATTTGAACATTAGTTCCGAATAATAAAATCACTATTTTGACATCGGCCATTCCGCGAATAAGATAATTTCGACATAAATATTATAGAATACTTCAGTTGATTCTAATTTAAGTCTTAAAAAGCGTAATGTTTTAAAGTTATGGTCCGCTTATCTATAAAATATAACTTAAGCGGCTTCCAATAAGCTTTTAAATGAGTGCTCAATAGAATTCCTTCGCATAATTAGTTAGAAAGATAATATTGTGGGTAAAAAATCCGCAAATTAAAAGTATGTTTTTTTTAAATAGCTATTCTACTCATCAACCCTGTTATCTAAGGGCCACAAAATATTACACAACACACGAGATAACCTATTACCAAAAACCAATACTTACATATTTGTTTTTAATCATAAAATCAAATCTACCAGCTTCACAGCATAAAACAAACATTGACATAGCGTAACAAACTCCCAATCTAAATTAACCTTGCGCAGAGCCTTAAATTCTACACATAAATTACAACCGATACAACAGCAAAATAAATTCTGCTACTCAATCGGGCAACAAAAACCAATCGTCCAATGTGCACAGTCCTTTCCACAATTCGTTTTTTCGTGAACGGTATACGAAATCACGTTTCGGAATTTAATTCGAACATAATACTTGAAAAGGGTCGAAACATTGAGACTGCCGTTTTTTTAAGGACAGTCATCCAGATAAACGGCGATACTTCCAATGTTAACCAATTAATCGCCACCGTAAGACCATAACTGTTTTACGAAGACTATGTTGATGGTATTTTTGTTGGCAGAAAAGGATTCGAGGAATTAATTTGGTTAGTTTTCTGTTGAATGTCATCACAATTTAACATGTCGAGAAATTAAATCAGCTCTGAAACTGCCTGTATATACGATAATTTTTTTTTGTCTGAAATATTTGTTGGCAGGAAGTTTTAATATACAATCTTAACAACTATTGTCTACACTCATTTTAATAAATAAAACTGTGATTTAATATATGCTGCCCATATACCGAACATAATCACTTAATATATTCCTATGAGGGATGGAGTAGCCTTTAGTAAGACCACACGGCTTAACCGTACACTGAACTTTAATCTCAATACGTAATTGTTGAACGTGACTTTCAGCACTACTGATGGATCTGGAGTTAATAGCAAATAGTTTAACTTGTGCGACTACGTGCCCTCTATGTTCGCGTGACTCACATTGTCGTGATAGAACAGAATTGTTATGTCTTATTATGCTTCAAGTATTTCGATTGCGATTCTCAGAGGATAGTCATGGTCGCAGATTTCGAAGGGGCTCAAATTGTTTACAACAAATGTGTGTTATATGTCTATATTAGATTCAAACTTATCAATTAATCTACGTCTTTAAACGCAAATACGATTACAAGATCTACATAGTGAAATAATTCAATCTATTTATTTCATTTCTAATTAGTATCATCTAAACTTGAAACATCTTTGAATACAACGAATACAATTGCAGAAATCAATCCAAAAATAATTTACCCGTCTTACATTCAATGTTACCCAAAGATCTTTTCATGGTCCATTTGATTCAACCGGAATCCATTTTAACTTCGCCTTCTATTAAATTAATCCATTCAGACTTCGATCCTTTCAGACGTTTGATTTGAAAGCCGGGATTATGAGCTTTAGCCTTGGGACAGCTTAATGGGCAGCGCTGAAAGGGCACTTTAAAATAGGCATTTGATTTCGAGTGGAAACGTTTGACTACTGTCTGAAGTTATATTTGAATTTGCTTGTGTAATATCTTTGTCTTGTTCACGGTCAAATTGCATATTAACAAAATTATTCAAAGCAAGCAAAGATAATTAGTATATATATTAGCATTTCACAGAATGTCGTCTTATTAACGAAGAAGAAGAAGAAACGACGGAAGTCATACAGAAAATCAAAATGGGAGTTAACCAATAAATCATTGGGGCTAATTCGAGGGCATCTGGCCACCTCATAAACAAAATCAAGCTCACTGATAGCCAAACATTCATCAGTCCAACAAGAAGTAATAAAATACTCCACAAGCAAGCCATATTCGATGATGCCGCCGGCCATACCAAAAGTGGCGGACGCTGGCCACAGCGCGTCGGTTCCCAAGAATCATTCATACAGAATCAGGTCGTTCGTCACGGCCTTAATGCGAAACGAACAGCTGTACAGATTCCAGGTTAGAACACATACAGAGAGAATGTATTAATGGATATAAAGAAGGTGATTTTGTATGGGAAACTATGAGGTAAACCGATAATTTGAAGATTTTGATAGGAAGTGAGTGATTGTTAAAATTATATTATAGTTATAATTAATTCTACTATTGATTTGCAATATGAATCTGAACACGTAATACCTCCGGCATATACTTTAATGAATTAAAATATATTGAGGAGAAAATCGTCTATTTATTTTAATTAATCACAAACTAGAGCATGCTGGCTCTAGTTTGTGATTAATTTAAATAATGTCAATTTCTATCCCTGATTCTGAAGTTTCAACTCCAAAATCTAATCACATTATCTCAGTTATAGAGTCACGAATGAACCATCACTAGACAAGCAAAGATAATGCACCGCAAATGAAAGAAAACGACGATAGCACAAAACACAATAGCACATTACTCCACTACAGTTTACTCAACAGTTTTAGCATTAGCGTATCGGCAAAGTGCAGGTGTAATGAGCGAGCTATTATAGCGCTAACTAGCATAAATACACTAGTAACTAGAGTCAAGCTAGTTTACGTATCAGAGGGGATCTCAGTGAATAGCATCGTTTAATTTTACGCTACTCGCGGGGGATCGAGCGTGCCCATTGTTAAAGAAATATTGAGTTTGTATTGTGGAAAATTTGGTAGTGGGAGACCGAAAAAACAATGGATGGACTTTATCAATGGTGATTATGGTTAGAAAGAGGGTCGCTACCGAGATAACGACTAATAGAAAAGTGTAGAATAAAAAGACAATGATTCGCCAACCCTAAATAAATTTGAATAAGGGCAGGAGAATAATGATTGTTTTGGAGAAGTCTGAACTGTATAGAAAATTGTTGGTTGCTTACGATGACGTTAAAGATGTGGCTGGTATGGCGCTTCCAGTTAAATATGTTGAATTCCGAGACATGGATTGAGATTTTCTTTGACTGCGGCACGTTATACAGGGTTAGTTTTCAAAGACCTACCGAAATTTAAAATTCTGACACAGACCATCAGAGAGGACAAAGTTGTTTAGTTTGATGGCCTGTACACTTACCTTAAATTTGGCAGGTCTTTGTTAACCCTGGAGAAGATCCAACCAATTCTGCAGGCTTAAAGCTGGTTGGCTGCTGAGAGCATTATAATAAAGAAAGCTCAGCAGGTGCAACAGAAGTGTCTAAAATTAAGAACGCATCTTCAAACTATGTCACGATGAACCCGTTTATTAATTTAAACTCCTATCCTTTTTCGTTTCCCAACTTTTTTGTAGCTTAAAAACCCGTATCTCACAACAATGAAAACAGTAACCACGTTGAATTATACCGCATCTGAGTGAGCCGCAAAGTGGAGTAAGCGAACGACCGATGTTTTCACTATCGTTTGGCCAGTACAGTTAGCTTGTAGCCGGCTGAGCCAACGACATCTAGTTAGGCGGCCTGCACACACCGCGATTATACGTTGCTGATGTCTGATAAGCGAGAAGTAATTTAAATTGTGTTGCATTATTACATGTTGCCTATGAATATTTTTTTTATGATGAAGTTTCGATTTCATTGATTGATAAATAAGTTTAGTTATATTTGTACTTTAGCAACCAAAAATCAAAAAGTCATGACTCATCATTTATTATTTTTATGCAGACAAGGCAAACAGTGAAATGTTTTAATGATAAAGATGAATGAAATGAGGATAATTATATATTATCATAATTTCATTCATCTTTATCATTAAATTACTGATCATAGTCTACAGGAACTACTTTTAATTTTTTTTATAAAACCACACACACTGTACAAAGTCATGGTCCAGTTACGATATTAAATAAATTCCTTCTTATCTTGTTCAGTAGCAGAATACGGCTGGACTTACGTGTAGACGGCTCGCGTTTTCACTATCGTTCGTAGGAATACAGTTAGTTGGATCCTCAGCCGAGCCAACGACGTCTAAGGCGGTTTACACACTGAGCTACTGTATTGATTAAATAGTTGCCTGAGATGTTTAATGGGTAGTGTGTGCTAGTCTTGCTTTATCAGGTGTCAATCATGATGAATGTTGGAAAGGCGTTCGATTACATCTGTCATCGGATCATCTATGGTGGAGTGATGCTTAGCACTTTCAATGAGATGATTGTGTTTTGGGTATAGTATTACATATCTTTTTGCATATGATTTTGATTTTAATAGTCTAAAACTACCTTCATGAGTCATCGTCATCGTCATCTCAGCCATAAGACGTCCACTGCTGGACATAGGCTTCGCCCAATTTGGGAGGGATTGCCATAATCGCCAGGCTTGTCAGGCGGGTTGGCGATCGCAGTATGGTGGTAGAAAGCATAGAGAACGCTACTGCCCATTCTCTAGTAAGTCCTTTAGTTGCCTCTTACGACACCCACAGGAAGAAATGGGATGCTGTTCTTTGCGTCCGGCATCATACGGTACCTACACGAGCTAAATGGAAATCTAATTCACTATGAGCCCTGCCGCTATCCTGACGATTGGCTTACGTAATTTTTCTTACCACGGAATGTGCTTGTGGCGGAATCTACATTGCCACATACGAACTTAGCAACACATTGACATCGCACAGGTTTGGTTGAAATATCCTGCATTTCTATAGCGGATAAGTGAAATTCACACCCTGTTCTTCATAACTCTATATGATACGGTAGATATTAAAATATTTTATTCAGAATATTCAATGAAACAATAGTGAAATGGTTTCAAATAGCAGTCTCTGTTTAGGTAGGGAATAGGATGGAACGTTTTAGCCGTTTATCACTCAACTTGAACATTTAGACATTGATAAATTGGAAGCTCCTGAAACACTAAACATTCTGGAAATAGAATACTACTAACAATTTCAACCACGACTTTGTTCTAGTACTATATAAATATTTTGGTATAAAATATTCTTCCCCTTAGAGTTACCAGTGGAAAACATTTTTTCATTTGTTTTTTTATTCGCAGTACCAATTCATATTTTAATCACAATCATTTTAATTGATACACTTTAAAAAACCTTTCAGCTAAAGTGGCTAAAAATACTGGCTTGAGAAAGACGGTGAACAACTCCAGTAAAAATACATTTCTGTAAAATGTTTACCTAGTTCTTCATGAAAAATTCAAGTCACCTTGGATTCGAAATGTCACGTAAACTTGAAATAAATTAAGGGACAAATCTCTTAAGCAGGGAGAGATATACTTTGGAATGCAAATTCAGCTTAATACAGGCGAAAAGTGTATCTAAAGCTTAGGTCTCATTAGCGGGCGCACAACCATGACCGTGTATGCGGTTAGGTTGCTAGTTGGCAACCATGTTTTCTATCGTTTTTTTTTTTTTAATGAACGGACTGTCTCGTCCGGCCTGAGACCTAATTTTTTAATCAGAAAATACTGAATCATAAAAAGCATAACTTTTTACAAGTCATGTCAGTCAAGCTTATTAGTCAAATTAAATTAAAACATTTTTCAATCAGCTCAAGTTTTTACATCGAAACTCTTAAACTGTCATCTCAATTTGGACATCTGGTTCTCAAGTGCACCAACTTACCAATTACTACATATGCAACTCCTCAGACAATTAACTTGCCAGCTAATTAAAGAATGAAGAAGTTCTTAAGGAAACAGGTTGCCGCTCAGTGCAGCAAGCTAACAACCTGTCTTCATTTACACCTACTGCATTCAATACCCTACTCAATGAATTATTTCCGCACCTTGCCTACAGCTGTAGGTACCAACGCCTCGTTAGCACAAGTTTAAATTCCATTCAGTTCTTCAATTATCTCGCTGTTTTATGAACACAATTATAATAAATATGTGCCTATTAGATAGTCGCGGCTGGACGAGTTATGTTTTTTTTTTTTTGTAATATCTATTGATCTTAGGTTATTCTGGCTTAGAACTTGAAGCCTCTTCCAAGTTTCAGTTAGGATGACTTATAAATAAAAACATTTTGTCAAATGGGCTGAGCCTGAGCTTAGTAAATAGCAGGAAAGTAATTGTTAAAAAGCACGAGAAAAAATGGGTATAAAATTGACATTAGGTACATAAAGTTTTTCCTCGTAGAAGTTTGAAAGACTTTGACTGTTCAAGTTTTTCTTTCAAAAGGTATCATACTCTCCAGTGGGTAACAAGCCTTACTCCCATAAGAATTGTGCTAAGGACTTATAAACAATTTCGCGTTGCTTATCGCTCGTATTATTGCGCCGTGAAAAAGTGGAGCAGCGCAGATATCGTTTTATAGGTTTAGGTACACTAACTTGTGTTTTTCCAGAAACTTTGCTCGGACATGAGACACCTAGTAGTATTTTTGCCTGAAAATTTCAAAAGGAAAACAATCTTATATTTATTTTACTGTTTTCAAAATAAGGAGGTAAACAGGCCCAGGATGAGACGGTGAGACGAACCGGGCTTTCTCCCGTTATAGGTATAAGTGGAAGGAGGGTAACGAAGCCCTTGCCGCGCAGTGGGACACAAATAATTGATGATAATACGTAATATCTAGACAAGACCGTGGTTATCCTATTTGTTTCATTTTGACCTGCTGCCATGCGATTCTCATTATTCAGTCTTCCTTTTCCCAACTATACTGCTAAGGAGTTTGTTGCGCCACTTCTTCTTCCCAGCTAAAGCACAAAGAAGTGATAAATTAGAGCGGGCATTTAGGAGGACAATCTTGTGTAATTTTGAAATTCAAAAAGTACTGTAATACCAAACTGAAAAATAGTTATACGGACAGAGTTATACACGAAACCAAAGCACTTTATTTCCAAACTAGCTTCGGTCTGCGATTTCGGCAGCGTAAAAATTGGGTCACTACTTTGCATCCCGTCGACCCCCGCTCTTTTAATTCGTTTTTACTTAGCGTACTTTCGGACTTTATTCTTATGTTTGGCTTCTAAGGATCGTAGCGTAATCTTACTTAGCAATTAACCCTTCTACCGCCAGCCTCCGTAATACAGCATATGAGTATTTCGAAAATGTTTGACTCCTGTCGTTGTACAGCAGCTAGTTCGTGGTCACACTGTTTTGCGATTGTCTATGAAACTACGTGGCCTATCTCTTTCGTTCTTATGTTAAAATGAACAAGGAAGACAAAGCTAGCTATATGTCCTTCACTGTTATCAACATTACGGCACGTACGAGGCGCTGTATTGGACGCGAAACACACTATAAAAGTTGGCACACTCGCGGACCGACGCCCTCAACGAAAAAATAAAAAAAGAAACCTTTCTCAAGTATTGGACTATTAAATAGAAAAAATTATTTTGCGTATCCTACTGAAAGTTCTTAATAACAAGAATATTTCCAAATAACTTTCGACATACTAAACTGACCCGTTTCATCCCACATAAATTCCTCCAGCTTATTAAATTCGAAGTACCTACTCATACAGGCAAAATCAATTTTGAGCCCCGAATGCTAGGAAATTCAATTTAGGCCTGAGCTGGTACTAGATCGAAACCTTCGTATATTATTGAATGACTAGCTGTGTCCGCGACTGCGTTCGTCGGAAAGCAAATTGGGTTTCAGTGGTTTTTTAATGTTTTAAATAAAATCCTAAATTACTATATTATAACTAGAGATCGGATATTCAGATGCATATTCACCTATAGTTGAAATGTTGGCTAATATGGAATGCACGTTTTTCCGTGTTTTGTATGTTGTTTTAATTTTGACCGTGTTGTTTTAACTAAGACATACCACCCTACACACATATGTATTTGCATCTGGGGTTAAACATTAATCCTACTAATATTATAAACGCGAAAGTTTGTATGTATGGATGTGTGGATGTTTGTTCCTCTTTCACGCAAAAACTACTGAACGGATTTGGATAAAATTTAGAATACAGATAGTTTATAATCTGGATTAACTCATAGGGTACTTTTTATCCCGGTAGTAAGTTCCCGCCCGCGGGATGTTTTCCGACCTCCACGCGGGCGAAGCCGCTGGCAAAAGCTAGTTTTAAATAAATATGATGATCCAAGAAACCCGGCTTTAATAAAAAATACGAAGCCGCTTCCGTGCTTTCACAGGTAAATAGTAACATTAGGTAAATATGCATCCGAATATCCGATCACTGATGGCACATTGGCTATCTGCCAGTGAAAGTCTCGTCTAAATTGGTTCAGCTGTTTTGGAGATAAGCCGGAACAAACAAACAGACTAATAGCTTTTTTATTTTATTAACTAGCTTTTGCCCGCGGCTTCGCCCGCGTGGATGTCGGAAATTAATGCAAGAGGACGTACTACCGCGATAAGAATGTGTTATTCCAGGTTATATAGGTAATATAGACTCTTTGTGCTATTTTCGATCCAGATCCATTCAGCCATTTTTGCGTGATTGAGAAACAAACACCCAATCATACATATTTTCACATTTATAATATTATTAGTAGTAGGATTATAACTCATATTACTTGGGATTCATAGTTTATGAGAACATCATGTGTGTTGGTGTTTTTAAAATAAAAGTAATAGTATTCAGAGTAAGAAGACTGTGACATAGGGCTTGGTTTAGTTGAATATAAGTCTTCCTGGTTTTTTTTAACGATCTTATTTACCTATACAGGCACTCAATCATTTACCAGACACCGAACATAATTATAGGAATAGTACTTTTGCCAGTGGCTTGGCCCGTATAGCTGTCGGAAAATATCACCCGGGAACCTACTACCGGGATAAAGTACCTAGGTATCCTATCTGTTACGTATCCATGATATAATACCTATATCTTTGTGCCAAATTCGATCTAAATCCTTTTGGCCGTCTTTGCATCATTGAGAAACAAACATCCAAAAATCTAAACATCTAAGCCATTTCGCGGTCTCTTACTTGGAATAATACTATTAGGTTTATTTTGAGTATAATGAACACACATGATATTCGCAATTACTATGAAGCCAAAGTAATATGAATTACAATCCTACTTATTCTGTACTACCCGGCCCCTGCCAACGCGCTCTGCGCCCACTTTTTAAATCTCTAATATCTTCTAAGATATTCATTTAAATTACATGCTGTAAAGGGCCATATTGATCTATATTAAATGCACAATGTATTTAAGGTACTTAATTGGATAAGGATTAATGCTGTATTGCTTAAAATCGCTTCGTAAATAAGCCCTTATTTCTCGTAAAAAGTAAAAGATAAAAAATGGTTATTGTGGGTTATCCCTAAGAGATAGACATATACCATTCAGGACATTTTTGTGGGCCTTTTTAAGGTGTACAATACTGTAGTACATTATTTTGATCTATTTCGTAGGATTCAGCCAGGGTTCGAATTTTGAGACGTATGTCAGCGTAGTTTTCGAAGATAGTTATTTTTTTTTCTAAAATAAAAGAATCTTTCTAAAATAAAAATAGCCTAAGTTACTCCTTGTTACATCAGCTATCTGCCAGTGAAAGTCCCGTCAAAATCGGTCCAGCCATTTCAGAGATTAGCGGGAACGAACAGACAGACAGACAGACAGACAGACAAAAATTGTAAAAAATGTTGTTTTGGTATATGTATCGTGTATACATCCATATACACTTAGTAAAAAGTGGTTATCTTAATATTAAAAACAGACACTCCAATTTTATTTATTTGTATAGATGTATAGATAAGAACCGTATATACTTTCATAATATACATTTAGTAAAAGCTGTTAATTTGACATTACAAACAAACACTTCAATTTCATGTATATGTATGGATATGGATAAAAAAATTGGGTGTAATAAAATAAAAGAAGTTAAATAGGTATTGGCAAGTGATTGATTTTCTACTAACCTACATTTTGACAGGTGTCATGTTCTTACTCTGTAATTTTTTGCCAATCATATTGCAAGCGATTGTGCAGACCAGCCCTGAATTCGATCACCTGATTAAGCATAGCGTGACTCGGGTATTAGTTGTCGAAGCCATTGTGAGTGTTACTCTCGTTTATTGAAGTATGCGGTTCACGTGCAAATTGGCAATTTTGTGAGCCAAAAAAATTGGTTTTCAGTGCGTATAATGCTCGGTTCCTTTAGACAAAAAATAATAGTTTTGCTAACCAATGGTAGCTTTTTTATTTGTCAAGCTGTGCGTTAAAAAAATCATAAGCTAATACGAGTTGTGATGGCTATTTCCAATGGGAAGGTCTACTGTATGAAGCTGTAAGGTCTTTACTTCATTATTGGTAAAGACACAAGAGTTTTAGTTTTAACCAATAACGTTCGTACATTCAAAATCAAAAAATCAAAAGTCATTTATTCAAACTAGGCTGAGAGTCAGCACTTTTTGAACGTCAAAGTTACATAAGACAGCCCCCCCAAAACGCCCGCCCTTCGACACTTCCTAGTGCTTTAGCTGGGAAGAAGAAGTGGCGGAACAAACTCCCCAGCAGCTCAGCTGTCTGTTAAGTTAGAAGAACTTGATTCTATACAATATTGTGTAAGTTATTAATATTATAAAACAAAACATACATTATTCACCATATGTCAGCTAGCACACGCCAATATACCAACAAAACATTGAAAACTAAACTCAAGCTGAAATAAATAATACAAAATCGTAAACAGAACTTAAAACCTTAATAAAGCCTCGAGGCATAAAGGTCGTGCCGGCTTACATATACAACGATGCAAATGATACATATACACAATAAATGAAATTAAAAGAAAATAAAATAAAGAAAATAAATGGCATTATAGGAATGTTTCATATGTTGCCGGATGTAAAGAATAGCATCATCCCATTTCATCTCGTAGGTGTCGTAAAAAACGACTTAGGGAGTTACTAGGGAATGGGCAGCAGCGTTCTCTATGCATTTTACAGACATACTGCGATGTCTTATGGCTGATATGATGATGATGAAGATGATGATTATAGGAATGGACTATTAGACGAGGCTGACTTACACTATTGATCTTTAAATACATGCATCATCAATATATGATACATATCTCCGTTAACAGTTCCAAATAATAGAAAGGAATAGAACGTATACAATACGTTAAACGCAAATTTTATGTAGTCATTTTAGTGTAACTGCACTTCAGAGTTTTTCGAAACTTAAATACTGAAGTATAGCGAAAAATCTACGTACTGCCTACTAAACTAATCATTTTTATAAAAACCCTAGTACCAGCATTTACAAACATACGCATTTAATTATGCAAATATGCGATCATTGAATTACGCCGGAAGGGGACGCCCTAGGAGAAAAGATAGTAACCTTATTAGTGCTGTTCTTCAGAAAGATCAGACCTGACTGCACGCCGGTTACTAATACTACGCACCTATACGTAATAGGTATTAGTAACCGGCGTGCGTGGATGACTAGATTATATGAACATAGATGGATCAAAAATACTATTTAAGGATCGTAGCAGGGGGCGTTCTTTAGTTTCTGCCTATCGCTTCGGAAAAAGGCGTGAGTTTATGTATATATCTATACTAATATTATAAAGCTGAAGAGTTTGTTTGTTTGAAAGCGCTAATCTCAAGAACTACTGGTCCGAATTGAAAAAATATTTTTGTGTTAGGTAGCCTATTTATCGAAAAAGGCTATAGGATTATATATGGCTTTACTTAACATCACGCTACAACCAAGAGGAGCGGAGCAGTAATGACAAATGTTGCAAAAACGGGGAAAATCGCACGGGTAGGCGATTCGACGCGACGGGAAGGGTCGGGGGAACAAGAAATTTAACGCGGACGAAGTCACGCTACGCGGACTTCTTTACGCGGACGAAGCTAGTGTATGTATATGCGGATTGTACCTAATTAGGTTAGTGCGTAATAAAATCCGATGCTTGTATCGATTGTCGCGAAAGCGTCGATGGTACCAGGATACCACAGCATACAAGATACTTAATATGGGTTTTGTAGTTGAAAATCTTCGCTCAGAATAGCTTTTGTAACTCGTAATGCTGGCTGGATATAACCTAGAAATGTAGGAAAGATCTTTGTAGGTTTTTGTGGCAGTTTCCTGACGAAAAGTAAACGAAGCAAGTTTCTTTAAAACTAAGGTAGATTAAAACAGTTCGTGATTGACCGACCCTTTTTTTAATTGTATGGAAATCTTTTTAGATGTTCTCCACCCTGAAGTGGGTGAAGAGCCTTACTGACTAAAGAGAAGACTCTTACTGACTAAAACTACAGGATGTTCCGCTGCTACCATTCGCTGTGATTGACTGACCCAACTATCTTACAGAGCATTTAAGTTCTATTTAAACGAAATAGCTAGCAAAGAGAAATTGTCAAGGTAGGTAGAAGTACGATCGCGGACACTGGAAGTCGTATCGATTTTCAACCTTATTCCTTATGACACAAGGGCGATTTACCATTATTGATAGTGGTTGTACAGACACCAGTACATCAAGTTACCCGAAACTGTCAAATGTTCCTGATCAATTTTGAACCTAATACTTTAGCGTTAAAGTTGAAAATCTATTGAAGAAATTTGACAGATTGTAGTAGCTTTAAGTGCTGGCGTCTGTACTTATTGATCAAAATACAGATACTAAACGAGGACAAATTACACAAACTTCTACAAAAATATGACCGTAACATTATACCCAAAATATATGCGTACTAGGCCGAAAAGCTACGTCATTCTGATAAACTGTGTGATTGATCGCAGTAGCCACCTAAAGTGATTGATGGGAGCCCCTCCAATGAGATAAGTTATGTAAATCAGCTTCTGTCCGTTAAGTTATATGCTTAAGTGGCACTTTGATGTATGCTAGTTGAGCTTAGTTAAGTTGGGCGTATTTTTCCTTTTGTGTTTGTTTTTTTTTTTTTGGGTTGCACGTTACATAAAATATCATGTCTGTTTTCCACATTGGGTTGGGCAGAGGTGTTACTTATTATAAACCCATTTTTCGCCAGTTATGATTCCCATGTGCGAGCCTATTCATATCAACAGGGAGCAAATGAAGACCCGAGGCCGATACTGGGAAATTCTAAATAGAAAAACCAATTAACATGATTTATTGCCCGAACTGAGACTAGTGGTGGCCCAGTGCTAACGAGGTCGTGACGGTGACGTCGTCGGTTCGAATCCGTCTGGCGCTTTACTTTTTGTAAATTATTTCTTCAACAAAGCTCTCAAAACGGTAATGGAAAACTTCGTGAGGCATCCGGTAAGTTCTAGAACCGAAAATTCGAAGACTCTACCAAACCGCACTGGGCCCGCGTGGTAGATTACGGCCCACTCCCTCTCACCAAGAGGAGGCCTGTGTCCCAGCAGTGGGAAATATATAGGCTGACTGTGATAATGAAAAGATCAAGAGATTTACGAGAATGTGCCGTAAAAGCGGATGTTTTCTTAATCGCAACCTCTATTAACCAGTAAACGGTATATCTCAGCAAAACTAATTAGCTAAATGTCAAAATATTTACAGGGTTATTTTATACTTCCATACGTTAATATCTCAAGATTCTAATCTGACGATATCCTTATCGTTTTATTAATTTCTTAATTGAGTCGTATCTTTCTAATTAATATGGTGACTTACTCTAACTTAACTCATTAGTTGACTAACTTAATGTTTATTCATTATCAACTTGTTATTTGCCACAAAAACAAGTTATATACGGTATATCAACATTACTAAAAAGGTTAAAGATCTGTCTATTTGGGCATAATTCAATATTTTAATTAATTAATTTGCATAATGTGGGAATTGAATGTGTGTTATACTGTATTAAGATGTGCAAATATTAACAACTTATTAATTAATAATAAATCATGGATCTAATATCCGCTCATGTGGTGCCGGGAGAACAGAATATCACCATCCCAATTCTTCCCGTGGGTGTAATAAAAGGCGACTAAGGGACGGGCGACTGACTAGAGAATGGGCAGCAGTGTTCTCTACGCATTTTACCACCATACTGCGATCGCCAACCCGCCTGAAAAGCGTGGCGATTATGGCAAACCCCCCATTTTCGGGGAGGGCTATATCCAGCAGTGGACGTCTTCCTTCTTCTTGAAATGATGATGATGATGAATCTAATAATGGCCCACTATAGCGTATGGCCCATCTGTTTGTCTGGAGATCGGATGTCTTCTATGAACATGTGATGCGGAGGAACGAGGAGAATTTCGAAAGGAAAGTTTTAAGTATGAATGTGGATGTCTATAAGGGTAGGAGAAGACCAAAGAATTATGGCTAGAAAGGAGGTGACTTCCGAGATGAAAACTAATAGAGAGTAAAAAGTCAAGGTCTCAAATAAATTGGTATCCTTTTACCAACCATTGGAGCTTGACTCAGAGGAAAACTTAGAATTATGATATCGCATATGACCCTACTATTGGTGGTTTTGGTCTGGTGTAAATTGGTGCCGGACGTAAAGAATAACACCACCCCATTTCTTCCCGTGGGTGTCGTAAAAGGCGACTAAAGGACTTACTAGAGAATGGGCAGCAGCGTTCTCTATGCATTTTACCACCATACTGCGATCGCCAACCCGTCTGCCAAGCGTGGCGATTATGGCAAAGCCCCCCAAATTGGGGGAGGCCTAAGTCCAGCAGTGGACGTCTTACGGCTGAAATGATGATGATGATGAAATTATGTAACGAACAAGATATACTCGTAAATCAATGCAATGGACAATTTTGGGTTTTTTTTTTTGTTGGCCTCTGCTGTCCTACTGCTAGATAAGAGCGTCTCCCAAAGAAAGGTAAAGTAAGGTATAAAAAGAGTATTTTATTCCCATACTCAAGAAGGTAAGTACCTAATACACAACTGCAAAATATAGTAAGAAAACTGATTAATAAAACTGTTAAGCAAACGAGAATTAAAATCAACACTTTATGCTATCTTGAATACTCTACAACATAAAATCTGCAATTCTGAATACCCACAATCAGCAAAAGCCGCGACTGGATACTAGTTCATCATAAATAAACATGATAGGTATCAGAGATTTAATCAAAAACATAAAATCACCGCTGTGAAACTCGTACAAATCATTAATCTTATCTAATACGACACGATATGTTAAACCGTCTGTCTGTTTACATAAAGCGCGGGAAAGAAATAGTTTTTTTACACAAATTTGTACCTACACGAAAACGCTTTAAAGGTTTGCTAAACATACATTCATCTCTCCTGCCCTTATCTCAATTTACTTGAGGTCCGCGCAACATATATTTTTCTTCCATAATTCTCTATTAGTCGTCATCTCAGTAGTCACCCCCTTTCTATCCATATCATAATTCACACAGTCCATCACAGTCCATCCAGTGGTTTGCTAAACATACACTGTAAAAAAACTAGAATGGGCATCTGAAATATCGAAGCAGTTACATTGCATGTACCGTGTGGTGCCGGACGTAAAGAATAACACCACCCCATTTCTTCCCGTGGGTGTCGTAAAATGCGACTAAGGGACTACTAGAGAATGGGCAGCAGCGTTCTCTATGCATTTTACGACCATACTGCGATCGCCAACCCGCCTGCCAAGCGTGGCGATTATGGCAAAGCCCCCCAAATTGGGGGAGGCCTAAGTCCAGCAGTGGACGTCTTACGGCTGAAATGATGACATTGCATGTTTGAAGAAAATAATGACTTTCATTTCGGACTCATATCCTGTATGTCGGATACATTGTGAGCTAAAACCACCGCAGCTTGGGTTCCTAAAAACGTCAACAAACGCTGCGTACCAACGAAGCCCTAAGCCGAGGTCCGTACCCCACAGGCACAAGCAAATCCGCGCCCAAAACCTTGTCATCACCAAGTTAATTATAGACGTTTACGGCCATCTTTCTAGTTTTCGCATAATAAAAATATCTGGTAGAGTAGAAAGCAATCGATGTGAGGCTGCATCGCCACAGAATGAGCCTTGTTAAGACTTTATGGCAATCAATGCATTGATAACTTCTATACGTATTATAAATTAAAAGTTGGATTTCGTGTCTGTCTGCTTGTATGCTGCAGTTTTCACTAGCATTAGGGAATGTATACCGGAGGGTTTAGGTTTAAAATACACTAGCTTTTGCCAGCGGCTTCGCCCACGTGGATATCTGAAAATATCCAACAGGAAAGTACAATATAAAAAGTATTAGACACTATTAGTGTGCTAAAATACGTTCTGACATTTTTGCGCCAAAACGGAACATACATACAGACAAACTGACAAACAGACAAAAATCCTTCGTTACTATTTTATTATTATAGAGAGATTGTAAAACAAACATACAATAAAGAAATGATGATAATTTTACGACAAGGGACATTTGTCTAAACTAATACGTACTATAAAGCGAAAAGACTTGATATTTTGTACGTTTTTTTGTTACACTTTCTTGCTAAAACTGCTGAACGGGTTTGATAAACGGGGATGAAAAGCGCATATATGTAGACCATGGCCTGGATTAGAACATAGGATCCTTTTTTATCCCGATACTCCCTCGGAATCGATATAGGTGTTGTGCGGGTGGAAACGCGAGGTGCAAAAAGTTTTAGTATATTGTACAGACGTAGACGCCAGTACATCAAGGTACCCGAAACTGTCAAATTTGCCCAATCAATCATGAACTAAATACTTTAGCGTTAAAGTTGAAAGCTTCAAGTGCTGGCGTCTGTACCTTCCAGGCGAACGAAGTCGCAGGCATAATCTAGTCATTCATGAATAGGAGAAATACGTGATTATATTGCCTAGTAATAAGACTTCATTATGATTAGTTTCTGTCCGTGAATGTCCACTGTTGTATGTGGGATTTGCAATAAGCCATACAATGGTTATTGTTGAAAGAAGTTTCGTAGATGGTTGATGGACTTTTCTCTCATTGGCAAACAAAAGTTAGCTACGGTCCATCCGCTTGATATTTTCCTCTTTAGAAAGCAATAGCCTGTTTTCTGTAAGGTTTCAAATTGGTTATAAGATAGGTATTTTTCATTTGTTTTATTTATGGTGAAAGCTGTAAGGTTGTAGTTTTGATCAAATTACTTTTTCATAATATAGTAATTTAATCGAGTTATATCGTGAATAATTTCGTCGCCACTGCTCTCAAAATGGTGAAGGAAAACATCGTGAGGAAACCGGCATGTCTTAGAGCCAAAAAATCAAAGACATGTGCCATCTACCAACCTGCACTGGCCCACACGAGAAGAGGTCTTTGTCCCAGCTGTGGGAACAGTATAGGCTGATTATGTATGTATTATATTTATAATCAAATTCATCCAAAAAAAAACGATGGATGGACTGTGTCAATGATGATATGGATAGAAACAGGGCATCCACCGAGATGACGAATAATAGAGAAGTGTGGAAACAAATTGACAAAATTGTTGCACCGACCCCAAAATAAATTCAGATGAGAAGAATGATGAGTCATTCAATTTTTATTTTATTTTTAACCAACCTGGGTATAGAACCCAAGACTTCATGATCAGCAGTGGCACTTGCTACCAATAGAACAACGAAGCAGTCCCTCAGTTCTAAGACGAGATGGAGCTAAGAAAGCAGACTATTTTTTTGTGGGTAGGAATTCATCAAATGACGTCTCTAGCTCTGGGTATAACAAGCAGCCTTAGCCAAACTTAATGTACGTATTATGGACTAACTTAAAGCCTACTAGCTTTTGCCAGCGACTTGGTCCGCGTAAATGTCGGTTATTGCGCACGCAGATGAAGTCGCGGAATAAAAAGTAGCCTATTTTCTTTCTTGGAGTTCAAACTTCCCTGTACCAAATTTCATCAAAATCTGTTCAGTGGCTTAATTGTGAAAGCGTAACAGATATACAGAGTTAATTTCGCATTTGTAATATTAGTATAGATATATGTAGATGAAAGGTGAAGTTGAAAGTTACGTACGTAAACAATAGAGAAATTGATTTACTTTTACAACAATATATTATCATTTACCCAGCTCGCTTCATTCTTCAAATCAACACAGAATTGTGTCCCTTATCAGATCTTTGAAATATTGTGCTTAATAACTGTGGTGAATAAACAGAGTGCCCACAATGGATAGATAGGCAACGCCTGGAGTTTATCTAATCTCATTTGATACAATGGAACTATTTCAATTGTACGTCTGTTTGATAGGGACTCACTGACATGAATTTTGGCGTGCGAAAATTGGAGCAAGTTGAGACAAAATTTTGGAATAACGTATTAGCGAATGGTATATTGTGGCGTGCTGCGACTGCCATAAAATATAAAATTAAAATTGAGAGTCATTTGTTCAAATTAGACAGTCAAAATCATATGTTGGTTTTCAAATCAAATTAAAACTCATTTATTTAAATAATGCTGAGAATCAGCTCTTTTCGAATGTCAAAATTACACGAGAGGGTCCCCAAAAAACGCCCGCCCTTCACCACTTCTTAGTGCTTTAACTGAAAAAAAAAGTGGTTAAACAATATTAAGATAAACTTGATCCTATACAATAGTAGCAAACTAAATAACATTACGAGACACAGAAAATTAAATTAAATCATTGACACCATAACGCCCGCCCTTCACAATTTCCTAGTTCTTTAGCTAGGAAGAAAAAGTGGCGCCACATACTCCCTAGCAGAGCACCTGCTTATTAGAAAGTTTCACTTACTATGACAAAAGGTACTGTTTCTCATTATCTAAGTTATGTATGTATAGTCTCTATGGTACTTGTGGTAAACATGGTGATTCAAATTCAAATTTTACGCATAAACAAGTGATCATATTATACAAGAAGAGTGGGTGGGCGACCTCCAAATTAAACCTATGAAATCTATCAAAAATATAACTTGAAAAACATAAAGTATACCTTGCTATAAAAATGAGATCAGACAAGGCAAAATAAAATCATCAGTATGAGATCAATTTAATCAAATAAAAAATAGTTTCAGGATTAATTGGATCATTTCAATCCAGATCGTCGCTTGGTGCCCTCTACCAGCAACGTCCTAAGCCGAGTTTCGTACCTCAAAGGGGGCGCCTTTAGCGAGTAGTTGCCCTTGTAAGTTTTTAAGCCCTGGCTTAATTTATTAAGGCGAGTTCGGTAAAGCAGCCGACAACCTCAAAGGGTGACCTGCAAAATGTTATAGCAAAAAAAAGATTAATTAGTGGAAATAATGTGGTTAGCGAACCAAAGTATCGTGATATCGTGCGAAACTGATAACCAATTTATTCAAAAGGTTTGTCTATTTTGATACCGAGAAAAGGCTACACAAATATTGATAAAAGTACGCAGTCACTTTCTAATAAAGCCTTTATGATGAGGTGTTAATTGGATAACTAACACATTATATCAAAAGCTCTTCGACCGACAGAGCTTTCGAAAAATTTACATAATTGTCAAATTAAAAATAAACAATCTTCACTAAAGTAAACATGAACAAGAGTCATTTTGCATAATAACCGTGACATTTAACAAACACTTGTGATTCTCAAGTACCTACGTTTGCAGTAAAGCCTAGGGTACTCCTAAATCGACTTTCCACACCATTTCACAAATCGAGAAGAGAAATCCGAGATAAATTCGTAAACAAACCAGTCATGATTAGCAACTACCCGGTTATTATTAACACTATCAATTTCTCTTTCTAAATGCTTACATTTTACATGAAATTGTGAGCTTTATCTATTCGAACGATCAATTTGCTCGCTTCAAGTAGCGTGAGTTTGTAAGTAGACAATCATGTTGGTGTTTTGCATAATTTTATTATTAGCTAATCTAGCGGGCAGTGTGTAGAGTGGCACGTCCATTTCAACGCAGCCATTTTCTCCTTTCCACTTTAATGAACTGAACCATTGTGGCTAGAAAGAAACTATGTAATGAGTTGGCGAAATATGAATTAGTGTGTTACATTATGTGTATTTCATGAGCAGTGGTGGCTCAGTGACAAAGGCTAAGGCAAACTTACAAGTTGTTGGCGATGAGTTCAAAATCAGAGAGGTGCGTTACTTTGTGATAATAATTTCATCACCACTGCTCTGAAAATGTTGAATGAAAACTTCGTGAGGAAACGGCATGTGCTAGAACAAAAAATCTGAAGATATGTGACATGGTGGATTACGGCCCACTCCCCCTCACAGAGAGGAGGCCTATGTCCCAGCAGTGGGAACAGGCTGTGGGTATAGGCTGATTATGTATTCCTATCCTACTTATAATTTCTGAAGTGTAATATTGTTTGCTTACATGAGTTTTAAGATTGAACATATCACATTTATAAAAACAACCTTTTGCGAGGGGCTTCCTCCGCATGTACGTCGGATATTATCACTCGGGAACGTACTACCGAGATTAGTCTCCTTTGTGTTAATCAAGTTTACCAACGATCTATGTGTCAAATTTCTTCTAAATCCGTTTGGTGGTTTTTGGGTGATTGAGTAACAGACATTTTTAAACATACAAACTTCCACAATTAAGATAATATTAGTAAGATTACATCTTATTTTCAGCATGAATCACCGAGAGTTTTATAGGTAGGTAAATTGATTAAGAAAATAAAAGAATTTTTGGGTTATCCTACTAATAATATTATAAACGCGAAAGTTTGTATGTATGGATGTATAGATGTATGGATGTTTGTTACTCTTTCACGCAAAAACTACTGAACGGATTTGGATGAAATTTGGAACACAGTTAGTTATAACCTGAATTAACACATAGGGTACTTTTTATTCCGGTAGTACGTTCCCGCGGGATATTTTCCGAACTCCACGGGGCGAAGCCGCAGGCAAAAGCTAGTAAATTAATATTTTATATTCTTCACATTACATTTTTATCAACAAATCTTCACGGAAACATAAAAATCTCAATAAATATCGACGAGAACGCGCCCAGTACTAAAGTGTGCCAACACCTGCACACGCGACTGACCCGGGTACATAGAGTACAGTCGACAAAACAGCTTCATTGAGCTGCAGGCAAATAATCTACAGCTCAAGGCATATACTATATACTTGTCAAAACCTATATTACAGTTATTTAAGCTGCTTTGTATCGGTGCGAATATTTTATGTCAATTATTTTTTTTCTTAATTGTGCAGTCTTTATTTTTCTTCCTATCTGTAAGTAAAACTTAGACTTTTCAAGAATGACAACAATTATGGCAGCACTTACTTATGAATTGCTAACCTGTAAAATTTTAATTTTACACACAGAGGAATATTACGTAGGTAGTGCAAATAGCTGCACAACGCACGTGAAAAAAAAACCACCCTTTCCCTTTCAAGACGCATTATTGAAACATTTATTATTAATTGATGTGCAAACAAAATTAATAAAATAATATCCTAACACCAAACCTAAGAGCAAAATTATTCATTTGAATCATACATCAAATCCCACTTCGTCGAACGACGCGCCATTGATTTGACGACTCGCACATGGGTTAAAGTTCAACACGGAGCTGTACGAGTCTTTTGCTGACTGCATACTAATCTGTTTTGCTGTCTATACATTGTGTACTGAGCGAACGAAAGCGACATCTGACACGCTTTGTATGTGAGTGAGGTAACTTAATATTGTGAATCGGTTGTAGTTCGGAGAAATGTCGGTGTTTTTCGATGAGTAAATATATACATAGATAAGATCTTCATACTTTTTTTATGGGTGGGAAATCATTAAATGATGTCTCCCGATCTGGACGTGTCAAACTTTTACTGACTAAAACCCACCCGTGTTCCTACAGTTGCCTATATGCCAGGGCCATGGTAACTATTTCGAACAAATCTCGCGACCCTAGCAGAGATCTTCATAAAAGTAAAGCGTAAAAAAGTAAAGAAAACGCCTGCTTGGATTCGAACTCACGACCTACAACTCGTGAGTCGCAGTCTTTACCACTGCTCAGAATGTTACCATAGTAAAATTTCTAACCATTATAGTTATTAGTTAATAAATAATGACTATGGGTAGTATCTTAGTCTAGAATAACAAAATGTCTACCACACATAGGGTCAAGGGGATCACTTAGGTCTCACATTCAGACCCAATTCAACCTGCCAGGGTCGCGATTGTTCGAAAGATACCGTGACCCTGGCACATGGGCAACTGAAGGAACACGGGTGGGTTTTAGTCAGTAAAAGTCTGACATGCCCTCCCACTCCGCCCAGAGCGGGAGAAGTCATTTGATGATTTCCCATCCAGAAAAAAAAAGACCCAATTCAATTAATTAAGTCGAGTCCTAAATTACTTCTGACCAACGAACAGATACTAGATCAGACTGTTACTATTCCAATGAACCAATCAATCTCATTGAATTAATTGGATTTGACACCCACATTGAATATGTAAATGTATAGGTGCCTAACAAATGATGGCGTTAAATCTTATTGTAAGCCAGATACAACTCATTTGTTTAGATCATTTCGACCTTTTAGTTTAAAATTGTTAAGCTTTTAAGACGAATTGTGTAATTTGTGTTTCATTATCAAATTTTAAACCAACATTTTTATTTGCAACTAGCTTCTGCTCGCGACTTCGTTCGCGTCCAATTATTGCTGCCCTGACCCTTCCCGTCACATCGAATTGACCGCCAGTTTTTGCCTATGTTTCGTTGCTGCTCCGCTCCTTTCGATTGTATCGTGATGTTATGTAGCCTATAGCCTTCCTCAATAAATAAGCTACCCAACACATAAGAATTTTTCAATTCAGACTAGTAGTTCCTGAGATTACCGCGTTCAACCAAATAAACAAACAAACTCTTCAGCTTTATAATACTATAGTATCGATTGCCGTTGAAAATAGATAAACTAGTGGTACTGTAAGATGGAGCCTGTGACAGCTCACATATTATGAAATAAAAAAACTAAAAAGTGAAAAATTACAGTTAGTTCCGAAGTTTGTCACTTTGTAGTGTTTACAAGGCGGTCCTAGGTTCAACTACCAAAGCGAGCAGTGTTATTGAGATTTTTCATCAGGAATGTCTTAGTATCAGCCCTAAGTTTCCATTTGACTCCAGTTTGATGGCAATACTCGCGCTCCCAATTACATGGGACTATAAAATAACTGCGAAATGTGGGTAGACTATAAGTATATCTCTGACTGACAGTTCAAAAATTATAGGCATGATGCTATTATATATTCTACATTAACTATGTGTGCTCACAAACAAGCTCATATGTTTTAGTGTAGGGGTAACACCTTGGCAGAGTAGTATTGTAAAAATTCCGGTCACACAACATTTCTACAGCAAAATTCTATAAGTACATGCCCCACAAATGACAGAACAAATATAAACAAATCTTGAACATAAGCTCCGAGAAAAACTTAGAAATTTTCTAACAAGTTTTCTTCGAAACTCGTATGTACCCGACAGTGGAGAGCCTAGTGAGACAGCTCCATTATTCAGGTGCCAACACTTAATACTTTGTATCACCACAAAAGAGTGAAAACGTTTGAAATATCGCGTACTAACACTTTGTATGGGAAAAACTTAACACGAACTTAACTAAGTAAAGTTACTTGGAAATAGGGCGCTAGTTTTCGTGTCATTCTTTCACGGTCGCTTTCCAGAACGCTAAATGGGAGATATCTAATGACTAAAGTTCTATGAGACTTACAGGTATTTATTTTGAGTGAGCTTGTGATTTGTTTTTCCACCTATTCGGTGAAATTTTTACTAATATTACCAACTCTAAAATGGAAATTATTTCGAAAGGTAAATCTTTGATAAATCTGTAACTAGGCAGGAATCTCTGGTTAACATCCAGGCTCGAACAGCTCAAATTTCGCTTATAATTCATTTTAATAAGAAGATATTAACGCAAGCTGTTACCTACTTCGGAACGACTTTGGATAAAAAAATCATTTAACATTTCGCTACAACCTACCCAGCTTATAATACAAAATGATTTTATTATATATCTTAAGTTCTCACTCAATTGTTACTCAACGGGTCACAGCAATGAGAAATAATACCCCACTGTAATACAGTATCAACTAGTACGGGGGTATTCTGACTGTTAGGCGGCCTTATATATTGTAATGTCAACAGTATCTTACGGTTATAAATTGTACACAAACATATAATAAAATAAAATGATGTCTCGTAAAAACGAATAACAGAGTTAGAGGTAACCCTAGTAAATAATAAAATATACCTAATAGTGATGGGACTACGAAGCCTATTCATGTATTTTTTTGTGTATGTACAGTTTAATTTAAACAGTTTACGAAGTATCTATATATATCTTGATCTCCAAAGTGGTATAAGTCTCTTCATAAACAACCTACAAA
The DNA here is from genome assembly GCA_947507805.1 of Aporophyla nigra. Taxonomy (NCBI): domain Eukaryota; kingdom Metazoa; phylum Arthropoda; class Insecta; order Lepidoptera; family Noctuidae; genus Aporophyla; species Aporophyla nigra. The sequence continues at coordinate 19,413,555 of OX382307.1, read as the reverse complement.
ATCACGTGCTCTCTTATCTACAGCAACAAACTTAAGACACACGACCGGAATCAAACTAGTCCGAGTGTCCGACGGAACATTTCTTGTCGTTTGCCTCACGGACTATTAGCTCCATTGTAGGGCGTAATTGTAGGATTTCCGCGCGATGTGCAAATAGTTTCTCCGACACGTCGAAAGTAGTCGGCGTGGACGAAATGACCGACTGACACGAGAGAGCCCTACTGTTTGTTTTAAGGGCTATACGCGTGTTTGTTTTTTGTTGGTGCGGTTTTAAGCAGTTAAATACACAGGTTGGTGGTTTAATGTTATTATTTGGCACTGATACTAGTTTACTCAGGTATTTATAACAAAGGTGCAATTCTCGTAATTTTAAGAACGTTCACAGTCTGATCTATCTCAAACTGTCAAGAATACTTCGAATTTCCAAAACTTTTTGAATTTTTTTTGACATTTTGAAATTTTTTTGACATTTGGTGGTCTCCGAGATGAGACTGCGGCTATTTTATTTAACGTTTTCATTTGCGAGAATTGCCCATCTAGTGTCAAATAAATAACGATATCAAAATAAATATTATTTTGACCTTTCAAAACGTGTACCTACATGAATTCTGTTAGGTTAGATTGTCAGTAGGTTGTTAGCGTATCGTGTTGACAGAGTTAAGTAATGGATACCAAATGGTGTACCAATCTTAAATGTGGGCGCCTAAAATACATACAAAGTATGCTAACACTTTAGACCTATTTTGGGAACTTCTCGTCCTTGAGACATTAATTTTACGCTGAGTGGCTGTAACTCTAGCTAAAGCATACGTACTTTTAGCGCTACAAGGATTTTTGGGACGTGGCCGCCATTTGTTTACCAGCAGAGCTGTCAAAGTCATTCAGACACTAAAAGGTCACTGAAGAACATGTAGCGAGCTTATTCTAGATTCTTAAGATCTTTAAATTCTCTCACACTACTTATCGTGGGCAAAGAAATTGCTGCGATCCTTACAAACTTCTTATACATCGTATACGATCATACTTCTAGTCATACACGCACGCCTGTTGCGAGTTCTATGCACCTGACCTTTCTGAAGAACATCACCAATAAGGTCACTATGTGTTCGTGTGGAAATCCTCATGGATGTCCTCCACCCTGGGGTGGGACCCCTCCGGGTCTCTCAGACTTCTACTGACTAAAACCACATGGTGTTCTGCTGCTACCTTTAGCCGGGGTGCTGGAGTGCTTGCGCATTTCGTCACGCTCCCCCGGCTAGGTGTTGGCCCGCATGAATACATGTCACCATAACGGCCACGAATGGCCGCAGTTCCATCAGAGACAGGCGCGCGCGGAACACGGCGCGCCGCCGTCACGGGCCTTTCTCTGTTCAGGCAACAAACTCCCCAAGTTTGTTGCCTGCAGGCCTCACCCTAAGGCGGCCGGAGATCATTTCGCACCCTCCGGCGCCCGGTTACCTTTCTGCGGATTGGACGGGAGGTTGTGTCCTCCCTCTCCCTTTCCGCCGCTTCCTTCGCGACCATCACCTCCTCGCAGAAGGAAGCGACGGCGTCCCACGCGCTCTCACTCCCGAGCATGTACTGAACCATGCTCGGAAGCGAGATTCTATCCACAGCACCAACCGCCATGACGAGGTCATGGCGCTGCACTGCCCAAGCAGGGCATTCCTCAAGAGTATGCTGCACCGTGTCGTCAGGACATTTGCAATGGTGGCAACCGGGTGTCGGTTCCCGGCCTATGCGGCACAGGTACTTACCGAAACATCCATGTCCGGACAGGACCTGTGTCAGCCGGAAAGTAAGGGCGCCATGCCGTCTCTCCAGCCACTCCCTCGTAACGGGTCTTACCGCTGCTACAGTGGCATGCCCTGCGCTGGGTTGCGCAAGTCGCTGTTACCACTCCACCACTAGGGTCTGGTGGACCTCAGCATGACGAGGCATCATGGGCTCGCCCCCCTCTAGCGCGTCCCTACGGCTCTCTGTGGTCTTTTCAATACTGCAGTGTTGCGGGCCGCAGGTTGTCCGTCCATACTATATGTTCTCCTAGGGTGACCTCTCCCGATATTTTCACTTACATCTGCCTTGTAAATACACCTTGTAAGTCACCCTTCATTCATTCTTTCAACATGACCAAACCATCTAAGCATACACTTTTCAATTTTTGTAACTACATCTTCTTTTAAACCGCATCCGACTTTATCACGAAATCTTGATCATGTTTGACGCAATAAACGTTTCTATACCCACACTTTTTCTACGATCCGAAAGGCCCATAAACTTTGGTCCACGACTCAGTTTCCGCCACTTTCCACACGCGGAGAAATGTTTGCGCATCTCACGGAAATCCTACAATTACGCCCACTATCTCTAACTTATCACTGATGTCTGCTAGATAAGGTGGAGTTTCTCTTCGTAATCATAACATGACATAAAGGCAAAGGACAGATAAGTGATTGTTAGGGGCTTCAGGGCTTCAAACACAGATGACGGTGCGGTAAAGTGCGGGGCTGACGATGTGCTTTTGTTTTGATTATGCCTTCGATGTGATATGAAAGGCAGGGAGGAATTTATGCCCAGCAGTTGACTGGTCAGTTTAATGTATTAAATGGTGATTGATGTCTTAGACTAGCTCAGAATAAACAGAGTAGGAACGTATGGTAGAATATCTTAAATTCGTGTTCCTATATATATTTTTGTTTTTTTTTTAATCATGCACCATTTTATTACCAATCTATAGAGTCGAAAATTGTTTTGAAATGTCCATAACTTCAAGTAAGCGCTGAAAAGTTAGTCTGAACTTTAAGAGACTGTGACCTGTGAATTTATTGCGAAGAATTTTTTCAGAGTAGTCAGATAAGAAACGCCGATCTCAAATAGTTTTAAAACTATGATTGACGTGTTAAAGTGTTTGTACAAACCTACTAAGATAAATAAAATTATTTACCATGAAATATGTAATGTATGTAAGTAAACATTCGATCGCCTGAGAATATAATGGAAGACAAAATAAGGGTCTTTAAAATCAGTAGCCACATTTACCAAAGACTGCATTCCAATTTAAAGCATAATCTTGGATCTTGAACACAACATCGTTGAAGCAACATTGGTGAAAATTCTATTGTCTCCGAGATACAGAATTTTGTTGAAATGCAAATAACTATTTGCGACAGCGCAATACTCCGAAGCTATCTAGTTCAAGTAGCATAATAGTTATTTTATTGTTCGTAAGCATTTATGTGAACAATAACGCACCTAGTTCTAAGCCTTTGGGTATTTTAGTTGGAATAGTAACACTATGTACCATCTCAAGGTTTTCCCAGTATCAATTAATCATGTTATTTAATGTCTTCTGTAACTTCATTCATATTTGTTATAATAATTTCGTGTAAGGGTGTGCAAAAACTGCATGTAACGTACCTACAGAATCATAACATGTTCAAAATTCTAAGTTTAACCACAACTAGCTGTTGCCCGCGACTTCATCTGCGTTCCAAGATAAAAATAACCTTTGTGCTTACTAACAACATGGTCTATTTGTGCTCCAAATTTCATACAAATCCAGTTAGCCGTTTAGGCGTGAAAGCGTTACAAACAAACTTATTTTCGCACTTATAATTTTAGTGAGCACGGTAAACATCGAGGCTGACTCTGAATTATAAAGGTTTTTGAATTATAAAGGTCAACAACTTTTAAGAACAATCTGCAGCCCGCGGCTTCTCCTGCTTGATTATAATAAAATACCATTTATAATTTCAATATTCCAAAAATAGATATCCGCCCTTTATAAATCCTGAAAATATTGATACTAGCCCAACATGATCAGTACCATCGAGTCGTCAAGTACTTTTACAAGATCGGTACAGCCGGGGAGTAAAGTGGATAGCAGTGATCGAAAGTGAAGAGTGTACTTACTAAACAACTTGAAAGCTTTTACTATAGCAGTAGAGAGAGCACTTATCGTGGAAATGTGAGACTTTCCTTCACGAGGTTTTTTGATGTTCTTAAGTACGTATGAGTTTGTACGGTCGAGTTAAGTAAGTTGTCAGGTCGTGTACGCACGTGTAGATAAATTAAGTAGGCTGAAGAAAATGTTTTTTTGTTATTTAGAAAGTCGCCTAAATTCAAACAAAATAGGTAACCATAGATATTAACTTTAATGTTTAAGTTTAAATAGAAACAAAGAACATGTTTTTAAAAGAGTAACCGTGGAGTTTCTTGCCGGCTCTTCTCCATAGGAATCAATAATTTGGAACAGTGCACCTAGATTCTGATGTTTCATAAGTGCCCTTGTAGGTTTATGTGACATAAACACATTTTGATTTGATTTGATATGTTTATTTGAAGTAATACATGACGCAAACATAAAAAACAGGTTAGAAATTTTGCGTCATATCCAGGCAAAACAACTATTGCTCAGAAAAATACCACGCCCATATAAGACAGCCCCGGGCGCTGATTCAAATCACATTCTATTAAAACTCTTCATTATTTAAATTATAGCAAATTCGATATACTTAATTCTACTAAAGATCCAATAAACATACAGTACAAATTATGATGAAAACACGCCGCATTTTAACTGTCAAAAAACACATCTCTTTATCAAAGCTTACAATTTACAAAACCCATTCATAAAAAACGTTTGCCCAACTTATCCCATCTTCACAGACAGCATGGCGCCCCCACATAAGGGCCACGTGAGACAAATAAAGGTGTGTGTTAGATCCCATCACACCATAATTTGTATGAAAGTGAAACCACTTCGCTTTCTTTACACGACCTAGAGTTTGGGACACGGAAATAAACTACGTAAACATTTCCGGAAAAGTAGAAATAATTTCACACGTTTCTTGTGATATTGACGTAAATTGAAAAGAAAATGTTTTGGTATGTTAACAACTGGCAAGAAATTTTTTAATCGTATTTCAGCGTCGGTATAACGGCAGCTGCAGCTGGAATGTACCTGGGAACTCACGTATGTATGAGGCTTGCAGCTCAGTAATAACATAAAGTCGATCGACCAAGTTAAGTTACACTTGACGTGGTCGGTCTCTGGATGGGTGACCATCTCAACATACTTCAAACATACCCTTTCTATACTCATTCCTAGAAATGATTATTTGTATGCAACCAGTGTTCCTCGCTCTAAGTGAATAAATTATATTCTATTAACTGTGTTATTCTGCTTTTGAGAAATCAATGTCTAAAACCATAAGGGGCTCGTGGTTAAGTAACAACATTTGCACTGTTCAATCCTTCAGGTTAAGCTACATATACCGTGGTTGGTCCGAGGAAAGGTTCCATGGTTCTTTACATACCAAGACTATCAAGTGCCTCGAAAATCATGTGAAATTGTTGGTCCCGGGTATCATTCTTGGATATTTGACAATCGTTACGGGTCGTCAGAAGCACGAAAGTGTGACAACCAGTCGTATCAACAGGTATTGTATTATCCTGTAACTGGGTACTGGAGATCAGATAGGCAATTTCTCCATACCTACTGGTATTTGGTTAGACTGGAAACCTACCCCAACATACACTTGTTCATCTCTTCCAAACAGTCACAACATACATACACTTATCACATACATACACTTATCACATACACACTCTTATCACATACACACACTCTTCACATACACACACTTTTCACATACACACACTTATCACATACACACTCTTATCACATACACACACTCTTTATATACACACACTTTTCACATCCACACTAACACTCATCACATACTCGTACATATGCTCATCACATGCACATATCATTTTCGTTACCTTTTAGTTTGTAGTTTTAGTGAAATTTACTAAACCGTTGCTTTAGTTTACCAAAATTCATATTATATGTGGAAAGAGACTGGATCCTGCGACACAGGGTATCATAGTGCGGGATCCAGTGTCACATCTAAATACTGTAAAATGTTTATGAACCAATAAACATATTACTATTACTATATTACTATTACATAGCTGAGAAAAGGCCAGGCAGTTGTATAGATAGGTATCTCCTAATGAAATAAATGTAACCCTTTTAATGGACTAATTTGAACTTATGTGCCTACGCCTACATAAATTTATTTTTATCTGCAGTAAAACATTTATACACAAACAGCTTTAATACAGATACAGAAAATTAAGGTATGAAACGGGCTTCCAAAGTGCAATTAAATCGCGTTATCTCAATAATTAATACATGCAGATTAAATAATTAAGATTGCATTACTATTAATGTCTGTTCCATTCTCACAATTAAAGCTCACAAAGATGATAACATATTTTTCTGAAAGAATAAACAGAGAATATTTTTTCTCACGACTCCATAGGCGATGAAGCGTAAAACAAATACTGCCATATTTTACGGACTATTCCATTCGGATTAAATGGTCCGTAATAAAGCATTTACTTTCCGATAAGCAGGTTTATATAACTACATAAAGTTATACGGTAAGGTTAGGTACCTATAAGACTGCCTCGTTGGTCGGGAGGTCCCTGGATTCAAATCGCAGGTCGGGCAAAGTGTTAGTATTTCCATCTGGAATTTCTCAGTAACACCCATTTCTTTTCTGGGTGGGAATTCATCAAACGACGTCTTCCGCTCTGGGCGGAGTGAGAGAGCGTGTCAGGTTACTGACTAAAACCAACCCGTGTTCCTTCAGTTACCTGTGCCATCTCAGTAATAGCCTGGAGTATGAATTTATCCTATAAATACACCTCTGCCTTCCTTCTAAACAAGCATAAGCAAAATTAGCCAATAATGTTCCCACTGCTGGGACACAGGATTATGTTCTGCGAGAAGAAGTGCGCCATGATCTACCAGTGTGGGTTTTTTGATGATAATTTGGATGTAGTTAAGCGAAAAGGATCCAATCCACATTCAGTTAATTTTGAAATATTGACGTTTGAAGTTAAAGAGGTATTTTTTTCATTACTTAAAAAAAAATTGTCTATGGAATATTAACACGTTTTTTCATTAGTATATGAACATATTCTGTTACAAGTACTAGTTAATAACCAGAAAGTTTGAATAGTTTATACTGAAAAAAAAAATTAAGAAGCGCCATACAATTGGTTCTAAAGTTTAAAGTATACGAAAAATAAAGCTATTTTTAGCTAGGGCGTTTTTACTGACTCGTAGTATGTATAATTTGGATCAGTTTGGTGCGTTTAACTCATTTTTGACCAAGTTGTGGATTGAATCCTTTTTGCTTAACTAGGTAGGTACGTCCAATTATTTTCGAATTTTTGGTTCTAATACATGCCGGTTTCCTTACGATGTTTAACTTCACCGTTTTGAGAGTAGAGAGTAGTAATTAAATTAAATACACAAAGTAAAAACTTCCTGGGTTCAAACTTACAACCAAAACTTGTGAATCGTGGCTGATACCACGGGGCTATCTTTACTCATCATCATCAACATCAGCAGCCTATAATGTTCCCACTGTTGGGACAAAGGCCTCTTCTCAGTGACAGGGAGTGGGCCGTAATACACCACGCGGGCCCAGTGCGGGTTGGGAGATGCCACATGTCTTCGAATTTTTGGTCCTAAGACATGCCGGTTTCCTCACGATGTTTTCCTTCACCTTTATTCATACCACTGCTCAAAAAAATAAGCGTGAGTTGTATAATTAAAGTTACAAACAATAAGAATGCTGTTACCATGGGACTTTGCGTGCCTTTGAAAGAAAAGATAAAAGTGAGAATGAGAAATGAGACTGATCAGCTGTTACATTTTGTTGTTAATTTGTGTGGGAAAATGTTGCATGACTTACATAAAGTGTTTAGTTTCTTCAAGCCATGCAACATTTTTTATTAATTGTTTATAAACAGGTACACTTGTGTACAAACATCTACTTGACAAGCCCTCCTAACTTAAAAGGGTCTTAACGCTTTGTTTTAAAAGCTTTAAGCTTTTCATAGTACTGTAGTCTAGTGCAAACTGATTTCTGAAATTAAAATGACGTTGTATCACTTCATCGTATCTGCCATAAGCTGTCCACTGCTGGACTAAGGCCTCCCCCGATTTGAGGAGCTTTGCCATAATCGCCACACTTGGCAGGCGGGTTGGCAAGCGCAGTATGGTGGTAAAATGCATAGAGAACGCTGCTACCCATTGGTCTAGTAAGTCCCTTAGTCGTCTTTTACGACACCCACGGGAAGAAATGGGGTGATGGTATTCTCGCTTGCTTATTCACTCATTATCAATGACCAATTATCAACAGTCTGCTCATTTGTAAAACTTATGTCTAACAATTAATTTTCCATTTTAGGATTGCAGTACTTGTCACAGTAAACTGAGTAAAAATTTTGACAAATAGATATTCGGTAACAAATCCCATTTGAAAACAACGATATGTCTTCATTATTTTCACATTTTGGCAAAAATATCTATAAATCAAATAGCTCACCGTTCTGCCATTGTTCGTAATTTACAGCTGTGCAAAAAATTATGATTTTCTTTTGCAAATATCACAAATTCTAGTCGTTCACATACAAACGTATTTTTATGTGATAAGATCCGTAATAATGTGTTAAAAAGTTTGAATGTCCATAAATAATATTTGACTTAGTTATTAATAAAAATGCCATCGTCACAGTACCATAACTTTATCAACTTTTTCATTATGTAATTAATTCATTTCAGCTTACACAAGCACCATTTTAACCATCACAATTACCATTTTAACCGCTACAGGGATCAAATTGATCGTAAATCGTCGACGGTCTATTATTAAAAAAAAAACTCTAACTTCAAATCCGACTCGTAAGTAGTTCCAGAGATTAGTGTGTTCAAACATACATACAAACTCTTCAGCTTTATAAAAAAAAAAAAAACATTTTCAGCTGCATTATTTTGCTATAGATTTGGCAAATAACATACTTCTCTGCCAATTTTCATGAAAAACTACTACAGTACCTATCTGAAAATCTTAAATCTTCGACAGAGCCTCAGAGCTTACACCCAACCCTTTATCAAGAAGTTTTAGACCATTAACATTTCTGTATAATAACACAAACTAATAACTCTTAAAATAATACGCAGGGACCAGGATTTGTGTGAATATTTGAATAGGGCTTGGAACATAAATATATCAGTACAGAGAACTAAGCGTTAATGCTAGCAAATAATGTGTCTACAATGTTGTGATAGCATTTACATAGAAATAATCAGGTTGTTTCAATGTATATGGTTTATAGACCAATTGGAATAAATTAATGTCTAAAGGAGGAGACGGAAGATGGTGAAACGTTTGCTTAGAAAATATAATGAAGGTGTGTAGATTTTTCCTCAGTATTTTTTAACTATTATAAGCTTTTATTTAATTTCATTTGATGTCCTGGAATAGTGAAATCAAATATTACACCCAGTTTCACTGAAACTATCAGGCTGAAATTCGGCACACTCGTTTGGTTTTCGTGATTTCTTTAATATTTCAAAAAATATTTTTCTTTTCATTGACACTATTACATATCCCATTTATTCCAGCGGGTGTCGTAAAAGGCGAAAAAAGACTTATTTCCTAGATAATGGGCAGCAGCATTCTCTATGCATTTTACCACTATCTAGCAAACCCCTCCAAATTGGGGGGGGGGGGGGCTTATATACAGCAGTGGACGTCTTTTGGCTGAAATGATTATGATGATGAGACACTATTAAAGAGCTAAAATTACATAAAAATAATTACCACAAAAACCATTCAAAATGGCGCAGATTATAATAATAAATAAACTGACTCCCTTGCCTTATTTAGTAGTTAGGTCAACAATGACGCCGCCAAATTCATCAATAAATTATAGGGCAGAAGAACAGACTGTATACGACCACTTATTATGCAAAACAAAAAAAAGCCTTTAAGCTTAGGCAAGCGGATAAAAAACACATCAACCTCTGAAACCGTAACTCTACATGGGCCATAAAACCAGCGGAGATAATCCGTGGTTTACGGCACAGCGATAGGCGCGAGTGACCGCGAAGCAAAGTTTATAAAACGCCAGACTTTGTTTGTGACCCAATTGTTTGAAACTAGACTACAAAGAGATGAAAGAGTGAGGACTATTATGGAAAGTCAAAGCTTTTTTTTTTCAAACTAGCTTTTCCCAGCGGCTTTCCTAGCGTGGAGGCCAGAAAATATCCCGCGGGAACGTACTACCGGGATAAAAAGTACACTGTGTGTTAATCCAGGTAATAAACTACCTGTGTGCCAAATTTCATCCGAATCCGTTCAGTAGTTTCTGCGTGAAACAGTAACAAACATTCATACATCCTCACAAACTTTCAGATTGATAATAATCGTAGGATAGACGCATGCACAAAATTTATAACAAATAAAATAGAATTAATTCTAATCGCTCCTTCCAAAAGTTAGTTGGAATGGAGAAGATTGGACAAGAAATTCTTCAGATTGAAATGATTTACAGTATTTGAATACATACAAACAAACAAAAAGTATATGTGAAAACAATGCACCTTGAATAAATTACCGGATAGAATTCCCGGGTCAGGCAAAGTTTTATATTATTTTTAACCGACTTCAAAAAAAGGAGGAGGTTATTTCATCACGAATTAATATTAGTAGCCCAGCGTATTTATTGTATAACCGGGATCAGACAAAAGACTCGCCTCCTATAAAATGGAACATCTGTACTATACATACGTCTACACTGTACTATAGGTACATCATCATCATCATCATTTCAGCCGTAAGACGTCCACTGCTGGACTTAGGCCTCCCCCAATTTGGGGGGCTTTGCCATAATCGCCACGCTTGGCAGGCGGGTTGGCTATCGTAGTATGGTTGTAAAATACATAGAGAACGCTGCTGCCCATTCTCTAGTAAGTCCCTTAGTCGCCTTTTACGACACCCACGGGAAGAAATGGGGTAGTGTTATTCTTTACGTCCGGCACCACACGGTATAGGTACACCTCTGACTATTTCTTCAAGACATAAATGCGTGTTATGTATGGTATGTATTTTAGAATTCACTTTTTGGTAGAATACGTAAAATGTAAAGATTAAATTCTTGGTTTACGACCCACAGCGTGTTATAAGACACAGTCTTTGTTGGTGACCCAAAAACTGAAACAATGTTTCAAGCTACAAAGGAACTATATTGAGACTGTTAGGTAGCCAAATATCGGGTCAGTCAAATATTATGATGGTGAACAATGTATTTGATATTTTAATAGACTCTAAAGCCTCTGAACTATTGGGTCAAGTGGGCCATGTAGCACTGAATAAGAAATTAGAACTCTCGTCAACATTTCTTTCCTAGCTTGTGGCTGAGTTTTAGCTACAGTCACACGGGTCAATCAATCAGGTTAAGCTACGCTTGCCGCGGTTTCCTCCGTGGATGGGTGACCATCTTTACATACGAAGTCCCGTCCTTGTCTCGGAAAGCACGTTAAGCCGTTGGTATTGGCGGTCACTCGTGGATATTTGACAGACGTTACGAGTCGACAGAAGCCCGAAGTCTGACAACCAGTCTTGCCAAGGGATAAGGTGTTACCCAGTAACTGGTTGTTGAGGTCAGATAGGCAGTTGCTCTTGGTAAAATATTGTTATTCAGCTGCATCCGGTTAGACTGGAAGCTGATTCCAATATAGTTGGGAAAAGACTAGGCAGATGCTGTGTCCAAAGTTATGTCGTAGACGTTTACTTCAAGAAAATAAAAACCGCTAATAATGTAACTTATGTAGTCGAACAACACAAAACATTTCAGTTGCCATATTTTCTTCTCAATGATCACAATACGAAAAATACAGTTTGACTCAAAGAGCCATGAACAATATTTTTCTAAATAATAAACAAGTGAATAAATGTTACATTTCTATAAAAAAGAAACCGTATTTCGCTTCCATTATCTTCAGTCCAATAAAGTAAAATGAAATATTTACTACAGACTGAAAAAGAAAACTATTTTCTTTGTCAAAAGCAAATCTTTTCATCCCATATTTCATTACTTTACAGAACTAGATACATTTTTATCTTAGAACAAATAAAAAGTTCTTAGTAAAGACAATCTTAAATTAAAGATAAAAGTCCCATTATCTGCGAGTAATCAAAGTGGCTTAAGTCCCTTTTGTAAGTTGTAAAGAAAGGAAAAAAAAAAACTTTTGGTAAGCGTTGAAATATTGGCGCTGTAATTTCACGTTCATTTCAACAGTTCAGAACTCCTGACATTTCTTTTATTCTCTTGGAAGGAGAATAATCGAAGTTTTTGAACAATATTTTAATAAAAGCCGTGCGATGTACCTAATTGATTTTTTGTACTTTGGCAGATGCTGGAATTGGGTTCATTCACACGCAAGATGGAACTTGGCACGATTTTGAGGGCCATAATCCGGACCAATGAATAAAATAAAAGTAACTTGGCACTTTGTTTGTTAACGTGAAAAATATTGAGGACATAAATCAGTCTTCTGAAAACTTCGTTTCATTGAGTAAACTGCAAAGAAGTTTAATTAATACGAAACTCGAACCTTAAGGATCACTTCAAATTATCAAGTAAATCACCAAGTTTTTATTATTAATGTATTCTTATGAAGACACAAGAAAATTATCAAACATGAAAAAACGATAATCATTACACAATGCCATTGAAACAGGAATAGGCTTTTTCCTATCATAATCAATTTCCACGACTTTTCAAGTAAACACAGTTTTCAAGTAACAGTTGTATCTTCAATTGATTTATCAAAATCAATTGAAGATACAAATTCAGCAAAATACAACAAATACCAAAGAAGAACGAAAGTAAGTTAGTGCTTACTGACGTCACTTTGCTGATAAGTAGTGAACAGTCGCCTGATTGCGCACACGCACCGTACAAACACTGTGATAACTACGTCATCGCGTTTGTGCGTCGACTCCTTAACTGGAGCAACCGATAGTATCGCTGTATTAAGTCTTATTTCAGAAGTAAATAAAATAAAGTGAGGTGTTTCCTATTCTATGGTGCAATGATACAAACCAGAATTTACTGTATTGAAATAGTTTTGAAACATAAGTTTATTAAGTTGCACATGGAAAGAAAAACAGCTTTAAACTTGGTGGAATGATTTTGGGCAGAAGTTCTTTCAATAACACTGTCACAATTTTTTTCAAAGCGGTGATTTCAAAAGACGCTTGGAGCGTTTTATGGTTTGAAGTTCGTCAAAAAGCCGATGACATAAACTTGACCCGTGACACTATCGGTTGCCGGCAGGAGCGCAATCACGCGGGAAGTAGTGCACAAAGTGATGCTTACTGTAAAATTGCTCACCGTTGCCCGCCCGGGGCGCGGGTCGGGCGGGCGCCGATAGCGCTAGCAGCGCCAGCGCCCACCACCATGTCATCACAACCACACCTGAAAAGAAGGAGAAACAAGGTATAAGTATGAGAATAAGAAAATTGATTTTAACGTTTATTTTGATTATCATTTGGTATTGGATGAGTCACATGATGTTATGAATAGCTCATGTCGTATTAGCTGCAAACCCGGGGCCAGAGGTCCTAGAAAAGTGGCTTCGCTTTCGCGTTTCTTATTTCCACAATGGCTTTCAACTGGTTTGCGGTGTTATATGTCAATCTTATACATTTATGAGTTTTCTATCATTGTTATTGCTAATTAGAATGTCACTTGGAATAGTTCCTTAGGTTGATAAATTCAACCCATCTTTGGCTTCACCTACGGTCCATTAAAAGCTTATATAAAACTTGGTGAAATAAACAGATGTAAGTAAAAATAATATTCAACACAGTTCTGTGTATAGTCTAGAGTATTTAACTAAATTAAATCATAAATTGGCAGTGGAATAAAATTATAGATTTATAATAACTAAGCTCTTCTACAATGAAAATTGAATTAAACTCGAAAACACCTGCTCTCGGCGAAATAAATTGAAAACACAATTATTTCAGACAACCGAAACTGAAAATGAATTATTTAACAGCAATTTAGAGTTAAAACGAAAGTGATTGCTATAGTTGAATAAAGCCAGTAAAAAAGTGGTATTATTAATATCTAGGGGCAAATGAATATCGATACTTTAGATTACAAAAGTGCAATGCGTTATATATAATATAAATATTATGGTAGCGTCTTATTTGCCTAAATACGATGAAATGAAATTACTCTATTTGTCTATATACAGGGTCTTATTAAATCAGCTGGTAATACTTTACCCACATGTTGGATAGCTGTAGATGAAACTTGATAAGCATTCCTTTCAATCAAGCACTGACCTCATCAATTTATAACCGCAAGTAAATTATTTCAGTATAATATTTACTCCACATCCTTAGTGTACGAATGGCTAAAATAACTCACAATATATATGTATAATTTTTTTGTCACTCGCCTTTAAAAAACTGTCGCATCCAGGCCTAAAAGAGGCCAAGACATCTAATCAAACAATATTTCCACCAAGAAAAAGAATCACAAAACTCAATTCCGTCTCTTCATCGAAAAGCCCACAGAAATTCGCCAACAAATTCTAACAATACATCGTTTGGAACACGACAGAGGTACAAGTGACAAACTTCAAAAATTACTTCTAAATCTCATAACCTCTATCCCTCGTCACGAAGGGAGTTCAAAAACTCTGTTACACAAACTATTTTGAGGAGGGTGGTCGAAAATTTACATTGAAACTTTTGTTATTTCACAAACAACTTAGTCTGCGTGGCGGTGATTTTGTATTGTGTTGATGTGGGTAAAGGTTAAATAAACACGTCGTTATAATTTATATGCATAATTGCGTTTAATGGTGATTTTGGAAACTGTTGTTTTTTTTCTCAGTACCGGCCAGGACTTTGCATTCGTGCCTCTATGATGGGAATAGGCTATTATATGGGACTTCAAACATAACTGGCGAATTAGGGTTCTATAACTCCTCACAAACACTCCCACACACCTGCCCACACTCCATACTGAGACATGCTTAGAAGGTGCTAGCATGACATCCTGTTTGTTATTAAATTGTAAATCCGTAATTGGCTGTAAGATTAGTTTATTTATCCTAAGTAAAATTGTTAAAGAGCTGTGGATTTTGTGATTAAATAAATAAATAAATAGTTCATGAATACACCTCTGCCCATGACCCTTCGGAAATACAGGCGTGCTGTTATGTTGGCTGAACGAATTGTTTAAGACGGTTTATCCAACATGAGCTGGCAACGTCGCATTTCAAGTGGACAGTAAGGCAGGAAGCTGACCGCAACATACCTACATACATAAACTCACGCTTTTTTCTCATGAGGGTAGGCAGAAACTACGGAACGTCACCTGCGTGCTTACTCTCGAATATAATTCCAAAAGATTGACATTGGTCAAACGTCAGTTGGTTGAGTTAAACGTCAGGGATTGGCTAGACTCAGTGAGTCCAGCCAATCACTGACGTTTGACTGACAATTCCAATGTCGATCTATTGATATTATATTCGAGAGTAAGCACCCTGTAACTGGGCACGCCACAATTGCGGCGGTAAGTCCCCTCTTTGAGGAGTGGATTGAGAGGCGCCACGGCGTCCTCACCTTCCGCCTGACGCAGGTTCTCACCGGGCATGGGTGCTTCGGTGGGTTCCTGTTCAGGATAAAGCGGGAGGAAACGTCCGGGTGTTTCCATTGTGAGGATCGTCTGGAGGACACGGTGGAGCATACAGTGGAGGTGTGCCCTGCATGGGCGGAGCACCGCCGTGTCCTCGTGGAGGCGATCGGCGGCGGCGACCTCTCGCGTCCGGCCCTGGTGCGAGCCATGGTACGGAGCGAGAGGGCATGGGAAGCCGTCACCTCCTTCTGCGAAGCAGTAATGCTCGCGAAGGAGGAGGCGGGGCGCGTGAGGGAGTGGCAGTCTCTGCACCCTCACGTCCCTAGCCGCCGCAGGAGGAGACGCCCCGGGCGTCGGGAGTCGATAGCGGACTCCCGGCCACCGTAGGCGCGAGCTTGCGGGTGGCGAGCAATGGGTAGCTCGCCGCCCGGTAAGGATCAGGCTCGGATCGACGGCGCGTAGTGTTCCACGCGCGCCTCAAAGAGATGTCAGCAGCAATGTAGGGGTCTGCTAGGACCGATGCCTGCCAGGGTCACGAGATTGTTCGAAAGAGATACCGTGACTCTGGCACATGGGCAACTGAAGGAACACGGGTGGGTTAGACTCAGAACTAAAGGGAGTTCTGCTGACATCTCTTAGAGACGCGCGTGGAACACTACGCGTGGTCCTTACCGGGCGACAAGCTACCCATTGTTCGCCGCCCGCAAGGTCGCGCCTACGGTGGCCTGGAGTAGGGAGTCCCCTACCGGTGTTTACATACACATCTGCCTTCTAAATCTCTTTTGTAAGCCGTCCTTGATTCGTCCTTCATTGATCAGCTGACCCCAACATAGGTGAGAAAAGGATGGGTAGGTGATGACTCAAACTGTTCAATCATCTTCTCAAAGACACTTGCACCAGTAGATATAAAACATATAGATCCACAGATCATTAGAAACTTCACAGCTCAGTTTCACGCGACAAGCATCCAGAGAAGATCATCAAAATACCATTTAAGAGTTCTTATCATACCTGTCTGTACTAATTCGTTTAGCTGTCGTTAAAATATTCGCGGTAAAATGTTCTGGACTCAGACTAGGTTGTTGCAAGTACAAATAAATATGAGGTTTTTGATGACGATATCTAGAGATTTCTGTTGTAGTTCGATAACTTGCCGTCTCAAATCTGATGTAAATGTTTTCCAAAAACAAGATGTTAATTTTAAACTATCTGGGCATCTAGGGGAAAATAGTGACCTTATTGATGAATTTCTTCAGAAAGGTCAGGTTGTAGTACTCGCAGTTCGCGATGTATGAACGATAATGACACAAAAGGAGTATATGGCGTTCTGTAGTTTCTGCCTGCCCTATTATATGTATGGTATGTGCAAACCGACGCGCGACGCGGCGAACCGTAGTCTTTAAAAAACACAAGTGTACTATTAGGGGTATATTGTATGGTATGTAAGCAAACCGATCGCGATGCACTTCCTTGATGGTCTTCTTGTCAAGCGCTACTGCTGAACACGAGGTTTGATTCCCAGGTCGGGCAAGGCATTATTGGGTGTTATAATCTGGAACATAACTGCCGAAACCTTCGGGGAAACGATGTGTGATGATGTTTTTTTTTTTGTTTTTTCACTTCAGATTACAGACATAATTTTTGCCCTGGCTATTGTACTAGGAATTCCTGTATCACAAGACCCAGGTACGTTATGAATTTATTATGGTTCCAAAAACATTACAAAGTACAACACAAATGTAGGTATCTATCAAAAACAGACACATTCATGATTTATTACTCCCCTTAAGATTGAAGGAATCTCCGTTTACCTTCTAAATGCACTCAAAATCCAGGAAAAAGGTGAAAGTGAAGAAAGAATCAAATTTTACGACCGCCGAAGGTATTACAACAAAACGTTTACTTCTGACGTAACTAGAACCCGGCACTTAAGAGTTTCGGGCCATAAAAACAGAGGGGACCATTAAAAAATGGAAAGTAAAAGCGGTGATGTAAATCTTTCCATTGATGGCTTTTGTTCCGAATTGGAACGGAGAAATAAATTAATTATTGAAATTGAAAGCTTTTGCCTGTAAATAATTACCGGTGAGCTTGAGTTCTTTGTGGCTTTCTTTAGGAAAATACTTTTGTCTGTAATGGAATTACAATTTGGGAAGTAAATTGCTGTTATGCTTCATCTGACTAAAAAATAAGCGATTTTGTTTCTGGTTAATTAGAGAGTAAATCAGTTACTTTTGTTGTCTTTAGAAATCATTTCATCTGTCAGGTGTGTATCATTACACACTTCTCAAATTTCTGACCGTCGATATGGGTTGTCATAAGCCCGAAAGTCTTTCAACCAGGCTCAGCCAGTAACTGGTTTATTGAGGTCAGATAGGCAGACGCTCCATGTAAAATATTGGCTCTCAGCTGCAACCAGTTAGACTGGAAGCTACCAACCGAGATGGGAGAAGGCTAGACAGACGATGACCTTTTTAAATTATTTTATTGGCGTAGACAACTCGTTCTTCAAGGCCCAACGTTCCAACATATAGTGTATACTGATCTATCTGTCAATAAGACTTTTATTAGAGGAGAGAGTTGAACGATTTGGAAGAGGGAACCCCTCCGCCAACCTGCGCCAAAGACATAAATATTCTCCGTACATGGCTGGAAT
This sequence comes from Aporophyla nigra, assembly GCA_947507805.1. Classification (NCBI taxonomy): domain Eukaryota; kingdom Metazoa; phylum Arthropoda; class Insecta; order Lepidoptera; family Noctuidae; genus Aporophyla; species Aporophyla nigra. The sequence goes on along the minus strand of OX382307.1, from coordinate 19,395,365 downwards.
TTTATTAAAAAAAAACCGGCCAAGTGCGAGTCGGACTCGCGCACCGAGGGTTCCGTACAAACCTGCAGGTCATCATCATCATCATTCGTCATCATCGTTTATGAAATGAAATGTTTTTTTTTTTTAAATTTTTATATTTGTGTTGACTGAATGAAAGGTAAATTGTGGTTTACGATTTATGACGTATTAAAAAAAAACTACTAACTAGATCTCGTTCAAACCAATTTTCGTTGGTAGTTTTCATGGTAATGTACATCATATATTTTTTTTAGTTTTATCATTCCCTTATTTTAGAAGTTAGGGGGGGGGGGGGGGACACACATTTTACCACTTTGGAAGTGTCTCTCGCGCAAACTATTCAGTTTAGAAAAAAATGATATTAGAAACCTCAATTTCATTTTTGAAGACCTATCCATAGATACCCCACACGTAAGGGTTTGATGAAAAAAAAAATTTTGAGTTTCAGTTCTATGTATGGGGAACCCCAAATATTATTGTTTTTTTTTCTATTTTTATGTGAAAATCTTAATGCGGTTCACTGAATACATCTACTTACCAAGTTTCAATAGCACAGCTCTTATAGTTTCGGAGAAAAGTGGCTGCGACATACTCGGACAGACAGACAGACAGACAGACAGACAGACAGACAGACAGACATGGCGAATCTATAAGGGTTCCGTTTTTTGCCATTTGGCAACGGAACCCTAAAAACGAGCTTTGTAAAACAATCTTGTTGAGTTATTGTTGAGGAAGGTTCGTATCAGACTTGGCTTTAAATTATGTAGGCGTTTTTGTGGTAACGAGAATTTGAGGTAATGAAAATGGTTCATGATAAAAAAGAAATGGTTTTTTTCTTTCCTCACTATATTTTTGGTTAAATTGTCATCGTTTACCGAATGATCACTACATAATAGTCTTAAAATACGGAATAATACCATTTTTTTCTTAATATCTTCCCCTATAGTCGAAATCATTATATTCTTAAATGTAAAAGAAAATGTCCCTAAAATATTCCCTACCGCATGAAAATATCCGGTCAAGCTCAGAACGTCCACAATTTTCTTAGATTTTCTAGAAAAAAAAAGCGTCGTCAGAGAAAACTAGGTTGTGTCAACCTGTCTTGCACCGTCATTATCTGGGACCACCTGAGTTAATATACCTTGAAGCGCTTAAATAGAAGCGCTCCGGTAAAAAGCTGATAGTCTAGTGTACGAAGATGTAAAGACTTGAGCACTGAAAGAGCTTTAAATTTTATTATGATTAAATTACTTTAATTTGTTCGCCGATTCAATTGATCTGAGCTGATGGTGCATCTTGCTGAGCGTCATGAAAATAAAACAAAGAATGTATGATAAAAGACAAAATCGTTTAGTAAAGTAATATAAGACTTTAGAAACCTATTTATCGTATTTACTCATCATACGTATTCTTCTTCGCCTTCGTCATATCGATGATTCCAATTGTTGGTTTTCGATAAGCTTCGACCAGAATTCGGGTACTTCGAGAGCGTTATCGTTGGCCTCGCAAAGGTCAATAATAACGCAGGTGTTAGTGCACAAAGAGCATTAAAAGAGATTGGGCATATTTTGCAAAATAGCATTGCAGTTGCATTATTACTTTTCATGAAAAATTAATGTAAGACCTGTATGGAAAAAATACTCCAGTAAAATTCTTACCCAAAAACACAAAAAAAAAAACTGAACATCTGAATGATGTAACTCTTCTCTTCCAGTAAATATATTTCCTCGTTCTTTCATCAACTAGACGCGTGTAGACAGGCGTGCGAACTAATCACAGAGCTACAGCACATTGTGAGACTATACTTACTAATGCTGACATCGTTTTTAAGGTTCCGTATTGTGATAAATAAATAATAAATGATTTTATTTAACCACTAGATGAAATCGGTGTTTCCTATCTCTCTGCAAAGAAAGACCGAAAAAAAATCCGATGTCGTAGTCTCTTTTAACGTTCAGACATAATCTTGATGACAGCAATCGACATGGTCCTCATGCCGATTGCTGTCTGAAATGTCCGTTTAAACCTGGTCAGTCAGTGCACGCATTTGTCAATGATCATGGAGCTCAACTCAGAACTTAAGGAGCCCGACGATCCAACAAAGAATACCATAGATAGGTCATTTTGGTAGGCCGCATAAACAACCCAAACTGCCAGAGCATGATTAAAACTAACTGAGCAAATAAGAACTCAACGGAACCCTATTACTAAGCCTCCGCTGTCCGTCTATCAGCTGGCTGTATCTCATGAACTGTAATAAGTAGAGAGTTAACATTTTCACAAAGTGTGTATTTCTATTATCGCTGTAAAAGCAAATCAAGGGTGTCTCTTATTTGGCGTTTTTCGCCTTCTGATACGGAACCCATCGTGTGCGGGTCTGACTCGCACTTGACTGGTTTTTTACTCTCACAGTTGTAGCTCAGTATTGATGTTGTGGCTGTCTGGAGTTTGACACTTTGTCTCGTGTGTAGTCTGCCTATTTATGTAGTATAGGATTGTAGAATGTTATAAAGCTGGTATGTCTTTTATTGGCTATAGTCTGAGAGCTCGTGTTTATGAGGTGTTAGTGGTATGCTTACAATTTGATCTGAATATCATGTAACTAGTTCAAAACGAAAATAGTAGTATTAAGAGAAAATTATGTTAATCGTGTTTTCATCACCATCATCATCATCAGCCGAAAAACGTTCACTGCTGGACATAAAACTCCCCCAAGGTAGAAGTTTGCTATAATCGCCACGCTTAGCAGGCTGGTTGGCGCAGTATGTCTGTAAAATACAAAGAGAACACTGGTGCCCATTCTCTAGTTAGTCCCTTAGTCACCTTTTAGGATACCCGGCCGACACACGTGATAACAAAAAACTTTCTATTGTACCCCATTTCGAGTGTATTTCAACTAATTAAGAGCTAAACTAAAAGGCATTTAATATGAATTTAACACTACAAATAAAAATCACTGTGTAAGAATTTGCGCCAACATTGGCATACTTATGTGCCACTTGCTAGACAAAAACCTACCTACCTACTTAAACCGAACACAAGTACGAATCAACAGACTAAACCATACCATGCCATTATAACATTACAGGCCACTAATCAAGTGAAATTGTACTTTCATTCGAAAACAAAATGGAAAATGGGAAGCGTATCACACAATTAGATGTCATGCATAAACCGTTGTATCGCAAAATTGTCCATACTTAACCACTATTACGGGTTTCCTACACTATCCGCTTGGCAAAGGCGAAAATATAAACGCTCCAGGCGTTACAGATAATAATTAAGTTATATGGTCATGGCACTGTCTTATTAATTGGCAAATGCCGTGAGTGCTCGTGGTATTGCCTCAATAATGTTTTCACAACAAAAATAGGTGCCACATTATAATTATGTATTATCATCATTTCTTTAGGCTCTTCTTCTCAGCCGAAGTTACTGGGTAATACGAGGACCCTTAGTAAAACCTGTGGTTAGGCTTCTGATGAAAGTTAATGACTGTCAAAGATCCACGTTTAGCAACCGGGATTAATATTGTTACGAGCTGGGGTTCGGGATAAATTAATTTAAGCCAAAATTATCGAAACACACCACAGTTTAATTAAACAATCACAATATCGCAATAGTCAAACAGAGTCACTTGTATCGCTTGATTCGTATTCGCTCGCTTCCGAAATCGAACTGCCCGTCGGGCCGACAATCCGCTATTTATATCCCGAGCAGAACATTCGCGAACATTCAACACTTTTCCACAGTTTACAAGTAGATTAGAAACTTCGAGAACCTTCCACAGACATCTATTTACTGTTTAATCCCGCTACTCAACAATAGATGGCGGTGGCGTCTACGTACAATTGTTCGTAGTACTTGCTACTTGATAACAGATGGCGTTAGCGTGTCGTATCTAGAAGTTTCAACACTGCCCCATCCTTAGATGGAATTAGCGTGACGTTTCTAGAGTTTTCGATCTACGTAACGCTGTCCCTTTCTGAGATGGAGTTAACGCGATGTTTCTAGACTTTACGATCTACGTAACACTGCCCCCTCCTTAGACATGCTCGTCCCGAGCATCATCATTCCCGCAACATCGCGTCAATCCATCCACATGAACAACTCTAGACGCAGTGCGCATACCCTTTTACCGCCGCACAACTGGTGCATTTGCGACACCAATCCTCAACATCCTGTCGACAGTGGATCCAATAAAAACGTTCTCTGATCTTCAATAGAGTCCTTTTTACACCCCTATGTCCTCCTGAACAACCGTTGTGGTAGTGCTGTAGAACATCCGGCACCTTTGCTTTCGGGACGACCATTTGCAGGCGACAGCTATCCCCTCGACCATTTTCCTTTTTACGGCACAAGACACCATCCTGGAGCGTCAAGCTCTCCCACTGTGCCCAATAATTCTTTGTGGTGGTACTCATCGCTGCAACATCACACCATTTCGGTTTGGGAGCATCAGCTTTAATCCACTCGACAATTGGCCTGATATCTGTATCACGCTGCTGGGCATGCCGTAGGGTTTCTTTCCATTTGTCACGAAGGTCCGTTCTTAGCACCCTGACAGGAACTACTTCCTTAGCTTCCTGTCTGACACAATGTTTGTACTCTTCAGGAGAAGTTCTTCTTGATAAAGTGTCCGCGTTACCGTGGGATATGCCGTCATTGGCCTGTGACATCGAAATCCTTGGGGCTCTATTCACACTAGCCAATACTCGCCCCGTACTCTTATCGCTTACGAATTTCTCTTGCTGCTGCGCTGTGCTATCGGACACCCTTCTAACCTGGGTGTGATATTCGGTGGCAGTGTTTCGCTTCGGGCAATTCGACCGGAGGTGGCCCTGTTCTCCGCAAGTGTAACATTTAGGGCTGTGCCTAATACGGTCACGAACAGGTGACTCCACAACCTCCCTGAAGCGATGGGCTCGATGATTATGCCTCACTGCCTCCACCTCCAACGCGTGGGCCAAGGCGTCCTTCAGCTTCTCATGGTGCCCAAGTCTTACGGCAGCTCTTACTTCCAGGTCCCGTATGCCATCTATAAATGCTTGAGTCAGAATCCCTTCGATGAGTGCAGGCGCAGACCGATACGCTTTTCGGACCAACATTTCAATTTCCAGGGCCCACTGCTGCAGATTTTCACCATTGCGCTGCACACGATCCCTCAACTGGGCGCGAAACACGTGCTCCAGGTGTGCGTCACCGTATCTGGATTCTAACGCCTCAATCAGCTGCTCGTAGGTAACATTTTTGCCGAGAGCCTCTAACACGGTTAAGGCCTGATCACGAAGGGCCAAAGTAAGCGCGGTCATGGCCTGCTCTTTTGTCCACCCATTTGCATTCATGACAGCTTCAAATTGAATTTTGTATGCCGACCAGGAAGATGTTCCGTCGAAGGGTGGCACTTTAAACCCGCGCACGGAAGGTGCAGCAACTATCGGAGCCGTAGTCCGGCCTTCAGCTTTCAGAACTCCAACCGCTTTTCTTATATCAGCGATCTGGACTTCGGCCTCGGATATACGATTTTCATGTACCTGAACAGTCTCCTTCATGGCTTTGATGTCCTTGCCAAATGTCACGTGTAGATCCTTCAAAAGGAGAACCTGCTCCTCTTTACCCTGCTGCAGCTGTTCCTGTAGGCGGCGGGCCTGTTCTTCCTGTCGACGAGCCTGTTCTTCCTGTCGGCGAGCATGTTCCTCCTTGTCCTGCTGCAGCTGTTCCTGTAGGCGGCGGGCCTGTTCTTCCTGTCGACGGGCCTGTTCTTCCTGTCGGCGAGCATGTTCCTCCTTGTCCTGCTGCAGCTGTTCCTGTAGGCGGCGGGCCTGTTCTTCCTGTCGGCGAGCATGTTCCTCCTTGTCCTGCTGCAGCTGTTCCTGTAGGCGGCGGGCCTGTTCTTCCTGTCGGCGGGCCTGTTCTTCCTGTCGGCGGGCCTGTTCTTCCTGTCGACGGGCCTGCTCCTGCAGCATCGCCATCAGAGCAGAAAGATCCATAGCTGGTGATGCTGTAGGAACACCAGACGCTTGGGAAACTGGTTCCGTCGTCGGCTGATTACCCCCAGATGTCTGTCTTGAAGGTCCTTCAAATCGCCTCTGATCCACTTCCTGCTGGCGCTGACTCCTGGTACGAATACCTTCCGTGTCCTCCTTCGGTAAAACTGGCATAATTTATCCCACTTCTGACACCAAATGTTACGAGCTGGGGTTCGGGATAAATTAATTTAAGCCAAAATTATCGAAACACACCACAGTTTAATTAAACAATCACAATATCGCAATAGTCAAACAGAGTCACTTGTATCGCTTGATTCGTATTCGCTCGCTTCCGAAATCGAACTGCCCGTCGGGCCGACAATCCGCTATTTATATCCCGAGCAGAACATTCGCGAACATTCAACACTTTTCCACAGTTTACAAGTAGATTAGAAACTTCGAGAACCTTCCACAGACATCTATTTACTGTTTAATCCCGCTACTCAACAATAGATGGCGGTGGCGTCTACGTACAATTGTTCGTAGTACTTGCTACTTGATAACAGATGGCGTTAGCGTGTCGTATCTAGAAGTTTCAACACTGCCCCATCCTTAGATGGAATTAGCGTGACGTTTCTAGAGTTTTCGATCTACGTAACGCTGTCCCTTTCTGAGATGGAGTTAACGCGATGTTTCTAGACTTTACGATCTACGTAACAATATACTTTCAGAGACACGGAGTGGTTTTGTTATATAAATATGGTCACGGCCATCCGCCGGACCAGCCGCTTACCAGCATTTTTTCTTAAGTATTACCAATCAAGGAATCATTATACAGGATAAGTTTTTATCCAGTGCGCAAACTGTAACCATGAATTCAGCATATCATTCTAGACCCCCCTTGCGCAGAAATTTTTCGTCGGTTTTACAAAAAAAAAATCTGCTGTTTCATAGAAAAATGCAATACCTACGGGGTCAAAATGTATGGAACAGCAGATTTTTTTTTATATCTGACGAAAATTTTCTACACTGGAGGGTATAGAATGATATGCTGAATTCATGGTTACAATTTGCGCACTGGATAAAAACTTATCCTGTATAATATCACATAACATCTTGCTTATATTCCCTAAGGGTCTCACGCAAAGGTGCACCAGTTCTTTGTAATAGGAACTCCTTTGTCAGACATCTGCTCAGACTGATCCCTTCGACAAACATGTCCAATTCTCTGATGTTCGCCGACACTACTAGTAAAATCGATTATCGACGACGTCAAGAAGCCGTAAACACCATAAGTTTTTCTTAATTTCCTGGTATCATGGAAATCTACTACTACAAGGGACCTGATTTGCAATTTCTACAGAAAACTGCGGATCAATTAAATTTAATTAATTTAACTCGTTTCGTTTCACTACTTCGCTTTCAACTTTCTACGTTTTAATACGTTGTATGACAACGTAGTTTATTATGAAATTTGTACTTTTGTTCCCTATTTCACTACAGTGACTGTGAGAAATGAATGAAAATGTCTTTAAGAACGTTTAATTTAAATAGGAGTCTAATTTGCATTCATTTGAATTCTATTTTAGCTGGAGAAGTTTGAGCAAATGTCTGACTGACTTTGAGTATTGCTCCATTATTAAGTAAGATTATTAAGAAGAAACCTCTCTCGGCTAGGAGCAAGATTATTATAATAGCCGCATGAGTCGATCGAAGGTTAAGCTCCTCTTGCCGCGGTCGGCTTGGCAGATTGATTATTATGGCTTTGGGTTCGAAAAATCTCTAGAATTGCGTATTTTTTGAGTACATACCTCAGTCACTAGTGAAATGTACACTATTTCGTGCTATTCTAGACTTTTCGAGGTCAATCAGTTAGCTAGGGGTCACAATAATACTTTTCCTATTATCTGACGTTGTATTTTCTTCCTACAAACCTCATTCCAATAATTTTAAACAAAAGTAAACTTACAATAGTAGCACAATTACCTTGAAGTTATTATACGAGCAACTTGTTCTAAGCACTATGTAATAACTAAGTTGCAAAGGATTAACAGAACTTAAGAGCATATTACTTAAGTAATAGTGGTCCTGTTAGTGCTTAGTTCAGAAAGTAAAGTTTCGGAGTTTTATGGAAGTTTCTCATTCAGTTTCGTCTAGCTAAGTGTATGAAGTAATTTAGAGTTCGTTTAGAAAAGATAACGTGAAAAGTTTTGAACAAATAATGATAAAAGTTTTAAAGAAAATATTGAAACAAAATATTTGGTTCGTCCCGGATCTGAGAAATGAAGCAGTATTTTGTAAAGACATAGTAAATTGGGTCCGAATATTGCCGGGTGTAAAGAACATCATCACCACATTTCTTCCCGTGGGTGTCGTAGAAGATGACTAAGGAACTTCCTAGAGTATGGGCAGCAGCGTTCTCCATGCATTTTACCATCATACTGCGGTCGCCAAACCGCATGCCAAGCGTGACGATTATGGTAACGCCCCCTACATTGGGGGAGGCCTATGTCTAGCAGTGGACGTCCTACAGCTGAAATGATGATGATACTACAACTAGCTTTAGCCCGCGGCTTCGCCCGCGTGGATACAATAAGTTGTAACTGAATTAACAAGTGGCAATTGCAATTTTTAAGTTGTTTTATTCTTCAGCGGTATCATTTCAGCCGAAAAAAGGTCACTGTTGATCATGGGCCTCACCCAAGCAACCACGGCATTGAAAATGAAAAAAAAAAAGAATTTCGCGGGCTACCCTGGCCTTTCCACCATAAACGGTCTCAATTAATCAAAATCCATAAATAGAATACGACGCAAACCTAACGCTCCTCAATATTCACTTTTACGACAGCACTGCCCACCCTCGCACTCGCTACAAGTGTCATACAACACCTTTCCCCAACTTTACATGCGCCCAGACAGCCATTACCTTAATATCTTTCACACCCCACATACACGTGTCATGGCACTTTAGCGGGTCAGCCATATTTTATTACACGTGCTCTGACATCAGAGGGAATGTTTAAAGTTTTGTTTTTTGAAAAAGGAATGTCTCTTTTTGTCTTTTAAACCAGTATGGAGGTTTTGTTGAAGAAGTTTCTTTGTAGCTTTGTGAGCAGATTCTGTTTTGTAGAATGTATGGGAGAGTTTGATCAGTATAGTTTGAATCTTATCGAATATATCAACGAATGATGTGGTCGTTGTGAATACTTTGAATGATATTTTACGACACGATCTCTGACGTCAGAGGGAATGTTTTGTTTTTTTGAAAAAGGAATGTCTCTTTCTGTCTTTTATGCCAGTATGGAGGTTATGTTGAAAGAGTTTCTTTGAAGCTTTGTGAGCAGATTTTACAATAATTTGTTAAGGAATGGGAGACTTTGATCAGTATGATTTGAATCTTATCGAATACCTACACCAAAACGAATGATGTAGTCGTTGTAAACACTTTGAATTATATAGCATCCCTATGTACATCTAACTAACTCCGATAGACGTTGTCCTGAGTAACCAAATTTCAATGATTTAGATAACCTTATTTGCTCAAACACGTGTTTATATACAATTAATAAAAGAAAAAATGCATGCAAGGTATTATACGTACATGGAGTTGTGCAAAATGTTTACCATATTGTCATGGTGTGCAAATATTTATTTAGTGATTCATACAAAAATCCATTGAAAAGAAGACGTTCAGTTTTTATTATTTATTTATTTACACATACACACATAAAATAAATCTACACCACAAACTACACATGACAAAAAAATAACTTTTTTTCTAAATTAGTAATAAGCTACCAGTTATGCCCATCATTTTACCTGAGTATTTATATTGAGCGCATAACCAGATATAATAAAAAAAAATATCTATTCGATAAACCAGACCATTTTATTACAGCAATATAAGCAAAACCAATCTTACCAATGACATAGCGAGATAGCGGTAAAGAAAAATCTTTGATCCAAATTGCATACTTTCCTACTTGTATTAACATACACGTAGAAACTTATCCGATGATTTCGAAATCGTCACGATATCGTGAGATGGATTGAATAGCGTATATCGAGCTTCGAAGAGACACAACAATCAATTTGAATTCTACATATTCCGTGTGTGCTGATTCTGTTCTGTACTACATAAATAAATGTATTTGTATCTTTCTCTTACTAGAAGAGTTAAAAAGTAGGGGATTGTTTAGCTGAGCCGTAAGTTACCCATTTTACATTTCAGCGATAATAATCTCTAGGTATAGCATTATGTTGACAAACTAATTTAATGCTCTATCATCAAGTTAAAATCTAAAGAAATTGTCGTAATCCTTTCATTTGTCAAATAAAAAAAAAAATAAGCAAGTTTTTGAAGCCCGTCCTTAAAATTGTCTGATGTCAAATTCAACATCAAACTGTCTAAAGAGCTGTCAAATTGACAGTTCTCATTCTTCCATTTCGTTTTTAATTTTTCTGCGTGAACACCACAACAAAAAAAAAACCATTTCATTTATCTGCAGAACAGAATAGGATCAATATATTTAAAAGAAAGTCTAGCGCAGATGAAAATATCGGCGTCATTTTAAGACGTTCCATGCAGATGCTGAATTTAAAATTCGAATGCTCAAATTTGAATAGGTAAATATTCATGTCTATACGAACGGTCTTTGGTGAGAATCTCTCTAGCATCTGTTTAAGATACTGTAGGAGAGTTATTTTCAGAGACTTTTCAGCCTATTAATGTTTATTGATGAGTATTTGGCAGCTTAGCTATTTAGGTAATTACGACCCAATAAAAACTTAACTGCACACAAATAATATTAATGTTCGCCCCCTATTACATGGGTTTCAAATATAGCTGCTGAACCGCGGGTGTACGATGAAAGTTCATTTTTGCTGATCTCTTAGGGGTGAAAAGGCATGTTATGTTATGTAAATAATAGTTACTGTTAATAAATCGATGCTTTAGTGGGTCTTCGTAAGATTAATGAATATCCTGGAAAAGTCAGAAAATCAAATTGTAAAAATAAACGATTTTTCCTTCTTTTTTGACATGCAATTGGCTATTAAGCGCATCAACCTTCACCATCACGATTGTCAACCCACATGGGTACAAACATAATTTTTGTCATCAAATCATCAACTATCCCATTAAGGGCATCCCTAGCTAATCGAAAACACTTAAACAAAGCTACTGCAATCTAAACAATAGAGTACATTATCTTCCAACCACACATCAAGCCATTCAACAAAAATTGCCAAGTCACGAGTGACCCAAGGGCACGCAACACCACACTAACTTTCTTGAAATTCGTTATAATGTTTTGACAAGTAAATTTGCCGGCGTACTTAACCAAGCTTTCTCGGATGATTGACAGCAAATGTATCAATGGCTCACGACTGTCACTTTCGCTTGATGGACTGATGTACAGACTGATGGGTTATCTCGCGTCAGTATTAAATTAAATTTATTTGCGATGATTGATTCCTTTTGTTGTATTATTGAAGTTTATTTGATGTGTATCTTCATGTCTTTGTTAGTGGTTCGGTGGTTAATTGAATTTGAAAGGGAAATTATTTATGAATGCAGACGCAGTCTGAAGACGAGCCTGTCTAATTTCCAATGAATGGAGGAGCAAAACTATGTCAGTAGACGTTTTTTCAGTCAGTGCAGTTCTTATTTCATTTTTTGCCATACAGTAGCTTGTATGATTAGCTCACAGTCATTGATTTAAATTAATTGACACTTCGGATTTGCTTGCCAAACTAAAAAATAGAATTGAATTTAATCGACAGCATCCTTACATTAAATAAAAAAGGCACTAAAGAGCCCGCGAACAAAAAAAAATAATGAAAGTGTCAAAGGCTAGCTTTTTTACTCGACTACAAAGGAGGGTTGTTTGTTTTTGTTTAATAAGAGCAGATTTTTCCAATACTAGTTATTTTTATCCATTAAAATTGACAGTTTTTTTATGGAGTAAAATTGTCACAATTATTTTCTGAATATAGGTATTTGGCGCAAAAAAATCTGCTAGAAGTTAATATAGCACTGCCACTTACTAAAAAAATATCTGCTTAGCAAGGGCTAATATTCATATGCAAAGTATTTTTTTTTATTCCATGCTATAGTTAGTTGACCCACTGTTCACCACGCCACGCACGATTCTGACTCCACTAAAGGGAAACAAGATTATTTAATGACGCACCCAGATAGAGCTTTTAACCTGTTATTACAGACTATTATTCAATTTGCATGTAACATTGAAATTCACTCTCTAAACTTAAGTAGAAGAGCGAACCCTTTACTTGCTACATGTTATCATAATTATGTTGCAGCTATTAAAATAACTTCGTTTAAAATAATAACAATGTTTTGTGCTTAGAAAGCATACAACCTTTCACTCAGTATTGAAACAAGTACAAGCTGTGAAAATTTGATATTTTTGGATATGGTTTAAATAAAACTAAAAACCTAAAAAGGGATATCAAGATTTTGCTTCGCGTATTACATCTATATAAAATACAAATATTTTTTGTAGATCATTCATTATTTTAATCAGTTTAACTAGATTTTTTTAGAGTAAAAATCAGCACTAATTATATTTTCCGCCTAACGACAGAGTGCTTCTACATCTATCTACCCACAAAACATAAATTTATTAAAATACCAAAGTGTCAGAGGCAAAACACGCGGATGACGTAAACACATACTTAGCTCCCGAAACTACCCACAAAAAGGCCGTAACTCCTACATGGAAATAAAAACGGGGTCCCTCCAAATAATTAAATAAAGACAAAACAACAAGGAAAACGGTTCCAAAACGGGAAAGCTGAGGGCTTAAGGAGATTGATGACAGCGTAGCGTGGGACCAGTACACCCCTGTTGCACATTCCAGACATGTGTATCTCACCTACATTTATTCGTAAAGGTACTACACTACACACATATTCCGAGAGACTTTTATCGACAGTAGTGCGTATAAAAACCGTAAAGAGTCGAGAAAAGTAGCTTCAGGTGGATTCTGAGTCCTGAAATACGAAAATTGTTGATTTTGCCTAGAATTTAAACCGATAAGAAACATCCAACTTATTTTTTCGAAGTTTATTTTTGACAGAAAGCCCACTATGCAGGCAAAGATTTTCGTTATTTATTTCTTGATTATTTCTCGCTTCATACCTATTGTGTGAGAGAAATATTATACCTATTTTGAACTTCAAACATACCCATCCGATACTCGTTCCAAGGTCCGTTTATTTGTATGTGAATAGTCGCAGGTGGCGTTCAGTAGTTTCTGTCTAACCCCATGGGAAAAGGCGTAAGTTTATGTGTGTATTTAATGTCTTAAAGCACAAGGGGGCTCGTGGCTAAGTAATGACCGCACGGGTCGATCGACCAGGTTAAGCTACGCTTGCCGCGGTTGGTCAGTAGATGCGTGACCAACTTTATATATCAAGACCCCTTAGAACCACTCAAAGCACATTAAGCCTGTGGTTCCGGCAGTTATTCGAGGATCTTTGATAGTCGTTTCGGTCAGAAGCCCAAAAGTCTTACCAAGGAGTGTGGGTTATCAAGGTCAGATAGGCAGTCATTCCATATAAAATCATCATCATCATCATTTTAGCCGTAATACGTCCACTGCTGGACTTAGGCCTCCCCCAATTTGGGGGGCTTTGCCATAATCGCCACGCTTGGCAGGCGGGTTGGCGATCGCAGTATGGTGGTAAAATGCATAGAGAACGCTGCTGCCCATTCTCTAGTAAGTCCCTTAGTCGCCTTTTACGACACCCACAGGAAGAAATGGGGTGGTGTTATTCTTTACGTCCGGCACCACATGGTACAAAACCACCAAAAAAAAAGGCAAAGGCACCATATAAAATACTGGTATTCAACTGAATCCGTATTACAGGAAATCGACCCTAACATAGTTAAGAAAAGGCTATAGTAAATTATGGTTGGCAAAAAAAAATTGCCTCATGGGTAGACTGGCAGACTGAACGGCAACCCAAACATGCAGAAGAAATAGTTGAAAAACGATGGTTCCCATAACAACATTTCATAAATTTTCCTTCCATAGTGTGGACGGCCCAACACATTACTAGGAACCGCAACGTGCTAAAACGACACTATAACCTTTTCCGAATATTCCAACCCCACGACCCGACCGAAAATAGGGTTCCCAATCCACATAAAACAAATAAAAACTGAATATGCGACCGTCCCTTAACCATTGGCTCCTTTTGAGAGAATATGTAAACAGAGAATCAAATAGTTAGGGGTGACCTACATTGGCTAAACCATTTACTTTTCTCTTTCGGGGCAGATAAGCTATCAGAATTTCGGCCCATTTGTCATACCGTATCGAAGCCGTCAAAATTGAATGAAGGATCGGGTATGTTGTTTTCTACATAGTAATTCTACTTTCTGCTTACCTTTTACAAGTAGAGCAGATAGGCTCGGTCTCGTTAATGTGGAAATAGGGCTGTCTGTCTGACCTGTGTGACCTTTAGAGAAATGTACCTTTTAAGTTATCAGTGAATCCGTGACAGGTGTTGGCTATTATACCGAGACAAGCCCTTGGACTTGGCACATGACCCATAAATATATTCGTAGTGACTAAGTGGCCGGAATCTGCACAGTGTTATTTTATTGTAGATAGAATATCAAAAAGGTTTCCTCGTGAAACTGTAGCATAGAAACATCTCCCTTTTACTAATAATAAAGCTGAAGATTTTGTGAGTTCCTTGGTTGTTTGGCGCTCAAAACTCTGAAAATCCCCGTAGGATTTAAAAAAAATGTTTTTGTATTTCATAGCCCAATTCTCAAAGAAGGCATTTAACATTATTCTACGATCCTTAGTGATTCGACAAAAAAGAAAGCCGGCAAGAAAAAGATTAGCGCGGACAGGCGATGCTTTACAAAGAGGTGAGTCAAGCAAAATATTTCACGCGGACAAAGTCACAGACAGAAGCTAGTCTAATAATAACAAATTTCATTAAAAACCAGCGCCTCGCTAACATAGACATAATTACAAACCTATAACAAGAATCTGCCACAGCCTAACGACGTAATTACTGCCACCTATATCTCTCCACTTCCTTCTATAAACTGGACTTACCATATACCACAGACTACAAAATAATTACTAGTATGCCATTTCAGTCCGACAATTTGCGAAGAAATGTTCTGAAGCCATAATTGCCATTTGTATGGGTGAAGAAACGAATATCTGCCAATTCAGGTTTTACCTAGAGAGATAACTTATCTCGAATTGTAACAATCGGTATATGTTAACTATCGATAGCTGAGCATCGAGTAGCTTTCGTCACATTTAACGACTAATTTATTACCGTCATGATGCCTTCAGCCTCAAACAACCGTCTTCTTGAAGGCATTTAGTACTTACGTGAGAAGGACACTAATACTTTTATAGTATCAGTAACCGTATATAGAATCGATTCTTATTCGATAATACCCAGAGTACAAATTGTATAGTAGTACGATAGTAAGTAACGACTAATAGTCGAAAAAAATGTCGATACTTTTGCGATAGATATATCGATACAAAGCTCAGATATCGATTGTTTTTCCGATCGCTACTTTACCTTATATAGCCGATAGCCCATATAGGTCAGTGTGTACGATACATTGGTAACGTATTTCAAACATATGAATGTGAGTTACCGGTCGCCTTGTTAAGTGAAAACGTTGCGAGTTTGTGCTCAGCGATCGTTGGAAATCGTGTAAAGAATTATTGTTCGTTATACGTTGGTTGCTTTTCTAAGATTTGTCGGTATGCGGGTTGGATTTATGGTTTGATTTTAGAGCAAGATGATATCGCGCTAATATTCTGTTTCTGTAAAGAAATCAAGATTTAAAGCGAAATGGATGTTGACACTTTACCAGAATGTATATAACTCAACATCATCTTCGTCATCATTTCAGCCAAACCCCTCCATTCAACGATCAATCAGTTCTTCCTATCAGATATTTAAATTTTTCAATTGAAAATAGTCAATAATAATAACATAAGTAAGGTAAAAAAATGCTAATAGAATGGATAAAATCACGCACTTATGCAGATACTGAATGATTACTACAATAAGTGAAAATTAGTTACACTGGCACCGCCACACCCACATCCTCCCTCATACACACATCCACATCACCTTCACACATCACACACACTACACACCTCACACACCCCGCTACATATCACACGAAAATAATGTACTACTCTAATTATAAACAACAATGTATCTTCAAAGATTATAATAATAAGTTAGTTTTGTAAGTTTCAAACATAGCCAAAGCCATGGAAGTGCGAAGTCTCCTAACACAGGCGTTATTACGGTTTAAAGGAGGCTCCAATCATAAACTAATGTATACTAGTTTGTACTGAAATAAACATTTTGTATTTGTATTGTATTATAAGTGGTCTTAAACATATTTGTTTTACCAATGCCTGATCTACCGTAGAATAATTCAATTTACATTACCAATTTAAAACCTTTCAACTGTCTAACAGATCGTCAGTACCTAGTCACAAGAGGATCGCAAAAAAAAAAAAACTTTTGAAACGGATTTATAGATTCGCATCACAGAGTGATAACAAAAAACTTCTCTGAAACAAAAATTAAGTTACGGATTTCTTTTTCAGTGTACTTTTGAAAATCCGCTATCAAAGGAAGCTCTTATAACATTCCTACTTTTAGTTAAGGAGATGCTCTCGTGCCTACAAATTATGTTCGCTCATCGAATCTCAATCATTTCTGTCCCACTTCAAGATAAGGACTCTTTCTATCCTCTCCACATGATATTACACTTATTATTTTTAATAAGTACCTATACTATAAATTATTTAAAAATAATAGTTGTTAAAACATCATTATTATAAATGTGTTACACTGTCTTTAGCGGTAGTGCGCCTATGTTGTTACGGCTGGGCGCAGCCCTACTTTCGGCGTTGAATTAAAATGATAAATAATTGAGATAGAGTTTCGGGAGTCCGAACGTTTTTTTTTTTTTTTTTGGAAATTTCCTCTTCTTTAAGAATCTTTTTTCAAAATTCCTCAAATATTAATCGTTTTTGAGTTTTAACAAATAATAAAAAGCTATTTTTTTTTTAAATCTTAAACTGTTAGTAACAATTGTAATTTGTTATGTGTTAATAATACATACGTTCGATACATTTTTCTAGACATGATTCTGAATCGAATGAGGTATCGCTCATATTTTTAGGAGCTTTATCAAGAACTAGCTTCTGCCCGCGACTTCGTCCGCGTCAAATTTTTGCTCTCCTGACCCTTTCCGTCGCATCAAATTGCCTGCCAGTTTTCAGTCATTTTTCATTGCTGCTCCGCCCCTTTTAATTGTAGCGTAATGTGATATAGCCAGTAACTTTTCTCAATAAATAGCCTACCCAACACAAAAATAATTTTTCAATTCGGACCAGTAATTCCTGAGATTAGCGCGTTCAACCAAACAAACAAACAAACTGTTCAGCTTTATAATATTAGTATAGATTTACACGGTTTTGAACTTGTTGACTACCCAAATATCCAGCGGATTGCTCTGACTTTCACAAGGTGTTAAGATTTTTACATTAAAACTTAAGAAATAAACAAGAAAACAAACACATCTCCTTAAACCAGAATTCAATAAAAGGCTCTCCCTTCGCCTTGTTAAACTTTTTAACAACCTGCGTAACTTTCTTGTCGTTCGTAACAGTTACTGGGAACTACCCTTAGCTCTGAACTCGGACTGTCTCTTATTATTTAGTTTAAATTGACCTTATAAAAGATTTAGCTAACATCTCTTATTTATATTGTGAGCACCATGTAGCTATTACATAATTATTGTACATTTCATTCTTTTATTCTTAATTATTTTTAGCCATTATTTTTAGCCAATTTTATTCTTATGTGAAGATGAGACATCTAGAATAAAATTAATATACCACAATTTTATTCTAGGCGGATCATCTTCACAAAATGATAAAATTAATTTATACAAAAAATGCGAAATATTTTAAAAGCATAACTGTGGAGTTTCTTGCCCTTTCTTCTCCGCATAAAACTACCTTTGGAAAGGGCGACTGGAATCAACAATTTTTTTTTGTAAATTTTTATGTTGGAAAGTTTGTATTTTAATGTGTGTGTGTGTTTGTTTTGTGTGTGTGTGTTTTTTGTGTTTGTGTGATTAGTGAGTATTTATTAAAAATAAATTATGACTTCGAGTAGTCAAAGTCAAATCATTTATTTCAAAACGCTCAATAAAAGCACCTTTACTGGAACTTATGTATTTAGTTAAAATTTGTGTTTACTTGGGACATAAACTTCAGGCTTGATAAGATAGTGCTTGTTTAGAAAAAGCTTCTGTTTCATCTTCCTTATCATCTTGTAAACTTGATACTGGATTTATATTATGAGGGAACATGTTTTTCAACATCAATTGTATACGACTACCCCTTCACCGTCAGTGCGTAGTTCGACGCACTTGGCCTGTTTTTTCAAGAGATTTCACAAAATATAAATTAACAAAAGAAAGAAACGGATAACGGAATCAGAAAAAGTATTGCCTCGATGTTTACCAACAGGGCAACTATCAACTCGTTGTAGTATACATTTACAACTACACTAAAGGAAATGTTACCTCAACAAGTATAATTACTCTCATAAAAGATAACATTTCCTCTACACTGGAACCAATGAATCAAACTACATTCATTTAACTTATGAACGTCATAAATTGCAAGTATCTCTTCCAGTATTTTATCTCTGACCACGCCCAGGCTCGGTACGGTAGGATGGTCTGCAACCAATCAAAATACTAAACTAGATGCTAAAGCGACCGCAAAATGTATGTATGTAGAGCTAAATTAGTGGTTCATACGGCATCTCATTTGATCAACGTAATTGGTACATGAATTTTCTAGTCTGGTCGACGACTTAACGTGAACGGTTATGGTTCTTATAAATCAAGGCGAGATAGGGTTTATGTGGAGATACTAACTACCTAGTTGCTGTTCGGTGTAATTATTGTTAGATATTGTTGCCTGTGTTTGTGTGAACTTCTATAGAAGATAGTGCGTAGCTATTCGAATTTGGTATTATATTTCACTTGTTATGGTTTAAGGCATTCACTCAAAAGATCTTCAAAAGTTTTTCCTCTACTTTCCTCAAGACCATTTTAAACACCAATTTACATGGTATTCACATGATCTAACCAAAATTTTGGATTCTGGACTTTAAAAGAAACTGTGATCTCTGAGATTGTTTCCTTTTACCTTTCTTCTCAGAGTAGCCAGATAAGAAACGCCATCACTCATCAAATTTTTAAAATATAATTGAAACATAAAAGTGTTTGTACGATCCTTCTTACAGAAACAAAATTAGTTATCATCCGTCATTACTTTGCGGAAAAGTTTTAATCTAATATTACCTGCTTCTACTTTACTATTAATAATTGTAAAACAGTAAAAAATACGCTTTATGGCTCTTAGTCATAATAATTCTAAGTGATGAAACGCGCTATAAACAGGGAAAGTAAAAAAAATACACAAAGCCCATAAAATCTTAACAATAAAAACACAGCGATCTTTATAGATTAAACTATAATGTCAGACAGTATAATTACTTATAATTATTACTTTACGATAAACAGTGAAAATGGAAAGTTTACACAAAATCATTAAAAGATCGTTAAAAATTGGTTCGCGATCATAATGAATATGCAAGTCATAAGCGACTAGCGTATTAAAAATGTTTGCGCTATAACAAAGAATATTATGGTGAGTCATTTTATTTCTTGAAGCTAGACGCGGTTAGACCGCGACCATTTTTTTTTTTTTGGTGGGTAGGAAATCATCAAATGACGTCTCCCGCTCTTGGGTAGAGCGTGTCAGACTTATACTGACTAAAACCCACCCGTGTTCCTTCAGTTGCCAATGTGCCAGGGCCGCGGTGTTACTTTCGAACAAATCTCGCGACTCTGGCAGAACCGTAAACATCTTTTCATACCAAGACTCCTCCGTGCCTCGGAAAGCACGTTAAGCTGTTCCTAAATATCATTCGTGGATCTTCGACAGTCGTTACGGGTCGTCAGAAGCCCAAAAGTCTGACAGCCAGTCATAGCAAGGGGTTTCGTATTACCTAATAATTCAGTTGTGGAGGTCAGACACACAGTCGCTCCGTGTAAAATACTGGTATCCAGCTTCATCCGGTTAGACAATGCCAAACAGAAAAGGCTAAACAAATTCATCATCATCATCATCATGATTTCAACCGTAAGACGTCCACTGCTGGACTTAGGCCTCCCCCAATTTGGGGGGCTTTGCCATAATCGCCACGCTTGGCAGGCGGGTTGGCGATCGCAGTATGGTGGTAAAATGCATAGAGAACGCTGCTGCCCATTCTCTAGTAAGTCCCTTAGTCGCCTTTTACGACACCCATGGGAAGAAATGGGGTGGTGTTATTCTTTACGTCCGTCACCACATGGTACCGTCCGGCACCAAACAAATTCATTGACGTATAAAAGTGTTTGTATAAACCTACTTCATAATCAGTTTATTATTTATTTATTATTTATTCCACTGCTGGTACACAGAACTCCTTTCTTTAAGAGGGAAACCTACTTATAGAAAAGAAATCATTTGGCACCCAAACTTTAAACCAGTGGTGGATTCTGTAAAAAGTTTAGTGAAAACTTAGATGAGGAACAAAATAGATCGGCTGGACTCAGCAACTTTGTTTGTTGGCAAAAATGGGTATGGCATAGTTTTTATCCAGGTAGGATATTCCCCTGCCAGGGTCGCGAGATTTGTTCGAAAGAGGTACCGTGGCCCTGGCATATAGGCTACTGAAGGAACACTGATGGGTCAGTAAAAGTCTCACACACCTTCCCGCTCCGCCCAGAGCGGGAGACTTCATTTGATGATTTCCTAACCACAAAAAAAAGGTAGGACGTTCTCGTGGGATGATTTCAGACATCCACATGGATAACGTCGCGTTGCAAAATCTAGTTCACCTATAAACACTTTGTAAACAAACAAAAAACTACAGAACACACGATATGACACGGAACAACGATTGAGGTCGTAACTGGTCCCCTGCGATTGATGTGAAGAGATGTTCTGGGAGCAATAAAATGCAGCATTGTGAATGGTGACCTTACTACGTCACCGTCACATAACTGTTTACACATTGCTATTGTTAGTTTTTAGTCAGGACATGGTGTGGGTATTCATTTAGCTGTCTGATTACCGACATTGTTCAAACTTCGGTGCGGAAATCCCTAACAATTTTTAATGGAATATTAAAGATCATAAGTCTAGAGGTTCCTTCTTGATAAAGGACACGTTTTTTCGGAAATTTGCTTCGTTTTCAATAGCAGTATTCTTTTTCCATATAATTAACTAAACAATGTGTGCTTCGTTTGAATGTAAAACGGACTAGTTAGCAATCCGGAAAAACAGATGTCAGTAAAACCATGAACATCGTGCTAAGACCATATCAAATCGAGCTTATATCCAAGTACAAATAGGAACTAGAAACCTTATAATACATAGGATTTTAATAACAATAAATTTTGCTATCACCAAGTTTTCTAATAAGCCGCAGAATGACCAGAAAATCGGGACATTTCGTGTCATAAACTTGTTTATGTCCAGAACGGAATAAATTGGCGTTTAAGCCTAAGATTGCGCACTAGATTAAAATCTTTCATCGGCCTGTGTCCCAGTTAGGAAGCCCTACTGGGCTTGTGAGGGCGCGTTTACATCTGGGAAGCGTCTGTGCGACAGTAAGGCTCACTCATTTGTTTTCTACTCAACGCTCCTGCAGCTTACAGACCGTCTAATCACCCATAGAATTAGCAATGATAAAAGAGCTGTGTAACAGGTTTGGTGTATATTATATTATCATGCTTTTTCTGTAGTGAAAGACATACCATTTTTTTTGGATGGGAAATCATCAAATGACTTCTCCCGCTCTGGGCGGAGCGGGAGGGCGTGTCAGACTTTTACTAACTAAAACCCACCCGTACTCCTTCAGTCGCCCATAGGCCAGAGCCACGGTAACTCTTTCAAACGAATCTCGCGACCCTGGCAGGCCACAAGACCACATGACCACATGACCACAAGTGTATAAACACAGGGTAAATGCAAGCCCACTCATAGCCCAGAAATTTAAATTGTGTAAGCTAGGCTGGCAAATACCACTTTGATGAATTGTCGAAACCGAAATTACCATAATAACGACGCTTCGCAGACGAAGGCAATGATAATCAATTTAAAAGGTAAGAATAAAAGGAAGGAGATGAAGAAAAGAAAAAGGAAGGGTAAGTAGACACTAAGGCTTTGCTCCTCATCCGTTTGGCATCATTCTTTCTTACTTATAGGATGAAGCTGTTCACTTGAACAATGTGAACGCACCTCAACGTTGCTTATTATAGCGAAGACGCAGTGTGACCATCACTGGCTTTCCCATTCAAACGGTTTTGAGAAATAGTGGTAAATATTGTTTATGTGGATAGTCGTTGTTGGCGGTAAAAGTGATATTCACATACTGACTATTATATTGTTATATGCGTGGGGTACTTCTTAACTTAGAAATCGATTTCTTTTGAAGGATTTCGTCAAAAAAATTCTACCTTGGAACGCTTAATACTACTGCTACTACTACTGATGTGTAATTAGTAAATAAGATAAATCGGACTGACATATACATGTAGTATCAAAGTCCAAGAAAAAAAACCGGCCAAGTGCGAGTCGGACTCGCGCACCGAGGGTTCCGTACAAACCTGTAGGTATAAAATTTTAAAAAATATTTTTATTATATGATGTAACTAAAAATTTACGGTTTTCGCAATTTTTCCTTTATCTGTGCTATATGACGTTGCTTCGTACCAAATGTCAAAATTCTAGATCGACTGGAAGTACTCTTCAGGTTTTGATTCCCTTGCGAGTTTCGAAATTTTGCGTAAATTAGCGGCATAAACGGCTATATCTTTTGATTGCGTTAGCTTAGAAGTTTGATTTTTTCACAGCTTCAAGGGACAGTAGACTTGAGTATTTGATATAAATTTCAGCTTGCTACCTCAACGCGTTCCTGAGAAAAAGGGTCTTGACAGACGGACGGATGGACGAACGGACGGACGGACAACAAAGTGATCCTATAAGGGTTCCGCTTTTTCCTTTCAGGTGCGGAACCCTAAAAAATGAATTAAAAAAAAAACATTGTATCTCTCTACTGTATGAATACTCTGTTCTTTCTATCTACGAACCAATATTTTCAACAAAGAAAGCTTTATTTAAAATAATTACTTAAAAAGCTATTGTCCCTATGGCTATTACCGTATATACCCATTAGCTAAATACACCATAATAAAATAATTCTAGATTAATGCCCGATAAGGTTTAGTGGTTTAATCTGGTCTAGTGAACTCATGAAATTTTATGGCAACACTGATGTTAAAGCGTAGACGTTACAATGTTGCCAAGTAATGAACCTTATCTTTAATCTTCACGCTCTTTTGGGTTTTATGGGTTGCAGGGTGTAAGGTATAAGCGGTTTGCACTTGCATCGATATATCCATCAGTCATCTATATGCGAATCTATACTAATATTATAAATCTGAAGAGTTTGTTTGTTTGATTGAACGCGCTAATCTCAGGAACTACTGGTCCGAATTGAAATATTTTTTTTGTGGTGGGTAGCCTATTTATCGAAAAAGGCTATAAGCTATATAACATCACGATACAACTAAGAGGGGCGGAGCAGTAATGAAAAATGTTGCGAAAACGGGGAAAATCGCACGGTTAGACGATTCGACGCGACGGGAAGGGTCGGGGAACAAGAAATTTAACGCGGACGAAGTCGCGGGCAGAACCTAGTCAACAATAATATCATGGTGGAATCAAAAATGTATCACTTATGACGGGAGAAGTTATCAGTTTACTCCATCAAATGTCAAAGCACTTGTACGGGTTTTATTCTCTCTTGTATCGTAGTAAATTCCTGTTGGGTTGCTTAAGATTCAATTTCCTGGAAGCAGGACGTTCACGCGATCAGAAGACTGTAATATTTAAAATTCTTAGGGCATTATTGATGTTGCTGATCTACATAATGAAATCTATAACCTGTTTGTCGTGGCAGACGTCAGACGTGGCAAAAAACACCGCTTACTGGCTGTTCCAACTTGCCGTACTGTTGTATACTCCAAAGTCACTTGTCGAGTTCGTTATCAAACGAACTCGACAAGTGTGCCGTCTCTAAAGTCTCTCTTTGTGACTTAGAAAACTGTCATAAATTAATCTCCTTTTCGCCTAGCAATCGTTTAACTGTACTCACGCAAAACATTCGTAGCATAAATTGTAATCTCCCGGGACTTGAATTATTACTATCTAGGTTAAAAATTGAATGTGACATAATAGTTCTCACGGAATGCTGGCTACTTAAAACAAGTGTTATACCAATTATACCTGGCTTTAAATTGTTCTCTACTAAAAGGAACTTTAAACAAAATGACGGTGTTATTATATATTATAGAGATCACATTGAACTATTGTTTGAGGAACCAACCTTTCAAGAAGGAAATTGTCTTGTAGCCCGGCTAGGCAAACACATGGCCATTGTGTCAATATACCGCTCTCCTTCATATAAAAACGCAGATCTATTCCTAGAGTCATTGCATGAAACACTTTCAAAAGTAAAGGGAACAAATGACGTCATGCTTATTGGAGATATAAATATTCCTATTAATCATACCAAAATCGATCAAACCGGGGAGGAGTATTTGAACCTGACAGCCTCCCATGGACTGCTACCGGCACATACAGAAGTAACCCGTAGTATGAGTGGTACTTGTCTTGACCATGTTTTGCTAAAAAGTTCTTACTGTACGCGTACCCTTATTCCTCAATCTACCTTAACTGACCATTATCCTGTGTTAGTCTGCATGGATCGTAAACGACCTCGAACGTATACGAACACAACGTACAGTTTAGTAAATAATGAAAAGTTAACTCAATACCTAATACAAATTGATCTAACCCCAATATACCAGTCTAATAATCCAGATTTTTGTATCAATTACCTAATAACCACGATACAGAGTGTAATCAATAAAAACACTGCAATTATTGCAACGTCAAGGCGAAAAAAGATTATAAAACCCTGGATAACTCCCGGGCTGTTAAGGTGCATGAAAAATAGAGATAGGCTACATAAAAAAATTAAATCATCTCCAGAAAACGAGGTACTGAAACTTACATATACGCGGTACAGGAATTTCTGTAATCATATCTTGAGAAAAGTAAAACGTGCTTATGAGAGATCAGAGGTTGAAAAAGCAAAAAATGATCCAAAAAGACTCTGGAAGGTCCTTAAGGACATTTCTAACATGAATAAGTTAACTAGTCAGCCAAATGAACTTCTGAAAGTTAATTCCTCGCCTGAAAAATCTTTGAACGAAATAAATAATTATTTCATAAACGTGGGGAAGAATTTAGCTGAAAACAGCTTGAAATATCAAAATAGTGTCAGTTCCGCTCAGATGATGAATATAAACAGATCCGATCAAACTTTGAACTCTTTTGTGATGGAGGACACAAGTGAGGATGAGATTTCTCGCCTTGTGATGGGCTTAAAAAACGAATGCTCGGTAGGCACGGATAAAATATCAAATAAATTATTGAAAAAACATATTGGCTTCCTTGTCCCGGCTCTTACGCATATCTTCAATTTATGCTTGCAAACTGGTAATTTCCCATCTCAACTAAAATGCTCCGAGGTCCGCCCAATTTTTAAAGGTGGCAACAAAAACGAGATTTCAAATTATCGCCCGATCTCGATTCTCCCCTCTATATCTAAATTGTTGGAAAAAATTATAAATAATAGACTTAACAACTATTTAGAAAAAAATAAGCTACTTGCCGATAATCAGTTTGGTTTCAGAGCCGGTAAATCTACGGACGATGCAGTTTATAAACTTACAACCTATATTGCTACTAATCTGGATAAAGGGCACAAATGCTTGTCTATATTCCTAGATCTAAAAAAAGCATTTGATACGATTTCTATCCCCATCTTGATTTCGAAACTCGAAAAGCTTGGAGTCAGAGGAACTCAGCTACAACTGTTTCAGAGCTATCTCACGGGGCGTAAACAGAGTGTTCGAATAGGCAGTCACGTAAGCTCTGATCTCTTGGTCTCCTACGGTATTCCTCAGGGCAGCATTTTGGGGCCAACCCTTTTCCTCATTTATATAAATGATCTTACTAGTATTATCTTCCCCAAAGGTGACATAATATCATATGCTGACGACACAGCTCTCCTCTTTTCCGCTGATACATGGAACGCGGTTTTTGATGCTGCACAAAAAGGATTTAACGTTGTTAACAACTGGCTTCGACTTCACCTTTTGACTCTAAATAATGACAAAACAAAATTTCTGACTTTTAGTATTCGCCAACCATCACAAATCAGGAGTAACTACAGTATAGTGTCTCATCAATGCTCTCTAAATATAAATTGCACTTGCGAAAAAATAGAACATGTTAATACCATTAAATATTTAGGAATTATTATAGACAGTTTTCTTAGATTTAAAGACCATATAAAATTACTAAGCGCTCGAGTAAGAAAGCTCATATATGTATTTAAGACCTTGAGACATGTTGTGGATGCGTTCTTATTAAAACAAATCTACTTTGCTTTATGCCAGTCTGTCATAACGTATTGCATCTCATCCTGGGGAGGAGCTCCAAAAACTATTATTAAACCTATTGAGATTGCGCAACGTGCTATCCTAAAGGTTTGCACTTTTAAGCCTCGATTATTTTCAACTTTTTTGTTATACCAATATTGTGAAGTACTAACTGTTCAAAGCAAGCCCCCCAAATTGGGGGAGGCCTAAGTCCAACAGTGGACGTCTTACGGCTGAAATGATGATGATGATGACTAACTGTTCGACAGCTCTTCCTACTTACTATCGTTCTAAGGCAACATAAAGATCTGAACGATGACCCCAACTATAAACGTAGGCGCAGAAATCAAATAGTGTGTACTCGTAAACACCAACCGCACACTTCTTTCATTAGAAGATTTTTTGTGTTTTTGGGTCCTTATATCTATACCAAAATGAACAATAACTTGCATATCTTTTCTCTTAACAAGAACCAGTGTAAACATAAGGTAAAGGAATTTCTTTTGACACTATCTTATGATGAGTCAGAAAACCTTTTAATCGTACCCGCGTAATCAGATTTATTTTAATCAATTTACTATCTTAAACGGAAATGCAAATACTAACTTTTTTACACATATTAAAACGCACACATACACCTACCCATCCGCACTCATATATTACACACACACACACACACACACACACACACGTACACACACACACCCCACTTACACACTACACACTCTACAAGTTCTACTACTCATTTTACGTTTTATCAATTCTCTTTTTAATAGAATTACTGTGTATGAAAAAATAATATAAATTAGTTTTAACAAAATTTGAAATGTTGGCTAAAAACCTCCCAGTCCGTTATCAGAGAGGTATGGCGCTGTAGTCGAGATACAGGTTTTTCACCTAGTTCGGCTACAGATGCAACCCTGTTATATTATTTTCATTATAGCCTACAATTTATTTTTCTTTACGCAAAATGGTTGCTGTAATGTTAATATTTTTTTGTGTCAATAAATAAATTTTCTTATCTTATTATCTATTATTATTACCTATTCCTTGGACATTAGCCTCTATTGACCTTCTCCTAAACTCAAACACAGATATTGATATGTTTGCAAATGAATGAAAGATAATAATGTTAGATGTTTGAATTTTTGTGAGAAGAATGCATGAGTGTGTTAAATAAATGACATGTGTTGCAGAAAAGAACAAGTTGGGGGAAAATATGCGTCACATCCACACAAAACGGCCATCGCTCAGCATAATACTACGACCCTATACAAAACTGAGCACTGGGGCTGATTTTCAGCGACAACTCCGTTTATATATGACATTGCTATACGTTTTCTCCGTTACACCCTAAGTATTAACTCTAGAATGATGATATTGACTGATTCAAACAATAATTATCAAATGTCATGCAAATACTTTTCAAAACCTCGAAGTTTCTTAATTCCCCTTTAAACTCCAAATATACCAGCTCAAATCCCAAGACATCTTATTCTAGCAAGACCTAAACACCCGTCGAACAAATAAATGGAAACTAAACACGAAATGTATTACCTAATATTGAACCCTAGAGCGCTGCGGGCGAAGTTTAGCAATAGTTGCCATTTCTTGAGTATTGTGACCCGATACTAGAACGTCTTGGGTGCAGTTTCCAATTTAGTGTTGGAGCGTTCGTGTTTAGCTACTGTAAAATGTGTATACGTCGATTTGGTTACTTTAAAATGTGACATAGAATGATTATGCGGAAATTGAAATGTCAAGAGCTGAAATATTAATAGAGTTTTCAAATCGAGGGGAAACCTCGCGGGATGCTTGATGCAACTACGCACGTCAGTCTTTTTTTACACGCTTTATATTAACTTCACTTGTATGTTTGTTTGTTTGTTTGTAACCGACTCCTTATAGCGCGATTTTGACCCACTTTAAACGACCAGATTTCATTCAAACTCTGTAGACTTATCGAGGACCGATGACAATACTATAATTTCATAAATTTGTGCCATTATCCTTGCCAGGGTTACCAGGACAGCTAAAAAACTGTCTTCGAAAACTACGCTGACATACGTCACAAACTACACTGACATATGTCTCAAAATTCGAAACACCCTAAAAAATAATAAATAAATAATAGTTTAAAACAACTAAAAAACACGCTTCAATAGAAAACCAAACTAAAAATTAGAAAATAATGGAAAAAAAGCGTGGGGTGCCTGATATCATTAAAAAAAAAATACCTTAAAAACACCCCACGCTTTTTTTCCATTATTTTCTACTTTTTTTATTAGCGTGGTATGTACCTATGTGAAGGAATCATTGAACGTGATTTTCATCCCCTTCATAACATCAATTTGAAACTTTACACACTTTCAAGGATACAATACAATAATTTTATAACTTTGTGCCAATTCTTTTCCAGGACCACCAGAATAGCAAAAACAAAAAAGCGAAAAACTCGCTTTTGTAGCTAGCTGAGCTAAAAAATAAATAGTGGAAAAAAGCGTGGGCTGCTTGATATTAATTAAAAATACTTCAAAAAGCACCCCACGCTTTTTTATATTATTTTCTACTTTTTCATTTGGTATTCTATGACAGCGTGTTTTTTAGTTTTTCAAACTATTTTCTTAGTATGGGCAGACTTTTAGCCTCGTTTTTTTAAACCTATAGTAAAAGTCAAGTAGATATATGACGATAGAAGCATTGTACGGAGACCGAATTGTCGGGAGCGACGTTGTTTTAGCTTGACTTCGTTAAATTGAAATAAAAATTTGATTTTAGTTTGGGTTTTTCTTAATCAATGTGAGCATGCTTAAAAAGATGCTCGTCCAATATGGATTATTGGGCACTGAGAATCACCATGATTCTCGTAATAACAGCAAGATGCTAATGAATTGGATTACGATACCTCTTCGTCGAAAAGTTCAGAACACGTCTCTACGCGTTATTTGCAAGAATACACGTAGAAGCTCAAAACTAGATCAACAATCCTATCAAAATTGTATACCCATCTCACACAAAGCGAAACGATTTCCGAACGTACATAAAATCGAAATCAAACATTCATGACTCCCGATCGTTACAGCAATTTGAATCGATTACGCATTACGCCTATCTAAATATACAAAAAGCGTACTTATATGGTTCTAATATAATTCGAAACACGGAAAACCTTAAATAAATTAACATATAAATCGAATGAGGGCCATGAATGTGTGGCATTAGCATGGGAAGCTTTAGCC
The DNA here is from genome assembly GCA_947507805.1 of Aporophyla nigra. Classification (NCBI taxonomy): domain Eukaryota; kingdom Metazoa; phylum Arthropoda; class Insecta; order Lepidoptera; family Noctuidae; genus Aporophyla; species Aporophyla nigra. The sequence continues at coordinate 19,365,447 of OX382307.1, read as the reverse complement.
TCGGGGATAGCGGGAGCGGGAGGCTGTCGCCAATTTTAGGCCTCAAATGAAAACGATGCAAAATAAAAGGGCAACGGTGGATAATTGTATTCATTTCAGTGGAAAAATGTCCACTGCTGGACATAGCCCTCCCCAAATTTGGGGGGATTTGAAATAATCGCCACGCTTGGCAGGTGGATTGGCGATCGCAGTTTGGTGGTAAAATGCATAGAGAACGCTGCTGCCCATTCTCTAGTAAGTTCCTTAATCACTTCTTACGACACCCTGGGGAAGAAATGGGATGTGATACAGGTAATTCAACAACAAACAAATACACAAAAATCTCTGTAAACTGTATAGATGACTTTTCTTTTTTTTTTGATGATGGGAAATCATCAAATGACTTCTCCCGCTCTGGGCGGAGCGGGAGGTGCGTGTCAGACTTTTACTGACTAAAACCCACCCGTGTTCCTTCAGTTCAGTGTATCATTTTCGAACAATCACGTGACCCTGGCAGGCATCGGTCTTAGACCCCTTCAGTGCTGCTGAAATGAAAGAAAGCTGAAACTGAAAAATGGGATGTGATACAGGTAATTCAACAATAAACAAATACACAAAAATCTCTGTAAACTGTATAGATGTCTTGGGTTAAACTGTTTAAAAATACAATTTAAGATGAATGAATTTCCGAACGTAGTTTTTCGTAACCATTCTTTTTACAAAATAAGTCTTTCTCATAGCTGCAATTTTTATTTCGCAAGAAAATCGCTTTTATATTTTGCGTAAGTGTGTGGTATAAATTATGCTTGGTTCTTAGTTTAAAACTGACGTGGGTCGTACGGTACATATTTTGTTGAAAAGGGTAATTGAAATCATTTACCATTGTTAAATTATTTCATACTTATATTACTTTTTTAGGATTAGACGACAGTTTTGCATCTATGCTTGTGACCGTACACAGCGTAAATATAGGGGGAAAAAACTAGACGGATCTTAATCTTCTTTCACGCCGTCTTCCAGACCACGGCCTCAAGCAATAACACTATTATATAACACAATAATAATAAAATGAAATAAAACGTTTAACATTAAACTCTATCATCGCAGTTGTTATTACTTTTATTGCTTACGTTTCATTTTATTTCTTATTTACATACGGAGTGAGACCTCGGAGAAAATCGCTTTTGAATATGTTTGTGTAGGAGTTATTTATTTTTCAGAAGTAAATATATACTATTTGCAGCATTTTCTATTTGTTAGTCATGTTATGGTAAAAATGAGATGAATTGTTTATTTTTATTTTTTGGTACTTATTTGTAAAATGGGCGAAGAGAAGAGAGTAAAAGCTCGTTCAGACTAGCGCGACCATCGCGTGCGAATCGGCGATTTACATCCGTAGAACAATTTCTATGACTATGTCGTGGCGCGACAGGTCGCCCCTGTGTGAAGTGTCGTTGTAGAACAGTCCAGTGAGTGCACGCATTTGCCAGTGAACGTACAGCTCAACTCAGAACTTAAATATATTTAAGTCCCATGTAATAAGGGCGGTCCTATTGTCATCAACTGGGCACAAATTCAAAAAGAAATACTGATATGTGTTCAAAAGATCAGCACCCCTCGTTATCAGTACAAATAAACTTCGTTATAAATATTTTTAAAGCCGATGGCGTTGTGTTTATACCACGTTTATACAGCAAATGAAGCAAATTCTTGCGTGCTGCGCGAACGCATTTACCGTGTATTTGTCCTGACGTCTTATTTGATAAACAAACATACAGACCAGCACCCTAATTGCGAAACGCACTATTTGTCAGAATCTGAATCGGATTGAAGATTATTTCTAAACCATTGCTTCATTTGTTCGAATAAATTGTCGGCACAGCAACGTAAATAACGCAATGAATGTTGTTTAACTATCAATATGAAACCAATTCCTACTGATAGCAAGTTACGCAATTACCCCTCTGGAGACCCATAGCGCATTTCTTACTCAGTTTGATCACAATATAATATGTTTAATAATGTTTATAAAAAAACCGGCCAAGTGCGAGTCGGACTCGCGCACCGACGGTTCCGTACAAACCTGTAGGTATAAGTTTAAAATTTCAAAAATATTTTTATTATATGATGTAACTAAAAATTTACTGTTTTCGCAATTTTTCCTTTATCTGTGCTATAAGACGAAGTACCCTTTAGGTTTTGATTCCCTTGCGAGTTTCGAAAATTTTCGGAAATTTGCGGCATAAACGGCTATATCTTTTGATTGCGTTAGCTTAGATGTTTGATTTTTTCACAACTGCAAGGGACAGTACACTTGAGTATTTGATATAAATTTCAGCTTGATACCTCCACGCGTTCGTGAGAAAAAGGGTCTTGACAGACAGACGGACGGACGGACGGACGGACGGACGGACGGACGGACGGACGGACGGACGGACGGACGGGCAACAAAGTGATCCTATAAGGGTTCCGCTTTTTCCTTTTGAGGTGCGGAACCCTAAAAATCGAAGACATGAGATATTCACCAATCCGCTCTAGGCCCGCGTGGCAGCCCACTCCCTCTCAAAGAAAGAAGGCCTTGTGTCCCAACAGTGCGAACATTGTCGGTGCTATTATTATTCAGAATCTTATTACGTAATATTTTGTTACCCAAATATGACAAGTGAAGAAAAACACACTTTAGTTATGCTCCAGAGCGTCAACAACGTACCTACTTTATGATCTCCCCTTTACGCTTACCGGGAAGTAAATTGGATCCATAAAACGTACATATCTATCTACTGCATGTCATCTCGGTAAACCTATAAAAGCTGCCTCAGGAAGGGATTTATGATCCCCAACGGGTTAAATAGAGCTACAATTAGAGCCATAATCTTATACGAAAGTACTTAAAACCACATTGCGTTTCACTGTGAATACTAGTATAAGTGTACAGTCAAACAAGCCATTTGGTATTCAGTGGGCCCGACCCATGAACGCCGCGTAGTAAATGAAACGGAAATTCGAACAACTTTAACATAAAAATTACTCGTTTCAAACACGCTATTTACGAGTACTTAGTTTTAATTGTAATTTTTGCAAATAAAATCAACTTGTAAATCGTTAGAATTACGTTACGTTTACGACGCACATTAGTGCTAGGACCTTCTGCAAAATTTTTAATATTTTTACTTTACTGCCAATGTTTATACTTATGGTGAGCATAATAACTTTGTATGCTTATGGCATGTTTATGAGAGTGGTGTAAAAGTATTAACTACTCACCTCCCTCCCAAGATTGTTTAAAAGTAGTTGTAAGTTACCTTGCATACCATATAGCTTGGTCGACTGTACTTACCTGCTTTGAAAACATTTAATGTGTCTGTTGTTGTTCGTCGATCAGAATTAAAGATAACAAAAAATCTGTTTTTTTTTTTCAGGAGAAACTGAGAAATAATATAACATAGCCATATTCATATATTATACGGAAGTTAACTACAAGACTGTATCGTTTCATTTTATTAAACGTGGCCGTTAAAATAATAACCTTCCGCATTAAAGGGATATAAAGCCATAAAATATATTATATCGTATATTAAGCGTACCGTCTAGTTCCCCCAAAGGAAATCAAAACCAAGTAAACGGGTGACGAACATAAAACTGTTAGATGTTTCAATAAAATCTGTATTTATTATCACTGAAAGTAGTTACCGTAGTCGACGCTATAAGAAAATAAACGGTTTGGAAGTAAATGTTCGGTTTAACTGACAATGTCAGAAGGCAGAAACTACTGAATTGCACAAAACACAGCTGATTTCTGTTTAGGTAACCTCTTCCTAACTATTTCCTAGGCACTAGTGGTCTGTCGTATTAATGATATATAGGTACAACCGCGGACAATAACGGTAGATCTCTTTTTACCCATAGATCCTAGCAATAAGGTTGAAAATAGGTCAACCTGCGTCTAGAAAGTAATATTCATATTAAAAGTTCCGAATCAACCAACTTCCACAAAACTTGAAAGAGAGAATTTGTACTGTCTGATAATAATTTATCCTTCATCCCCACTTCCTCAACTGTTTATCTGTTAATTCACCATGTGGGCCTAAGCTCCGGTCTGGGTTCGAATCTACGAGCAAGTTGTCAGTTGCGGTCGTTATTACGGAGCCACCACTTCTCGTAAGTTGAACGTCTAGACACGTGTTAATCAAAATTGCGACACATACATTTCCCGGCTTCCTTTATTAGAATGTTATATAAAAAACCTCGGCTCCACTCGGCCATTTTCGGAACATCGGTGTCCGAAGTTTTACTTTACGACCGTTCGATCGTAAGTCGTTACCCGGAGATGGTGCCGCGAAGCCCACTTTATTACCGAATTTCTGAAAACCACAACTTTCTGTCGTAAATCGAAGTCTCTTTACAACTTACTAGAAGGTCTTAACCACGAGTGGCTTTTAGTCATCTGTAAGTAATTGATATTCGCAGCAGCAGTATTCAGTAAAATTTGTTTCAGAAACCCAATAGTGCCGAGGTCAGAATGCGACTTTTGAATTGTGTCTGATGACTTGAGTGAGGTTCGAAGTGAACTTTCCTCATCATAAGCATTATATTTTTTTATGCGACTCACACAAAGTTAAGTTATTTGTGAGCGAATCAAGAATATGCATGCCTAATACGTAGTTCATGAGAAATACGTTATGGACTCGTTTTCAATTTATAAGAAAACGTTACTGCAGGTACAAGCAATGAAGTGCATAAAAATCAAAACATACTAATGCCTAAAAGGTGTTTCGAAATTTATTGATAGAGCATAATATATCATTTAAAATTGCTGATTCGCCCGATTTGGGCGAATACGTTCATGTGATTCGACTACTAAACCCTTACTTCACCCAAGTCTTCCCGAGGAGCTGTTTACAGAATAGACCTGCGGAATAGTTACAATTTTAATTGACTCGCTAAACGCATTACTTAGTCACTCATCTAACCATCCTAGGAAGATGTATATTTATTACGAACAAGTTAGATTTATAGCAGATAATCTAGTGAAAGATTTTATAGTGACATTGCCATGAACGCAGTAAACGTTTTCCAGTCAGTCTTAATAGATGACGTCATAAAAAAGGATTAATTAATGGCTCCAGTTCATCAGGTACTCAATGACGTAATTAAAAAGTTTCTGATCGTTCTGTAAAGATCGACTTCCGTGTAAGTAATACTATATTTTATTAATAAAGCTTGTAAAATTATTCATCAAATTATAACTTATTGAAGGCATTTTCGATTATAAATTATTTAAAAAATATGGGGGGAGGATATAAGTAGGGGAGGCCTATTTCCAGCAGTGGACGTCAAACGGCTGAAATGATGATGATGAAAAAAATATGAAAATATGGTGGCCCAGTGCTAACGGCCGCGACTTACAAGTAGTTTTTTTTTTTTTAATTTTTATATTTGTGTTGACTGAATGAAAGGTAAATTGTGGTTTACGATTTATGACGTATTAAAAAAAAACTACTTACTAGATCTCGTTCAAACCAATTTTCGGTGGAAGTTTACATGGTAATGTACATCATATATTTTTTTAGTTTTATCATTCCATTATTTTAGAAGTTTTACCACTTTGGAAGTGTCTCTCGAGCAAACAATTCAGTTTAGAAAAAAATGATATTAGAAACCTCAATATCATTTTTGAAGACCTATCCATAAATACCCCACACGTATGGGTATGATGAAAAAAAAAAATTTTGTCTTTCAGTTCTATGTATGGGGAACCCCAAAATTTATTGTTTTTTTTTTCTACATTTGTGTAAAAATCGTAATGCGGTTTACAGAATACATCTACTTACCAAGTTTCAACAGCATAGCTCTTATAGTTTCGGAAAAAAGTGGCTGTGACATACACGAACAGACAGACATGACGAATCTATAAGGGTTCCGTTTTTTGCCATTTGGCAACAGAACCCTAAAAAACGAACATTTGAATAACTAAAAAATAAAAATATTATTCATTATGATGACGCAGGACGTAGTTTAAATTGATATTTTGTCTCATGGAAAACGGAGATGGAATGATCTAGTCGACTCGTGCGCTGGGTAGGTATGTTCTCTCCCATCTGATACGTAAACATTATTAACATGGTGTTTCATAATTCTAATGCAGTATTTATTTTCTTCGTACTTATTATTTTAATTAATGGTAACACATTTTTAATCACGCCTAGAGTTTTATTATGTCAGATACATTGAGTGGACAACCTTTGTAAGACGACTAAAATGTCACGATGTATATTACTTTGATAAACAGATTAAATACATAAAAGACAGATAAATGTATAATATACTTAGGTTTTCAATTCCCCAAAATATTTAAAACTACGTAAATTACAGTCACACATCCACAGTTCAGTCAAAAAAAAACCAAATCGGACAAAACACAAACTAGGGTAGGCCCATATACTGTGTGCGTGCGTAGATTTCTAATGTGACAATTATTTTCTCCCGCAATCAGTGTAGTGTAGGTAACTAATTTAATAAATAAATAAAGTTTTATAGATAACTAGCTTTTGGCTTCGCACGCGTTAAGGTCGGGAATTATCCCGAGGGAATATTCTACCAGGATAAAAAGTAACCTATGTATTAATCCAGGTTATAAACTACCTATGTGCCAAATGTTATGCAATTTTTTTTCAGTAACCACGCAAAAGCTTGCGTAGAACCGTAACAAACATCCAAACATCCATATTTCTTCACAAATTACACAGCCCGACGTGACTCTTGCTCCTTGAATGAGAGTAGACATTCCCCGTAGATTATGCGTCACTGAATTCAAATTTGGCCTCAGAATTGCTCCATCACATCTCATTTTTTAGATATCCTAACCTAAAAGTGCAAAAAACACGATTTTAGCGTGTTTTCACGGTTATGTAGCATCGCGAAAAATTAAGCTATCGAAAAAATACACACAATGCTTTAATTAAAGTATAAAGCATTGCTCTTTGAAATGAGTTTGCGTAAATATCTTTTTTCATCATCGAGTGATATTGAAATTTTTTATAAACATTCGATATACAATTTTTCATACAATTCATGTATACAAAATTAAAAAATTTCAAAATCAAATTTCTGGATGGAGATGGAGCAATTCCGAGGCCGAATTTGAATTCAGTGACCCAAAATCTACGGGGAATGACTACTCTTATTCAAGGAGAGTCACGTCGGGCTATGTTATCACTTTTTAACCGACGAAAAAAAACGGAGGAGGTTATCAATTCGACGCGTATTTTTTTTTTTTTTTTTGTTTTTTTTTTTTATATGTATGACCACGCATAACTTTTTACATAGTAGTCCGATTGTGATAATTCTTTTTTTTATTGGAAAGGGTATACTCCGAGGGTGGTCCCATATAAATTTGGAAAACAAAATCAAACCCTAAGGGTCAGAAAACAGGGGATGATTGATTGTTCACTCACGGATTCTAATGTTTAACCACGCATAACTTTATACAGAGTAGTCCGATTTTGATAATTCTTTATTCATTGGATAGGGCATACCCTATCCAATGAATAAAGAATTATAATTAATAGGTATACCTAGCCAAGTATTATAAGTACATTAAAGCCACAAAAAATTATAAAATAAAAACTTTTTACCAAAAAATTTTACCGCCGAAAAAACTGAAAAGCAAAAAATAATAAACCTTAAAATTATGAGTCGGCGCTGGAAAATCAATGAACAAAGATCACTCAAAGCGCCGACTCATAATTTTAAGGTTTATTATTTTTTGCTTTTCAGTTTTTTCGGCGGTTAAATTTTTTGGTAAAAAGTTTTTTATAATATTAGTAGGATTGTAAAAATTGAGTCAAATTTTAATTTGGGTGTTTGATGTGCCTTAATTCTGGGGCGTGTGGTATAGTTTCACGTAGACATGTCGAAGCGAACATGATCACTTAGCGTGATTTCATGGTAGTGGTTTCGCTTGCTAAGCGATATTTATGTCCCAGCTCGCTTACACGCGGCCCATAAAGTTTCGAAGACGCTTACAAATCAGTTTTCTTTTACAATCCACCGCTTTTTCCTGTTTAATTACTAAGATTGCGGTAATATGCTGTTACGCGCGTGTGTTTACAGATACCATGGTTGAGGGAACTTAGTTCTGTTTGTACAGGTTTTATTGTGTGTTCTCTGTGAATTAGATTTTATGATATACATACTGTTTGTGTTGTTTTTTTTTTTCATTTAACCTATACTGTCCCACAGCTGGGCAAAGGCCTACCATAAGGTCTTCCAGAAACTCTTGTGCCGCGCCACCTCGAACCAGCCGTCGCGGTAGGCGTCTAGGTCGCCTCGCCACCTTTTGTGGTAGGGTTATTTTATTCTAAGTACTTTGTCTTTACATCTAAACTACTATAAAGAGGTAAAGTTTGTAAGTTTGTTTGTAGGAAGTAATCTCTAGAAATAACAGTCAGATTAAAAAAAATATATTTTGCGTTTGATAGCCCAATTATTGAGGAAGGTTATTGGCTATTTAACATCACGCTACGGCCATAAGGAGCCATGTAGAATGGAAAGTAGTCGGAAAAGACGCTAAGCGTAAACGAAGTAATAGCGTGGGGATGAGATACGACGCGACGCCACGAGTCAGGGACCAAACATCAACAACGATCGTAGTCGCGGCCAAAAGCTAGTATAATAAAACTTATGTATAAAAAATATTTTAAAACGTTTAAAAAAGTAAATACGCAGTTTCTTACTCATTCTTGTCCGTACATTTTATAAGGGGCACCTGGAATAAATTCTATGATTTTGTAAAATTTGACGTTCAATACGGGATTTTTTTGATAATTTTGTGATGCAGATTGGCTTAGTAGTTGACGAATGAAGTCACCCGGATTGAGCGAATCGTCACTTAGAATAATCAAAATTATTTCTTGTCGTCAACACGTATTTACGACAGCAAATAACTAAATGCGAGTCGCCTTCGGAAAATTACATAGAATAATAAATTATAGAAATAATTAGGTATGTTATTTAAAAGTAATAATTCGCCCGATTCGAGCAAGTTAATTCATGCGAGTCTACTAATAAGGCAGCAGATCGACTTGCGTGTTTTGTGTGACTTATCGACATTTGTTTTGTCGAATCGACGTTCGTGTTTTAATCCGTGTCAAAATATACTTCGTTTCGGCTTTGTAACGTGATTTAAATCATTTTACTTTCACTGTATTCAATATTCTATGAGGTCAAGTTTATCTCCCAGAAATATCAAAGCTAGCGCAGCTTTAAGACAACGTTCAGGCGGTCGTAATAAAATCGCGACAAAATTTTCTCGCGCACTGTATTTTAAACTCTTGGTGTTGAGCCAAGTAATGAGAATCCAATAGAGTACAGTGCGAGTGAGTCTCTACTCGTCGAAATATTTGTATCTTCGATTTTAAACTCTCTGTGCTTAGCAGAGCACTGAATATTCAATCCTCGAAAAAGTCCCGCCAAGATATTATTAAGTCTGTGGAAACTTAGGCTAACACTTAATAGTAGTTCCTACCTCCTTGGCTGTTTGAAGATGCTGTCCTCAACGACCTCTTGCTGGAGAATTTTTGTGATTCTTTCTTACCAAGGTAGAAGGTAGATAAGAACTAGAAACATACCTGTCAACAATAATAAAAACAATAAATTAGTAAAGAAACATATTTTACAGACGCCAGCACATCAAGCTACCCAAAACTCAAATTTTCCCAATCCATTTTGAACTTAATGCTTTAGCAATAAAGTTGAAAATCTATTGGATAAATTTGACATGTTGTAGTAGCTTTATGCGCTGGCGTCTGTACATGAGAGCTGCACCCTAATTGCGTAACGCACTATCAATCAGAATCGGAACCGTATTGAAGATTATTTCTAATCCATAGCGTCATTTGTTCGAATAAATTGTCGGCTCAACAACGTAAATAACGCAATGTATGTTGTTTAACAAAATTAAACCGATTCCTACTGATAGCAAGTTACGCAATTACCCCTTTGGTCAGTTTCCCAATACAAATAAAAAATAGTTTATTTCTTTAACAAATGCATGACACTGAAATTGTGATTGTCAAGTTACTTAAGTGTATAAATATAATTTAGATGCATACATTTTCTGATATAAAAGTAATCTCAAAAAGACGGCCACATAAATATTGATACTCCACGGAAGCAGCCAAGATCTGGCTAAGAAGTAATAAAGAAAGACGTAAATACCAGGATATAGAGTACATAAATAAATTACCAGTGCCGTAACATGAGAATATATACGAGTCTTGGTAACAGAAACTAAATAAAAATGTATATCAAGAAGGAAATCCCGTTAATTAAGATAAGTTGGGTGAAGTCAATGATGTTTCCTTTGGGATTTATTAGTCTTATCTTCGGGGAATTTGGATTTATGACTACAGACGAAGGAATTTTGTAAGATATCATGTAACATATTGTTCTTTTGATAAAAAGAATCGGTTAATCCTCAGGAATCATAATTATGTATTTTCTAGTGTGAGTACTTTTTTGCGGCCTACCCAAATGTCCTTTCTTTGGTATATATTGTTCGTCGAGTCATTGAGGTCCTTAAGTTCTGAATTGAGTTGCACTATTAGTGATAAATGCTTGCAAAGACTGGAAAGGTCCTCTCGAATCTGTGTAGTTCTTTCCTCATAAGACCCATCAGTTTACGTTGTCTTCATATGAACTGACTAAGATTGTGTCTGGACTTTACAAAAGACTGAGTTTGTTTCGGCCTTTCTTCTCACAGTAGTCAAATAGGAAATACTGACTGCAACTAGTTTTCAAAATTCAAAATTATTTGACGTGGGAAAATACTACACTAACTAACAAAGTAACTACTCACGGAGAAAAAATCATTTAAATATTTAATACTAGCTTCTGCTCGCGACTTCGTCCACGTCAAATTTTTATTCCCCTGACTTTTCAACCATTTTCGTCGCTGCTCCGTTCTTTTTAATTATAGCGTGATGTTATATAGCCTATAGCTTTCCTTAATAAATGGGCTACCCAACACAAAAATATTTTTTCAATTCGGACCAGACATTCCTGAGATTAGCGCGTTCAACCAAACAAACAAACTCTTCAGCTTTATAATATTAGTATAGATTGACATCAATGTTGATGAAGATCCTAAGATCCTTTGAAGTCGGTCGTAGACAACAGCGGTGTTATGAAAGAAAGAAAGAAAGAAAACTTTTATTTGTAAACACAGGTTACATGGTGTGTGAGATGTTACAATGTGTTTAGTTATATTCTCTGTGTTTTGCCAAGAAGCGTACAAATGAACAAATAAATGCCCCATTAAAAAAAAAAAACTATATATCACTGAGTCTATCATGCATTGATTATCTTAACTACAATCATTAAACCTAGAAGAAGTGGAATTTAAGATAACATATCCTTAACCGTTTATAATAACATTGAATGCAAAAAAATAAAACAATATTATGTCATGTTGTTTTGTTAAAGTTTGCTATGTGAACTCATGAGGGGTTTCACACATCAAAAACCTATATAATTACTAGTAAGCAGGCAGATAGGAATAGTTGGCCTTAAATTCTTTACCATTTGTTGACAACTATTTCCAGTGAATAAAAACTTCAGTACGATTGAAACTATGTATCTAAATGTCACATAGATAAATAGACTTTATCGCTTTGTAGCTTGTAAGTGACAGTGATAAACCAATTACAAGATGGAATATATTACAAACAATGACTAAAGACGAATTTGAACATAATACTCCTCCTACGATCATAAATTTCCGAATTTAAATCGAGTCTTTATTTCCGAAGTCAAGCCATTGCAACTCGGGCATAATCTCGTGATAGAGTAGACGCCATAATGACTCCAGTGTCGACGTGATTTGAATCTTGAGTCTTGCATGTTATCAATCTCTTTGGACCAGTCACTTACTATATTACCGAAGTTAAGAAGTTTATACACTGTTCGAAATGTGTTCCTATTGAAGTTCTTTAACACGTTAACTGCCATGTCGGACTATGTGTCCGTCACTTTTTGTTCCGTTCAGGCCTTGTCGGACTATATGACCAACAACACATACCGAATCTGAAAGTGTCTGCTGTCTGGCGGCCATTTTTATTACTCTTTCAGCTATATTAAGTGTCCCGTAAAGCACAAAAACCACTATGTCATTATAACTTTTGTTTACATTTACTCTCAAACACATTGTGGAAAGTATGAAGTCAAATTAAAATAAGGAAATAAATTATAAAATAGGCTGTATAAAATGTAATAAATATGATATATATGTTTTTATGGAATATACAACGTTTTTAAAGTGAAATAACACTAAGTAAATTTTTTGACAGTTAACGTGTTAACGCAGCTTGCTGTAGGAGTAAAATTGACGAAATCGTCACGTTACGTAAAAAGTGCTACGTAACAAAAAAGCGTGAGACCCCTCCATACGACTTTTGTATTATTTATAATAGAAAGAGGCAGAGAGAGTGAGATAGGTTTCATGGTTTTCGAGGGTGCTGAAGCCGATACTGAGGTCAAAATAAAGTTTGAATATTGTAAAGATAAAGTAAACAGCGTTACATGTTTAGTTGAAGGAATCGCGTAAGGAACTTCGTTCCTTGCGGGGGTCCCTAAACCCTGGTTGTTTTTTTTTTTGGGGTAACGCACTCTGATGTATGTTTACGTTAACACCGTAAAATGTACAAAACATTGTACAGTGTTAAACCAACATTAGCTAGATAATTATTAAAATAATTGACACCTCACGTCAAGTAATTTCATTTTCTGTTGTTATTTTGGTTAAACAACCATAGTTAGGGTACAAAGATACTTTGTCTCCTAAATTCACAATGACAGGGGCTTCTTAAGTAAACATTTGTAAAATTGATACAGAAATTTTACTGACACTACAAGATGGCCGGACTAAGTTCGGATTTTGGCTGGGTGTCAAAATCGCTTGTAGCATGAGTATTACAATTATGGTTATAACAATTTGGCTAGAAAGGGGGAGAATATTGAAAACGACACCTGCAAGAGATGCACGGTAGAAGAAGCCGTGCTGCGTTGACCTTAAATAAATGAGCTTCAGGGCAAGAAGATCATTATTATTCTTCTGCCCTTATTCCAATTTATTCGAGTTCGGCTCAACATGTCTTTTTGTTCAATTGGCAGGCCTGTTGGTCTAGTGGTTAGTGACCCTGACTGCTATGCCGGAGGTCGTGGGTTCGATTCCCACCCAGGACAAATGTTTGTGTGACGAGCACGATCATTTGTTCTGTGTCTGGGTGTAATTTATCTATAATATGTATGTATTTAGAAATATATAAGTATGTTTATCAGTTGTCTAGTACCCATAACACAAGCTCTGCTTAGCTTGGGACTAGATGGCGTTGTGTGATAGTTGTGGAATATTATTATTTATTATTTTATTTAATTGTACGGTATTTGTCGTCTTGTCGGTAGTTACCCCGTTTCTAACCATATCACCATTCGCACAGTCCACGCATCATTACTTCGGTCTTCCATCGACATTCATACTCAAAATTTTCCTCACAACATTTTCCTCATCCCTCCATATCACATGTCCATACCATGACAACCAATTTCCACACAACTTTTCAGTTACCGGTGTCAGTTTCAGACTTCCTCTTATGTACTCTTTCCTTATTATATCTATTCATGTCACACCACACATCCCTCTTAGAATTCTCTTCTCAGCTGCATGCAATTGTTTTTCATTCATCCTTTTTTTTGCCCAACATTCTGACCTATACAAGTCAAGGACCAGCACGCGTAGCATGACCGCCATAGAAACGGAATTTGTCGACGGAAGAGAAGACAAAATGATAGATTGTATCGTAGAAAAATTGTGTAAAACTGAAGAAAAGAGATGTTTCTATTCTTCAGTCGACAAGAGTACGATGTCATGTATTTCTCTTTACTATTCATGAGATAGAAACATTATTACAGAATTAAAATACATAACGACCTTTATTGTTCTTGGTAGAGAATTGGTCATGCTACGCCGGCTGAGGATTACCTACCTATAGTATAAAATAAATCATACAAATTCAGGAGAAAGTGTTAAACTGTACCCTCATTTGCTTCTCAATAATATTAACCTCGTAATATTAATGGAGGTTCCACCGCTGGCTTTGATTAGCTATTAATTATCCATAAAACTTGATTGACTTGTGATACGGCTCTACTAGTTAAACTATGTACTTAGTTTCATTATGAGATTACTCCATAATAACTATGATTAAGGATTATGTAGTAACTATAACGAGAGCGCAGTAAAAGTTGTGATTTAACATTAATTTGAGCCCGAAAGCTATATTGCAGAATTCTGTTACATTTTCAGTACTGACATCTGAAATATCAGCTAGGGTAACTGACATCAGTGGAACCGTGAAAACGTGACGTCAATGTAACGTAAATTCGAACGATTTTTGAATCGAAATGACAACTGTCACATAGCTTATAACAATTCCTGCGATCAGCTCTATTAGTATCAAAAATGAATATGAATAAAGTCTGAAAATTAAGTAAATATATGTGCGAATATATGTATAATTTTCAATTTTATAGTCGTTGGAAACAACGTTATGTTGGCGTAGTGCTAGACCAACAGTATTCTTAAATTTGCCATTCGATTTTAGCCTTAACGCTCCACCACAGCATTGCATTGCCCGTTTCTGTTTTCCAAATCTACGACTTTGGTATCCGAAACTACGACAGATATTACAAGATAAACAAGCTTGCTCGTTGGTCTTGAAATTGCCTTCCAGCTGAGTTAGTACCAGCTTGTACTAATTAATACAAACATAGGTTACACGACCGCTAGCGCTAACCGCAGGACATTCCGGAACCCGGCTGTGGTTTTCGACAGTTCGCCTTTGACTAGGGACAATTAATCTGCGCTTCTATATTACGGGTGTATATCGACGCTTGTCTGATATATTCTGTCATTAGGACTTTTACTTTTATTAGAACTTTAAATTTTACATTATGCAGTCAAAAGGTAACATCATTATCATTCTACTGGTACTGCCCTTATCCCAATGTATTCTGGGTCGGCGCAAGTCTACACTTCTCTACTAGTCGTCATCTCAGTAGTCATCCCCTTTCTATCCATATCATAATTCACACAGTCCATCCATCGTTTCTTTGGTCTCCCTCTACTCATATAACCATCGACATTCATACTCAATACCTTCCTCAATACTTTACTTACTTTCCCATAACCAAACAAATAAATTTATTAAATCTTTTTCCTAAACAAGTGTGCAAGCCACCTTCAAAATGTCATAGCGTCTCCGGTCTCCCACATTTGACATTTAATGCTTATCGTCGAAATGGTCCACTTCCATACAGTTATAATGAACTATGAATGAGGCTAATCCAATTATTATGTCGATAACCCTGTTTGCCTTACTCGATAATGTTATGATTGGAATCGTGTGGGAAACATTGAGTTTGCAAACTAAAAAGATATAGTTACAATAAAAGCAAAATCTAACCAAATTAGACGTTTGAAATGTTCTATTCTGGGTCACACATCATCCGCATTTGGCTAAAGCTTGGAGTTATTGGTTTTGGGTTCGGCAACTTGTAATCGAAGAATTATTTGTATTTAATTGTAGCTTGAAGGTGTAGAATCAATCTCGTTTAATAACCAATTGACCATCATTTATTCAATAGCAGTAACAACATCATTAAAATCAACACGAAATTATATTTTTTCGATTGTAACATTTTTTCTTTGGAAACAAGTGTCATAACTTGGTGTGAATGTCCTTAGAATTAATTTTTTTCCTTATAAGTGGAGACCTGTAATTGGCTTTCTGACTAATATACTGTTCTTGATCTGTTCGTTGTAGCTGTAAGTGTCACATGTTATTTAAATAAATAAATAAAACTTGGTATTCCAAGTAAAAAGAATACTCATGTTATTAAATTTGAAAACTTGGCAGAAGGCGGAAGTGGCAACGCATTCTACAATAAACATGTTCTTGGTGAGACGCCAAAAGAGAATGAAATACAAGTATTGGAAACCGCGAACCATGGAGTAAAAATTTACCAAGATTTATGTGAATTTATTTTCATGTTTGCATTCTGAAAAGGAAGTTGGTGTCAGTTTAAGAATGGAACGTAAATATTAAATATTATTACTGCAAATAATGCTGAGAATGTTTTAGAGGAATGCGGCTAATTGATTTTGGCACTATGGCTGTTATTTGCATGTTACTTCACTATCATCATTATAAAACCTATAGATTATCACTGCTGATCTAGAACCATGTTTACTATCTATGTTTCGGCATGTTTTTACAATCTTTGAGTCAGCTGTTGACATTCAGATGTCTCAAACATTTTTGTTCTTACATCTCTTGCAGTAGTCATCACAGTTTTTTTATTCCATCACTATCATAATCCTCTTTCACATTCCCTATGCTACAAAATTTCGCTACCTTATTTCCTTTGACCGACTTCGATGCAAGAATCTTTCCTCAACGTCAATGAAAGAATCCAGTCATTAGTATTCTAGTATTTTGAAAGATACTTTTACAGTATACTTAGAGCTTTTAAGTAAGTTCCTATAAAACATTTATGTGAGAGCAAAGCAAAATCATTTCACTAGATTAGTGCTATTAAAGGTGAGAATGCAATCAACTCAACATTCCAGTTTCATTATGGCTTCATACCTGATTAATTCCTAAAATAGCTCTTACACAGGCTTTAAAACGTTAACTACAAATTAAGGTTTTATTTTCATTACAACCTTTATCTCGTCTATAAACTTTGTAGCCTTAACTACTAACTTAGCAACAGCAAAATAAGAGAAAGAAACGCTAGTAATAATTCCAGTAGCTAGTTCATATCGTGCGGTTGTTATCTGTCGCAAAGTGCGCTTGCGCAGTAAGTAAGCAAATGTGCCGACGCGGCGCGCCTTGTTGCCGACGTGTATTTGACACACGGGTGAGAAGGATAGACAACGCTTATAAATAGAGTAGCGGGCACATTCTTGTAAGGATATAAAGATTATAATTTACTGAAAGGAAAAAAAAACTTACTCGAATGCCATTCAAACCAATGTTAAGATTCATTCATTAATTTCAGCCGTAAGACGTCCACTGCTGGACTTACCCAATTTGGGGGGCTTTGTCATAATCGCCACACTTGGCAGGCGGGTTGGCGATCGCAGTATGGTAGTAAAATGCATAGAGAACGCTGCTGCCCATTCTCTAGTAAGTCCCTTAGTCGCCTTTTACGACACCCACGGCAAGAAATGGGGTGGTGCTATTCTTTACGTCCGGCACCACACGGTACCGGAGTATGTTAAGTTATTCAGAATATATTTTAGGTCATAGAATTGGTGTATGGATCAAATATAGTAGATATGATACAGACGTAAAATAAAAGCATATTACTTGGATAACAAACGTACAAAAGCAAAAAACTGACAATCCAGGAAAATTATCATATTTTGCAGCAGATATTACATGCAATTTTTATGGGTAATGTTAGTATCCTAACAACTATAATATTAGAACAAATTACAAGTGCTAAAAGTGGTTCAATGAAAATAGATGTACCTACATTGCATTAAATATGCAAGTATTTTCATTGCATAACTTTCCTAATTCTACCAACACCAAAACATTGGCTCCAACTCGCAACTTACTGCCCAACCCTGCCACCAATACCAATCGCACTCATCCGGAACAGCTGACGGACTCAAATCAGATAGCACCATCTTCTAAGCCGTCATAGATCACAATCGCGACACTTCATGACATCCACATGCAAAATGAATAATGGCAGCTATCTTCATCAGCAGACATACCGTCTAGCAAGATTCTCTGCTTAGAAAGTAGATGGTACTATTTGATCTGGGATTTCTTGTATATGTACAACTATTGTGCTTTTGGGGTGCGTTGAAACAGGTTGGGTCTGTGTTTGCGTTACTTTCACTGTAATTTGAGGATTTAAAAGTTGTTTTAGTAAGTGCATGCAGTGATTTTTCTTGCATTTGTTTGTTTATCATCCTTTTAAAAAGTTTTTTTGTCTGTCAGATGATTCACCTTTTGTCATCTGTTATTATGCTGAGCTGAGGCTCTTTTGGCATTATCGTCAGTGTTTTCTGATTTCTTATGGCTTTAAGTTTTTTTTTTATGATGTAATGCCAGTAAACGCATTTTTCTTTCTTTTTTTGTTAATTATCAAATTCTTTAAACCATTCATTATTCGGAAATCATAAGTTCAGTAGTTGCAACGAATAAATATTCTAGACTAGACCTAGTAACTTCAACCCATGTTTTATCATATTTGCCTAATGCATTGATTATAATATACACCTGATTCCAATGTGGTCGTTAATCAATACAAGCAGGATTTTCGGCTTCAGAAATGTATCTTGAACTAGCTTCTGTCTACGGCTTCACTCGCGTGGTTGCAGAAATAATCCCATGGGAACGTGTTACTAGGTCATAAAGTAGTTTATGTTCTTCCAGCGGACGCCATATATGTTCTTGCCAAATTTCAACGCTATCCGTTTAGTGGTTTAGGCGTGAAACGGTACAGATTGAGTTACTTTCCGAATTCATAACATTATTATGAATTAGATTCTAAAATCCGCCTTAAAGGTACAACTATTTGAACTTCAAAATATACCATTTCCTAGTATAGAAAGTAAGACAACGTGCTAAAATATTTAAGGTCTTCCAATAACTAGATAAAAGACCTGTACATTAAGTGTGAAGTATAAAAACTCTTCATATTTACATCAAATTAGTCGTCTCCGCACAGATTGACGCCAGATTACGAAGCTGCTGCATCTCACTTAATAGCAACATCAAGACTTACAAAGTATTTAATGGCTTGCATAGCAATGACAATCCTTTCCTTCGCCATTGAACATCGTTTATCTGATCTCTGTACACATAAAAACTATTACAATGTTTATAACACACCGCTATTGCGATCTATTGACCTTAATCACACGCATTAGAAATGTGACTAGCAAACAGAGAAATCAGATATTATACCGCGCTCCCGATATATGGTGGCCACACAAAGAAATATTATTGAAATCAAGTGAAAATATTGTTTCCGCCACCATTGGCGATCTCCCGTCTTTTTTCTAACACCCATCTCGTTCAGATTCATTAACGCCGAATCTTCTGTCTCCTTCACGCAGACCGTGACGGCTGACTGATCTTATTTGTTTATTTATCTATTGTTTAGTAAAAGCTGTTTCACGGTTGTGCTGATTATAATCATTGTCCACCATTCGGGTCGTTTTCTCATCTGTTTTAATTGTCAATTCTTTGACACTTTCAAATTATACAGAGAAAGTATTGCAATGGTATGTCACGAATCGATTTTAATCAAAAAATGTTTCTATATTGCTAAAACATGGCGGTCAGTCGTGCGTCTTAATAAATGGATGGTTACATTCATTCGTGTTATGATAGCATCTAGTATTCAGGGCATTTCTCGATTTCAATAAATTCTGGTCCGTGGTCTAGATATTTTTGTACATGAAAAATATGTTGTATATATTTAATGTGTCTATTCATTATTCAGATGGGCTATATGTATTGCCTCCGGCGTGTGATTACTCTCTGGATGTACTTAACTGAGCACATCTGTACTTTTTGTGACGTTAATATCACATTGTGTTCAATCTTCGTTGTCATCTTAACGACTATATGAATCTTTTTCTTTATTTCTTTCTTTTGTTTTATTAGCGTTTGTATTCAAGTGTTGAATGGTACTTGCAGTTTTATTTCAAACTTCATTACCCTTATTGATGTTAATGATCGCAAGTGTGATTAAAAGATTCTTGATTTTCTTCATTCCAACACGCTTTTTAAATTCTCAGTAACTCAGAGCATTTATTGCATTTAAGCTCATTAGCTTTTCAGAACTAATGATAGTCACATTAATGTGATGTTCATCGTTCATCATAGATTTAGAAAACTTGATCCCTGGTCTACGTTAATAGGTATTAAGGTAGCCCGGGGATTAAGTTTTCTTTGAAATGGTTTTCAAAGTAGGTTATATGGATTTACCATTTCTCATCTAAAATTAATCTGCCTAGCCTCTTCATAACTATAGTGGGGACGGTTTCCAGTCTAAACGGATGCAGTTGAATACCAGTATTTTACCCGGAGTAACTGCCTATCTTATCTTCTCAACCCATTAACTGGGTAATATGATACCCTTTGATAAGCCTGGTTTGTCCGACTTTCGGAGCCTCTGACGAGCCGTAACGACTGTCAAAGAGGCTTAACGTGCTTTCCGAGGCACGGAATGGTCTTGGTATGTAAAGATGGTTACCTATCCAGGGGTCAACCGCGGTAAGTTTAACCTCATCGATCGGCCTGTGTGGCTTATTACTTAGCCACAAGCCTGTACGACCCAAACCTAACCCCTCGATTTTCAGTTCAACAACAATTTTACCATCACGAATACCATTTGACATTAGAATGTAGTTAATAAACCAATAAATAGCCGTAGTCAAAGCAATTACTTGGTGTCTATATATTGGATTTTGTACAAGTATTTATTTGTTTAATTAAAAGGTCGTGACCTCAGATGTATCGGAAACCTATGTTGTAATGACACCACAGTATGAAGTTTCCGTTTGAAACTTGAGGTTGTTTATCACAAATGTATTATTGAATTTGTAAACATTTATCGCAGTTCTCAACCGAGAAAGTGAAATTTACACATTTGTAATAGAAATCCTATATTTTATGGGTAGTGGCTAGTCAACAACGGTTAGTGTAAGTAAGCTTGCTTGTGAAGATCTTACTAGATTCATGAGTAAGAGCTGAGTCTATGTATATATGCTGTATCTATCAAGCTGTATATATGTATATCCATATTGACTACCAATGCAACTAGAAAATATGTGCACATAAACACTTGTTTGCTCTTAGACCACACTCGAGCGAACGTAAAAATATCACGGCGGAATTTCATTGCACACTTGAATTACAACTTTCGGCGTTGAACCCAGCTTTGAGAATCCATCAAAGTACATCCCAGGGTGTCAAAAAACACTCTGTTCTATTATCAACTCTCGGCACTAAGCATCGATTCTCTTGGCACTAAGCATCGATTCTCTTGGTACTAAGCATCGATTGAACATCCAATGCACGAAAAAATCCTAACGCCATATTTTTACGCTCGTGGAAACTTGGAATCTTTTACTTAACAGCGCAGAATAGCCTTTGCCAGCAGTGGTCATCGTATTTGTGGTAGCTTAAATATTATCAAAATTGTGCCGGAATAGAGCACTTTGTCGTGAATATGGTACGACAGCGATTCCCAACATATGTCATCACAAGACAGCTGCAACGCAAATGGTTACATCGGCGGCGATACGATGCTCTGCTAGAATGACCATCACTAGTCAGTGTCACTTTCTGCGCCATTTAAATATATTTCGACACAACAAAGAAGAATCTAATAATACTAGCCTTCGCCAACGGTTACGCCCGCGTATCATACCTTAAACCTTGCTCTTGAATCACTCTGTCTATTGATGAAAACCGCATTAAGATCTAAGCGTACGGGCGCAGAAAGCGACTTTGTTTTACACTATGTAAAGATGTCAAAACAGATGTGCATTATTCTGTAAATCTTCAACGTAACGTTTTTAAATTTTATCTTGACACAGATTACTAAATCGTCATGGGAACATTGAAGTTTTCTTCAAAGTTACCGATATTTAATAAAGAATCAGATTCTCAGTAAAAAGCCACTCTGTTGGTGGTAACACAAAACCACATCAAAACAAAACAAAGCTTATATACTTACTTAAAACAACAGTAAACTTACTAACAATTTCTGTTTAGTGCAACCTTATTACCTCTTAACCTACAACGACCCCGGCTTCTAACTAAGCAACTCTGTTTGCCCCATAAAGGTTTACAAGCTTGATGTTAGTACATAATAAAGGGTTAACTCATACGCTGCTTGAATAAGGTAAGATGGGTGTGTTTATAGAATGCATTATAACCAGGCAGGGTATAACAATAACCGTGTGTTTGTGTATAAAGAGATGCTTCTGAAAGGTTTTTAATAGGATATTATATGGCTACCTATTTTTACTTGGAAACTGGAGTAAGATGCCAGGAAAATAAAGCGTAATATTTGCAAGGCAGTAAAATGGAAATGGAAGACTTGAAATAACGTAGGCGCTGGATATATTGCACACAAGTGAACAGCCTGAAAAGGCTAGCAAGTTTTATCAGGATTTGGCGGCGAGCTACCCATTGCTCGCCACCCGCAAGCTCGCGCCTACGGTGGCCGGGAGTCCGCAATCGACTCCCGGCGCCCGGGGCGTCTCCTCCTGCGGAGGCTAGGGACGTGAGGGCGCAGAGACTGCCACTCCCTCACGCGCCCTGCCTCCTCCCTCGCGAGCATTACTGCTTCGCAGAAGGAGGTGACGGCTTCCCATGCCCTCTCGCTCCATACCATGGCTCGCACCAGGGCCGGACGCGAGAGGTCGCCGCCGCCGATCGCCTCCACGAGGACACGGCGGTGCTCCGCCCAGGCAGGGCACACTTCCACCGTATGCTCCACCGTGTCCTCAAGTGGCGGTGCTTGGGGGAGGCCTATGTTCAGCAGTGGACGTCTTTCGGCTGAAATGATGCTGAAATTATGGTGGCAGGGTCTTTAACGCACAACACAACCTGTTACTATTCATAGTACCTACATGATTCTAAACTGGTCAATTAATAATAATTTAAAAAAATGTATTTCCGTTCTTTTGACCGCGACCAGTCTTACTAAAGGGTGTACCTAGTAACTGGGTGATACGATACATAGGTTGGAAAAGGCAGATGATAATGATACATTTTGAAAAATTTCAAATTATCTAATGTGAATTTATGGTTACAGTTTGCGATAATGCCCTGCGACCCTGTATATATCTTTTTTTTTTTTTATTGGGGGATATCATCAAATGACGTCTCCCTAAAACCCACCCGTGTTCCTTCAGTTGCCTATAGGTATGATAGGGCCACGGTAACTCTTTCGAACATATCTTGCGACCCTGGCAGAATATAGCTAACGTAAGTAATATGTTACTTAATAGGTTTATATAATTACATAGTCCTCTTCACCGTTTTAGCGATAGCGACTGAGATTAACATTCATTCTTTATTTCTTTCTTTCCGTTCGTGAGTTTTTTGATGACTAGCAAAGATCATCATAAGTATAGCATGTTTAATTAACAATTCACCAATTTGGTTAGCTATTACAAGCCTCATTCCTCTAGGTTGGCATCAATACCAACCGAATGAAGCACGCCCAAAAATTAGACCAAATATATAATAACCGACCAAAATAAAATGTAGGTAAATATTTCAGAAACAGGCTTTGATATTGTTACGACATAGAATTATATCGTAAAATCGTTTAAATCACAATATGATAATAACACACATAAAGCAACCTAAATACCTTATTAAAATAAACATACCTACAGATACCGCACAAAAAATATCGATACATCACCATTACCTCAAGCTTTTTCTTTCACAACACTGAGGTAAATAACAACTGATATTATCTTCCTCGGATAAACAATCTCATGTTCATACCCATTAACTAAATCGCTCTTACTTACAGAAGATAAGGTTCAATTTCACTTTCATAATACATCCCAATCTTAGTAATGAATACCTATAAATAATAATATGTGTAAGCAATTATGTGCGCAGTAAAGGCGACTGTCCACTGCTGCGTCGGATATGCACGGAGTGTGACGGAAAGGTTTACCAAGCAATCTAAACATTTAAACTGAGTTCAAGAGCTATCAACGTCAATATTATACAACAATGATGACACTAACAACTCTTGAACTGGGTTTAGATGTTATGACCGCGTTCAGTTACATTGGTGAAAGAATTTAGTGTCGCAGTTCTTTTTTTTGCGAGACATGTATCTCACATAGCACGTATGATGGCAGATGGCTGATGGCAGAGTCTAGGGATTGAACTGATAAAGTTTATAACTATAAAAGTGCACAATCTGAACAAACCACTCAAAGCTGTTGGTAACTATGTATATGACTTGTGGCTCTGTTATCATGGCCGCAAGGTTCGATATACCTATCAGAGGGGTAATTTCGGAAGTTTTTATCGGTAAGAATTGGTTTAATATTCATAGTTAAACAACATTCATTGCGTTATTTACGTTGCTGAGCCGACAATTTATACGAACAAATGACGCAATGGTTTAGAAATAATCTTCAATCCCATTCAGATTCTGATAAATTGTGCGTTTCGCTATTAGGGTGCAGGTTGGTCTGTGAATTGGAACGCACTTAAGTCGTTGGTCTCGCCGGTCATTCTTGGACCATTGATAGTCGTTACTGGTAGTCAGAAGTCCGAAAGTCTGACCATCAGTCTTACCAAGGGGTAACGTAATGCCCAGTTACTGGGTCGTGAAGGTCGGATATGCTGGCGCTTAATATAAAATACCGGTATTCAACTGTATCCAGCTTAGACTATAAACCGACTCCAGTATAGGAAAAGGCAAGACGATTGAGTGTAGTAAGAGTAAACGGTGACTCGGCTATGTTTGTATGGTGTAATAGAGTTGGAATGTCTTGACAACGTTACGTCTAGCAGAGTGGCTGTTGTAGCATTTCCGAGCTCTGTGCATGCATTCGTGCGTAGCTTAGCCGGCCGTTGTGGAGCGATGCCTTAATCGTTCAGTCGAAAATAGCCCTAATAAAAAGTGAAAACGCGTCTCGACACGTGTTTGGTGCACACGCCCCAGTGTTTAGGCTTGATGCACGTGGGCGACTTGTCGGGACGATTATTCACGGCACGATTTCGTCTTACCTTAGTTACGGTTTGTGTATGTTACATCGTTTTGTAGTTTTTGGTGAAAAGTTAATTGTTTAGAAATTAAAATGGTGGTAGATAGAGTCATCTTTATTCTGCAGCTTTAATTGAACGAAAACGATTATATGGTTAACGAATGAACCGATGCTAGAGAAATTCCTTGTGGTAGGTTAGTTTGTTAAATAAAACACCTGCAACACATCCTTTGCACGTATTTTTCTATTCCATTCTTCGTGTTTGTTTAAAATATGTTAGCAAATAAACTATGAATAGTATCAGTTTCTTATATCATCAACTAACTGCTCCCTCCAGTTTCACCCGTATAAGTCTCGATGACGTAGGATTAACACGATAAAAAGTATTTCATCCCAATCCGTTTAAGCGTGAAAGCATAACAAACAAACATAAAAATACACTTGAGATGAGATCTCAGACTATTGCAAAACTGGAGCTAACTCGAGTACCTAAATAATTATACGAATAGTAAGTAGGTACCGTGGGGCACTCCATTTATCTCCCTCGCACCAATCGATCTTTTCCAACGTGATAGATAAGAGTCCCCATTACCCTAAAGGTCGCTATGTACTTTAATGTAATCGCCAGCGATCCTGTTAGATGGATTGTACGTTTATTGGCGTCTTCGAGAAGAATAGTCAAGAATCTGAGACAATTTCCTTAAGAAAACTCAAAAATGAACGTAATAAAGTTTTTTCGAAGGATGGATGAAGTTTTTTTTCCGATATTACAAATAAAACAGGAAATCCATTTTTAGATTTCAATAAATCACGTCCTATTCATAAAATCTTCCATCCGAATTGTCCTTTTTATCGTTGCGAGTTATAAGAAAGTTGACTGAAGTCCCTGAGAAAAGAAAAAGATTCAAATGTATCGGATCTTCTGGTTGGATCCTAATAAGATTATTAAAAGATCGACGTCAATATTTCAAAACTTGATGGCGCCGGGATTTCCTGGAGTCTCAGCGGTCATACTCCTTTTTAAAATCCAAACATTATATTATTAGAATTGTATGTGAGTATAAACAATGCGGGACCATGACTGCAAGAGTCTTTTGAAGAAAGAGATATTGCAGCTTTGCGCTGACCTGTCCCAACAGACAGCATTAATGTATCATTCATCGTATAGCTCAGCCCTATTTTAGGGAGCTCACCGACCCGTCACAAGACGCTACCAAATCTGCAGGACATTTAAATGTAGAGTATCGATCGGCATTTCCTTAAGTCGATAGACAAAGCAGAACAAAACAGATAAATTAACTATCGTCAGTCAAACAAGAACAAATCGTATACCATTATTAGCACTTACAATAATCACAGGCAATTTAAAACATCGAGACACTGATAATTCAATGCTCAAATCGAATTGATAAGTCGCAACACTGAATCGATCTTACACTGTGAGCACGCTACACGCTTAAGCGACACGCGTCTACCGATAGCGATCGCGGAGAAAACAAATGAAATAAGTAGTTTAGACCATGCCACGACCAGACGCAAACATGATTGTTACTCGCGTGTCGCTTGATATAAATCGTGTCACATCTGCGCTGTATCCCCATCTCAGGCAGAAACAGGGACCTGTCGCTGCCGGCCATTGTAGACTCGAGGGTTGACAGAAAGAATTCCTGGGACGCAGTGGTATTCTTCTGCGAAACAGGCGTATCGCAGACCGGGGCTGCAGTAAAGGAGCGGGAGACCACTTCCGCTCACCCGGTTCGCAGCAGGTGCACCGGGCGTCGGTGGAGGGCGGACAACGCCCTCTTCTAGCCCCCTTTAATGGGTCCAGGGGCAACGGCCTCGGAGACATCCATCGCCCCTCATTCTTTTTGACCCGAGATGGCGGCGCGTAGTGTTGACTTGAGGTGGCCCGCATAGGCACGGCACCAGACGGGAATCGCGGAAGACGCATTAGATCGCGTAATCGCTGATGTAGCGTGTGGTAGGGAACACCAGTGTATTGTCAGTTAAAGTCTGACAGACCCCTCTGCCCACCCCAGAGTGGAGGACATCCTTGAGAATTTCCACCCCGAAAAAAAAAGTTGAAGCACAAGTCGCATCGCTCGAAGCCGTAAACGGAGCTTTAAGCCCGATACACGTGGGCGACTAGTCGATTTGTTTATAGATCGAACGCGTTTTTGGAACGTGTTATCAGATTGTCGGACTGTCGCACTACAAGTTTGTGTATTTGATAAGACAGTTGTAATGTAAATGAGGGTGACAACCTGCTTTTCAAGTGGAGTTGTTTGACTAGATTTGGAACTGATTAGGACCGTGTCTAATTATCTAATGATGTATTTATTTCTGTACCTGCTGTTAGCGATTTAAGCGGTTCATTAACTGATAATATTGTTGATCGAAATACGGACAATCAAACTACAGTAAATATATACAGTAAATAAATATGCTCTAAAAAAATCAAAACCTTTTGAAAGCCGTTTCTTCAAACAGCAAATGTAAATTACAAAATAAAGAAATCGTCATAGATGCTGTTTCAGACGGGTCCGTGGCTTAGGCCCCCAGTGGTCGAGGCAACTGTGGCTGACGCCTCCGATTCGTTTAACTTAATATTATAATTTTTTTGTGCTTTTTCACTTAGTACATGAGAAAACTGTTTCACCATAATAATAAAGTATTTTTACTTGCCGTACCGTGTGGTGCCGGACGTAAAGAATAACACCACCCCATTTCTTCCCGTGGGTGTCGTAAAAGGCGACTAAGGGACTTACTAGAGAATGGGCAGCAGCGTTCTCTATGCATTTTACCACCGTACTGCGATCGCCAACCCGCCTGCCAAGCGTGGCGATTATGGCAAAGCCCCCCAAATTGGGGGAGGCCTAAGTCCAGCAGTGGACGTCTTACGGCTGAAATGATGAATGATGATTTTTACTTGCTAAACAAAAGTTATCTATCAAACAGATAACTTTTGTTTTATTAGCCACGGACCTTTTCAGACGACCTCTGTAAAAAAAAGGTTTTTTTTATGTTAGTAACCCTTAAATCAAGAAATGATTGGTAAACCCTAAATTCAACAACGTCCTAAATTGTTAGTTATAATTGATCAGAGAACGTGCGTTTAACAAAATTGTTCATCGAATAAAATTCACTTTTGATTTCACTCGCTATCTTTTTTTGGCTGTCTAAAAAGAAAACGAACTTGAGTAAGATGTATAAAACTATCTCCACAAAAGTAAAGATCTACGTAGAACAAAAAAACGTTTTGAAGCCAGCTTCGATCGTCGAACCCACTGATGCGTAACCACCCACAGTAATTATGGAGAACAATTATCTAAAAACGAGTGAAAGTGATAAACGTCTGTGGTTTTTAGAAAAAGCACCTCAAAAACTAAAATGACTTTAGTAAAGATGACGTAGTTTGACGTCCGTTGACACTGGAAAAGGTAACTTTAATTAAGAGTTTTTCGCTAATGAAGCGATGGAAGACTAAGCAAAGAAGCTTTAAAAATAATTTCCTGCATTTCTTATACATTGACATTTGGCGACAGGATCTTTTCGATGGCTGGGACACAGCAGCAGCAATGGTTGTCAAACTATTCGAAAGACACGTCCTTACGTCCGTATTACGTAAACGAGCCGCTTGGAGAATCTCTAATGCTTTTCGCCCGTGACTTAAATGTTGATGGTGCTGACTCTTGGATCTACGTGACTCGTCGCTTAGTGAAATTAAAAGTGTTAATTCGGTTTTGTTGTTATTTTTTATGTTAATTTGGGAACGAAAGTGAGTTTCGCACTTACATAATTGAGATTTTCAGGGACTTTTTGCTGGTGAAGTAATGTACACTGTTTTTTCAGTTGATCAGGTGATTTTACTATTTCGGTTTTTGTTATACTTTCGTTTGTAATTTCTTTCTTGTTTCATTTTAATGATGACTTACTGAAGTTGGTTTATTCTATGAAGTATATAGTCCATGAACTTGGTGCACGGTTAAACTCCAATGAGTTTAAGTTTGTTGGCAATAACTTGAATGTATAAATGTATGCGTACTACTGAATAAATAAGGTAATAATAAAAACAAGTTTCCCGAAATTTGGTGTGAATCAGCGCTACGGTTACGTTAAAATGACAATAGACAAGTTTGTTTGAGTTAGAAAGAAGAAACGTCGCAAAAATTAAGAAATATGTAAAACGCCGCAGGTGGCCAGAAGTAGTCCATTTTTTTTGTGATTTAGCAGCTAAATATACCAGGTTGTTGTAGATGTGAGACGTGGACGTAAAGAAAAGCAACATCCCAATTTTTCCCGTGGGTCTCGTTGAATGCGACTAAGGGACAGCATAGAGAATGGGCATCAGCGTTCTCTATGCATTTTACCACCTACTGCGGTCGCCAAACGGCCTGCCAAGCTTGGCGATTATGGAAAACCCTCCGATTTTTAGGGAGGCCTATGTCAAGAATTGGATGTCTTTCGGCTGAAATTCTGTGAATCCCCCGACATTACCTGTCATCAAAAGATGGAGGCTACCCAACAAGCATCCATACGACTGTCTGCAAAAAAAACTGTCACCAGCCAGTGTCACTTTTAGGCTGGATGGAGTAGTTTGGTGATACGAGGATCCTCCAACCAGACGACTGTCGTATCTGGTGGGTAACTGCACGACGAATGATGTAAGGACTTTGTACATATGCTAGTTGCGCGATAAACCCTGCTCGCGCGATATAGGATTTTAGTAGCTTGCAAGTAGCGGTGTAAATACTACTACACTAAACTTTTGTAGTAGATGCCGCTAAAGTAGTAGTACAACAAAACCAGGTGGTGCCACCTACTGCGTCGACATGTATAAGTTTAAAAACTCAGACATAGCGGTCCCATACAAGGAAATGTCAGCACTCAAATATAATTGTTAACAATCATTGTATAACCTCCAAAGTTACGATTGTTACAACCGGTTACAGCGGAGATGATCGCAATAAAAAATCGATTCAATTCGATTTGATTCGGTTAGGGTACGTCCTCATATCGATTGTTTTCTCACAATCCGATTACGATCGCTTTTTTATTATTACGAGTTTATCGTGATACTTTCCGTTACTAAAAATAAGATGTTACGGTAACTTATTTTGGGAAAAGTAAGTGTGAATGACACCTCTTTGTTAATTCAGTAGGAACATATTGTTAGCTTCAATTTTCCTGCACCATCATGAAAAATTAAGCTTAAAAATCAATTAGGCCCCTAATTTGATTACAGTTAATTATGGTTTCAGGCAAAAATAAATTATAAAGTATAAAAATAGCTATTTAAATTTATCACAAAACTGTTTTGCGTGAATTGAAATAAGCATCAAAATTGCATCGAAAACCAAACATTTTTAGACTTTTTTTTATTATTTTAGTCACAGCGATTTTCGTGAGCCATCATATTCAGCCTATACTGTTCCCACTGCTGGGACACAGGCTTCCTCTCTGTGAGAGGGAGTGGGCCGTTATCCACCACGGGGGCCCAGTGCGGGTTGGTAGTGTCACATTTCTTCGATTTTTTGGTTCTAGGACATACCGGTTTCCTCACGACGTGTTCCTCCACCATTTTTGAGCATTTTCGTGAGGGCAACCACGTTATAGCAGCGGCCCATTTTTTATAAGTTATGAATGTCTAGTATCATAGTTGTTTTAACAAGGAACCCTAATTATTTATCTGCTAATAAACGATTCACTAATCAATACCGTTAGCGGTTGTCTGATCTACATTTCCGAAATTAATAATCATTTTAATCAACATACATCAAGTTTTATGCAACTTTTTGCAATAAATGTCTCATTTTCGAACTTAAAGACTGATTTACGAGACTTTTTAGCCATAGAACAAATTAACAAGTTTCCGAATTGAATGCGAAAGTGATTTTCTTGACAGTATTTAATAAATTAAGTTCTTTGTTGAACAAATTAATCAAATCAACTTTGTGAATTTATTTATAGACTAAGAAGTAGATTCCTATTTTATTTATTTGCTGTCAGTCCAGATTTATGTGTTATTGTAAACCAGCTGTTGAAGTTTTAATGCAAACTTGCTGTTTTTTTTTTTTTTTTGTCGATATGAATGTTACCAACCAACCGTACTCAATAGTAACACATCCTGTGGTCACCGCAACACTTAACCACAATTCACGCAAACGTTCATAAAAGAAAGAAAGAAAAAAAAGAAGAAATACGCAAGAAACAAGAATATCTCGGCCGCAACTAGAGACACTAAGTACGCAGACGTGTTCGCAATCAGCAAGGCATATCAGTCACGATGTAATCTTAACAATACTTCAACCTGTCCAACAAAACGTGATAGTACGAAATTTCAATCCGAAGCAGGTGCGTTTTTCCGCTGGAGAAAAAAATCGTCGTGTCTGCCGAATATTTATGCACAGCGGTCGCACAGTGCGAGAGTAAACAGTAGAAGTACTATGAACAAATGTCCAAATAGATGCACACATAGGCACGCGCTGCTATACGACTAGTAGGTAAACGAGCTCAGCAATGAACTTTACTAGTGGGTGTTGCATCGAGACAGTCGGTAACATTTGCCGATGCTACTTAGATAGTAATCACGTTTTTTTTTGTCCTAATTTATGGTTGGTATAAATGGTGGTTACCACCTAAAAGCTCTGATACAGTGGTCGTATTTAACACAAAATAGTCTAAGGTCAAAGCGTCAAGCACATAACCGATCGAAGTCGCGGTGCTTGGTGAAGGCTTATGTCCAGCCGTGGACGTTTTTGGGCTGAAATAATGTTAATGACATTTGAAACGCACATACTAATTTGACAGGTGTCAAACTCATGTCAAATTCTGAACTGCCCAGAATCCCAGAGACTAATTTGACGTCTGAAATCTGACATTTCAAGTCTTTTAAAAATCGAATTTCGGTTGAGATACTGCTTCATATTCCTACTGTGTCAGCGTCCGAACTCAACAAATGGGCTACGCCCAAATTCATCGCGACCGATTCAACCCATTCTCCACTGCGGCTTACCCATTATCAGCCAATTTTCCCGAAACGAAATTAAGAAAGAAATAATGGCATGAAAAAAAGTGTTTATACACTGTCAGTCAACTTTCTATAGTCTTATTGTGTCGGGATGTTGTTTGTTTTTGTCAACTAAAACCAGACGGTACCTACGTCTGTTTGTACACGTTTTAAGGTCATTTTCACTTTCGTCCGTATTGTGGGCGAGTGTCGTCGGGCACAAAAGTATTTACAATTTAAATGTGCTGGATACTGCGAGTGGCGAGGATTTTGTTCCAGTTTTTTTGGGGATTGTGTATATTTTATTAATGCTCGCACTCTGCCTCGCAGAAGGATTTTATATTTTCGTGTTTTTGTACCGTATGCAAATGGTTGGAGTAAAAACAAATAAATATGGCTTGTTTGTTTTTCGGCGAATGTTTGTTGGAAAAGTTGAAGTGAAAATATGTTATGTGATTGATGTGGACATTTTTACTGAAAAATTGCTATATACCTTATGTACGTAAACTTTTATTATGGGTGACGCAATCAGACGTGGAGTTGCAGACACCAGGAGTTAGAGTTGAAGTTGCCGCCCGTTCTACCTATTACTTACCTATGAGTTAACAAAGTAAGCCACATCATCTACAATATATATAAAAATCCATAACATAAAATTAAATAAATCAAAGTTTCCATCTGTAATGTCAAAATAAACAATGAATTAATATGAAAATATTACGGAACCAATTACAAAAAAAAAATCTGTCTGTGTTTGTTCCGGCCAACCTCCAAAACGGTTGGGCTGGCGGGATTTTCACTAGTAGTAGCTAATGTCATAAGGAATAATATAACGGTAGCACGTTCCAATAGGATAATATCGGAAATTACACTACAGCTATTAACACATAAGACGGAAAGAGGAAAGACGAAATCCATTTAAAAATAAGAGGATAACTTAAGAAGAAGAGAAAGAGGAGGAAAGAGGAAACCTACTGCTGGAGGACAAAAAGAAGAGAGAAGCCTATGTTAAAGAGCAAGTCAATCTGAAGATTTCTAATACCTAGCCTTCAATTTAAATAAATTGTAAAACTAGTTTTAAGACTGCTAATAAAGGCTATTTGAAAGCTCACACCTGCTTGACTTACTACTCATTAATAAAAACGTTCCAAGGCAGTCAGTAAAAGATCGCAATTAAGGATAATACAACCCGACCGTTTATAATAGCATGTAAAATTACTAACAATCTTAAATTCATTATCTAATAGTTGTATATTAAAGTTAATTACATTTTACAGCTGTAATTATTGTCTGTTAACTAATCATCATCATCATCAATTCAGTCGGAAGATGTCCACCGCTGGACATAGGCCTGCAAATTTTGCAATCCCAAAATAATAAACCCCATAATCGCCACGGTTGGAATGCGGGTTAACAATCGCAGTATAATGGTAAAATGCATAGAGAACGCTGCTGCCCATTCTCTAGTGAGTCCCTTAGTCGCCACTTACGACACACACGGAAAGACATGGGATGGTTTACGGCCTGCACCACACGGAACACTTGTTTACTAATAATAATAATATAAATTAAAAGCTGAATCGAATCTGTCGTCGACTGTACCGTGTCCCACAAAAAAGGCGTAGTTAAATTGAGTATTCTTTTTAATATTTGATTTGCCCTTTCAATGTACCGATGATAATAGCCTTTTTATTTCTTAATAGTAAGTAAATAAGTAGCTTCACGGTACTTTTCGCCGCATGGTCGGCTGGGGTTGAGTTTGGCCACCGTTTTCCTTAAGTAAGATGCCGTAAGAGGTGACAAAACGATAATATTGATTAAGTATACGTGAACCTTAACGCAAATTATGAAAACTAGTTTGAATTAGTTTCGTTTGATTAGTAACACACTATTTATGTACATATTTGTTGCTACATTAATCTGACATTTTTTTTTTAAGTATGCTTACATACATCACTTTGCAGTAGAAAACTGATTTAAATCCTTCACTTCAGGTCTAGTTGAAAACCAGTGTCTAGCACACTAATGCTACTATGCCTTGCACCGCTATGTCTTGCATTTTTGCTGAACTGTGCCTTTTTGGTTCAGCCCTGAGACACACTTTCCTACTAATATATTACATCGCATTTTAATCTACTGTAGATTGTGTGCCATTTAGTCTGAGCTAATTTAATGGATTTTCGTTATTTCTTTGTTTCTTCTGAAGTTTTCGCGTGAATTTGAATGTGTGGACTGTCACAAGAAAAGATAGGCCTCTGGCCTGGGTGATGTCGGGCTATGGACGATATTGATAACGAAACGTAAACGGGTGTTATCTATTTGGGTATTACTGCGGGTACCATAAAATCGAGGTCCACCTTGATACCCAATAGCAACACTAATCACAAATATTAGTGTTTTAGCTAGCCTAGCCTTCAGACCCCATCGTACTGATAGTTGTAGTACATCAGTTTTCTATGGTATGATAAATTTATGGGAGAAACCGGGCAGAAAATACAACCTCTAAACTTTCGTACCTACTTCGTAGTTACTCCACGCAGTCATTACAAAAGAATAAGAGTGACAATAGAATTTCTTTATCGATACAGGCTTTGTCGGATTTATTAATTGAATGTTATCGATACATCGTTTCTCAGTATCGATACTGTTAGAGATGGTTTTCAGAATCGATTGTGATCATGGGAAAATACTTTTATTTTGATCATTAGTGAGACATTATAGCTTTTTCGAAATTACTACATAATGTCCTTTCTGATGGCACATGTGAGTGGAAATTCCTGGAGGGGACCTCATAGGACGTATAGTGCCTTAATTGTTGATTTTCTTCAGAAAGGTTAGGTGCGTAATACTTGCGACCGGCGTGCGTGTATGACCACATGTGTGAACGTAAACGAGGCAAAATAGAGTATATAAGGATAGTAGCAGATGGCGTTCTGTATTTTCTGCTTACGCTTAAGGGAAGAACGCATGAGTTTGTGCGTGTATCTTTTTCCTGATAAAAGGTAAGCTTTTACTTCTGGTTCTTATATCACAAATAGATACGTTCATATAGTATGTGAGATTGTGTAGCGGCAAACACAAGTCAATCGATCTACTTAGTCGTTTCCCTACCATGTTGGCGTCGGCTTCCAGTCTGACCGGATGCAACTGATTACCAGTATTTTACATGGAGTGTCTGTAATACAACCCAGTTACTGGGTAGCATAAAGTGAAAAAGTCAGCCTTACCAAGGGAAGGGATATCTCCTTTGGTATGGCTGACTTTTTCACCTGTGACGACCCGTTACTACTATCAAAGATCTACGAATGACATTTTGGGACAAATGGCTTAACGTGTTTTCCGAGGCACGGAGGGGTCTCGATATGGAATGGATGTTCACCCATCTACGAATCGACCGTGACATGCGTAGCTTAACCCCTAAGATCAACCTGTGTAGTTGTCAATATTTAGCCACGCTCCCCTCAGATTCCTTTAATCTTCTGG
Organism: Aporophyla nigra; assembly: GCA_947507805.1. Lineage (NCBI taxonomy): Eukaryota > Metazoa > Arthropoda > Insecta > Lepidoptera > Noctuidae > Aporophyla > Aporophyla nigra. The sequence continues at coordinate 19,330,126 of OX382307.1, read as the reverse complement.
CAGCAGAAAAAAGCATGGCGACGATATTTCTAGAGAGATAACGCACTCCATTTAATTTATCTAATCCGATAGATGAAAGAACATTTTGCCAGTCGTCCCATTCATAAGATTTCAAACAACCAGTTATTCACACATCTGAGATAAAGTATTTACGCACGGCTAGACATAAAGCTACACATTTCCAGTATACGCGGACTTCTCATTATACGAAAAATTTATACAATGTGAGGTCAGGCAAAACTGGAAATGTACCTATAGCTTGATGTGTGGCCCTGTGTACGTATTTTATTGATAGACCAACTCAACAAGAATAGGTTAAATATCAATTAATGGTCAAATAATTCCCCTTTGACACTGTTAGTCGTTATTTTATTCAACTCTGTACAAGTTGTCACTGGCTCAATATTTTATTATTCATGAATATAACTTTCCTGAATAATAATTTATTGAAATTATTAATGTAATTCGATACCTTCTTTATTTTTATGTTGGCGTAAATATTTATGGTTTTTAGGTAGCTCGCATAAAATATTGTACAAGTTAATATAAACTTTAAGCTATTACTTGCAAGGTATCTTATATTTAATTATATGTTTGTTTTTTTTAACTTATCTCATGCTTGTAACCATAACTTTGGCTGCCTGCAATTGATAAGAAGTCTTATGAATTATCATAAGGCTACTTATTGTCATTAGTATTATTTTGGCCAAAGCTAGAAGACGTTGTGTCATTTAGGATACACCCGAAAAAAAGCCTTATGATTAATAGTAATAATAGCAACTGCCTTGCAGCACAGTCGCCAGAGCTGAATCGCCTGTATGTCGTACATTGAGGATGCTCAATACCCTCCTGACGGCCAAACCTGAGTGTAATGTTTGCGGACGAATGGAGTAGAATTATGCGCGTATGTCTGGTGTTTTGTGAGAAACAGTGTGCCAGGGTGCCCACTGTTCCATGTTAGTAAGTAGATTGTTAATTGTACTTATAACTTTGTTTTCTTTATGTTTCTATGTTAATTAATGTAATTGGTATTGCACCGTGTTAATTTACTATAAATAACAAATAAATAAATAGTCTAAAATGGTGAATTGATAAACTTAGAAGGCGTCGTGGCAGACCTCGTAGAATATGGCGGTACCTACGAGCTGGACAAAACAAATTACCCACCGGTGAGCCTCATTAGCCCTAGATTGCAAGCACTGGCAGAAATAGGGTGAGGCCTTGACCTGGCAGTGCTCGGCTGTGACTATCTTTACATACCAAGACCCCTCCGTGCCTCGGAATGCACGTAAGCCATTGGTCTCTGCTATCATTCGTAAATCTTTTACAGTCGTTACAAGTCCTCAGAACCCGAACGTCTGACAAAGATTCTTACCAAGGGGTATCGTATTACCCAGTAACTGGATTGTGGACGTCAGATGGACAGTTCCTTCATGTAAAATACAACCGGAGAAACTGCTAGCTGACCTCAACATAGTTGGGATAAGGCTCGGCAGATGATAAACTAGTAAAAATGGCTATCAGTAATCATTCCATATCTGTATGAAAAGTGGCATTTATCCTTTCACTGAAACACAACATAAAGTTTTATCAAATAGCTTTCATTGGCTTTACCTGATACATATTGAAACACAACCCACAAAATAAATGGCCATTCTAAAATAATAACACAAAACCCTTTGTTTCGAACACAAAAGCTAACCCGTCCCGTCAGAACAAAAGATAAACAATGAACGATACACGTTATAAATTGGGCACATTATTAATAGGGCATATTTCTATAACGCATTGTGCCCAGTTAATTAAGCGACAGCGGAACGTTACCGCGGTTTTGTGCGCGTTCAAAAATGTATAGAATGTGGGTCAGGGCTCTGTGGTAAGGGTAGCTGTGTAGCGTTACCATTTGTGTCTGTATAATGGGGGATATGTTGTGCAGTTTATTTATTTGTTGTGCTGAAAGCATACAAATTGTCAAACAATGGCTGAACTATAATGAATTCCATTGGAAAAAATTAAGTTCTCATAGACAATTTATTATTCTTTATTTAATTTATTAATATTATAAAGCTGAAGAGTTTGTTTGGTTGAACGCGCTAATCTTAGGAACTACTGGATTGAATGGAAAAATATTTTAGTGTTTGGTAGCCATTTATTGAGGAAACCGGAACCCGGTCGGGATGTTTTATTGGTTATATAACATTGCGCTATAACCCTTAGGAGGCGAGCAAAAAGGAAAATATTTTCTTTTAAAGTGAAAGAGCTCATTGGTCTTCAAAAATTCGTCCGAATCGCTGTCAATGGGAAGAGTTTCCAAAAGGCTGACAGGATTGCTAGTTTACCACGTTGATGGCAATTCTCATTATTTGGCAAAAATAAATTGTCATTATTTTATGAGTAGATTGACGTAAGAAACTTTGTAGTAACTCGATTTGTCTCTAACTATTAATAAGAAAGGGTATACAGTGGTAGAAAACTGAAACTTGTACTTTATTTATATTCCTAAATGGTAGGTCCATTTAGGAATATAAATAAAGTACAAGTTTCAGTTTTCTTTTTACCCTGATGACCTCCTGATAGAAAGTGATGGATAAAGTCTATAATGGGGCGAGAGTGCTCAGGAGATACAGGCAGACAGTTTAAATGTGGAAGAGAATGCAGACGCTGACAGAGGGTTCTACACTTTGGCTGTACGCATAATGAATTTGGAGGAGAAGCGCTGAGTATGACTGGTCGGGAATTTGAAACCAATTGCTTGATATTTCAACATCACACATCAAAACTGAGCAACATTGGTTCATCAATCTTCAAATAATAAACACCAACCTTTTTTCATTCGTAGTAGGGGTAGTCAACCATAACAACAGCTGCGAAAGTGGACAGACCATCGTTGTAAAATAAATGGGACACTTTATAGAGCATAGTTTACATTTGCGTTCATAATTTACGTTTCATGATATTACTAACGGTACACTAAGATGACACGCGATGCTGCGTGTGTTTTTCGACAACTGTTATTCCGGTATGTGTATTAGCGTGTGTTTTTTTTTTTGTATTTGAGATGTGTATATTATACGGATTTAGGAATCTATTTAGACTGTCGAAGTACTGAATGAGATGAGTCTCTTCTAAGATGGTATTATTGCATAAATTCTTAGGCAAGAACTATACTCAGTTGTTAGTCATTGATTGCAGGTATATAAATTTCAAAGAAGTTGTCAAATTGTGTTCATATAAAACTGTGACAAACTTGTCGTTTCGTACATAATGAACATAGGTGAGTCTGTCTTTTATCGCCAAGTTAAATGAAACAATATTTTTACTTGAGTCCATTGCATTTACAATTTATAAATAAAATTATATATTATAGTATAGATTATTCTAAATAAAAGCTTAATGGATGGTCCTATTTATCCCAATTATCCAACCAACTAACTTAATTAGCCTTACAGTTAACAGCCTAGCATTTTTGCTAAACAGTTGTTCAACTAGCCTCCTGAATGGTATTCAGCCATTCAATCAATCAGTTAGGCAAATGACTACGATGTTTAACTATGAGCTTGCCTAGTCCAGAGAAGTTCTGGAAGGTCTGCTCTGGAGTAAATAAATATTCAGAAACTCCATCATTTAAGAGGCTGTGACAAGTCAATTGCGTTTCGGCAGGGATTGCAAAAATGTACTTGAAAATCTGCTGTAAATAAGCTACACAATAATAGATGTGCGTTTTTTTAAATAATAATAATGCCTGTTTGTTCTGAATTGTTTTTACAGTTATTGAAGTTACAGTATATCCCATTACACAGGCCTACAATTTTTTACACAGAGGCTAGACCTATCGTACTCGAAGGATTTTGATGCGCTAAATCCAAATCTGTGTTTAGAATGGCTCCTATACGTCTGGTTTTTGAGATATCCTAAAAGTATCCTAAAAGTGCAAAAAACGCGTTTTTTTGCAGTTTTTGAGGTTACGTGACAGAAGGAAATAAGTTATTATCAAAAAACGTTGTATGGCAATTAAAAGTACCACCCTTCCCCTTTTAAACCTATTTGAATTTTTTCAAATGTCTTTTTTTTTTCACCAAAATATCGCTATTTGAAATTTTACACTTTAGCGTATTAACTCAACCACAAAAAACATCGAAAAAATTCTGCCCAAGACCAGACCATGTTGACCTTGTGTTTTTGGGGTCGCTGATTCCGAATCCGAGGTCCAATTCACCCTAATAGGTCAGAATTTTTCATAAGGAGGGTTAGCCTACTAATGGTAAAAGGCTAACCCTCCTTATGAAAAATTCTGACCATATAGGGTGAATTAGACCTCGGATTCGGAATCAGCGACCCCAAAAACACAAGATCAACATGGTCTGGTTTCGGGCAGAATTTTTTAGATTTTTTTCTTGTGGTCGGGTTTTACGCTAAAGAGTAAAATTTCAAATAGCGATATTTTGGTGAAAAAAAAAGGTATTTGATAAAATCTAAATAAGTTTAAAAGGGACAGGATAGTACTTTCAATTGACATACAACGTTTTTTGATAATCATTTTTTTTCCTTCTATCACGTAACCTCAAAAAAACGCGTTTATTGCTCTTTTAGGTTAAGATATCTCAAAAACCAGACGTATAGGAGCAATTCTGAGCACGGATTCAAATTCAGCGCATCAAAATCCTTCAGGTATGTTAGGTCTGGTCTCTGTGGCTGGACTTTTGTTTAATTTTGTCGGTCTGTGCCTCATGGCAAACGCCTCCTCTAACAATTTCCATTGTATTCTATCACAAACCACTCTGCTCCAGTTGGGACCCGCTGTAAGATTAAGCACATCCACATTTTAAAAATAATTAGGTAAATATTTTAACAATTTACAGGTTAGATTCGGATCTGTGACCAACCACGCGCGAGCCGAGCGAACGAAGCGAATGATACCGCGACAGGAGCCGGGGAACGCTACTTCCAAGTTAGATTTCATACCGACTAATTCCGATTAATTAAATTAGTGTAAAACACGTAACTGCCCATTAGCCATTTTACATTCACACAATACGATATCATTCGTTTATTAACAAACCATTTCCATTTAAACCCATTCGTTTGTTTTAAATAAACCTGTAACATATATAATAAAGACGTTGCTCGTTTAGCTAAATAGCCTTGTTTCCATTACGTACAGTAATTGCACATAGATATAATCACAATTCTCGTTAGAATAGGGCTTATTATAGTTAAATGTTAAACTGAGCCGCTATAATAATGTTAATGTTAAATTCCATTTAATGATAAGCTCTGTTTAGTGAAATGAGATGTTGGTTTCCGATGACAGGAATATTTTGAATTTTCAGGTTGTTTTGTTAATTTATTAACTTGCATAGCTCACAAAATATAACTGTACATAATATAAGCCGTAGCACTGATGACCGTTGGGGTAGACGTGTTCTTGAGGAGACACGTAGGATGCCCTCAGGCTAGGTGAAGCGATGATCTTCGTAGTGTGGCTGGTAGTAGCTGGGTGAGAGTTGCCGAGAATCGAGTCCTAGGGCGTGTAATTGGACAGTTCTATCTCCAGCAGAGAACTGCTATAGGCCTGATGATGATAATGATTATTTTGACAGATTCAAATGTAACAATGTCTGCCACCCCTCCACTTAAATTACTCAAGTACTTAGAAGGCCTTGAAAAATTCCACGCAAATTTTTCGCTGCCGTCCCTTGTATAATTTATATTTTCTGAGACATTTATTTTATTACCTTTTCTCCTAGCTTCTAAACACTATAAGATAGTTAAGTGAATTAAACAGCTGTCAAGGTAAATCAGCTAAACTTCTTTAAAAAACCGATCAGTAATATGAACTTGGTTCTTTTAAAAGACGTATGAACGTCATTGGATTAAAGAAAGACCTTAATCAGAGAAAATATTTACTAAAACAAGTTCTACTGTCACTGATACGACAAATTATTAAAACTACTCAGGCACACTGACCTAAATGTACTAACATTACATTTTGCGGATCTTACGGAATTCCCGGTGTTCATTCACGGATTCAAGATGGCGCATCTGACCCACAACGGCGTGTGTTATGTAAATTTTATAATGCGCTGACTCATTAGATGGCATGATTCAGTCTTAAGTGTATGTTTAATTTCAAGTTTCATCGTATATTGTAGTGGTTTTAACTTTTGAAATGCAGGAATTGAAGCATGATTTTATTATAAATAAAATACGAGATTTCCGGAGGCTCTAAGGTTAAGCTTTGCTTGCCATTGTTGGGCCGTGGATAGGACCATCTTTACATACCGACAGCCTTTCTGTGTCTTAGAAAAGACATTAAGGCGAGGTTGCAGTACTTTTTAACTTTTTTAAACCTCTGTAAATCTAGCAAAATGGCTAGTTTCGGTAAAAAAAAAAAAAAAATTAGGAAAATTGAACATTCTGTTAAGCGCTGTGTGAAGATAGAAACGTGAATTAAAACAATTGGCTCGATAAAAAATAATCATAAAGATGACACTAAATCGCCATTTAAAACGTGTACCTTGAAGAGATTCCATCATTAAACCATGTAAAACTTATACCAAAAGATAGGTTTTATTGTTTTTTAGGGCATGCTGAGAAAATATTTTATAATTTCCTTATCATTTTGTCTTCACAAAACAATTATACACTAAATCTAGCAGCTCAAGCGCTCGCAACGACCGGTCAGTGTTCGCCGAAACGTCTTCAACTACAAGAGGGCCGTAATAGTCAGACGATTATTCCGCGAAAATAAATCCTGTGAAGATTGTTAATCTCATGCAAATTGGTCGGACGGCACTTTTGACACATAATAACGCGAATGGTGTTAACATTCTTTCAAAGAAAACGTTCATTAGTTAACGGTAGAGTTGATGAAAATTTATGAAATCTATCGTTTAACTATCAGGAAATGGGAATCCTTAAAATTTTAAAATTGTTTCAGCATTTCTGCGAAACTCTGACATTTTGTAGCACCTTTTTTTTTGAGGGTTGTATAGCATCAAATTACGTATACCACTCTGGTCGGAGCGAAAGGGCGTATCAGACTTTTACCGACTACAATCCACCGTGTTCCTTGAGTTGCCTATATGCCAGGGCCACGGTAACTCTTTCGAACAAACCACGCGATGCTGGCAGGATATTTTTGTAGCTCCTAATGTCCACTATTATAGTTTCTACCGTCACTGTATGTTCATTGATGTCCATGGGCACGTCCATAAAATGTATGGAAAAACGTTCACGTCATAACGTTTACGTACATCTTCATACGGGGTGGCTGAGACATGACGCGCAAATTGAAACCATAAATTCAGTACATGATTCAAGTTCGGATATTTTTCGTCGGCTGTCACAAAAAAACAAAACTTTTTCATATAAAAACTGCAACATTTACGCGGTCATAATTTTCATTTCGATCCAACTCGTCCCACGCTGCCCTCTACCAGCGATGCCCTAAACCGCAGTCCGAAACCCACAGGGCCCTTAATGAGCAGTTGCTCTAGTTTTAAGTATTTTAAGCCCTGGCTGGAGGCCTTCATTTATTAATGTAGCCACAGACAAGTCTGGTTAAGCAGCCTATAATCTCATAGGTTGATCTGCGATATGAGACTCGGAAAAAAGCTCGCCGACGCAAATAAGGCATTCTACATTTCGATACTTTACCATGGCCGCAGGAGACGCCCCGGGCGTCGGGAGTCGATTGCGGACTCCCGGCCACCGTAGGCACGAGCTTGCGGGCGGCGAGCAATGGGTAGCTTGCCGCCCGGTAAGGACCAAGCTCGGGTCGACGGCGCGTAGTGTTCCACGCGCGCCTCAAAGAGATGTCAGCAGCACTGAAGGGGTCTGCTAGGACCGATGCCTGCCGGGGTCGCGTGATTGTTCGAAAGAGATACCGTGACCCTGGCACATGGGCAACTGAAGGAACACAGGTGGGTTTTAGTCAGTAAAAGTCTGACACGCCCTTCCGCTCCGCCCAGAGCGGGAGAAGTCATTTGATGCTTTCCCATCCAAAAAAAAAAAAAAAAGCATTCAAATGACAGATTATTATTAGGAAACCAATTCTTTAATTCTTCGACCATTTGGACTCCTACAGGACTTTTTTTATTTTTTTACAGTTTGGCACTGTTGTTATTATGTATTTTAATATGTTTGTGTTTTATTATTTAGTCTGTGTTCGCCCTGTACGAGTCCCAATAAATACTTGTTCTTTCTTTTCCTTTGCCCTTTTCTTTTTTATAAAACTTAGGTGTCCTAAATACTTTCCTATAGTGGTATGTAGGCAATAATGTGTCCTAAAATTATATAATCTTCTCATATCAGCATTCCAAGTATGCGATGTAAGATACGATGCTTGTACAAAACACGGCAGCCATACTAAGCCTTCAGAAATTCAAATAATGTGGGACAATGAACGGCAGATATTCTGAATTATACGCATTCTATATACGGTATTCTCTGGGGAATATTATTATCTTCATATAATAATAAGATATATTTTCAGATTGGAATATTTATAACGTAGGTTGTAGTATATTTCGCAAATTCCCATGTCTTTCGCTATTCGATATATGAAATTTCTAATTGGTAGCTAGTCAATTAGAGTTCCATACCCAAACTTAAAGGGAACGTCCATATAAGAAAGAAGATTTTTTTTTTTGTGTAGTTTTAAATATTGCTTGGTAGTTCGGAACATTTCGTATACAAGTCTAACTCGCACTCGGCCGGTCTTTTAGCATTTTTTTTTTTTTAATATTTTGGAAAATTTAAATTTTAAATGAAGCCGTATAACGGGGCTCCAGTTTATTAGAGAAAATAGCTATCTAACTATTTAGTAACTCAAACTTCTAACGCAACATATGGAAACATCCAAACCACTATATGTTAACAAATACTACCTACTAACTAATAAGCCTTTGTAGTGTAGCTGCCACTTCACATTATAAGGGTTGCATAACCAAAAGGTATCAGCGGAACCCTAAGGTTTCACTATGCGTCCGTCCCTCTATCTACACTAATATTATAAAGAGGAAAAATGTGTATTTTTGTTTTTTTTTGTTTGTAATGGATAAAATCAAAAACTACTGCACCGATTTTAAAAATTATTTCACCATTAGAAAGCTACATTATCTGCAAGTAACATAGGCTATATAACATCACGCTACAACCAAGAGGAGCGGAGCAGTAATGAAAAATGTTGCAAAAACGGGGAAAATCGCACGGGTAGGCGATTCGACGCGACGCGCGGGAAGGGTCGGGGGAACACGAAATTTAACGCGGACGAAGACGCGGGCAGAAGCTAGTGTATCATAAGACTGTATCTTTTGAATCATCATAGGTAAATACTGAAATTTCCATAGAGTGTGTACTACATTACATAACAATACCGTAACAATAGACTTTTAACAAATGTAGTGTCAAATATTGTTCAGTAGTACGGAACCCTAGTCCGACTCAAACTTGCCTGCTTTATTTATATAATTAGTGAAAGGATATAAACATTCTACTAAGCGTAATTTGTGTAGGCATACATAAGCATATAAAACTGGATCATTTATCGACAGCACAAAAAAAAACAAGCCAGTCACTCAGAATAAATTATTATTAATGTGATTTCCTTTCAAGATCAAGTGTCTCAACTTTCAAACTAGATGACAGATTCAAATGTACTGAAGATGCTAAAATTTCTCCAACCATGAAGCATTACGTCTAGTTGTCCTTTCTATTTCTAAAGTGGAAGCGCTGTGACAAGATCTTGTTAGGGTTGATACACATTATGGGCTTATTAGTCGATTCGCCCACAACGGGTGAATTCGCACTTTTAAATAACTTATTTGTTTCTGTAGGCGATTCACACGAACTTTTTATTTGCGGCGAATCTACAACTCCAGAAATACAAATTAGGCGTCTGGTAAGTTTTGAATATTATGTTATATTAATCAGTCTATATTGCAAATAACTTTAGCCATGATTAATAGGCATTTTCGCCGCCGTTTGGGGCAGTATAGAAGAAAAAGCTTGAGAATTTTTGCCATCGGAGTAACTCCAACCTGGTAAATAATTACTCGGGTCAAACTCACGATGTAATAAATTAAAAAGATTCGGTAACTGGTGCCAATTATGTAACTAGCATTTTATGAATAAGAAGACAGAAAATTATAAATAAGAGTATTTTAACAACTCGATAAAAAATCCAATCTATCATAAAAAAGCTTCTGTCGGCGACCTTGTCTGCGACAAAAAAAAATTCTCTCCTGACCCTTCCCGTCGCATCGAATTGCCTGCCAGTTTTTGTTCATTTTTCGTTGCTGTTCCGCTCCTTTTCATTATAGCGTAATGTTATATAGCTTATAACCTTTCTAAATAAATAAGCTACCCAACGCAAAAATATATTTTTTATTCGGACCAGTGGTTCTTAAGATTACCGCGTTCAACCAAACAAACAAACTCTTCAGCTTTATAATATTATAGTATAGATTAGGTTGCGAGTATGCAGTTACAATACTTATCACACCTATCAACAATAAAATAGAAACATTAAACAACGTACAGACATATTTATACCAAACTAATTATAAATCTAATCACACCTTGTTATACTGCAAATTAAAAAGGACTTATCTGTTTTAATTGCGAAGCTAAATAACGAGTAGAATCTATTTTAATAGCGTTTAATCTCACAATCCTTAGATATAAAATGGTGGACACAAATCATGTTAAATGCCTATCTATTGGCTGCAAAATTATATAAAACAAAATTCACGGCATATATTTTCATAGCATTTTCACAATAAAAGGAAATTATATTGTTAGTGCCACATGTTTTAGATGTTTGCACATTACCTCACCAGTCTGTTCGACCAAAGGGATAAAGTGAAATAATCACAATTAAGTCGTCCACTACGTCCTACTACTTGATATTGGTTCGGCAAATTACTCTCGTTAAACTCTGAGTCATTGAAACAGCTGATTCGGCAGTTCGGCTTATTAGTCAATTCGCACGAATCTGGCAAATCAATATTTTTAAATGATATAGGTATTTTTGCCATAGACGACTCGCACGAAATTAATTTATTTGTGGGTGAGTCAACAATTTGTACACATATGCATTAGATAATTAGTGTTTTTTTTTTTTTTAAGTTGTTGCAAGGTAGGTACATTCATTAAAGTGCATATCATTCAAAACATGCCTTTCAACTACTAGAGATTTTATATTAGAGTCATCAACCAATGGGAGCTTATTAGTGTTAAAATGGAACTTTCATATAACTCGAACCTTACATTTTTATAATGTCACAGATACAATTTCAACATATAATGCATCGACACTAAGAATATCACATCCCTAGAATCATTTATTCTCCCTAACTATTTTGGGGTCAGCTTCTAGTCTAACAGGATGCAGCTGAATCAGTATTTTAGATGAGCAGCGAGTGCCTATCTGACCTCTACAACCCAGTTACTGGGTAACACGACACTCCCTGATAAGACAAGTTGCCATACTTTAGAGTTTCTGACCACCCGTAACGACTGTGAAAGATCCAAGAATGACAGCTGGGGGCAAAAGCTTAACATGCTTTCCGAAGCACAGTCTCGATATGCCATGGCCGGTCACCCATCCATGAAACGACCGCGGCAAGCGTAGCTTAACCTTCGATCAACCAATGTGACTTTTATTATTTCACCACGAGCCTTCTTCACTTATAATTTATTACTAAACCGAACTGTTTATTATTCGAAACCCGCAAGCAATAAAAGACAAATCGTACGTACATGTACACCCAGCCTTATAAACGAATATCACAGATGTCATATTCAAATTTATTACAGCCCACTTAGCGAGTACCCTCACTTTCACTTTAAAATGTATGGAGGCGGCTCAAAAACTGTAGTAATGTATGCTTCGGATATTTTAGTATGCGGGACGTGTATTGTATGACTTTTTAGATATTCGTTACGACATTGTGTGTCTGTGGATGAGTGGAGGGTTATATAAAATTGAATTGGAGCATTTTTATTTATGTTTTTTCTTTACGTGTGTGGGTTTTAGTTGTGAGTTGGGCTTGTCTTTCAGTCATTTTCTAACGAATATTGATTGTTCAGAAATTGAGGTGTTTTAATTGATTGATAGGAATATAATGAGGAATATTAGTTTCATAGAATTATGTAATAATTGCGTGAAAGACAATGTTGATAAGTTCTCTTTACGAAATTGAAGTCATAAAGGAAATATATGTACATACTACTATTTTTAGGGTTCCGCACCTCAAAAGGAAAAAGTGGAACCCTTATAGGATCACTTTGTTGTCCGTCCATCCGTCCGTCCGTTCGTCTGTCAAGACCCTTTTTCTCAGGAACGTGTGGAGGTATCAAGCTGAAATTTATAACAAATACTCAAGTCTACTGTTCCTTGGAGCTGTGAAAAAATCAAACTTCTAAGCTAACGCAATCAAAAGATATAGCCATTTATGCCACAAATTTCCGCAAATTTTCGAAACTCGCAAGGGAATCAAAACCTAAAGGGTACTTCCAGTCGATCTAGTATTTTGAAATTTGGTACGAAGCAACGTCTTATAGCACAGATAAAGGAACAATTGCGAAAACCGTAAATTTTTCGTGACATCATATAATAAAAATATTTTTACGGAACCCTCGGTGCGCGAGTCCGACTCGCACTAGGCCAGTTTTTTTTTTTTGTAATTAGTATTCCACCATATATTAACGATAGTTATATTTGCTTTCACATACTTTCATTCATTAAGAAACCTAACCTACAAAATTTAACATCCTGTGTATATTATAATGAATAATACTTTATTTAAATGTATTAAATAAACTATTATCATCCATCATATTTTTCCATTTCTGATTTATAAACTATTTATATTTAAATCCAGATTTAGAGCACTAGATTCACCAGACCGTCATTTAGTATTCCATATACATTTAACTGAAAGTCTAGTTAACTGTGGTCAATAATTAAATAAAAAGAAAGTATGAATAACTGATGGACTTCCGACTGAATACTGAAAGATTTAACGTCGGTTGATGGGTTTTGAACATTTCTATGAATATACGATTCTAATATATTTGATTTAGAGATGGAATGAAATATGCTATCAATATTCATAAACTACTGCGTTTTAAGTTTATTGCCGTATCGGCTGCTGGCTATTCCGATATTTCATTGATGGTAGCAGGAATATCTTGTCGAATAATTGATAATGACCGGTTTTATTTAATAAAAAAAAAATATCCTATTTAATCGACACAGCAATGGAACTCTTACTATTAGATAACAAAACTTTTTACAAAAAAATACAACCGACTTCCTTTTTTTAAGGTTGTTATTTTTTTGTAAAAAGTTTTGTTACACTACAAAGTCAAAAATAATTTCAATTTCGGAAGTCGGTGTTTTAGGATCTGTATTTAAGGTTTTTTTGCCACCGACTTCCGAAATTAAAGTTATTTTTGACGTTGTAGTGTTTTTTTAAGGAAGATGGTTGTTATTTTTTTGTAATTTTTTAACTTTTTAGTTATGGTAGTTTCATTCATTAATCTAATCGCGTTATTCGTCCATTTGTCGCGTATTCTTAATGCAAATTTAAGACTTATATGGTTTTCACATGGATTCCATTGTCCTAATGGCACCAAATTAAAATGGGACCGTGCGGGAAATACCAGCTTTCAAATAAAAAAAACCGGTCAAGTGCGAGTCGGACTCGCGCACCAAGGGTTCCGTACAAACCTGTAGGTATAAAGATCAAAATTAAAAAAAAAAATATTTTTATTTTATGATGTAACTAAAATTTACGGTTTTCGCAATACGGAAATTTGCGGTATAAACGCTATATCTTTTGATTGCGTTAGCTTAGAAGTTAGGTTTTTTCACAGCTCCAAGGGACAGCAGACTTGAGTATTTGATGTAAATTTCAGCTTGATACCTCTACGCGTTCCTGAGAAAAAGGGTCTTGACAGACGGACGGACGGACGGACGGACGGACAACAAAGTGATCCTATAAGGGTTCCGCTTTTTCCTTTTGAGGTGCGGAATCCTAAAAAAGAATCATCAAAATCGGTTCACCCAGTCAAAAGTTCTGAGGTAACAAACATATAAAAATACAGTCGAATTGATAACCTCCTCCTTTTTTTGAAGTCGATTAAAAAGCCAAAACTTCCTCGTTAGTCTAGTGGTCGATAGTTATACTACTGAGCCTGAGATTCTAAGTTTTTAAACCCGAAGTGTTATTGGGAAAAACTCAAGTAGGACAGCACTTAAGGCGCGGTGTTACCTCAATATTCACAAAACACTGGTGTCTTTGACAATCGAGTATGACATAACGCAATGAAAATATACGACACAAAAAATACAGTGGACAGAGAAGGGTTTAAAGAAAAATTCTAACCGAATAGAATAGTGAAAAATTGTTTGATATTCCCAATAAAAATTGTTTCACAAAAAAAACTTTGACGTCGAACATCTCTGTATTTTCAGCGATAACAACATTTTTTTTTAAAGAGTTCAATAGAATAAACATTACTTTAAAACTTTAACCAGACAATTATTTAATTTAATGTGTGTAGTCCGAATAATCTAAATAAAACCCGTAAAATAAATGCCAATTCGCAGCTTAGTCACATCGTCATCCAAATATTTATTCAATTTTCAACCTTATTTGTTGGAGCTGTAGCATGTAGTTGTAGCATTTAAAATCGTAGTCAGTCCGCGCCTTAACCCAACCTGAGTCAATTGTGTTCTTCCATCACAAATTTCTCAGCGGCAGCTTGGAGTTCGAATTTGTGCCCGGTTTGTGGCAAAAGGATCGCCTCTATAACATGAGACTTAAACATAACTGATGCAATGTGGGTGTGCTATAAGAACACCCTTGCCTAAAGCTCTTTGTACACAAACGTTTTTCTTGCCATGAAAAACTGCGGTTTATATGCCGTGTAAAGGGACGGTAGTCTGTGTCTTATGAATCACTAGGGAAGGTTGTTGATACTCATTTTTTCTACGGCGCGATTTGTATACCGTGCAAGGTCAGTGTTGTATGAATGCCTGTGGAAGCTTGTAGACCGACACGTTTTTAGGGTTCCGCACCTCAAAAGGAAAAACGGAACCCTTATAGGATCATTTTGTTTCCGTCCGTCCGTCCGTCTGTCAAGACCCTTTTTCTCAAGAACGCGTGGAGGTATCAAGCTGAAATTAACATCAAATACTCAAGTCTGCTGTCCCTTGGAGCTGTGAAAAAATCAAACTTCTAAGCTAACGCAATCAAAAGATATAGCCGTTTATGCCACAAATTTCCGTAAATTTTCGAAACTCGCAAGGGAATCAAAACCGAAAGGGTACTTCCAGTCGATCTAGAATTTTGAATTTTGGTACGAAGCAACATCTTATAGTACAGATATAGGAAAAATTGCGAAAACCGTAAATTTTTAGTTACATCATATAATTTTTTATTTTAAACTTTATACCTACAGGTTTGTACGGAACCCTTGGTGCGCGAGTCCGACTCGCCCTTAGCCGGTTTTTTCTACGAAGCGAAACTGTGTCATATAAAGAGCCTAATCCTTCAGCAATTACAGGCGAGATGATATTTTAAAGAATAAAATGGCAATCAAGAAGATAAAGGTAGCAAGATTTAATATTCTTAAAACTAATATGTTTGAAAATAAATGACATAAAATAAGAATAACAAAATACAAAACAAAATGATACTAAGAAAAAAAATCTAGAAAATATATCTTGGTATCGGAGAAGACGAGAAATCGATATGAAACTAATCTATCACAAACCACAGTATATAGCTATGTAGCTACAGACCATAGATTGGAACCGGTTAGATAACTCATTACGGGCGAACTCTTCACTGATGAACGATATTGTTTATCGACGTAAACTTGTATTAATAAAGGCAATTTGTTATATACACGGCTGGGATTATTTATATTATTAATTTGGTTATAGATGATGTAATGGTAAATAGATTTTTAACATGCTAGAGCTAGACTAACGAATAGGTCGTGACCTCGATACCAGACAGGCATTTAAGTTTTGGTAATAAAATTCATCACGACTGCTCTCAAAACGGTGAAGGAAATCATCGTGAGGAAACCGGCATGTCCTAGAACCAAAAATTCGAAGACATGACATCTAATAACCCACTTGGCCCGCGTAGTGAATTAAGACCCACGCCTAAGGGGCTGTCTATTAATCATGTGAGGCTCGAAAGGGGGGAAGGGGTCCATAAAAAATCACGAAATATCACAAGGGGGGTCTAGTAATATATCACGTGTATTTATTTTTTTAATAAAATTAGATGATACTGATACCTGTATTATTATTTTTTTAATAAGATTCTTTGTAGGTACTAAAAAATACACGTGATATGGGGGAGTAGTCTTAAACCTCACCATGTATTACCAAGGGGGAGGGGGGGTTAAAAAAGTGCCAAAAAAAATCACGTGATTAATGGACGGCCCCTTATAGAGAGGAGACCTATGTCCCAGCAGTGGGAACTTTATTCGCTGATTGTGTCGTCTATTCTAAAAAATTATCATCTGCATAGCCTTTTCCCAACAACACGCTCAACCGCCACGAGGGACTGTAGTACCCTGAACGACTTAACTAACATCTACCCTCAACATTTTTTTTTTTTAAATCCCATGCGGAAAATTACGGGCGTATATTAGGGTCGGTTTCCAGTCTAACCAGATGCAGCTGAATACCAGTATTTTACATCGAGAGATTGCCTATTTGCCCTCCACTACCCAGTAACTGGGCAAAACAATACCCCTTGGTAAGACTGGTTGTCAGACTTTCGCTTCTAACTACCCGCAATGACTGTCTTAGATCTATGAATTACAGGCAGGACCAGCGGCAATATGCTTTGTGAGGCACGGTAGAGTCTCGATATGTAATGGAAGGTCACCAGTGTGTTTTGTTATTTCTATCCAGTCCGTTCCTTGCTGTCCTATTTAAACGGGTTATTCCCTGTGTTATTCCCCGCTGTAGGAATGACTTTTTCCGTTTTTTTTTGTTCCTACGCCTTTATGAACGTGGAGGGTTGTATTGGTGATTTTTATGATTATAATTCTGTAACTACATACGTCTTACAGCCGCGAATAAGATTTTAATCAACATACAACCTAGCACTGGCCTGCAAATTGCAAAAAACGCAAGAAATTTTGAATTTCGCGGGCTGGTTAGAGCATTCCCCTTAACCAAGCAAGACTTTATAATTTTTTTCTGATTCTTAAAATTGAGTATTATAATTTTAGTAATTAATAAAATTTAATATATTGTCAGCTGATGGTACTTTTAAGCTAAATTGACTGTTAATTGAGTTTTAGAGAAAAATAAATCGGGGTCCTCCGGGACGGGGGCCTCGGGGATCGGGGTACTCGGGGAATAACCCCTTTTAACGAGGTCCTAAGCCAAGGTCCGTACCGTTCAGGGGAAGTCCGTAGCTTGTAGTCGCTTTAGTTTTCAGTTTTAAAGCCTTGGTTGGAGGTCTTAATTTATTAAGGTTGCCCCGCAGGCACGTCCGGTCAAAGCAGCCGACAACCTCGTAGGTTGACCAGCAAGATTTCATTCCAAAAAAAGGTTGTTTGCGGCAGAGTTCGTATTACAAGTGTAAGGATTCCTCCGTAAAAGTAATTTATGTAAAAAGTGTGTTGTTCATTTATGCAAACACTATTATAGAAAAGGAAGAAAGAAAAATAGTTTATTCTGCACAAACAAAACGCACAACATGAAATAAAAAATTGTTACAAAAAAGAAAAATGCACGCGTACAAGGTAGCCAAAAGCCACGTATTCAAGATAAAAAAACGTTGTAGAATGTTACCTATGGCTCATTGATGTCACGGCTACGGACCAAAGACAATATAAATCATATATCTGCGTTATGACACTGACAGTAATTATATAATAAAAAACAAAAACAAAATTGCCGGATGCAGAGTGCATTTCTGGCTAGTTTTGTGACAAAAATACCACACAAATAAGAACACTTGATCTGTGCGTCGTATCTGTGCAAGAACAGGTCGTTGCTCAGCAAAATGCTGCGACGTCAGACGAATCTATCGTCAGCAGTGCTGATTTTCAGCAACTACCTTTTTTTTATAAAACAAGAAGATTTTTTTTTTAAATTTATAATACAATATTGACCAAGCTATTAGCGGTACTAATCTGTTTGTTAATCATACAAATATTATTTGAGGCCATTATTGAAAACGAAAGTGTCACGGTACCAAATCAAACAGTTTTTGTAGGACTACTTAGTCATGGAGTCTAGAGAGTATGAATGATAAGTAAGTAAAGTCGGGGGAAATTAATTGTTAAGCATATTTACTACCAACTCATACTGCCGCAGGTCATATTAAATCAAAGCTGTAAATATTTGTCAGTTACACAAAATGGCCATAAGACGGAAAATTGTCTCACGGTGTCATTTTTTTTTTTACATACTTCTTTGTCATGATCTACTCATTATTTGACATTGTATGCCTACAATTCTAATTTGAACTCTTAATTATTGATTGTCATAGCAATAATGACATTTGGTTTAAATAGGTTATTTTAACCTAGTTAAGAAATACTATCATTTATTTAGATTCTTTTATATTTTGTGAATGTGAGAACGTTGGAGGCCTTGTAGACTATGGACAATTTTTTTTATTATGTGCCTGGTGCTTGTTGTCAGGCTTACACTGTCCTATAAACTGGCCTGACTGGCCTGTTAGTCTAGTGGTTAGTGACCCTGACTGCTAAGACTGAGGTCGTGGGTTCGATTCCCACCCAGGACAAATGTTTGTGCGAAGAGCTCAATCATTTGTTATGTGTCTGGATGTAATTACCTATAATATGTATGTATTTAGAAATATATAAGTTGTCTGGTTGCCATAGTACAGGCTCTGCCTAGTTTGGGATCAGATAACAGTGTGTTGGTGGTCCTAAAATATTATTTATTTATTTTATTATTTATTTATTTATACCTATTGGCACTGTAATTTAAAGCCATCGTGGAAGCCATTTATTTTTGAGGGAGTAACCGTGGAATTTCTTGCCGGCTCTTCTCCATAGGAGTCGGCGTGTTGGAACCGTGTACCTAGCGTCTGACGTTTCATAGGTGCCCATGTAGGTTTTTGTGAAATGAAAATATTCAGATTTTGTTTTTGATTAGCGTTAAAATAAATTTCGCTATCTGTACGTGGGCTGCTGTTTACTCAGAAATAAAATTTGAAAATAAATTACAAACTTAGTGTCGTAAAGTTTAAAACTTAATTAAAGGTGAGATTTTTTCTCGCTAACTTCTCGCTCGTAAAGTTTTAATAAAATTCTGTCTCCTTTATTTATTAAATTCGGAAAGTTATCGGTACTTAGAAAAAAGGTGCGTCGCGCAGGCTTGAAAACACTTTGTTGTCTCTTGGAATACATAGCGCCCTACAGCAAATTCGTTACCTTTCGAGTATCGATAGATCTATGCGTTCAGGAGGCATTAAGTCAACGTAATAAAATTTGGGCGGTTTTTTTCCGCGCACTGAATTTGCGACTTTCGGTATTGAACCGAGCATTCGGAATCCAACAGGACGTCAAAAATCAAACTGTGTGTTTTGCTGTTCGATTTTTAACTCTCGGCGCTAGGTAGTACGTTGAAGATCCAATGCCTGCGGAAATCCCGCCGCGGTTTTATTAAGTCCGTGTACATGTGGACTTATTAACATGAAATATATACTAATATTGTAAAGCTGCAGACTTTGTTTGTTTGGTAGAACGCGGTAAACTCACGAACTACTGGTCCGAACTGAAAAAATCTTTTTGTGTTGGGTAGCTGATTTATTGAGAAAGGCTATAGGCTATATAAATAAAGGTATTTTCTTTCTTTCTATATAACATTACGCTACAATAAAAAAATAGACGAAAACTGGCAGACAATTCGGTGCGATAAGAAGGGTCAGGGGAACAAAAAAGAAGAAGTTTTCAAATCGGTATATAAATTACGAATTTATGAGGTAACAAAAATATAATTTATACAACACAATAAGTGACCTCCTTCTTTTTGTGAAGTCGGTTAAAAACAACATACAACCAACTCAACCCTGCAACCTCAACCACAGAAGACGAGAAAACCAGAGACGCTCAATTAGTATTTCGTTCAAGCAAACCTAGCCTGTGTGAAATTAGTCTAATTAGTAAAGTTTCAAAGGGTTCAAAGACAGAATTTCCACTCGGAGATTTTGCTTAATTGCCCCTTGTTTGAAGTGGTCCGGTAAACTTGTTCCACGCCATTATCTATCATTAAGATCTTTCATTCAATTGTGCGCGTAAGCGATTGGATGACCCACTATTTCATTTGGAAATTTTGTAAGTGATTAAGAAATGTTTGTTGGATTTCTTGATGGTTCTAAAGTTTCAGAATGGACTTAGGAGGTCAAAAAGGACACACAGCAATCATTCTATTTAAAAAAATCTATAGATTGTGATAGACGATTATCAAAGATATGAAAGAGAACGAATACGTGATAGCTGCCAAAGAACCCCTGAATAGTAAAAGAGCAAGCAGAAGATCTTTTACAGAATCTGCTCACCAGCAAAAGAATAAATGGGATTGCTACATATGTATCATAACCACTACACAACAATAAAATTTTCACAGGACCGGAGTTCCCCCCTACACCCCTCGTTTCCCCCAACTACCCCACGAGTGACCACAACTGTTCAAATTAAAAGGTTAACAGTAAACATTGTTGACGTATGCCAGGAGAAATTTGTTAAATTAATTCTAAATACTATCAATTACGGCCATATTATTTACTACAACAGTTAAAAGTTAGTTAGTGAAAAGAAAATTTGACTGATGCTCTAGAGATTAAGAGTATTTTTGACCTAGAGCGTCAGTTACAACAGCGTTTAACCGCAAAGCAGTCAAAAGCACTACTGTACTGACCTACTTTTTATTAATTTTATTTCAGATTATCCGTCAAAAACTACTTTTAACTAACCTGTTCAGTCAAAAGCAGTTTTGACTGATTTCGGTAAACTGATTTATTGATAGAAATAACTAAAAATCTTTTAATTTCCAGTAACTGCTGATATAAAATTGTACCGTATAAGGAAAAATTCAAAAAGAGAGAATTGATATAACAAGCGAGCAGTAGTACTTATCAACAATAAGTAAAACAATCAAGCCGGTTCGACGCGCGCTTTCCACGCGCCGCGCGCCGCTGTGTCCGTGCACTCCGCAGTCGATGCATATTTCATGAGTGCACTGAGCGGCCGCCACGTGGGAAACTTTAATGTGGATTATTTAGTGGGATGCGCGCTTTTTTTGGTAAAGTAGGTTGTATATGATGTTTGATCATGTTATGATGGAATAAGTTAGGTGTAATACTCACTCTTTTGTGGGTATCGTTGCGATTAAATAGTATAGTAGGAATCGCTCTCATTTTAACAGTTTCGACGAGTTAACATGAACGAATGCATAATCCTTCAAAGGATTCAGATTCTGATTAATAGTGTATTCCGCAATAAGGGTGCAGATTTTCTAGTCTCAATCTGTCAAAATGACTTCTAATTTAGATAAATGAAGGGTATTGTTACCTGGGTTGTCGTTTTTGGCATTAAATAAAAATAAATAGTGTTTTATTTCAGGCATTGTACCCATATAGGTACAAAAATTACAATAAATAAAATTAAATCACAATCAATAAAAACTAAAATTTGAAATCAAAATTAAAAACAATCACGATTGCAATGAAAAATTCAAAATAAAAACGAATATCAAAATTAAAAACAAAAAACAAAATTAAAATCATAATCACAATCAAAATAAATGCAAAATTAAAATCAATATCATAATTAAAACAGAAAAAAAAAAATTAATTTATTTATTGTCGCTGAGATGAGGACAAGATTAAGAAAGAAGAACGTTTTTAATTACGGGTATCAGACTTTTAAATTCATAATTGACTAGTATTCTTTTATTAATGATGTTTATATTTTATTAACTTTATTTTATTCGAAAACATTCATCGGTTCTTACTGAACTTCAACTTTATCAGTTGTTTCCAGTTACTTAGCTCTTTGGGTGATCTTAGTCAAGCTCAGCCATCAGTTTTGTAAATTCCTATCAGCTTCTTGCGAGACCATACATTTTCCTCTTCACTACCATACTTTTATCTGTCGCCATTCAACGTCTATGCGTTATTATAACTTATTCTTTTCCAAATGTTTTATTTTTGGATCACGAATATCACGACGCGACTATCAAACCAAAAGCATCATGATTCAAAACATTATCCTTATTTTCTTTAAAAAACTTCATATTATTTAGGTCATCGCATCAATAGAATAATATCTCAACCTAGACTATAGATAGACTCTTCAGTGTTGTCTAGCCAGAAAATTCGTGACTAAACCTAAATACTTAAAAACCTATAGTTTAGCACTTAGCACTAAAATTTAGCGACACGAACAAGGTCACACGAATTCGCCGGTTATTATAGCCGTCCGCCATTTTATTTAGCATTTTACTAATGAGCGCATAGAAATGAAAGTTGTAAAATATGACCTAATTACTTTTGAACTAGTTTATTTTGTTATTATAATAGTAAAATGGGGGATGTCGTGAGTTAGATTATTGTAATTTTATTTCCTTTTGGTGTGACTAATTATGTTTTTGACTGTGAAATGGTTATAAATGTGGGTAAAGGTGTTTAACTTGTTTATGGTATTTTGACATGAGAGTTGATTTATTTATTTTGTGTTGTTTTATTTAGCATTAAACTAAGGTTATATTGACCGTAGAACAGGCTTAAGGCGAGGTTGCAGTACTTTTTAACTTTTTTAAACCTCTGTAAACCTAGCAAAATGGCTAGTTTCCGTAAAAAAAAATTATTTAGTAAAATTGAACATACTGTTAAGCGCTGTGTGAATATAGAAACGTGAATTAAGACTATTGGCTCGATAAAAAATAATCATAAAGATGACACTAAATCGCTATTTAAAACGTGTATCTTGAAGAGATTCCATCATTAAACCATGTAAAACTCATACCAAAAGATAGGTTTTATTGTTTTTTAGGGCATGCTGAGAAAATATTATATAATTTCGTTATCATTTTGTCTCCACGAAACAATTATATACAAAATCTAGCAGCTCAAGCGCTCGCAACGACCGGCCAGTGTTCGCCGAAACGTCTTCAACTACAAGAGGGCCTTAAAGTAATTGAACAAAGAAGGATGTTTCATTCTAGGATTTGATTCTACTCAGCAGCATCGTCCACGACGGTGCTCAATTGTAACCAGCTACAAAGACACACTCTCTACATGAATGAGCAGCTACAATGACAAACACTAGTATTTGGTCTTGATGGTCTAGTAGTCGTAAGTGCTATTGCTGATCATGAGGCTTTGGGTTTTATTCCCAGGTCGGGAAAAAGGTTACCTGGAATTTCTCAGTAGCAACCCGGAGTCTGAATTTGTGTCTGGTTGATGGCAAGTTAATGTACCGTGTGGTGTCGGACGTAAAGAATAACACCACCCCATTTCTTCCCGTGGGTGTCGTAAAAGGCGACTAAGGGACTTACTAGAGACTGGGCAGCAGCGTTCTCTATGCATTTTACCACCATACTGCGATCGCCAACCCGCCTGCCAAGCGTAGCGATTATGGCAAAGCCCCCCAAATTGGGGGAGGCCTAAGTCCAGCAGTGGACGTCTTAGGGCTGAAATGATGATGATGATGATGATGATGGTGGCAATAGGCTCGCCCCCTATAACATGGACCTTTCACACAACTGGCAAAATGTAGGTGTACTACTGGTACACCTACACCCAAACCTTCTGGAAACCAAGGCGGGGTGTTATGTCATGTATTAGTATTTTCATTGGTAGGGCATGGAAAACGCGCCTTACTAAAGAGCTATATACTAGTTTTTGATTGGTGTTGTCAGTGATATTCTAGGTATTCACTGATGATAAGAGTTTGCTGCTAGTTACTTTTGAGTAGGTAACGTAGTACAGTGGTAATTACGTCGGCAAACGTAATGTAGGACGCTCTCAGTCTAGATGAAGGGACGATCTTCGCATGATGGCTGGTGGCAGCTGTATGAAAGTCGCTAAGAACTGAGCTGTATGGCGTTCTACTGGCGACACCATGTCAAGAGCAACTACATTTAGTATAAAATAATCGTGTCTTACTGCTGGGCTAATATTGTGCTGGACAAAAAAGAGGCATGGCTTTAAGTCCACGTTGCCTGGACATAAAAATAGCGCGCACTGCATCTTCAATGCAATGCTTAGCACCTAAAGTTGAAAATTGAACACCGTATTTTTTCGACGAGCTGGGATGTACTCTGTTGGATTTTCAGAGTACAGTTCAACACATCAAGTAAAAAATTAAGTGCGCGATCTAAGTAAAAAATAATATTGTCTATCTATTTTAGTTTCATTGCTATACGAAAATTTTGCTGGACAGATACCTATGAGGCATAGGTTTTATTAAAAAAACTAAAGTAGGTAGTCAAATACAACCTACTAGCAAATTCATTTTCCCGAGAGAAATCATGAAAGGCGCAGTCACTGGCAGTTAATATTTACACTCCTTCCATTACAGAAAATTAAGTAAAGTATGGAAAGAACAGCAAATTATTTCACATTTTTATGTTTGAGTTACCGAGAGATGTAAATGTAATTCTGAAAAATAAAATCTTCATAAAAAAATGTAGACTCGCTAGTAAATAGTGGGCTGGGTCATCATAATCATCATCATTTCAGCTGAAAGACGTCAACTGCTGGACATAGGCCTCCCCCCAAAAAGGGGCGAGGGGTGCTATTATCGTCACGCTTGGCAGGTGGATTGGCGATCGCAGTAAGATGGTAAAATGCATAGAAAACGCTGCTGCCCATGCTCTAGTAAGTGCCATAGTCGCCTTTTACGACACCCCCGGGAAGAAATGGAAATCGGAGGAATGTCTGGGTTGGTTATCCGTCTAAAAAGCTCAAGAATGATATTGTGACATCACCAGAGCCAATATTGAATTTCTTTAGTAGAACTTTTTTTCTTTCTTTTTTTTTCCAAATGGACAGACTAGATTTATTATACATGCCTTTTCGTACAATTTTAAAAGAAGAGAAGTCAAATAAACACACATATCACACATACATATCATATATTCACATATTCATATCTCTCTTCTTGTTTTCACACACTATTGTCTACATTTCTTTTTCATATCTCCTTTCGCAGGTCTGCTGGAAGAAATTTCTTAAGAAATAAGCAGTACCTTTGTACTCAATTGTTTTAATATGCCTTATCACTCTGTTTTTTTACTGCGTGTACATAAATAATAAAATAAATAAATAAAAGTTGTGTTGTAGAAGTCAAGCAGAAGTAGAGTATGAGTTGTGCCGCCTACAATGTAAGTTGGTTATAATTAATGAATAGGTAAGCAATAATTCCCCTCACTTTGAAAAGTCACGTCACATAAGTAATTTGCTATGTGTCAATAACACTCGAAATAAACTTATTCAATTACAAAAATACTACGCTACATGACAACTATATCAATCCAACTTTTCGAGAGTAAATTGATCAATAAGTACTCAACCAATCAATTACGTCCTCCACATGAACAAACTACCGTCCAACCGCCATTCACTGACACACCACAATAATTAATCATTCGAGTTGTTAATTAAACGGTCAGCTTCATTACTGAGCGCCGCCATTTTGTGTTTCCATTAATAATATTACTATACTGTCCGATCTATACTGTGACTTTCTGTGAAAGCGTTTGAGTTTCGATGACTTGATTTATAGCGATTTGTGGTGGTCTTCGGTGTTATAGACCACCTGTAAGAGGAAACGCGGTTAGCGTTCATTCTATTCATACGTTATATTCATCTGTTTTCACCCTGATGATGCAGTTTTTACGGCACCTAGCGGTCTTGTACGGCCGCATGTTTCTATGTTCTGTTCAAATTATTTGTGGCCAGTATTTTGTTGAAATAGCTAAAGATAATGAATTTTATGAATCTCTTAGAATAAATCACAGACTGACACTTAGGCCAGCATCTGGACGCCAATATCTTTTTCATCTTGCTTCAAAAAAAAGGAACAGTGAACGCATATCACTACCCAGTATAAATCAAAGACGCTTCCCTCTGTCTGTCCCTATGTATGCTTAGATCTTTAAAACTGCGCAACGGATTTTGATGCGGTTTTTTTAATAGATAGAGTGATTCAATAGGAAGGTTTATACGTATAATATGCGGGCGAAGCCTCTGGCAAAAGCTAGTATACAATAAGGAACTGTTTTCGTGTTGATTGTCGAGGATGGATAAGTATCATAGTTACTAATATTGTATTTAAGAATGTTTACCAAAAATAAACGTATTTTCTACGTCATTGTCGTTTTATTTTTAGTAAACATGACCCAAACAAAGAACAAAAACACAAAAATTGTAAGTTCGGGGAAAATATGCGTCACATCCACGCAAAACTGCCACCGCTCATAAAAAACCTACGACTCTTTACGAAACAGAGCCCTAGCGCTAGTTTTCAGCGACAGCCGGCGAGGACGTAATGACGTCAACTGGTACAGAATACTATATTATAACACTAAACAAAAATTTTCCATCCCTTTTTGCATTAATCCATTTCTAGAGTAGGTAGACGATTTCGTATACACTGCTGTTAGAAACAAGACAATCTGCAAGTCAGGATTCTCACGTTAAATTTCATTATCATTGAGCTAAGATTGGTAGTTCTACCTCATCCTATATCCTAGCCAACTATTTCCAGTGATTTATGTCATCATACATTTCAATTTCAATACCATACCCATGAATCCAAATACACTTACCAAAACATATCGTAAACACATCATCTTCAGTTACAGGTGGCTACGGCCGTGGGATCGCATAAATCTCAATTAGGCATAATTATTAATTACCAATAGGTAGCAGTATAGTTTACTGCCAGCCTAGTGACCTGTCGAATGACTAATGTGTGCGTGGGAAGATAGAACTACAGTGTGTTGGGTGTGTTCGAATATTAGAAATAGGCACTGAGTTGTGTATTGAAATGTAAATAGGGTTCTTTTTAGTACATCCTACTTCCTACTAATATTATAAACGCGAAAGTTTGTATGTATGGATGTGTGGATGTTTGTTCCTCTTTCACGCAAAAACTACTGATCCGATTTAGATGAAATTTGGCACACAGATAGTTTATAACCTGGAAAAACACACAGGGTACTTTTTATCCCGGTAGTACCGCGGGAACACCGTGGGATAATTTCTGACCTCCATGCGGGCGAAGCCGCTGGCAAAAGCTAGTTTTTAAATATACTAAAAATAATTAATTTTTAGGGCGTAACATTTCGCAGGTACCAAGCTGACAACCTATGAGATTGTCAGCTCCTTAACCGAATATGCCTTTGGCTACCTTAATAATCAAAATCAAAGACACTGGACTTCCGAAGTTAAAATTATTTTTCACTTTGTAGTGTTTTTACATGAGTGTTTTTAACTCCTATCTAGAACAAGTCAAACTCAATAGGGTGACCAAATATTTACTACCTTTAATTTTAAATAATTAACAAGTACACAAGAGAATTCCCCTGACCGTCACTTAGTTGCTTATTTCCATAACAAAGCCGCCTGATCATTAAAATATTTGTATAATAACTCCAACATGAATAATTAATACAGAGAAAGTGTTTTTATTCAAGAAATTAGGGTAATACCAGCAATCTAACTTCAAAGTGTCAAGTTTGTTTCGGGTATCGCGTAAAAGGGTTCCACAGCTATCGTATTGGGTTATTTAGAACCACAAAATGGATTTGAGCTTAATCAACGGCGATTTATTTCTTTTTTCATTATTTTTATATTTGTTTCTATTGAAAAAAAAAAACCACGATTGTAATGATTTTGTAACAAAAACGAAAAAAAACCTTGGAAACAGTTATCTAATCGTGATAAACACAGAAATACACACACGTTGTCTACATCTCTTTGTATATTCTCTCCTATTGCAGGTATGCTGGAAGAGATTTCTATAGAAATAAGTATTACCTTTGTACATATTTTTCTGTTCCTTTCTTCTTGTCTATTTATATATGTGCTTAAATGGTTAAATAAATAAATACTTTTTCATGGCAATACTCCGTTCAAGGAATGATATGGACATTTTTCTGTGAAAGTCTGATGGTAGATATGGTCCTGGTTCCTCATCATCTGCCAGGCCTTTTTTCCAACTATGTTGACCTACACAACTCAGTTAGATGCTAACTTTCCGATTTCTTGCGACCCGTAATGACTAGCTTACATCAACGAATTATAGCCGGGATAACGTGTTTCCCGAGGCACGGAGGGGTCCTATCAGGTATGTAAAGATGGTCACCCATCCACGAACCAACCTCATCAAGCGTAGCTTAACATAATCGATCGATCCATGCGGCTGTTATTACTAAGAGCCCCCTCAAATTCATTGTTCCTACGGACCCCTAAAAACTTAACTTTTTAATGCAACTTTTATGACTGTATTATTCTCTGAGAACGCCACTAATGGATGCCCAGAATTATTTCGTTCCCATGTACTTTTAATTCATCATCGCCTTGAGAACACAACGTTTATGTACTTTTGTCAGTTATAATTGAGTTTTAGCAAACTGTTTGATGTTTCAGTTTCCAGGTTATTAGGGGATTAAATGAAAGTGGAGTGTGTCAGCTGCTTGAGGTGTAGCCTTGATTTTTTTATGATTTATTTGTTTGCTACTAGTCTACTTTTTGTATGAAATGTTTGGACCTAAAAATATGATGTGCTTTAATTACGATGGTTGATGGAATTATTTGGTGCTTTTGGACTCTTTTGGGCGGCGAGCAATGGGTAGCTCACCGCCCGCAAGCTCGCGCCTACGGTGGCCGGGAGTCCGCGATCGACTCCCGACGCCCGGGGCGTCTCCTCCTGCGGCAAGCAGAGTTTACCGCGAAATTAGTACGATACCCGTATGGTCGGAGAATCCTCCCTTTTCTGTGGAGGTTAATTGGACCTTACATCCTTCTCCGTTCCTCATAATAATTTAAAAGTTTCCCACTTTATGTAAAATTAACCTCCTATTTAAATTCAGCTGCCTGCCTACGTTATTTTGTTTACACGAGGCATAATGGACACTTCCACATTGTTACTGAAAATACCCGTGGAAACAACAAAAGCACAGTTACCACAATCACATGAGTGTCTAATTGATAGTCGGGTGTTGGAAGCCGTAATTATTTTTACACAATTATAGCACTCAGGAAAAAATTACCATTTAGATCCGTCCTGAGTGCTTCAGTTGTGTGAAATTGAGATTTGTCTAAGCTTTTTTGAAGAGGAATGTTCGTGCGAGAAAAAGTACGCTTAGAATGATAGTTTGGTCATGTTGAGAGGATGAATGAAGAACGGTTCCAAAAGGTACTTAAAAGGCAGATGTGAGTGAAAATGCCAGGAGGACGCTTTAGGAGGACATATAGTGACCTTATTGGTTATGTTCCTTAGAAAGGTCAGGTGCGTAGTACTCGCGACCGGCGTGCGTGTATGATTAGCTGTATGAAACTAAACGAGACTAAAGGAGTATGTAAGGATCGTAGCAGCGACATTATGCTTACTACACTATATTTAGGCTTATTCGTAGAGACCAGAATCCACCGACTAGCCCGCTACTTCAAGACAAAGAGCGTGTTTGCACCTAACTGGAAATATGGGTAAGCACTGCCTCAGCCGTGGTGCCTTAAGTGATAATAAACTAAATAATTTCCTTTTTTTTTCTCGACAAATACGCAATCATTGTTTCCCAAAGAAGAATTTGGAAATTGTAAGCATTCTTATAATGAAACTAAGTAACTATACGATGACGAATTCTGGCATCACTGTTTTTTTGATAAGACATCGGTACTCATCGTCTTAGCGAAGTCCTTTGTGGTAATTCGCAACTCAATGAATAACTAGTATCTATTTTTACAGACGCCTTAGCTCAGCAGTGTGTATTGAAATAAGCTGGTAGGATATGTCGACTCCTAGCTTAATATTTTTACGTGTAGTGGTATTTCCGACAGTGTATGTACAGAATCATCATCATCATTATTTCAGCCGTAAGACGTCCACTGGTGGTCATAGGCCACCCACAACTTCGGGAGCTTTGCCATTATCGCCACGGTTACCAAGTGGGTTGGCGATCGCAGTATGGTGGTCAAAGGCATAGAGAACGCTGCTGCCCATTCTCTAGTTAGTCCCTTAGTCGCCTTTTACGACACCCACGGGAGAAAATGGGACATATGTACAGAATATACAATTTCATTCATTCATACCAATATTGCGCCTAATAAATGGACGATCGATTAATTAAAATATGCGTGGAAACACTCAAAGTTTCCCACAATTTCCCAGAACCGACGTAACATGTGTGTCTATTTTCCCCAACGCAACGTTTCGCCTTATTTTTCATGAAAATAGAACCAATTCATGGAAGAGCTATCACATAACATAGAATAGATAGATACAGAAGGTCGAGTCCATACAATGAGCGAAAACGCACGCACTCATACACACGCTTCACGAACAGCGATTGAGATATTGTCTTCGTACGCGTCTATCAAAACTAAAATAAACCATTTCAATTCAGACCAATAACGCCCATTTGGTTAGTTTTCACACGACCGAGAAACTAGTGTTAGGACTAACATCTACCAAAGAAATCGTATACTATTTCCCCTAGGTCGACTGGCAGAAAATTCCTTAGGCATCAAATTCGCCTTGGGCAGAGGATGTTGGCGATTCTAATGTCCCATTATTTGGAGCTATCCCTGTATTGTGTTTATGTGTGTGTGCCTGTTCTCACTCGTTGTAAGATATTATTCACCTGGACATAATACAATCGCAGGATTTTCAACTCTCAGTGTTAAATCGAGCTTTGAGAATTCAACAGAATGTATCTGACCGCGTCGAAAATTGAACAGCGCGTTTGTCTTTTTACTACTCTCGGTGGTAAGCAATGCATTGAAATCCAATGCACGAAAAGAATCCGCCGCGAGTTTAGAACGTCCGTGTAGGTGTCGACTAACGGACGAACCTTCTCTACTTTTATTTGCACAATATACCGAAACGATATCTTTCCGACGCGCCTCGGCAATTAATGGCGGTATTGGATTCCGATCGACCGCTGTGTGCATCCAATGACTCGTTTTTCCTTCGTAAATTCATTTCATCGCGTTGTTTGCTTTAATATTCGCTTTCCACTTTTGTTTTAATAATACTTTCACGTAAACTTAATTTGTATTTTATTTGACTTACTTAAATAGGAGCTATCATTATTACTCCATATATCATTTTGTTCCGTTTGTATAAAATTATTCCGAGTGGTAACAGACGTAAAGAATATCATCACCCCATTTCTTTCCGTGGGTGTCGAAAAAGGACTAAGGGACTTACTACAGAATGGGCAGCAGCATACCCAACCTCCCCCAATAGGAGAAGACCTATGTCCGTCAGAGGAAGTAATCAACTGGAATGATGATATAATTTTTATAAAGAGTGTCAGATGTCGGAATTATACTGGGTTAGTTTTCAAACACCTAATGAGACGAACCTAAACGAGGCAAAAGAAGTGTGTAGAGATCGTAGCAGGTGGCGTTCCGTGGTTTCTGCCAACCCCCATGGGAAAAAGGCGTGATTGTATGTATGTATGTGTAGTTTTCAAACACCTATCAAATTTTAGGGTGTAACACAGACCATCAAACTGGACAAGACTATGATATCGTAATCACGATAAATTATTCACTATCTCACAAAAAAAAGTTCAAAACCTACTCGACCTTAATATATAAGACGACTGATTGTTTTCGGGCGATTACGGTCCATGGAGAAAATTCTTCAATCCGATGGTACCAGATGGTACAGAACAGACCATCACCTCAGCCCTCAACTTCACCCTAAAATTTGGTAGGTCCTTAAAGATTTAAACAATCCTGTATAATCAAGAAGAATTAACGTAATTACAAAGATTTTTTTATGTTTGTTAATTTATTAATACTTATTTTTTACTGATTTACCCAAGATATTTACGTCAGCTATAATATTCATAAAACAGTGTCACATCTTCTCCAGAATACAGTGAAACAGTCTCACTTCTGATGCTACGACACAACATAACGTGAACATACCTCAAGTTACTTAAACCCTATGCTACTAATGTTTGACTTGTAACACAATTTACACGACGTTCGAGTACAAGTTGTACTAAATGTCAATAAATACTTGAAATGTGGAACTAGCTTCAGCGTGTCCCTTGTTCAGTGTTGAATGTGTTGATATTGGATTTCAATCCAACTCCCTACATCGTAGCACTAAACAGTTTTCTTTTTGGTATTCATTTATTCATGGGAGCACCACGTGTTTGGCCTTTTTGTGGATTTTATTTTATTGTTCTGTGTATATTTCAGTTGGGCAAGTCCATAAAACAGAATTATAATTAAATAAATTTTAAGTCAATTTAGTCTGAAACTTAATAAAACTTGTAAATACTTTGTTTAACTTAATAAAGCCTAATAAATAGTAGGTTTTATTAAGTTTAAGACTAAATTGAAAAGCAGAAACTTCGTTTTGTCTGGAACAGACGTAGATACTTTGAGTTTCTAAGTAAGTTAAGTAGAAGTGCTACAATATGTAGATTCTTACAAAGATGAAAGTGGATAAGTTCTAACAATAGACACAAGTTGGTGATCGACCAATCCTAAGTGGACCCGCGTGATAGGTTATGGGCCACTGCCTGTTACAGAGATAAGGCCTGTGTCCCAGCAGTGGGAACAATATAGGTTGATTATTATGAGGGAATAGACCCAAAAACTTTCAAGAATTTTCTCCCGCACTGATAGCATGCCATCCTTCTATTTATTGATGATTTAATTCCAATGTAACAAAAATTGAGAATAAGTCAGAGTATACACACATACAGTCAACCTTATTTTAGTCGGAACATTGCGAATTTTTTCCAGACATTGTATAACATGACTGGGCTCGTTGCAAAATTTTGTTTACGTTATTCACCATTTAGTCACGCATGTGGTTTGTCGAGTGAGTCCGCGTGAATCACTGTGTTTACATATTAGGTCCTGCTTTGTTACGTAACGGACTTTCGTATTTATAATATACTGATGTGTTACAAGGTTGTGAGTAATGTCAAAAACCAAGGAAACAATAAAATAAGAACTAAGTACTAACTAACTTTGAAAATTTTGATCAATAAAATCACTCAACTATAAAGACGTGATCAAAATGCCAGTCTTATGCAAAACTTCATTTCTATGGACCGCTGAATTTTATTTTTATCGTGCCATATATTAGTGTAAGGAACTGTAAAATTCTCTCTCTCGAAAAAAAAACTAAGAAAAACACAATAATCAGCCCATAATGTATCCACTGCTGGGAGACTGGCCTTCTCTCTCTCCTCGCTCTCTTCTTTCTTCTTCTTCTTTTCTTTGAGAGGAAGTGGGTTGTGAATCACCACGCGAGCCCAGTGCAGATTTGCGGCTGTCACATGTCTTTCAATTTTAGGCTCTAGCTTTCTTCACGATGTTTTTACGTCAGCGTTATGAAAGCAGCGGTGATGAAATAATGTACATGAAGTAAAGTACCTGCTTGGTTTTGGACTCACGATCTGCAACTCGTACGGTCGTACGTCGGTCACCTCTGCCCGCGCGGAAGAGCACAGTCGCTTTGTAAAACACTGATATTGCAAAAGTGGCATCTGTACACGGAATCTGGTTATTTTCACCCAAAAACCGCAGTTTTCCGATACCTTCCCAAGCGGTCGCTCGGCTCCTCAAGTGACCAAAGGGCTGGCCTATATTTAGCCAAAGATTCAGCATTGCCAAATAATGTGGCAATGCTGTCACTGCTTGCTTGTGCTTTTGGGCAGTTTCCTTGTTGGTAACGATGTGGATGAAAATTTCTTTCTATCTTAGGATTATTTTCTTTTCTATATACATTTAACTATTTTAACACGGTTAATTTTTTAATTAAGAAATTGTATCTTTAATAAAATTATTCGTGAACTAAAAAGAAAGAACAAAATTTAAATCACATTTAACTGTCCATTCAAACATGAACTGCTTGTCACCTTACACTATGTATCTAACCCAGTTCCCCCCTTCCAATTGGCGCTCGAGAGTAAATTCAAACATCTGTTACAGTAATAATTACAACACATCGTAATTATGACATTATATTATCAATTTAACTAGATTCACTGTGCTTTGTTTAGGTAATTGATGATTATTATTAATTGGAGTGTGGTTTGTTATCTTGACATATGATTTAATAACCACCGATACCTTTGCATGAGAGAAAAGATTGACTGTATTTCTATCTTGTCTTTTACTTATAGGCGTACTAAATTCGCAGGAAATTCGTAAAAATGCAGATTTTTCATGAAGTATTCGTGAGCATTGTAGACGAAACTAGAACCTTCGATATTTTTTAAAAATCTCAAATTCGAATGGCATCCTTACATCGGTGTTACAAAACACATCCAGAATATTATTTTTACCATCACCTTTTCGCGTGTCCAAAGGGCTGGCCTATTTTTAAGTTTAGGAAAGTTTTTTTTAATAAGAACAAGACTTCATAAGTTTAATCGTGGAAGACTCAAATGTAGATGGCGGGACTTCTCTATTAATGTAATTCTATAGTAAAAGGATTCAGTTCTCACCGGGTGCGCGGGCGGCATGCATGTGTCGTTCGCCGGCGCTCGCGGCGCATCACCGCACCTGCAGCTGCTGCACTGACACACACCCTGGAAACAAACAATGATATTGTTAATACAGACGCCAGCTCACCAAGTTATCCGAAACTGTCAGTTTCTGCCAATCAACCTTGAACCTAATACTTTAGCGACAAAGTTGAAAATCTATTAAAGAAATTTGACGGATTGCGATGTGCTCGCATCGGTATATTATTGACATCCTGAGTAAAGGGACGGACTTATTGCGGCATCTATACCGCCACATGCGAACTATGCATCACACAGACATAAAAGACACAATTTAATGATAACGAATTACATAATAAATATACCTACATGAATAAAAACAAGATGAAACAACAAAATAAAATAGGTGACACTATGCATATGCATAATCAGCTTATAATGTTCCCACTGCTGGGACACAGGCACACCTCAGTTTAACCCTTTGGGGATTACCAGTTGTATAGAGAGAGAATACAGTACACAAATGAACTGGTAATGTCTAATCAAAGGTCGATACAAAGGAGCAGATTGACGGTTATTTATTTACGTTCTATATGAAATACTGTCGAGATCGAAACTAACTGCTAAACAGAAGGGTTGTACCGAGCTGCACCTATATTATAACCAAAATTTTAAAAAAAACGCAATAATAAATATGATACAACAAAACACAACAACATGTGCACAATACCTAGCTCTAAAGTATTACAAATTTTACTTTAAAAGCAGAGGTAGGTACCACCGATCAGCTTAAAGTTCCGTGTCCAAAGAGTTTTAATTAAAACGGATCCGCTACTGTTAAGTCGAATTAGAAGTTCCACAAATTCTAATGCGGAATCCTACAAACGGAGGCAATTAGTCGAGTTTCAGATCAAAACGAGAAATGCTCTCTCTGTCTTTAATGTCGAGAACAACTTTTAAACGTTTGAATCGTATGAAATCGCATATAGGATACTGTCCGTTTTGTGTTTGGTGTTTGTATTCGTAACTAGTTGGGCCATTCCCATGAACAGGATGGTCACAAAACAGGCACCATTAAGTCAATCAATTCTTGTTCTTAGCGTCAGGACAGAAGTCATAGTATAAGAAAAAAAAGTTGTTGGAAAGGTAAAAAATATTAAGCTTTTTTAGAAAATCGAATGGCGCGAAAACAAATGAATTACTAAGTTCGAAACTGCAAATACGCAAGCCTAAGTTTAAAGTAGATTTGAATTTGGAATGCAATGAATATTTGAGATCAAAGTGGCCAGTTCGATAAAACACCATTTCGTATGTTATGCCTAGCCCAGAAATTCAGCCACGTGAGAGAAGTCACGAAAGTCGGTTTTGAAGTCCAGCCATATCTCATGTGAGGACCATAAAGAATAGTGTCAGAAATAGTATTTTAAGCACACAGATTACAGTGGACCTGTCCAGCCAGTGTTAACATCTACATGCACAATCCATCAGGGATTTAACTCATGTACATAGTTATAGCTTGCGGGATCACTAATACTGTGACATGACATGATTGACACTAATCTCGGCAAATGGATTAGTAACTAAGACTAACGTTACTATACTCCATTTGTTTAGGTAGTTAACTAAATGTAAACAATCTTAACATGTCTTTTATCTAAAAAACTGTCTAAAAATTGAATCTAAAAATGTTTACAATTAGGTATTTACTTAAACCGATGTTAGGTAAGTAACTTAATTTAAATAATATTTGTTGGTCTTTTATACGATTTATTTTATATAAAAAGACATATCAAGATTGTTTACCTTTAGTTAACTACCTAAACAAATGGAGTATAGGTATATTATTAGAACAACGCAGCTCAACTACAAACCCGCGGGCCGCCAAGTGACTCGCTTTTCGGGCCAGTTCAAAAGTTATCAATGCGATAGTCTTTTTAGAGCAGATTTCAAGACTTTGCTTCTTTCTAACCCATTTTCGAGTAGCCAACAATAACACATATTTTCAGACATGCTTTTATTCTCAACTTCAGATTTGTCGCCAAACGGTAAGTTTTTAGCATTTTTAGGGTTCCGTTGCCAAATGGCAAAAAACGGAACCCTTATAGATTCGTCATGTCTGTCTGTCCGTCTGTCTGTCTGTCTGTCTGTCCGAGTATGTCACAGCCACTTTTTTCCGAAACTATAAGAGCTATGCTGTTGAAACTTGGTAAGTAGGTGTATTCTGTGAACCGCATTAAGATTTTCACGCAAAAATAGAAAAAAAAAAAAACAATAATATTTGGGGTTCCCCATACATAGAACTGAAACTCAAAAAAAAAAACATCAAACCCATACGTGTGGGGTATCTATGGATAGGTCTTCAAAAATGATATTGAGGTTTCTAATATCATTTTTTTCTAAACTGAATGGTTTGCGCGAGAGACACTTCCAAAGTGGTAAAATGTGTGTGTGTGTGTCCCCCCTCGTAACTTCTAAAATAAGGGAATGATAAAACTAAAAAAAATATATGATGTACATGTAAACTTCCACCGAAATTGGTTTGAACGAGATCTAGTAAGTAGTTTTTTTTTTAATACGTCATAAATCGTAAACCACAAGATACCTTTCATTCGTCAACTCAAATATAAAAATAAAAATAAAAACATTTAATTTCATAAACATAAACCTTACACATAAACCGTGAATTCCTGCAGGTTTGTACGGAACCCTCGGTGCGTGAGTCCGACTTGCACTTGGCCGGTTTTTCTTTTTTGGTTATTCAAACTATCGAGTAACTTAAGGTATTATTTAATATTAATAGCTGGGGTATGCAAGTTTTATTTGCAAGATGGCCCACACGCTGGTATGGAATCAAACCTATGATCCATCTTCAAAATTCATTCGGCAGCCTTCTAATAGAGTTTACCAGCATGTCTGACTTTCAGGTACTTCAAACATACTCCCTAATACAAGAACCGCCTTCCATTTAAAAACATATAATTTTCAAAGAAACTCCACTAATGAATACGGTTCGCAAAGTGTCTAATTAGTTATAACGTATAAACAGGGGCTTTTCTTAACATTATCTTTGATAACGTCAGGATAATAACTTCCTTTATGCGCAAGCCTGAAATAAGTACATATTTAGCTGAACTGAACCGTAAAAGAAAATGATCCTATATGAACGTTAATGAAAGCCCAACGCTGGGCTAAGTGTTCGTTATTAAAGTTTTTATGTTCTGGGTTTGCTCAAAAGTAGTCCCTAGTACAGTAGGCCACACGTCAATGGTAACAAAACCATTATTAACTGGCCTCTTACTCTCTGAAACTCCGTAGTAAGCTAGGCCAGCTCAAGGTCAAGGCGTTACGACGGACGTGCAGAAAACTGTACCTTACCGAGTTTTAATGGTCTTTTTACGGTTCAAACAATTTCAAGCCAGCAATTCATAATTATGGAGCAGTAAAGTCTTGGTTTTTCTCGTTTCATGCAGCTTAGTTGAGGAAAGATGTGCTTCAGTTTTTAATGTGGTATTTACTGGTAAAGCATAAATCAAGAATCAGGGTACCTTTGGAAGTAATAACATCTCAGGAATTACTTTTATGATAATTACTATTTAGATAAATAGTTACGGTACCATTTATGTATAGCCTAACTCCCTTCAAAATTTTGACGGAAATTCCCTGTGAGGGTGGATTTTTGAGACGAGGCAGAAAGTTAAGATACCTTAGTCGTCGCTGTTACAGAAAAATGGTCTTAGGACTTGACACGACTTGAATGGATTATTGCTTTGCGATTTATACCTTTTGTTTTGTCTAGCCATAATAAAAAAATAAATGGGAGTCTCACTTCCTAACTAATTTATGCGTAAAGTCTTTTTGCGATTTCTGACCTTTCTATTACTTAAACATCACTTAGTCCGACAAAGATTTTTGTTCTTTAGAAGAAACAGAATCGCTTGCCAACAAAAGGATTTTCTGAAAATGGCATATTTTCTTGGTGGGTGAGGATCAAAATTTCTCAAAAAAATCCGTTTTCCTGTAGGTATACCGATGAAGGTATCTACCCTTACTGTCCCACCTCCAAAATACACCTCCAAATTGAATTCAGCTATCAAAGATAAAAAAAAACTGTAAAATCAAATCCTACTAATATTATAAACGCGAAAGTTTGTATGTATGGATGTATAGATGTATGGATGTTTGTTCCTCTTTCACGCAAAAACTACTGACCCGATTTAGATGAAATTTGGCACACAGACAGTTTATAACCTGGAATAACATATAAGGTTTTATCCTGGTAGTATGTTCCCGCGGGATAATTTCCGACCTCCGCGCGGGCGAAGCCGCTGGCAAAAGCTAGTAACTCATAGTTGTCCCAGATACAGATCTGCTGCTATTATTCATTCATGATTAACATCGTTATGGCGGTTACAACTATTTCAATTGTTGTTTTTATTCAAAACGCGAATGGTTTATAACTAATGTCACAGAAACTTCGATGTAGGCACGTGATAACGATTTAGAATTGCAGTCTTACACACTAAGTTGAAATTAATTTAATATGAACCTGCACCCTAATTGTGAAACGCACAATTTATCAGAATCTGAATGGGATTGAAGATTATTTCTAAACCATTGCGTCATTTGTTCGAATAAATTGTCGGTTCAGGAACGTAAATAACGCAATGAATGTTGTTTAACTATGAATATTAAACCAATTCCTACCGATAAAAAGTTCCGCAATTACCCCTCTGGTACTAAGTTGGATTAATGTAATATGAACATGTGTAGTTGAAATTAATTTAATATGAAGCTGGTACTAAATTCTTGCGGCATCTATACCGCCACATGCGAACTATGAATCACACTGACGTCACGTAAATCCTACATCGCGCAAGCATAGTTTGCCGCGCAACTAGCATATTCACACGATCATGACATCAATCGTTGAGCAGTTGTACACCAGACCCGACACCTGTCTGGTCGTAGAATCCCCCTTTTCTGCGGAGGTTGAGTGAATTTTACCCTGTACCTACTTTGTGCCCTATACCTCCATAAGTAGGCACTTTACTCTATATTATTTTTATTGTGGGTGGGAAATCATCCAATGACGTCGTCTCCGACTCTGGGTGGAGTGGGAAGGTGTGTCAGACTTTTACTGACTAAAACCTACCCGTGTTCCTTCAGTTCATATGCCAGGGCCACGGCAACTCTTTCGAACAGATCTCGTGACCCTGGCAGAATTACTTCACCCTTCAAGACTTTTTTTTCTTAAGGAAGTTCTGGGTTCGATTCTTAGGTCAGGCAGAGTGTTATTGAGTTTTCTATGTGGAATTTCTCAGAAGCAACCCGGAGACTTGATTTTTGCCCGAATGATAGCAATTGACAGGATTAGTATCGTGTGGTGCCGGACGTAAAGAAGAACACCACCCTATTTCTTCCCGTGGGTGTCGTAAAAGGCGACTAAGGGACTTAATAGAGAATGGGCAGCAGCGTTCTCTATGCATTGTACCACTATACTGCGATCGCCAACCCGCCTACCAAGCATGGCGATTATGACAAAGCCCCCCAAATTGGGGGAGGCCTAAGTTCAGCAGTGGACGTCTTACGGCTGGAATGATGATGATGATAGCAATTGACTCGCCCTCTGGCGAACTTATTTGGATGTGTTAAAGGCATATCTCTGGCCAAAACTAAAGGGAAACAAGGCGTGATAGTATGTTATTTATACTGTTATTTATTTACAATCTACAAGTCCAACAAACTTATTTAATTCCTATGCTCTCAACAATAAAAAATTCAAACTTGTGTTCTTCATCATAATTACACACCAGAGAACATAGTATAAGTCCATATTACCAAGCTCTTTGCCTACCTCCTTACACAAGCCATTTTTTCTCAAACAGTGGCGCGTGCGCCTAACTGTACGTGCCACTCATTAGGCTAGCGGTCACACGCAGCGTTTACACCGCGATATAATCGGACGATAAACATTTGAAAATATTTGCTTCGGATAAAAAACAGAATGAATCAGCTGTTTGTAGGTTAACCGTCTGTTGGTTA
This sequence comes from Aporophyla nigra, assembly GCA_947507805.1. NCBI lineage: Eukaryota > Metazoa > Arthropoda > Insecta > Lepidoptera > Noctuidae > Aporophyla > Aporophyla nigra. Next base: position 19,289,337 of record OX382307.1, on the reverse strand, counting down.
CGGTAGCAAGAGTGTACGATTAGATTCTAAAGGGGATGGATATTCTTGTGTCAGTTTTTGATGCGATTTTTATACAAATTATTTTCTTCATGATTTACATTTAGTAGATTAAAAGGTTAACCGTCTGTTGGTTACGGTAGCAAGAGTGTACGATTAGATTCTAAAGGGGATATTCTTGTTTTCGTTTTTGATGCGATTTGTTATACAAATTATTTTAGCCATGATTTGGATTTAAAAGATTTAAAGACGCTTTGCAACTTATGTATGAGCATGACCCACAACTGAAGCAGCAATGGGCAGGCCATGTTTGTTAAAAGACCGATGGCCGGTGGAACAAATAAGTCCTGGAGTGGAGGCCGCGTAGTGTGAGATGCTCCACAGTTAAATAGCCCGACAATTTTAGGAAAGTGGCTGGGAAAGACTGGATGTGGAAGGTGAAAGACAAGGTGTTTTGGCGCAGATTTTTTTTTTTTTTTTTGTCCTCTAGGAGTCCAAATGGTCGAAGAATTAAAGAATTGGTTTTCTAATAATCTGTCATTTGAATGCTATCATCAAATGACTTCTCCCGCTCTGGGCAGAGCGGGAGGGCGTGTCAGACTTTTACTGACTAAAACCCACCCGTGTTCCTTCAGTTGCCCATGTGCCAGGGTCACGGTATCTTGCCAGGGTCACGGTATCTTTTGGCGCAGCCTGAAGACCTATATGGAGAGGCACAGCAATAGACTGCGATAACCTGAGTTAATTTATTGATGATTTAATAACATTATTAGGTGTGATACACTCAAAATATGTATTTTAGGCTTGCTTCTTTTTGGCTTATTTGCTTCAAACAGTGCAATGTGCAAAGACTGAGGTTAGGAATTTCGTTTTTTGGTACATTTTCTCAGTTACACACTCACAGCACAAATTTAAGCATTAAATCTACAGTGGATACTGCAGCGTACCCTGAACAGCCAGATCCACTAGAAACCTTAGTGAATGACATTTCTTTTCAACACGACACCACCAAAAAACTAGTTGTTGTAATGACAGAGAATTTAACTGGAGTCCAACATCATCATCTAGAATCACCTGTACCTATAGATGTAACACCCACGACCGTGGTTCTATTAAAACACTTTAGTAAAAAAATACAGCATATTAGGGTACACTCGGCTACACATATATACATTTCCAGTGTAAGCTGACCTCTCATTATACGGTAATCCTATACAATGTGAGATCAGTTTATACTGAACTTGATATGTAGCCGTGCGTACATTCATACCAGATAGAAGTATTAAGTAATCATAACTTAATGACGATCGTTCTTATTCCGTTAGTTCTGCGAACGCTGTTTATTACTGACCGTAAAAACTTTTGATTGTTTGTTTGTAAGTAGGTACACACTATGTCAGTGTCAAAAGCGGACAACATGAAACTTATTGATGTGACGTCATTGCGGCAGCCAAAATGTACAAAAGAGTAACTGCAATCTTTTTGAAATGCATCGCATAAGTCAACGTCTACTGCTAGATAAAAGCCTTCTCTAAGCTAAGCTATCAAAATGATCGAGCTCCTGAACTTCTCGCGACATTTACCAGGTCATCACGGTCCACAGAACTCTCCACGGACGGACACTACCCATTAAAAACACAATACTCACTTTTCTGTGTCCGTGTGGTGCTAGAATAAGAATAGCATCATCCCATTTTTGTCGTGGGTGTCGAGGGTCGCGAGATTTGTTCGATCTCTTTCGAACAAATCGTGGCCCTGGCATATGGGCAACTGAAGGACATGGGTGGGTTTTGGTCAGTAAAAGTCTGACACGCCCTCCCGTTCCGCCCAGAGCGGGACAAGTCATTTGATGATTTCCCACCCAAAAAAAATAGACTTACTAGAGAATGGGCAGCAGCGATCTCTATGCATTTTACCACCATACTGCGATCGATAACTCGCCTACCAAGCGGGGCAATTATGGAAAAGCCTCCCAAATAACGGGAGTCCTACGAGTATGTCTAGCAGAGGACTTCTTATGGCTGAAATGAAGACTCATTTGATAAGGCTTTGTCAAATTCTCATGCTCCTACCACAGGTCAGTTACTATTTAATAAAATCCCATTTTCTATTGGTTTACTTTTATATAAAGAAACAACAAACCGTTTACAAATCGTCTAGTATTCACAAATCTTTTTTTCGCCGCAGTTAGCAAGAAAACAAGATGTCGGTGGATCATCAGAATTCTCACGGCTTTTGTAAGTTGAATTGCTAAAACATTCCGCATAATTGGCAATGAAACCATTTGTAAAGTAATCCTGCATAACAATGCTTTTGAAGATGCGGCAACCTGCGGACCTACACAAGTAGCAATCGCTTTTAAAGCGTTCCGTATGAATGAATGATATAAGAATAATGAATGAATGATATAATAAATATATCATTCATTCATTTAAAGCGTTCCGTGTGTCTACAAAAACTTTAAACAGGACTGGCACATCTAATGGTCTCTGTTCCGTCAATCAAATGCTTTTTGACTTTCTCATCATTGTTATCGGTGATAGAATGTCACTTTGTCTAGACCTGTGTTTCTGAAAGTGGTCCAAGTGGATCCCGAGGGGTTCACGGGAGGCTCGACGGGTCTACGATGATATGAATTGGTGCTTGAAAAATATATTTTAGACAAGTTTTGGGAATATGGTAGAAATTTAGCAGCAGGAGGTCCACCGACACCAGTAATTGCGTAACACACATCAGTTAGAATGGCTGTCATATTCACAGTTCAACAAAATTCATTGCGGCCTTTACGTTGTTGAATAAGCAAATTTTACGAACATATGAAGCACTGGATTAGCAATATTTTACAAAAAAAAACAAATTTTGAATGATAGCGTGTCACGTAATTGGGGTGCTGCTTTAATGACGTAAGATAGTCAGCCCAACATTTATGTAAAAGCAAAGCTAAGCTTATATGGGTATACAAAGTGAAATACTTGGGACATCTTTTAACCGCTGACTTCAAAGATAATGATGATATTGAGAGAGAAACAAGGGCGCTGTTGGTGAGAGCTAATATGATCGCTGGCAGGTTTGCACGTTGTTCAAGATTAGTCAAGAAAACCTTGTTTCGTGCATATTGCACCTCATTTAACACGTACAGCCTGTGGGTAGATTACACTCAAAAGTCTAGCGTTGCTAGCCGTACCGTACAATGGAAACGGGTGATATTTAACGATGAAGAAAAACATCGTGAGGAAACCGGCATTTACTAGAACCAAACATTTTAACACATGTGACATCTATCAATCCGCAACTGGCCCGCGTGGCGGATTATGGCCCGCTCCCTCTCACTGAGGGGTGACCTGTGCCCTGCGCATATAATGTTCCCAGCTATGGGAAAAGTACAGGCTGATTACACTATTATGCTTATTTTTCACCTCTCTTTTCACCTCTTGTCTTGCCAACGTTTAAAATCTTTTTCAATTCATGAACCCAAACTCCATGCTTGTATTCTCCATACTATATTTTTTGCCAAAATTATTGTATTTTGTTGAAAGTATCTCATACAAATTTAGTTCCAAGGTAATTTATTAGCTACGAACACGTAACTCATTAGAAACTGCAGTTAAAAAAACTATTGTAAAAATAATTGCCGCAGAAACTATTTATAGAACCAAACAATCTTCACATATTAGAAAGTTGCAAAAAAAAAAAACCTGAAAGACGCATAAACCCACATACTCACCGACGTAATAAAATCGCGACGGATTTTTTTCGCGCACTGGATTTTCAGTGCACTATGTGCACAGTGCAAAATAACTTTAATTTCGGAAGTCGGTGTCTTAGGAGCTGTATTTAAGTTTTTTGCCACCGACTTCTGAAATTAAAGATATTTTAAACTTTGTAGTGTTTTTAAGGAAGTCGGTTGTTTTTTTTTTTTTAAAAAACGTTTTTATTTTTTTAGTTTTAGTTATGGTACCGCACTAATCTAATCGCATTATTCGTCCATGTGTCGCATACATACCTAATGCAAATTTAAGACTTATATGGTTTTGTCATGGATGCCATTGTCAGAATTGAACCAAATTGAAATGGGTCCACACGGAAAGCACCAGCTTTCAAATAAAAAAAGAGTAATCAAAATCGGTTTACCCAGTCAAAAGTTCTAAGGTAACAAACATTTTTTTTTAAATACAGTCGATTTGAGAACCTCCTCCTTTTTTGAAGTCGTTTTAATATCGAACACTATGGTTATTCGATACGCTGAGACTCACTCGCACTGCACTGTATAGGATTCCCAATGCTGGGTTCAACACTGAAAGTTGAAATTCCAGTGTGCGGAAAATTCTGCGATTTTATAACGTCGACTAACCGATGACAATACGGTACGAGTCAATTTACAGACGAAACGGCCAAATTGTTGGCGGGAAAAAGTTCCGCCATGACAGTTTGGCAAGACAATACGTGGAACCACTTAGCTGTAATGAGTCTGCGGTGTGCAAATTACACTCAATTTAGACCCACGACGTACAGACAAATGCATCCATCTAAATTTATAAAGAGACTACTCAGTTGCCTCTGCTTCGTACGGTTTTTACGTCTTTATAAAAAAACATTTTTTTTGTATGCTACAAACAAGAAAAAAATTACCGGCACGTAAAGAAAGAAAGAAAAGAAAGAAAAATAGTTTATTCTGCACAAACAAAACGCACAACATGAAATAAAAAATTGTTACAAAAAAAGAAAGAAAAATGCGTACAAGGTAGCCAAAAGCCACGTATTCAAGATAAAAAACGTTGTAGAATGTTACCTATGGCTCATTGATGTCACGGCTACGGACCAAAGACAATACAAATCATATATCTGCGTTATGACACTGACAGTAATTATATAATAAAAAACAAAAACAAACTTGCCGGATGCAGAGTGCATTTCTAGCTAGTTTTGTGACAAAAATACCACACAAATAAGAACACTTGATCTGTGCGTCGTATCTGTGCAAGAACAGGTCGTTGCTCAGCAAATGCTGCGACGTCAGACGAATCTATCGTCAGCAGCGCTGATTTTCAGCAACTACCTTTTGAAATGACGTAATGACGTGCGCTGGCGTGAGTGACATAATAAATCTGGTAGGTAAGTATAAATTTTCATGAAACTAATTGTAATTCTAACTGAAGCGTCTAACGTAAACTGTGACCATGAATTAAGCATGATGATTCTACATTCCCTATGGATGACAATGATTGCCAGTTTAAAAAATACCTGCTTCGTATATTTTGACCACTTACGTAGTTATTACACTTTTCAGTAAACAACAAATTTTTATTTTGCTATCCGACAAAAAATCCTATGTTACGGGATGTACAATCATTTGCTGAATTCACGGTTACATTTTTAGGGTTTCATTGCCAAATGGCAAAAAACGGAACCCTTATAGATTCGTCATGTCTGTCTGTCTGTCCGTCCGTATGTCACAGCCACTTTTTTCCGAAACTATAAGAGCTATGCTGTTGAAACTTGGTAAGTAGATGTATTCTGTGAACCGCATTAAGATTTTCAACAGGTCGTTGCTCAGCAAATGCTGCGACGTCAGACGAATCTATCGTCAGCAGCGCTGATTTTCAGCAACTACCTTTTGAAATGACGTAATGACGTGCGCTGGCGTGAGTGACATAATAAATCTGGTAGGTAAGTATAAATTTTCATGAAACTAATTGTAATTCTAACTGAAGCGTCTAACGTAAACTGTGACCATGAATTAAGCATGATGATTCTACATTCCCTATGGATGACAATGATTGCCAGTTTAAAAAATACCTGCTTCGTATATTTTGACCACTTACGTAGTTATTACACTTTTCAGTAAACAACAAATTTTTATTTTGCTATCCGACAAAAAATCCTATGTTACGGGATGTACAATCATTTGCTGAATTCACGGTTACATTTTTAGGGTTTCATTGCCAAATGGCAAAAAACGGAACCCTTATAGATTCGTCATGTCTGTCTGTCTGTCCGTCCGTATGTCACAGCCACTTTTTTCCGAAACTATAAGAGCTATGCTGTTGAAACCTGGTAAGTAGATGTATTCTGTGAACCGCATTAAGATTTTCACACAAAAATAGAAAAATAACAATAAATTTTGGAGTTCCCCATACTTAGAACTAAACTCAAATTTTTTTTTTTTCATCAAACCTATACGTATGGGGTATCTATGGATAGGTCTTCAAAAATGATATTAAGGTTTATATTATCATTTTTATCTAAACTAAACGCGAGAGACACTTCCAAAGTGGTAAAATGTGTGTCCCCCCCCCCCCTGCACCTTCTAAAATAAGAAATTGATAAAACTGAAAAAATATATGATGTACATTACCATGTAAACTTCCACCGAAAATTGGTTTGAACGAGATATAGTAAGTAGTTTTTTTTTTTTTAATACGTCCTAAATCGTAAACAGCAATTTACCTTTCATTCAATCAACTCCAATATAATTTTTTTTTAAATATTTAATTTCATTTCATTGTACGGAACCCTCGGTGCGCGAGTCCGACTCGCACTTGGCCGGTTTTTTAGGGTCAATATCTCTTCCATCCTGCATAAACCTTTCGGAATAATTTTTTTAAATTATGTATCGAACTCCGTTACATAGTTTAGAAGAACTACGCGGTCACGCAGACAAACATGAAATTATAATAAAATACGCACAAAATTACGCAAAAAAGTCGTGTGTGTTTTGTTTTTGCACAAGTCATCGCCAATTATGTAACAGGGTTATTGACTTCAACGCTAATGCGGTGTGAGTGTACAGTCACCGAAAGGTATAAGAATCAACACCCGCTTTACAATGTGAGGAGCTTAATAGCGTGTCTTCATCATATTCAGCCTATATTGTTCCCACTGTTGGGACACAGGCCTCCTCTCGGAAAAAGGGTGTGGGCCGTAATCTACCACGCGAGCCCAGTGCGAGTTGGTAGTTGTCTTTGAATTGTTGGTTCTAGGACATGTCGGTTTCTTTACGATGTTTTCCTTCACCGTTTTGAGAGCAGTGGTAATTAAATTATACGTTTAATTATACGTTATGTCGTGTTTGTGAGTAAATTTATATAATTAATGACTAGTTTATTTATTTATAAGTACTAAATAATATAATTATGTTGAAACTGTTTTGTACTCCTCGTCACTTGTCCCTATAGGTTCATAAGAAAACCAGCGTCAGACAGCATCTGTCTGGCATTAAGGGCCTTGGTCCGGTTTAGTGCCGTAAAACGGTCACTTTATGAACCTATCTTCTCATTAACGACTTGTTTTGAAGATTTGAAAAAAATATATGTTTGCTGTAGATTCATGTACATAATTTTTACAAGAGCACTTTTTTCGTAGGGTTAAAACCTTTGCTGTAAAAAAATATTTACGACAATCCAATTTTTTGGCTTAAATTTCATACTCCTACTAAACAGCTTTGTTATTTGGAAATATTTTTACACATAAAAATAAACGGTTATAGGCACTACAATTTTACAATAAAATATTGTAAATTAATCAAAAATTTTCAAAGAAATACCCCCATTTTAAGCCGTCAAGGGTAGAGGGGCTCTGCGCAGGCGCGGGCTGCAGTCGTGCATTAGCATTCAGACGGGAGGGCTGTGTCGCTCGCTGCTCCGCTCCAGCTATCGACCGACTACGCGCGACGTGTGTGTTAGTGTAAATACTTACGAACGTATTGTAACAGTGTGTGTTTATAGACTAGCTCCTTGCAGAGGAGTCGATTTGTTTGTGCGCGTGGACGCTTTATTAGTGGTGGCATTTCTAAATACTTTTTTGTGTATATATTTTATTGTGTGAACTGTAACATAGTTTGTATTTAAATAAAAATGCTCAGGCAAAGAAAGTGTTTAATTATTAGCGATTATCCTACAGTTATTGACTATTTCTGTTTTGTTGTAATTTTTAATTTTTAGTGTTTCCTTACCAAAACTGTGCGTTACAAAAACAATTTATTTTTTTAAATTATTTTAATATTTCTCATGTAAGTGAAATTTGTTTTTTATGGGAAATAAAGATATCTCTAACCCGAAAAGTTGTCTTTCTTTAATCAATCACATACCTGCATGTTTAAAGAAATATGTCCAGTATAAACATCAAATAGTTGCGTCTTTCTAAAGTATCAGCCATTGATCCACCATTCGGTACCTTTTACAGCCGTAGGCAAAAATACCGACTTTCGTCCGTCTCTGCATAATCTTTGGTCGTTGTTTTAGTTTAGCGCGCCGCCGCCACTCGTTACGTGTGTGCGGGAGTATGGAGCTTAGCTCCGCCCATATGCTCAAGGTTAACGAGGATACTATACACCTTAATGCTGAAATGAACCTTTTTGGCGCAGCCGTGAGGCACACACATGTTGTTTTATTTTTTAAATTATTTTTTCATGTTATTTTATTTTGTGTTTTACGAACTGTGTCAAATAAACGGTATTCTTTCTTTCTTTCTTATACAAAGTAAAGCGCCAGGTTTGAAAGAATTACCGTGGCCCTAGCATATATGCAACTGAAGGAACACGGGTGGGCTTTAGTCAGTAAAAGTCTGACACGCCCTCCCGCTCCGCCCAGAGCGGGAGACGTCACTTGATAATATCCCACCCACAAAAAAAAAATTAAAGAGCCTGCCTGGGTTCCATCCACGATGTACAACTTGTAAGTTGGGCCCAACACCACTAGGCCAACACTGCTCTTGTCAATATCGTGTTATATGTATATTTATGAAAACAAAACCTTAAATAAAATTAATTATGAGGATTTCAGACCAGTTTGCTGGTCTTTTTTTTTTTTTGATTAGCCTATGCTGTCCCACTGCTGGGCAAAGGCCTCCCCCAATTTCTTCCAGGAACTCTTGCCCCGCGCCACCTCAAACCAGTCGTCGCGGTACGTATCTAGGTTGTCTCGCCAGCGCTTTCTGGGCCGCCCGCGGTGGTGACGTCCATCTTCAGGCACCCATTGTGTGCAGACCTTAGCCCAGCGGTCATCTTGTCATTGCTGGTCTTACTTAGTCTATTTGTAATCACATTAAATTATTATTTACCGTGCTTTGTATGTTGTGATATGTATTTTGTGTGCACCAAATAAATGATTTATCTATGTATTAAACTTCATTAGACCAGCTATGTTTTTGCGTAACACCACTAATTTTGATAGTTCAACAACATTCATTGCCTTTGTAACGTTGTTGAGCAGTTTTTTTTTTTCGAATTATGGCTCGTGCAGACTAGCGCGACGCGATGGTCGCAACACCAAATTTCTATGACCGTGTCGCGGCGCGACAGGTCGCCCCTGTGTGAACGGTCGCGCGCGTTTTCATACAAATTGTTCTACAGATATAAATCGCCGATACAGTACTGTGTGGTGCCGGACGTAAAGAATAACACCACCCTATTTCTTCCCGTGGGTGTCATAAAAGGCGACTAAGGGACTTCTCTATGCATTTTGCCACCGTACTGAGATCGCCAACTCGCCTGCCAAGCGTGGCGATTATGGCAAAGCCCCCCAAATTGGGGGAGGCCTGAGTCCAACAGTGGACGTCTTGCGGCTGAGATGATGATGAAATCGCCAATTTGCGCGCGACTGTCGCGTCGCGCTAGTCTGAACGAGCCTTTATGAAGTTATTGATTATCAATATTCTTCAAAATGATTAATAGTATGTTCCGCAGTTAGACTGCAACTTGGGACTTCAAATAACGTTAAAGCTTCAAATTATGTTCATAAAAGAAATCTCATTTTATTGACTTAAGCCTGTCGTGTGTAGCGAATAATGCTCTCATGAAGTATAATTCAGCAGCTCGCAATTTGCGTATCTAGGCGAGAGACAATTTTGTCCGGTGCATCACACTAGCATACTTTATTACTGACACACAAAGATTTTTGTTCTTATTGCAAAGAGTCCGTATTGAATATGAAATGACAACACTTTCGAAAATATCTTGTTACGGTTATATTAATAATTTAAAACATTTTCTTTGTACCTAAAGATGTTTATTTAGTCGTCATATTTTTACGTTTTCCGTCGCCAAATTTCAAAGTCATGTTAAAAATTTCAATTAGGCACAAAAAAGGCAATTTCGGACGTCAAAATGTATTAAGTTACTTGTCTAGTTGCCTCTTTCAAATGGTAGTGAGGAATAATGAAAATCGTTTATTGGGAACAAAAAAAACTAAAACATTCATAGACAAAACAAATGTTAAACGATGATAGCTGCAATAGCTGTAATATTCTCCATGACTTTCGCTTCATACAGGCGTTCCCTTTTTAAACAGTGTGACGACTGCACGTCTGTGTAGCGTGTAAATTAGTATTTTGTAGTGCTCTAGATTTGGGTCTCTGGATACACTTTTTACTTTTAAGTTTTTTTCTCTATTGTCTCTAATATTCATATGCTAATGTCATGCACTCCTGTTATTTGCATGGTTACTGAAGTGCCAATTTTAAATTGTATGTTATTTGAATTGTAAGTGATTGTGCTGTTGGTGTGCTTATTATAAATAAATAAATAAATAAATAGTTAAAAATTTTGGCGCAGCTGCGAACCAACTTTCTTACTAGGAGCCGGCCGTTGGTAGCTACCAACACTCGGCTCCTAGTAAGAGAGTTGGTTGTTCCAAGACATAAGAAAGGTATGTTAGAAAGCAAAACAAAAGGTATCTTAGTAATGTACCTAGTAAGGTACGACAGCTCAACTCCTAAATAGATGTCCTCGACAACATTTAGAATTTACCTAGAATATATTTTGGAAATCGTTGTATCTAATCACTGAAACTGCGCTAAAAATCACTCGATGTGGGCTAAGTAAGTCCATGACAATCAAAAACTTTTAATTTGCTAAGTATTTCTCAACTTTCACCTACATTTCAGCACAATTTTGCTCAATCATTAAGTCGCTCCAATTCAGAAATTAAGTGCCATTGTTCTCAGAACTCAGTCAGCTTACATCCGTCTCAGCAATATTGAAAGCTAAAAGTACTTACTTATAACTATCGAAATAAAATCAGCAATTCATTGAGGTAACGGTAAAATGAAAACCAACAAAAATTCGCCATTACAATCGATCATAACGCGGTATCTGCAAAATGCAGTGATGAATATGCGCAGTGAAATAATATGCCGGTTACGAATAGCTTTTGATACGCTTAGGGCTGTCAAGTGCTAATTACGGACGAATATTATGTTAATTTTAATAATATTTGTATTTTTTTAAATTGTATTTGTATTTCTTTATTTCTGCTAAGTTCACTATTAATTTCACCTAGTTTGGAAGTCAGGGTTTTTCACTCTAGAACACTAATCTTAAGCCATTTTTTTTTTATGTAAACAACGGAAATTAATTTATGGAGTAATAAAGATTTAAATAAAGATTAAAGAAAGACTATAAGAGTAGGGGAACATAAAAGAAATGATATGGCTAGAAAAGGGGTGACTACCGTGTTGACGATTAACAGAGAATTATGGAAGAACAAGACGTTGCGTCGCCCACAAATAAGGGCAGAAGAATAATGATGATGTATTATAAAATTTTACTGGAATGCTAAAATGATTTAAAACTATGCCCTACTAAACCATTTTCACTGTTTAACCGTAGGAACAGAGCATACAAAATAAAGTTTTTGTACAATATTTATTGCGACTACTGAAATTTATTATTATAATCCGCACGAAAATGGATTGTTTAAACGGCAGTTAACCAAATTCGACGTGATTTAATGTTTTTGTTTTGGTTGTATATAAACTGGTTTACACGTATATAATATTATAGAAATATTTGGCTATGCTATCTAGCCATTTATAGCGGTAGATTTATTTTAGATAGTGTCTATACTACCAGACCTAGTGATTATGGCATGTGTGGGCGAAAAAATATTATATAAATATAATCTCAACTCCCACTAAAAGCAAACAAAAACCCAAAAGGTTAATTTAAAACTCCGTTAAAACAAATTTTAATGATGTTAATTTAATTTAAATTATTATAATAAATAGGTACCCATTTCATATCGTTTCGTTTTCATTTTAAATGAGTAATGAATTAGCGGTAGGTGGCCACCCTCTCTCCCTAGGGGTGAAGAGGGATTAAACGCCCACATTTTAATACGTAATTATATGTAAACGTAATTACAATGTGGCTTTTTAGAGTTTTCTTTTCATTTTGTTCTGGTATATTAATTTAATGGCAGACCGTAAAGTACTGTAGGCATTTCAATCCAAAATTTAGTCAACCATTTAGATCTATATTGGAAAAGATAAAAATAACCTGGCCCTTTATCTGTTTCACTATAAAATCTCGACCAACCGATCTATTCTGTAAAATCGTATAAAAATTATGTAAAAGTGAGATTTCAATCCTTAGGATCTGTAGTGCTATTCTGTAAAAATCGCACCGTGATCCCAATCATTAGTTGAAATGACAGGTCAGTTATAGGTTTCTTCACCTGAATTTCACGGTGAAATTTTACAGTACCTATAAACCGGCTGTCCGGGTTGACAGTATTGACAGCTTACGTCAAGCTCACTTCACCAAAATTTTAACGAAGAGATATTTATAGAATACGTCGGCTGTACAATTTACATAAAACATTAATCGTTGATAATGCGCAAGCCCTGAATACGGCATGCGCGGCGTGATGCGCTCTGCCGGTACCGTTGCGAGTCGCGTCGTGTATCAATAACGCATCAGTGCAACCATTAGCTGGATTCCAACTCCCGCTCTCGGCCAGATACACTATTCTGATTTATAACAAACAGCAATATGGTGTATTTTCACGAAAATTATTTTTTATTTAGTTTGGCATTAAATTGATGCGCTAAAATTCAAGTACTCATTTTTTTTATTGAATTAACAAAGTTACATATTTTCTCCACAAATTATTCATTACATTCTTGAAATTATTAGTCATGGATCCACATGAAAGGATCAAGATTAATAAAGATACAGCTCATTCAGAACCACCTAAAGCTAAGAATCACTAACTAGTCTAAGTAAACAATATTATTATAAAATCTGAAAACTTATAGATATAAAAGAACATCTCAACACAAACACACTGACACGTAAAACTCATAATCATTCGCTTTGTAGTCGAGCAATAAAATGAATGTAACGGTTATTTCGCTGATTTTAGATTCGGAATTTGAATTTCAAATGTTATGTTAATTTTCAGTCGTTACGTTAAATGATTATGTGAAAATTTATTTTTCTTTTCCACGGTTCGTTTAGAACGTCTGACAAAACTGGAATTATGTCTAGGAGGAATAATTTACTGCTGTGGTTTCTAAATATAGCGTTTAGCTGTGATTATTGCTGGATTTTTCTTCCACAGAAAAGGGAATTTATTTCCCGATTTACTTCAACGCATAACCATTAGTCAAATTAGACTTAAATACTGGCTTTTGGGTTTAGATTCTGAAGACAAAAACAAAATGGTTGCAATTAGCTAATTGTTTCAGTTACTTAATTTCTGTACTGACCAGCTAAGGATTCAAATAAATACACATAAAACGTATTAATAAGTTCTTCTCCACCTTTTAGGAAAGCCAAGCAGTCACGTCATCGCCCACCATTTTTGATTATCCGAACGATTCAGTCTTATATTATTATTTATTAAGCTTTTCCACAATGAATACACTAAGAGATGGTACATTGCAAGGTTAAGTCTAAGCTCTGTTTCATAACTTATAGTAAAGCACAGCATGCATTTCATTATGTGCATAGGTAATAACACAATAATTTATTAAAGCAACAGTTCTACCTCTAAAAATGTAACTGCTCTATTCTAGTGCTAGTATGTTCAGAATAGCTCTCTCCATTATAAAACATAATTTTGCGCTAATATTGCCGGTGCGCGGATCACCGTGTGGGGCGAGCAGATAATGTTTCCACATTTGAAGCTAAAATCTTGTGAATTTGCTTAGGGAATTTCGATCTTATAACCTTCAATATGCACTTATGCAATGGTCTTTCTTTTTAAACGACTTCAAAAAAAGGAGGAGCTCATAACTATTGACTGGACTGAACCGATTTTGATGATTCTTTTTTTAATTGAAAGTTAGTGCTTCCCGAATGGTCCCATTTTAATTTGGTTTTATTCGGACAATGGGATCCATGTGAAAACCATATAAGTCTTAAATTTGCATTAAGTATTTGTACTTCCTTAAAAAAAACACTATAAAGTTAAAAATAACTTTAATTTCGGAAGTCGGTGGCAAAAAAACCTTAAATACAGATCCTAAGACACCGAATTCCGAAATTAAAGTTATTTTTGACTTTGTAGTGTTTTTTTTTTTAAGGAAGTCGTTTGTTATTTTTTTGTAAAAAGTTTTTTTTGGTAATATCATCTCGCGAGTCATCCTAGGAGGTAGTCAGCTGTTTAACTAGGCTTGCCTGTGCGTGCCTGAATACATTAAGGCCTCCAGCCACGGCTTAGAAACTGGAAAATTAAACGAATTTACGCTAAGGGCACCCCCTGTGGGGTACGGACCTCTGCTTACACGCGACACCCATCCACGAATCGACCGCGGTTAGGGTAGCTTAGCCTTCGATCGACTAGTACGACTGTTATTATTTAGCCACCAGAATACATTAGTAGACATGACAATCGTTTTTTGCCTGTTATTAACAGCAATCCAAAATCACGAATATAATTGTCCAAACCCCGAAACCTATTTACAATTCTTAGACCTTATTAGTAGTTGGCAAGATACAAGACAAGTGCATCTGGGCTTAAACTAGGAGAACTCCTGTGCTATAAGCACCAGTTGCTTCCGTCACCACCGTGATCGAGCTGCCGTTACAAGTATGGTGCTGTGCAAAAGTAAATATAACTATAGGTAAACATTACAAAATGATATATATATTTTATTTTATTTAATTAATTAATTGCTATCATGCGTGTGTGTATATAGAAACGCATATAGAATGAACATATGTATAAGTGCTTAATGATTCATGAATCCATCTGCTAAGCAGTGTTTGATAAACTTCCCACATATCAACAAGCCTCTGACCCTTCATTGTAACTTGTCATTGGCGTGGCAGACGTTAATGCTCCTTATCTTGACGCTATCCCTTAATGTGATTCATATGTCCCAGTAGACGTCCGCAGATGACTTTCATGATTGATTGATTGCATTACGATTCACAAGTCATCTCGAGGGACAAAAAGTCATTCCACAAATTGCAAGATAAATTTAGTAAAAGGCCCTGATAACATGAAACTTTAGGCGCGGTTCACACAGAAGGAACGTACGATGAGTAATGGACACAAACGCAGCAAGCAGCAAAAGAGATGAAGCCTCTTACCGATGGGATAAAAACGCTTCATACTGTACTATATTTGACAGTTAATTTCGAGAGCAGCAATGTCTTGTGGTTGTGAGCTTTGCCATATTTTGTTTTCTTGGAAAATGCCCGTCGTACTATAAGTATCTAATCCGCAAACAATTAGATAATCGTGGAAATAATAAATATCGTGTGGATTTGGGAGGGGCCCCCGTCAGGAGCAAAGTTTCTCACACTTTTTCTTCAACTCCAAAGGTTACGTTGTTAACTATGTCTTTAAAATACTCAAACTTTATTTTCACCTCACTATCGGCTCCAGCACACTTGAAAACCATGAAAATGACACTCATGATGTATTCTTTAAAGATTTTCGCAGCCGCCATTTTGGATTTTCATTTTAACCTCACTATTGGCTTCAGCACCCTCGAAAACCATGAAAACTATCTCACTCTCTTTCAATTTTACTCCTACCACAAGCTGAGTTAAAGAACTACATTCCAAAAATCTTGGCTGTAACTAGTGAAACTGTATTGAAACCCGTAATTAATCAGGATGACGCTAATTACGTAATTCTTATCGAATATGATATGAGTTTTCCAAAACCTTAAAACGAACTATATTACGTTGATGTGCATTAGCGTCGTTAAGCGTATATCTCGTGCCCATGGGGTAACATCGTCATTAGAAATATCCTATCAGTAAATGTAATAGCAATCGTGAAATAAATTGGCATCCGAATACTGTGAAATGATATCGGAGTTCAAGCGGCAGACTTAGCTATCAATCTCACGGTTGGAAGCATAAAAATCTGGTTCCAGACGAATATCTGAGATAAGAAACGAAGCTTTGAACTTTTCTTATCGATTTTATTTTCCAACGTTTGGTTTCTAAAAGATTTATCTCTGATATATACGAAATACTAGGTTTTGGTATCTATATTTATAGAATAATAATAATAAATTTTATTCAAAGTAAAAGTTGGTAAATAACAGTATAAATCTTAGAATAAAATAAAGGTAATACAAATGAATGATGCCTGTACTAGGATAAACCTGTATCACAGGCGGTATGTGTGCTTACAATTAATATAAGTTCAACTGATGTCTTAACAATATTTAACTTAAGTTTTATAAAAAGTGATATAGTTTGCTAATTTACTATGTTATAATTTACTTAAACACTAATAACTAAGGTTGAAAACATGTAGATAATTTCTATAATATTTAGGTACGGGCAAAATGTAGTTGTTAGCACTTAGTTTACGAATATGATTGTATTATTATCTAGGTTGAAAACAAAATCGCTACAATCGATTTGTGAAGCGCGCGGCTAAATGTGCTTAGACAGCGGCAAATCGATGTAAGTAGGACAGCGCAGTGGTCAGGTATTTCTTTGAGTCAGCAACAAGCGATACGGAAGTTTCCTTGAGTATGACTGACTAGGTGCCCTCATAATCGATGGAATTAACATATCTATATTCTGCTATTTTTCTAGCAGGGCAGTTTGCGTCCCCCGTTTTGTGGTTATTGGGCTTTTTAAAGCGAGAGCAAGTCGCGCATTTCGGGATGTCAGCTTTCTTCGTGCATTCAGTTATCGAATGGCCAGGGTCAGCACAGTGACCACACGTAATGACAATCTCTCGACAAGTTTTTGCTGCATGGCCATATTGTTGGCATTTATAACACCTTGTTACTAATGTGAAGTCCCTGACAGGACAGGATGTCCAATTTATAAAAAGTCTTGATTGAGGGATTATGGCTTTACGTATATCAGCTGAAACTTCGACAACGTAGTTACAGGTCATAGCATCTCGTTTCCCCGATTTGTGGCTTAATTTTATGCAGGTCAAAAAGGATTCCAAGGACATCGCTGGTAACTTGTCGGACACGTTTTGTTCGAAAATGCACTTGAACACCTCATTTTCAGCCAAGGAAGTCGGCACTCCTACAACCACGATCCGAGGTTTGCGTTTGCTGGGTTCGTCGGCGGTAAGTCCAGATGTAGAGAGCTGGACTGCATGCTTCAGTTTATCAGCGTCATGTTTTGTCTCGGTACTGACAATTACGCCTCCATTTTTAGTTTTCCGGACACCACGAACGTGCAGCTTCATTTGCTCGGGTTGTATGATTTTTTGTACAAGTTGTTTCGTCTCGTCACTTGATTTAAATTTATCATTGGGATAAATGGCAACAGAGCTCAGATTATTGGGTCGAACAAAGTCATTTGATCCCTTTTTTACCATATCGGCAAATGAAGCATTTCCTGTGCAACCAGAGTCCTTTATTGTCTGCTTAAGCTCCGAAATATGTTCCATAAGGTCGCGCTTTTCTTGAAGGGCATCAACCGCGTTGTATGCCTTAATGGCCTTCTGCTTGAGCGACTGATAAAGGACTGCCATTTGTGACGTGCCAGATCCAACTTTACGACACAGGGTAGATATTTTCATTTTCTGCTCCGAGTTTAGTTTGCCCTCCGCGGCAATAAAGAAAACTTCATTCAAGTGCTGTTCGATGGTTGACATCCATTTTTGAATATCTGGCGTTGATACAATATCAGCGGTGACTGACTCGAGGGCTGCGTTTTGCGTCATCGTCTTCGACGGTGAGGCGGAAGGTTGCACTGGGCCCCTTGGAGTAGAGGGGCTTTTATCCATTTTGTTTATACCAGTTCACTATTTCGTGTCCATCATTAACATAACAAAACTACACAATATGCACAATTTTACACATGCATTACGACAGTAATGCACTAAGTAGGTCAATATTATTAAATAAATTATTTATCAAATATTGCTGGCGAGCACGTCTGAACGCTACAAGTGTGCACGACATATCGAATGATATAAATCAATTGAATTAAAAAATCCGCTGAGAAGTTTTTTACCAAAAGCCTTTGATAATTATACTTGACAAGCAAACATCTGAGACAGTGAGGTAACAAGCTGCATCCGTCTGAGTTAAAATGTATTCGTTGTGACCCGCAACTTCAACTGCGATCCAGGATCTAAAGTAGCGTAAGTCCCCAGGACCCACTGACCCAGGTCGCTTTATATTTTTTTGCCATATTTCATTAAAATCCGCTGAGCCGTTCAGTGTAAAAGCGTTAGCAACAAACTGACTTTCGCATTTAGGATAAAGATCAAGATAACTAATCTCATTTTAAGTTGACTTGCATTTTAAGAATGGAGTAATTTAAATGGTATATCAGATCTTTCTCCATATCCCAATTTATTTGAGGTCGGCGCAATGTCTTTTCCATCCACATTTCTCTATTAGTCGTCATCTCGGTAGTCACCCCCTTTCTATGCATATCATCATTCACACAGTCCATCCATCGTTTCTTTGGTCTCCCCCTACTCTTACAGATATCGACATTCATACTCAACACTTTCCTCACAACATTTTCCTCATTCCTCTGTATCACGTGCCCATACCACGACAACCGATTTCCACAAAACTTTTCAGTTATCTCTGACACTTCAGACTTTCTCTAATATACTCATTTCTTATTCTACCCATACGTCCCTCTGACACCACACATCTCATCTCAGCTGCATGCAATTGAATTTCATTCATCCCTTTTTTGGCCCAACATTCTGACCCATACAAGACAGCAGGTCTAATCATGGTTTCAATGGAATTTCAGAAATCAGGAGTCTTTGACCTTCATCTATCACCTAAAACTCTGCTCACTCTGTTTTAAGAAGCCGTGAAGCTACCTTCAAACCTCGAACTGTAAGCCATCAATCACCGTCCATATTTATTACCGGTCTATTTTACGCTTTTACTATTTCTTTATTATTGTTCTGTTACCAAGAAATAGAGCCTTTTACGGTCACAATACGGCGTCCGTAAAGCATTGTTTGGGCATTACCACAATATGTGGATTACACAGTTAATGAAGTAACCACCTGGTTCGTATAAAATAACGGTTATTAAGTTTTGATAACCAACGAAAGATTTTTACGCTAAGGAGTAATATCACCTGCCAGGGTCGCAAGATTCATTCGAAAGAGTTACCGTGACCCTGGCATATGAGCAACTGAAGGAACACGGGTGGGTTTTAGTCAGTAAAAGTCTGACATGCCCTTCCGCTCCACCCTAGAGCGGGAGACGCCGTTTGATGATTTCCCACCCAAAAAAAAAAGGAGTACTATCAAATATTAAAGTTATTACATGGGTTCAGCTCTTTCTTCTATTATTTAGTTAGAAAAAAACACGTTATTCCGTAATATGCCTATAAATCAAAATATGCCAATTTCCTAATAGGTATTTCTGCAGTTGACGATTTGCCCACAAATAAATTAAGTTCGTGAAACTCGCCCACAGAAAATAATAATTTATTTTAAAATGTCGATACGTAACGTCTTGTAGTAATTAGTGGCTTGTGGCTAAGTAATTACAGCCGCACGGGTCGATCGATCAAGTTAAGCTACGCTTGCCGCGGTTGGTTCGTGGATGGGTGACCATCTTTACATACCAAGACCCCTCCTTGCCTCGAAAATTACGTTAAGTCGTTGGTCCCAGTTGTCATTTGTAGATCTTTGACAACAAGTCTTACCAAGGCATATCGTATTACCCAGTAACTGGGTTGTATAGGTCTGACAGGCAGTTGCTCCATGTAAAATACTAGTATTCAGCTGCATCCGGTTAAACTGGAAGCCGACCCCAAAATAGTTGCCGACCCCAACGTAGATGATGATTTAAAAGTGTCGATTCGCCTGCTTCAGTCAATGAAACCCGTGCGAATTAACTAATAAGTCATTATTCCACGAAAAAACAGTCATTCGTTTTTAAATGTTACTTAGTGTAAACATTATTGCTCGCGACTGCACATGTGTTTTGTCCATGCGTACACAGAATCACAACTTTTTTTTTTACTCTAGTACTAAGTAGGTGGCCCATAATCAATCTCAAGACGTAAAGTAAGCTTTCAATTAAAAAAAAATCCTCTCAACACGCAACCATTACCTCTGATAAATATAAAACATTCAATATAAGCTCAGCCACTACATTTAAACGCCAATCAAATACTTGATACAGAAAACGCAAATACGCTTCCAACTCTCGAAGGAGACATTAAGATATAAATCATTCGAACACGCAACGTCTGCGCAGCTTAGTAAGCCTCTTAATAAGACTGCTTAACGGGTGCGGATGGCGTGGGAATAAAGGATCTACTTTGCTAAGGCTTAGAAATGTACAGTCGCGGAATGAGAGGGTTAAACACTTGGTAGGGTTTTCTTTCTAGCGTGTCGATGGTAATTTATATCAGCCTGAAAGATAGGTAAAACAGAGTAGATTTTATTTTATTTTTATTTTATTTATTCGGAAGAACAAACAATTACACATTATATTTTACAGATAAATAGAATACAAGAAGTTATACAAATGTGCAACCAACAACGTTCTTCACAGATACACAAAAAGACAAAGACAACGTTGATATAGTAAAAGTAAAATTCGGACGGAATAAATACGTACATAATTATATGAAATAAAAAAAAATAAAAAAAATAAAATAAAAAAATAGATTTATCGAATATGTATATCTATAGGTACACCATTTAACTGTAACAGATATTAACTGTATCATTAGGGAGTAGATAGATCGAATGTTTTACTATAGGCACACCAGTTAACTGTTACAAATATTAACTGTATCATGAGGCTGAATATTGATAAGGCTTTAATACTGATAGTCGTGGAAAAGATAGATGAAATAGACTAGGGTATCAATTTTCATTTACAATTAATAAGAGACTTTTTATTTTTCCCTGCCCAAGTGTCAACATATTATGCAACCTATATTCCCAATGTCCCTATATTCCCAATGTAGAACAAGCGCATTCTCTCTTCGAGAAAGAGTGGGCCGTAATCTACTACGCGAGCCCAGAGCACGTTAGTAGATGTACATGTCGTCGAATCTTTGGTTCTGGGACATACCGGTGTCTTCACGATGTTTTCCTTCACCGTATTGAGACCAGTGATGATGGAACTATTTACGCAAAGCGCCTGCCTGGATTCTAACTCGGGCCTATAACACCATGGCTCTTCAGTACCAACTTCATGAATGAAAAAGACAAAAAAGGTTACACGTGCATTGGTAAGCCGAGCAGGTAAGGAACTTAATGGTAAACTGTATAACCTTTTCGTTCCCCGAGTGTTACCCACTATGTTTATACAAAAAAGATGACTAAGTTTTGCGGTTTAATCTGTGCCTAGAAATCTTTTCTGTACATTTCTCACAGGAGCTAGTCTGAATAAATATTATTTTAATCAATTTCTAGCTATTTGGTTTGAACTTTAGACTAATAAATATAGAGGAGAGTATGTAATTATATCAGATTAAGCTAACGGTAGGCAACGTTTGGCACTATATTTTTGAGTGTTGATAAATGACTTACCTACTTAAATACTTCTAGGAATGTATATATTTTTTTTAAGAAATGGACATATATATTTTTTATTTACTCTAAAGTAAATAACACAAGGAAAGTTCGAAAAATGTTTGCTTTTATTGCTTACTCAACCGAATTCTATCAGTGTTTAGTCTTACTCTCCGTGTCCCGGAAAGCACGTTAAGCCGTTGGTCGCAGCTGTCAATCGTAGATCTTTGACAGCCGTTACGGGTCGTCAGAAGCCCGGGTATTGAATTACCCAGTAACTGGGTTGTGGAAGTCTGCTAGGCAGTTACTCCATGTAAATTACAGGTACTCAGCTGCGTGCAGTTAGACTACAAGCCGACCCCAACATAGTTGAGAAAAGAATAAGCAAATATATGTGAAAAGGTAGGTTTTTTTTTGTGGGTGGTTAATCATCAAATGACTTCTCCCGCTCTTGAGTGGAGCGGAAGGGCGTGTCAGACTTTTACTGACTAAAACCCACCCGTGTTCCTTCAGTTACCCATGTGCCAGGGTTACGGTATCTCTTTCGAACAAATCTCGTGACCCTGGCAGGAAAAGGTAGGTATCAAAGTTTGATCGAGTGAAGAAAGTTCCTTTGGCCTGTTTGTGTTTCATCTCTTCTCAAGTAAGTTACTGAAAGTTTATATGCGTGTATTAAAGTTTTCCTCAAGCCGAAGTTCTTAGACTTAGCCAAAGTTATCATCAATCATCCAAAGTTGTTTGACACGCGTAACCAACAGGCCTTAACACCCACTACGTTCTGAAATAAATTTATAACTAAACTAGCTTTTGCCCGCGGCTTCGCCCGCGTGGTTGTCGGAAATGAATGCAAGAGGACGTACTACCGCGATAAGAATGTGTTATTCCAGGTTATATAGGTAATATAGACTCTGTGTGCTATTTTCGATCCAGATCCATTCAGCCATTTTTGCGTGATTGAGAAACAAAGACCCAATCATACATATTTTCACATTTATAATATTATTAGTAGTAGGATTATAACTCATATTACTTAGGATTCATAATTTATGAGAACATCATGTGTGTTGGTGTTTTTAAAATAAAAGTAATAGTATTCAGAGTAAGAAGACTGTGACATAGGGCTTGGTTTAGTTGAATATAAGTCTTCCTGGTTTTTCTTAACGCTCCTATTTTACCTATACAGACACTCAATCATTTACCAGACACCGAACATAATTATAGGAATAGTACTTTTGCCAGTGGCTTGGCCCGTATAGCTGTCGGAAAATATCACCCGGGAACCTACTACCGGGATAAAGTAGGTATCCTATCTGTTACGTATCCATGATATAATACCTATATCTTTGTGCCAAATTCGATCTAAATCCGTTTGGCCGTCTTTGCATCATTGAGAAACAAACATCCAAAAATCTAAACATCTAAGCCATTTCGCGGTCTCTTACTTGGAATAATACTATTAGGTTTATTTTGAGTATAATGAACACACATGATATTCGCAATTACTATGAAGCCAAAGTAATATGAATTACAATCCTACTTATCCTGTACTACCCGGCCCCTGCCAACGCGCTCTGCGCCCACTTTTTAAATCTCTAATATCTTCTAAGATATTCATTTAAATTACATGCTGTAAAGGGCCATATTGATCTATATTGAATGCACAATGTATTTAAGGTACTTAATTGGATAAGGATTAATGCTGTATTGCTTAAAATCGCTTCGTAAATAAGCCCTTATTTCTCGTAAAAAGTAAAAGATAAAAAATGGTTATTGTGGGTTATCCCTAAGAGATAGACATATACCATTGAGGACATTTTTGTAGGCCTTTTTAAGGTGTACAATACTGTAGTACATTATTTTGATCTATTTCGTAGGATTCAGCCAGGGTTTTTCGAATTTTGAGACGTATGTCAGCGTAGTTTTCGAAGATAGTTATTTTTTTTCTAAAATAAAAGAATCTTTCTAAAATAAAAATAGCCTAAGTTACTCCTTGTTACATCAGCTATCTGCCAGTGAAAGTCCCGTCAAAATCGGTCCAGCCATTTCAGAGATTAGCGGGAACGAACAGACAGACAGACAGACAGACAGACAAAAATTGTAAAAAATGTTGTTTTGGTATATGTATCGTGTATACATCCTTATACACTTAGTAAAAAGTGGTTATCTTAATATTAAAAACAGACACTCCAATTTTATTTATTTGTATAGATAAAATATTTCTTAAATTATAGATTTTGTTTAAGCATTCGTGTTTCTTTGACAGTTGTACCGTGTGGTGCCGGACGTAAAGAATAACACCACCCCATTTCTTCCCGTGGGTATCGTAAAAGGCGACTAAGGGACTTACTAGAGAATGGGCAGCAGCGTTCTCTACGCATTTTACCACCATACTGCGATCGCCAACCCGCATGCCAAGCGTGGCGATTATGGCAAAGCCCCCCAAGGGGGAGGCCTAAGTCCAGCAGTGGACGTCTTATGGCTGAAATGATGATGATGATGATGATGATGACAGTTGTTACGGGTCGTTAGAAGCCCGACAGACTGACAACCAGCTTTATCAAGAGGTATGTATTACTCATGAACTGAGTTGTGGAAATCAGATAAGCAGTCGCTCCATGTCAAATACTGGTATTCAGCTGCATTCGGTTAGACTGGAAGCTGACCCCAAAATACTTGGGAAAAGGCTAGGCAGATGATGATGACGAAAGGCTTTTTAAGAAGAGAATAGTTAACGTTTTGTCATATAGTTAATGTTCTCGTTTGTTATTTAGTATTATGACATTGAATTAATCTTCTAGCTTAATTAAAACCAAGCAGCAAAAATAACCTTGGTGCGATTCCCAGGTTATTCGACATGTTTTAAATAAAAGGTTCACAAAACAACGAAAAATTAAAGAAAAAGTACGATAACATTATTACTTACATAATTTACAAAACGTGCCAGTTGCCTGATACGATTTTCTGGAATTGTCTATTCACCTACATATCAATTTATCTTCATGTGAGTCAGCTACAGAAAATATTATATTATTTCACACACTTCACCTGCTTAGAGTGAGCTCCGTCAATGCAATGTAATTAAATCAAATGTTTACCTAACATTAAATCCTTGTCAACTTATCGATTCTATTAAAATAACAGACATACTTTTTTATCCGATCCTTAATTATATAGTTATTTAAAATTCATACGAGAGCAGGAATATTCAATTCATACTTGAATCAGAATTTTGGTTAAAATAATATTCGAAAAAGTCATGATTTATTTATGAAGACTGTTCTACTTGTTTCGAGGGTAGGTATTACGAATTCAGTTGTATGTTATTACAGTAGAATTATTGAATGTCATTATTAAAACACTGGTATAATTAATGAGATTCCCTTGACTAAATAATACCTTCGACTCTGATATTATTCAGGGGCCTATGGCTAAATAATAATAGTCATACATATAGATCTATCAGGTTAAGCAACGCTTGCCGCAGTTGGTTCGTGGATGGGTGACCGTCTTTATATACTAAGACCCCTCCATGCCTCGGAAAGCACGTTAAGCTGTGGGTTCCGGCTGTTTGTGGATCTTTGATAGTCGTTACGGGTCGTCAGAAGCCCGAAAGTCTGACAACCAGTCTTACCAGATGGTATCATATTACTCAGTAACAAATGTACCCAAATGTAACTGAGCTGTGGAGGTCAGATAAGCAGTCGCTCCATGTAAAACACTGTTATTCAGCTGCATCTGGTTAGACGAGAAGCTGACCACAGCATAATTGGGAATAGGCTAGGCAGATGATAATGACTCGGATATTATTCAAGTCAAGTATTTGCATATCCATACAGTTTCCTTCGTAACAGAAAATAAAACAAATTCGTTATAACAAAATAATTATGCCAAGCTTTAAATCAATTCCCACTTTACAAATTAAAAATCACTACAAAGCCAAAAACAATCTAATGAAAATCTTAAACAATCACCCAAAATTAGATCAACGAACGCCCAAAAACAAACTTGATAACGTTACTGTTATTTACTTTCATCTCAACAACAAAAACTTAAAGCAGACGAAAGTCGAAACGACTACCGACCGTGCATTTAAGCACGTCATAACTTATAATGAATCTGCAAAACATAAAAAAAAAATACAATACAGCTAACCATTTTGCTTCATCATTAAATTGGCAAAAAAAGAATGACAAAAAAAGACCGAATGAATGAATGACCCTTGAACTTCATTCAGCCGGGTCGATGAACTCTCTAATTAAAACATTATGCATTCTGTGAGATAATCTGATATTGAACAAGTATTATGTGTCCAAAACGTTTTAAAAAGTTCTCTGAATTGTTTCTATGCTAATCGAATGTAAAAGAGATTGTTACAAGTTTCTTCCTGTGAAACTTTGTGTTGAAAACGGGTTTCCCCGTATTTAATTAAAGGTTTTAACAAAGAGGTAAGTTATTAGGTACGTAATTGCTGCGTAAACGTAGTTTAGCGTTATATATTGTGTAAGTTCGTAGGAAACCATGCGGGTAAGCTCGTGTTATCTACATAGAAACACTTGGTCTTCTTCGGGTCTTCTTCATAGGGGTAGGCAGAAACTACAGAACGCCACCTACTATCCTTAAAAACTCCTTTCGATTACGTTCGTACATCTGGTCAGACTCGCACAATTTGGAAGAAATTGTGTTATCTTTAAAGACAAATAGCGAAAGAAGATCGTTCAATTATTTAATTACATCATCGAGAAAGAAAAACAGGAAGCATATACAGAATTAATTTCATATATGCAAGCTTTTGGCAATAACTTCTTTTTTTAAAGGAACTGGTTCATTTAAAACAATTTAATTAGTAATTTCTCAATGAACCTGCTCGGTGGTCCGCAGTGAAAGTATTTCAACTTTCAATGACCATAACTTAATTACTTACCCATGTTTACATGTTTATTCCGTCAACCAGTTTTAACGACAGTTCGTTTTATAATGTGCACTATATTATTCAGTAAATTGGTCATATTTTTACATTAATTTAATATCATGTTACTTATTCGTTTAAGTAAAGGTAAGTACGAAAATTTAATTGAATTTAAAAATTACGGAAAAAATATATTGGGTACATTTTTACTGTTAAGAACTTGGTACATACATTCTATCTGACAATGGTGTTTCAACTAAATACACCGAAAAAATAATTCTCAATGTTTTCCTCTCTTTTAATTGTATCGTTTAAAAACAATTCAATCGTTGATTTGGTAAACCTATGTGTGAGATTTTTATTGTGATTTTGTGTGTATAACAAAGGTTGTAGATATTTTATTAGTGCAATACGACCAAATGTATTGTTTTTTATTTAATTTAAACTATAATCATATATTTAATTACCTTTTAATAAGAATGTTGTGCATGCCTATAAGCGATATATTTACAACATACTGAAAGCTGTTCATCATCTATTGCTTCTATCTTTGTAATTATGTCGTTAGTGTGCCTTGCTCGATAAATAAATAAATTAGCAATTAGATTTTTTCTTTATAATGCAGATGTTACACAAAAATACCTACGCTACAAAATTAGCAACATTCTAAGCAGGCATAATAAATTAAGTAGGATACTTACTTACTTCCAAAAAAATACTTTTAAAAGAATACTAACTGTCACTTTTCGCGAATTTCACGCGTTTTAATGGCCGGCGCAAAATTTAATTAACCCGTATTTTAACAAAATACTTTTTACTCTTCACAGAATTTTCTAAATGAATTTTAATGGAAATTAACCGAGCACCCTAATAAAA
This sequence comes from Aporophyla nigra, assembly GCA_947507805.1. Lineage (NCBI taxonomy): Eukaryota > Metazoa > Arthropoda > Insecta > Lepidoptera > Noctuidae > Aporophyla > Aporophyla nigra. The sequence goes on along the minus strand of OX382307.1, from coordinate 19,261,872 downwards.
TTAACAATGAATAATTATGAAAGGCTTACACAATAACTTTCTCTTTTAAAAGAAATAAAAGACTTTCGTTGGAACCACTTTATATCTGTTACATTTTTCTATTGTTTAAAGCAATTTGGAAAGAAATTATCGAAACATTTTTTGGTAGTTACTTTGTTTTTCCTTTTACGTGAACTACACTTTAAATAGTGTGACGGCAGCAGTTTTTATGTAACTGCGCCCCGCGGTTTCACCATAAAAAGTATTCTATAGGACTAAGATTTTATTCCAGATCATGGCCATATTATAGACGTCATTTACAAAATGTCATCTATATCCGTTCAGTAGTCTTAGCGTGAAAGCGTAGCAATAAAAAAATCAAATCTTTTCTCGTTGTAATATTGGTTTAGAGACATAATCGATTTGTGTTTGCTTAATATGATATAAATGTAAGAGATGAATATATAAATGTTGATGAATGGAGAGGGATAAGATGGTCAAAATAAAAATGGGTGTATTGTGTGAGGAATTATATGAATGAGATGGGAGTGAATGAAAGAAAGAAGAAAGGCAGAAACATGATGATGATACTTGCCTAAGTTTTTAAAAATATAGAATTTGAATAGAGATACTTTTTAGGGTTCCGTTGCCAAATGGCAAAAAACGGAAGAGATTCGTCATATCTGTCTGTCTGTCTGTCCGAGTATGTCACAGCCACTTTTTTCCGAAACTATAAGAGCTATGCTGTTGAAACTTGGTAAGTAGATGTATTCTGTAAGTAGATGTATTCTGTGAACCGCATTAAGATTTTCACACAAAAATAGAAAAAAAAACAACAATAATATTTGGGGTTCCCCATACATAGAACTGAAACTCAAAAATTTTTTTTTGTATCTATGGATAGGTCTTCAAAAATGATATTGAGGTTTCTAATATCATTTTTTTCTAAACTGAATAGTTTGCGCGAGAGACACTTCCAAAGTGGCAAAATGTATCCCCCCCCGTAACTTCTAAAATAAGGGAATGATAATATGATGTACATTACCATGTAAACTACCAACGAAAATTGGTTTGAACGAGATCTAATAAGTAGTTTTTTTTTAATACGTCATAAATCGTAAACCACAATTTACCTTTCATTCAGTCAACTCAAATATAAAAATTAAAAAAAAAACATTTAATTTCATTAACATAAACCTTATGCATAAACCGTGAATACCTGCAGGTTTGTACGGAACCCTCGGTGCGCAAGTCCGACTCGTACTTGGCCAGTTTTTTTAAATCTGTTGTTTTCCGTGTATGAAGGTGCGGCGCAATACAAATATGTACATGAAAGTAGGTAGGCTTTATTTTCTTTGATAGATTAGCATTATAAAAATGCCTATATCATGTTACCGCCCGTGGAGTTGCCAATATTTATAAATCGATGTCCTATGATAAAATATCATAAAAATTGCCACCATAAATAATTTTGCCATTCTATTTCTTTATCAAAGAATGTTTGCAAATATTTAAAATTTACATATTACAGACGTGCAAATTAATAAAATTGCTTATTTAACATATTAATGATCTTCCAATACTAAGAAAAATTAAATCTTTCTTTATCTAAATGTTCACATACCTACCTAAGGTATGTAAACATTTAGATAAAGAAAGATTTAATTATTTACATAAAGATAGGAGGATTTCACGGTAATATAAAAATTTATGTTAGCTAGAATGATATGAGCTTTGGTATCTACTCATGCACGATTTCAAAGAATATTGTTATTGGGTTTTTTCATCTGAATTTTTCAGTAGCAGACTCTGCAGTATATAGATTTTATGCTCGGTTGATGTCAATAGGCTCACTCCTACTCACATGGGACTGAAACATTTAATTGGAAAAATAGGTGTCTTAATGTTTATTACACCTCTGCCTAACCTTTAGAGAAAACAGGCGTAATTCTATGCTATTCATATACTGAATAATACTATTGTTATCATTCTGCTGATTCTCTTTCATATTTAACGTGAATTTGATTAACGGAATCTAGAAATCAAAGCCAAAAACGTTTATTAAGAACAAAGTGTAAAATTTTGGTGTTTTGCTATGTTAGTACTTATGACTTAGCAGCCTTTTACAAGCTTTAGAATTATCATTCGCCTGCCCTTGTCATTCTAAATTAGCTTGCATTAAATATAATTTTTACTTAATTATTTTCTTTTACATTAATAAAATTAAATTAAGAAATCATATACAGACAAAATTAAATGACAATAATAATTAATTTCAAAGCAATAGTATTAATGTCATTCATTTCAGGTAGTAAAAATTATAATTATTATTTCTAATCTAATTGTTTGTATAGGACAGATCGCCACTTATGTCAAACAAAATGTCAATGTCAATAACTTATGTTATACAAAATGAAATTGCTTTACCAGTAGGCATGATGTTTTCCTTCACCGTTTTGAGAGCAGTGGTGATAAAATAACACCTTATATCATTTACCAAAAGTACAGATCGCTATATCAACAATTACCTGCGAAGGAATGAAATGGAATGTGAAAGTGCATGTGTTTAAACATTGTTTCATGACAGAATTTCCTATGTAGGAATGTTTGCGTGGTGGCATTTACTAATAATTTTATTGCGCAAATACCCATACCCGGAAAAACTATATGCAAAAACCGTACACCGTATTGTTGTATGAAAAGCTAGACAGAAACCCTGCTGGTTGTGACTCTAGTACAAATTGAAACATTACTGACATTTCAACATAGGTTACTGACAGGGATATTAATTACGCTTTTGCCCGCGACTTCGTCTGCGTAAATGTCGGTTATCGTGGACGCAGACAAAGTCGCGTAATAAAAAAACTTTTTATAAAAAAAAAACAACCGACTTCCTTAAAAAAAACGGATCTGTATTTAAGGTTTTTGCCACCGACTTCCGAAATTAAAGTTATTTTTGACTTTGTAGTGTTTTTTTTAAGGAAGTCGGTTGTTTTTTTTTATAAAAAGTTTTTATTTTTAACTTTTTAGTGATGGTAGATACCGCACTAATCTAATCGCGTTATTCCTTCATTTGTCGCGCAAATACTTAATGCAAATTTAAGACTTATATGGTTTTCACATGGACCCCATTGTCCGAATGGAACCAAATTATGGGACCATTCGGAAAGCACCAGCTTTCAAAAAAAAAAAAAACATCGAAATCGGTTCACCCAGTCAAAAGTTATGGGCTAACAAACATAAAAAAATACAGACGAATTGATAACCTCCTCCTTTTTTTGAAGTCGGTTTAAAAGTAGCCTATGTCCTTTGTTGGGGTTCAAACTTATCCCGTATCAAATTTCAATAAAATTGGTTCAGTGGAGTATTCGTGAAAGCGTAACAGATAGACAGAGTTACTTTCGCATTTATTATTTTAAAGTATAGAAATATAGATTGAGCGTCAACAGGCTCAATCTATACTTATACTTTTTTCTTTCCTTTTTTTTTACGAAAATTTTTCGTGTTAAAGCCAATATCATATAAATGTCAAAGATTAACAGTTAGGATTTCAAAAAAAATTACTTACAATTTCAGTTGGTATTCAACTCATAACTATATACGTGTTAAAAAAATTTATGAACGTGCAAAATTCAACACCCACACGGAATATCAACGCATTTCTTCAAACCAGAGCATCATACAGTTCTCTTAATAAAAAAAGAGCATTTGATTTCCTCCGCCAGCACATAGCGCTGCACATTGGGTCGTCGGCGTCGCTACACATTCTAACTCTCACTGAACGGGCTACTAACACAGTCGCATACAGGGTTACCAATTTATCATTCATAAATAAAAATGATTCCAGAAACATCCTGGTTTTTGATCTACCGACCAAATGCCCTGGACTTCTGGATATAAGGAGTTCTTTTATTTATTTCTTTAAATTGAAATGACTAATTGAAAAAAAGGAAAAGTGAAATATCCGATATTTTTTGCTAATCCGACCTTTTTGTTGGAACTAGAATTAAACTGCGAGGTAATTAATTTCGTAACAGACTAACACTAGCAATGCTTTTTATTTTGATAGTTCAATATCATTCACTACGTTATTTAAGTTGTTGGACAAATTCTTTTTTCGAATATGTACAGACTCCAGCACTTGAAGCTACTACAATCTGTGAAATTTATTTAATAAATTTTCAACTTTAATGCTAAAGTATTAGGTTTAAGACTGATTGGGAAAATTTGACAGCTTCGGGTACCTTGATGTGCTGGCGTCTGTACAATAATGGATTACCAATATCCTTCAAAATAATTCAGACATAAATAGGGTGCTGGATTGTTAGGAAAGCGCGCTTTTTTATGCATAGAAATATACGTATGAACTTAAGCGAAATACGTTCATATTTCTATGCATACAAAAGCGTGATTGAAATGGAATTAAGACCTTTAATGTTAATATTTTTAACTTTAGAATCAGTATCCTACCTAGGAATAGGAACATTTTTTTGAACTCGATGATGTCTATGGCTGACTGCTGAGCCAATAGAATGGTCGGCCAGAGTCATTTTTGCCCTATCTCTAGTCGAAACTTTTCAAATTCCGAACTGGTAACCCTAGTCGCATGCGCCGCCTAGATATGACCAGAGATTTGCATGAGCGCATTACTATGCGTGAAAATCTAGTAATTAATGTATGGAGGCAAATACCGAAGCGCAACACTTTCCTGAGTTATGATCTCCTATATTGTTTTAGTGTTGGTTCATTTTAACGGCTTTGTCAATTTAATTTTAAATTAGGTAAATGCCAATTTTTTCTTAAGTTAAAGTGAAATTATTTATTTCAAGTAGACAATTAAAATACACTTTTGAACGTTGAATTTTTCCTGAAAATAGAATTTATTTATTTTAAAGTGGCCAAATAATATTTTAGGATAACGAAACATGGGACCCGCGAAAAAAAATTGGGAACCAAATTAAAGATTTCGAGTGAAAATATTGGCGAGTCAAATTGTAAATATGTGAACATTTTGGAAAGTCAAATTGAAACAAAGTAACACATAACAAAGTTCAATCAAACAGCATGTATGAGTACCTACTATGAATTTGTCTTACAAACTACCTACACATAAATCGAAATTATCAAGCTATTTGTACCATGTAAAGATTTATTAGATAATAAACTGAGTAACTTTCACATTGACTAAGATATATTTATTATATCAAGTAAAGATTATCGCTAATATGATCTTGCAAATAAACACGAGGTTTTACGTACTATTTAATGACCACTCATTAAGAATGAAAAATAATAAGAAAATATGAGTGAAAATGTTTAGCGTCTACAAAACAGACATTAGTAATTAATGTTTGATTGATTGTTCGCGTTTCCACACTTTATGATTTTTCTTATTTTCTTATATTGGAACGAGCTATTTCTTGATCTGCCTCATAGAAACTATGTTCGGGCTGGTTTTCAGTCTACCGCATGCAGGTGAATTTTATATAAAGCAACTGCCTATTTGAGGTAATACAATACCCCTTGGTACGACTAGTTGTCAGATTATCGCGCTTCTGAAGGCCGGTACTTAAGGACTGTCAAAGTTCTATTAATGACAGTCGGGACCAATCCTTAATTTGCTCTCGGAGACACGGACTGACAGCAGCGAGCGTGGCTTATCCTGATCGATTGACCGGTGCGGTTTTCCAAAATCGCCACGCTTAGCCGGCCGGTTGGCGATCGCAGTATGGTGACAAAATGCATAGAGAACGCTGCTCCCCGTTTTCTATGCATTTTGTTTTGCCTATTATTTATTTTTTGTGCACAATTTATTGTTGTTGTGCGCAAATTGTAACCATGAATTCAGCATATCAATATAGCATATCATAGAAAAATGCAATACCTACAGGGTCAAAATATATGGAACAGCAGATTTTTTTTTTGTATAACCGACGGAAATTTTCTACACTGGGGGGTCTAGAATGATATGTTGAATTCATGGTTACAGTTTGCGCACTGGATAATAACTTATCCTGTATAGTAAGCCTTGAATAGTAACAATCAGAATACCCCCAGTTATATAAAATGATAACTAACTTTAATGAACGTATTTCATACATACTAAGTTCAAAACGTCAGAAAATGACTAACATACATCATTACAACATAAAAAAAAAACATATCCTCGCATTCACGCCAAAAAGTTCGCGAAACATAAGTAACGGTGTCCAAATTATCACATCTTTGTGGTCGACGTACAATGTACACAATTACGAAACTTCGTAACTGTAAATTCATATCGAGCCATTCATAAATGTGATTTATCGATTTTTAATTATGGATTGCGATTTTTTTTTTTCGAAATTCCTTCATTTAACCATATAAAAGGTATCTTTTCTCGTTAATATTTGTAAGTACGTAATCAGTGTCACATTTTAATCCAAAGTTTTAGTGGGTATTGAAATTCTGAGGCAAAATTGCGCAATATCAGATGCGAAAACTGACCTATATTGAGCAGTTACATCGTTTTTCACGCAAGGGCTATATTGATTTCTGAATCCCTCCGTAAACAAACGTCTAAAATCTTTAGAGAATGAAATCTTTTATGTGATATACGAGGAGCTTGTGGCTAAGTAATAACTGCCACACGGGTCGATAGATTAGGTTGGTCCGTGGATGGGTGTAGCCATCTTTACACACCAAAGCCCCTCCGTGCCTCGGAAAGCACACTAAGCCGTTGCGTTGGTCCCGGCTGGCATTCTTTTTCTCCTTCTTTTACAGTCGTTACGGGTCGTTAGAAGCCCGAAAGTCTGACAACTAGTCTTACCAAGAGGTATGTTGTTATCCAGTTACTGGATCGTGGACCTCAGATAGGCAGTCGATCCCTGTTAAATACTGTTATTCAGCTGCATACGGTTGGACTGAAAACCGACCCCAACATAGTTAGCCTGATGTTGAAGACCTTAAAACTGATATGAAAATAATCCAAATAAATAATTTAAGCTTCTACCTAATGATGCAGTTTTTGTTCATTGAATCATTTAACCATCATGAATGATGCTAACATAATTTGATGCAGGATATAACACCAGTTTTTATGAATACCATGTGAATTTCCACACAATATCCTACAACAGTTAAAATAACTGTTCCCTTACTATTTTATTATTAAACAGAATATTTAAATATTACTGAGATGAACTGTCAATCTGTTATGCACAAATCTCGCCGTGAAAACACTGATTACTTTAGAATTGACATTAATTGACTGCTCACTTAACTTTCACTGTGGGTTTTAACAGAATATTTAGAGCAACTGTTCATCATTTCAGTCGAAAGACGTCCACTGCTGGACATAGGCCTCCTCCAAGAACCGCCACTTTAACCGACACCTTTTTTCGGGGGTTTGTCATACTCGTCACGCTTGGCAGGCGAGCTGGTGATCGCAATAAGGTGATAAAATGCATAGAGAACGCTGCTACCCATTCTCCAGTAAGTCCCTTCGTCGCCTTTTATGACACCCATGGGAAGAAATGGGATAGTGATATTCTTTACGTCCAGCACTACATGTAGACATCTGTTCAATAAGTTCAAACGATTAACGACAAGACTTGACAAAGTAACACTTATCAAAAATAATGAGGAAACAACTTGCAGTATATACCTTTACAATATGCGCATGCGAAATGAATGAAAAGAAGCATGAAGAAGTAGATTTACTTGAGGAAACTGTGTACTGTAGGATGAATGCGATTTCCTCACAATTTCCTGAACGAACTAATATCTTTTTATGGCATGTAATTTCCATATTAAGTTATCTTTATGTCATAATAAGTATAGTGGATAAAACTGTTTCAATTTTATCTTGAAGAAAAACCCCAAATTGGTAAGACCTTACTCTTTCCGTCTTATTACCGTACCGTACCGTTCTTGTATAGTAAATTTTATTCAGAACAAAATAAAGTTCTTAATGCAAAATTGTCAACTTAGACTCGTGTTTGACGGTAGTTTTTGCAATTAGAACTTTAAACTTTATCAAAAAGGAGTACGAAATTCAAAAAAAGGCTCGATGGCACCTGGATCTAAAGATGAACTAAGTTTTGTCATAAGGCCATTTCAGTTTATGATGCTACATAAGTTCAGGCAACATTAGATTCGAAAGTATTTGTTGAACCCGAAGCAGGTAGGGAGTACTCGTAGTCGGCTTCAATTCGACTCGTGTCGTTCGCAAACTTTATTCGACATCTATGTTCATGTCGGTTCGGCACAATTGGCTTTATTCAAACATAGTTAGGTACTTTTAGCTACATAATTATATTGCAGAACATATGTGTAGCACCCCTACAAATCACCGGCCTCGTTAAATCATAAACAAACAACGATACGAAATGAAAGAAAATTCAAGTAAAAAAATTGAGGACTCATCTACGGTTGTACACTCACCAGTGGACAAGGATACCACTAAAGTCGATTCGATTACGAAAATCAAATGAATCACCTCTCATCTTACATTGCATAAGAGTCAACGGACACACACTTATGCGTCAGTCGTGATACCCAAAACAGTCAAGTTCTATTGAATTGAGGATAATAATAACGAGAAAGTATAGTGATAAACTCCATTATATCATTTGGATTTTCCTTAATTTCTTCACAGTATTATATAACTGTACGATATCATACACATCTATTAGGAAAACCCCAGGAAAACCCGATTTTTTTTTTCTTTATTTATTTAGGGACATTTATAATCTCAATGCGTATGTCAGTCCCATCGTACCCTAAATACACATTGATCATATCTGGGCCATTAACCTAAACAGCATGATCTATAGAAATCACTTATGTAATATTAACTCAAAGAACCACATACCCTGTTCTTCCAAAGAGCTTCTTTTCAAAAACAACTAAGTGCACTTACCACAGAATTTACTATCCTAACTGTTATGAATAAGACCGGGTTCAACGTATCCTATGTTCTCACGATCAAATAATACGATCATTTAGTAAAAATCTATTTAAGCAACATCTAGGTATAGTGATTACGGGTCAACGACCTTTTCTTTGTGTAAAAGTTTGAGAGACAAGAGACTTTAGTGCTAATTGAATTATTTGAAAAAAGTAATGCTTCGTTAGGCAGCCAAAATGGATTTAGTTTAACGAATTGTGGAAAAATGTAGTCAAAAGCCACATTGTTTTAAATTTCTATTCTTACTCACCAGTTCGACTAAATCATGTACACAACTAAAGAAATAGAATGCTTCTGCTTATGCATAAATATTATCTACCCTAGGCCTTAGCAGCTGAATGGATTTAGCTAAAATTTGGCACATACAGGTAGACCATGACCGGTTGGGGCATAGAAGGACACTTTATCCCAGCAATTCATTCCCATTGGATAATATCCCGTCTCCACTCGAGTAAAACCGCGGGCAAAAGGTAAATAGAAGACACAAAATATTGAAAAAAAAAAAACTTTTGCATCATCTGAATCCTTAAAATTATATACTTCAGTCACAATACCTATCTCATAAATTCAATAGATATTTTGCACAGAAATCCTTTTATAACGTAACTTTCCTGTATTTATTGAGCATTCTACCTTCACCATACAATAAGTTACATCAAATAGGTCAAGCTGAATTGCCTCGTTACCAGCGATATAGCTACCGTATCTGCTATCTCCGATATTGCAAACTGGTAACTTAGCAAGTTACCAAGTTATCACTTGATCGAAATTCGGCACGTTTATTTGTCGTTAGTGGCAATCAAGTTATTTAAGTTTGTCTTACGGCCAGACGTTCACCCAGACTGTTAATTACTTTGCTCATTAAAGATTTACTGATATAATATTTGGTTAGGGTTTTGACGCCAAGAACAATGTTGGCACTTTGTTTTAGAAATCATTTTTTGACAGAGTAGGTGCAAAAAGTAGTAATTGCATATTTCTAACTTAGCAGCGACTTTTTGTTGACTTGTTTATCTTTAAAATTAATTAATAACCTAATTTTTTTGGCAAAGCCCCCCAAATTGGGGGAGGCCTAAGTCCAGGAGTGGACGTCTTACGGCTGTAATGATTATGATGATGATGAATAACCTAATTTAGCAAAATCTAGCACAGAAATACTCAGAAACGGAGTAATTAAAATTAGCTACAAAATGTGTGTGCCACAGACCCACATATCGCAGACTTTATTTAAAAAAAAACACACAATTTGACGCCGAATGAATATTCCAATGAATAAAATCACGCGCGGTATAAAACCACGTATGTATTGGAATCTTTCGCATTTTCCGTAAACACGAATATGAATTCATGTACTGTCCGATAGAATTGCATTTTCAATAAAGAAATAATTAAGAAATATAGATCAGTGTATCAGAACTTTAGTCACACATCGGCTCTTGGAAATACAATCTAGTCCAGTTGGATGAAGTATGTGAGAGTTGCAGCCACTCGAAGCTCGTTTTCAATCGCTCATGTAAAAGGCATGACTCACGTTTTCACCAAAACCATGTATTCCGTGTGCAGTGGTTTTATCACAGACATATTGGCATACCTCTTTTTTGGTATTGCAAATGCACTGTGTATTTTTTTTTTTTGTTTTGTCCTCCTATGTTATCCATTGGTACCGCTGTTAGTCAAAATACAGACTTTCGTTTAGTTTGGCTACAGATGTCTTCTACTTTTGTAACAAGAAAATATAAAGATATATGTATCATTGTAAATAATAATTTTTGAAATATTTTTTTTTATAATATTACAAATTTAAAGTCACTTTTCGTGTCTGTCTGGGTTACCACATTATTGTTCTCCATAATGCAACGGTGTTTGATGCAATTTTCACTACGTATCTTTTAAAGAAATTATTGCGGAAGGTGTGAATAATACATAAATATTTAACTTTCAGATAATAAAGAAACGTTGATGTTTTGTCTAGTCTCAAAATCCGCGAAAAACAGGATCTAGCGACCCTATTCCAATAAAACTGAACCAATAAGTTATTAAGAAAGAAAGCATTATTTTACTCTACGACTGGCATTTAGGTTAAATTGTTGTCTGATAAGAAAGAGACAAAACTGACCGCATTTATACCGAATTGAGCTTTTGCAACAATTTTGATTCTGCGATAGAAATCATCTAATAACACAGTTTTAACTTAAACATTTGGCAGACAATTATAGACTTTTAAATGAATTATGAACCTAGTTACTAAAACAAACCAACTTCAAACTGTAGCGGTTTGAAGTAGGAGATTTTAAATGTATCGGTTTTGCAAATTTTCGAATTATTATACCTATCTAATTTATGGAGAATACTGTTGGAAAAGTATCGTATCTTAAAATTGGATCCAGTATCTGACTACAGCCTTACGATTTATTTTAAAAATATATCAACGCAAGCCCAAAATAAGACAGCTGATTAAAATCAGCGCAAAAAGTCACGCCCGATAAGTGCAGCCGTGTAACTGCACTTGTCGCATCTTAACATTTTCAACAGAATTTACGTTTCAATGGATAAATAACTGAGAAATACCCGCAGTATCTTAAAATACGGATCAGAGCAGTGTGTCGGCTCGGCCACATATCGTGTTCGTCGCCGGCGCCGGCGCGCCGCTCCGTCGATTTCGTGCATTTTTTTGCAAGTGACGACTTGGATTTCTAAATAATTTAAATACGTGCACGAAGTCAGAAGCGCACTAACGCAGATCGCGTATTAATTGCTATTCAATGAATTGGGTTTGTGTGTACCGAGTCGCGTGCTAATTTGTTGCTTAGTTTTATTTATGACGTGTGCTGCACGAACTGAATATAATCAATCAACTTCTTATAATATTAAGTAAAAGTTGGATAGGAAACTTACGGTTCTAATGACACCGTCACAGAATCCAATTAAAGCACAAAACCATGTCACTGTCACAGATGTATTTAGTTTACGGTAGCACTTGATGCGCGACGAGTGTTCGCGATGTGTTGCGCGGGAGCGTGGCGACGCGTGCGTGCGGTGCGGCTGCGCGGGCGCGACTGAGCGGTCGTGCTATCGCGCGACGCCGCCGGTGAAATGATCAGACGCGAGTCGCGACTCGAAATCGCATAAGTAAAATTGTTGCAGTTTTATTAAGGACAGGTTGTTGTATACGTAAAAGTGGTACTAATCGTGTGTAAATAATTACACCGCACGGATTATGCGGAGCGACGTAATAAATCGCACGGTATTCTAGTTAGTCTTGTTAAGTCAGCGGCTTAAGTAATAAATAAGGATTTTTCAAAGAGTAATTGGTATGAGATACGGTTAGCCTCAATACATATCGTAAAATTTCAAAAGCTCGCTTTGATTTCTGAATGGATTGCTGTTATTAATTCTGGTGCATAATTTATGAAAAATAAATAGAATAGATATTAATCTATTACATTTCCGAGCTGCGATAAGTAAGATAGATAAAATTAATAGCCAACACCGAAGCTAAGTTAGTATTATAATGGGTAAACAATTAATCACGTGTTCCCATTAAATTAACATTTTGCAAAAAACACACTTACGACGCTACTATACTTGGGCGAATATTTAAGTAATTATTGACAGCTAAAGTTTACACAGAAATGGTTCATAATTAGCATTTATACATTTTTTTACGATGCAGAAAGTAGTATGTTTATATCTTTAACTCAATCTTGCGCAGGAACAGTTATCCTTTTATGGTTATGACTTTCGTAAGTAGCAATTATGACCTATTCAAAAATGTTACTACATAATAAACTGGATGAAGAAATTAAAATGAAGCTTAAAAGAAATATTGTCATTAGTTTCATGCACGTATAAAAGACATCAACGCGCGCATCGACGCGTGCGCAAAGTTATATCAATTTGTGTATTTTGGTTGAGACTAGGTCACTAACTGACGCTGTTTATTTTGTTTTGTATCTTTTTTGAAGACTATGTGGTTTGTACTGAAACATTATTTTAAAATAATACTTAGGTACATAGTTCTGTAATTTTTATTACTAAAATATCTGAATTAACTGAAAAAAAAAACATTAAATCCAATGAACAATTAATTCCTAGATTCATGAAAAATATATTTGTATGTTACCATTCTACCACGCTAGGTTTCACATCGACTGACCCACAAACAAAGGCCACACAACGAGTTTACTTATCTCACTTGTATTGAAAGTCTAATCTATCTCAGCATCTTTTTCAGTTTCTAAAACTATATTTAGAAAACACAAGAATCTTGATGTGGTGAATAGTTAAGGAAATTGTGTTTAAATTATTTAACAATTATTGGAAGAAACAGTAAAGTTATTCAAAAAGGATTAGTTAGAAATTTTCCTGTTAGGGGGAAAATACTGAACTGAAAAATGACGCATTATTTTCTAATTTGTCTTATAATGACATCCTTAACCGTTTTTATATACATTAAAAGAGACGGAAAAGAAACGTCTTGAAAACACATAATCATAATAAAATTAAAATAAATAAGGAAGCGGAAGCCACACTAATCCACACTTCCACACTCCACACTTAATATTATAAATGCAAAAGTAACTCTGTCTATCTGTCTGTCTGTCTGTCTCGCTTTCCTGCTAAAACTACTGAACCGATTTATATGAAATTTGGTACACAGATAGTTTAGAGCCTGAGAAAGGACATAGGCTACTTTTTATCTCGGTAGTACGTTCCCGCGGGATATTATCCGACCTCCACGCGGGCGAAGCCGCTGGCAAAAGCTAGTATAGTAATAAAGTCATAAATAATAACAGTATGTTGAAATATTATATTTTTTACCGTGCGGTTTTAGTCGCGAATTTTGGAAATGATTCTTCGGGAACGTGCAACACAGACGAAATTTTACCCTATGTTACTACTTAAAAAATCAGTTATCAGCCAGTTAAAGTCCCGTTAAAATCAGTCCAGCCGTTTTGGAGATAAGCCGGCTTTTTTTCTGGGTAGCACGTCACCGTGTTTTAATTTCCGAACCTCACCCGGGCAAAGTTCCGGGTATAGCTAGTGAATAAATAAAAATAAATATTTATCCAAAAATAGATATTGCTAAAATACATTATAAATCTTAGAAAATAATATAGTTAGTACAAAGCACTAGGATAAATTTTTGATTAAAAATAAGATAGCTTAATTTTAAATAAAAAGCTTAATATATACATATTATGTAAATCGATCATACATTTTGTGTTGTATAGAAATGTACACAATATTAAAACGAATAGTTTCATGTAGGTACTTACCTCGGTAACTATTGTCCCACACAATCATACAAATGAACTGCTTTCAATACTCACGATTGTATTACAACTCGTTAAACAGTTCCAGTATTATTTGCGGGTAGATTTTACAATCCGTTCAGTACTTAGGCATTACACGCCATTCACAATATTGTTGTGAAAAGCGTAGTATGTTATATTGTCGTTAAATGGCTGTAGTATGTTTGAAATTACCGATTCATGTTTAAATACAATCATTGGAGAAAAGAATTATAAAATGAAAATTTAAACGCAAAACCTATACAACTAAATGACATGTATGCATTACTTTGGACAAAACATTTCTTATTAGGAGTATTAAAAAAACACACTAACAGTAGCAATGGGTTTCATTTTGACAGTTCAGCAACATTCAATGCGTTATTTACATTGTTGAGTAGATCAATTTACCGATCATATGAAGCAATGGTTTAGCAACATCCTTCAAAATTATTCAGATTCTGATTGATAGTGTGTTATGCAATAAGGGTGAAGCTGAAGCATCCTATGTCCAGCAGTGGGCGTCTTTCAGCTGAAATGATGATGGTGATGATGATGAAGCATCCTAAGCTGATAGATTTAGCAGTAGAAGAAGAAAGTAATAATCTTTGTCGTATAATAAATGTATGTCCCTAATATTTGGTAAAATATCCCAAATAGCCTCCCACATTGGGGGAGGCCTATGTCCAACAGTGGACGGCTTACGGCTGAAATGATGATGATGACCTAATATTTGCACGCCATACTTCACAAAATGTGATGATACCATTGACTTCTCTCAATACCATATAATGAACAAATATATCATAATGATTATAACAATGTGTTTTTATATTTGCAATTCTCGTCTCAGACTTTTGGAAAGCGTACGAAGCGCCGAAGTCAACTCGCAGAGGCCTGTTAGACGTTTTAATAGCTCATTTACGAAGAAGCTTGTCAGGGAAGTCTATGGCAAGAATTTCATTTTTTTTTCTGGAATAGCAACGCTATCTACGACGTTTCTGGTACTGTTAAAGTTCATAGGCGGCGCTGGCTACTAAGCATCGGGTGAGTTGCCTGCTTGTCCACCGCCCAATATCATAAAGTGTATTAAAAATCGTAATAAAATAACGCTTTGGCCCTGTGTGGATGGATGATAAAGAATGGTAGAATAGGCTGGTTCCAGTGGAACTGAATTGGTCATCCGCCAAATAGCGACCGCTCTATTAAAATTCTGTGCTGGATAATAGATGCTTGACTGGATAGAAATTATTTAATGTCAATCGATTATCACTGGATTCCAACACTGAATTGAAACGCTGTATTAATGTTAATAAGCCATAATTGAAAGATATAAAAAGCATGAAAAAAATGTATATAAAATCATCATCAGCCTAAAGCAGTGCACTGCTGGGTTTCATAGTCTGCATATTTCTCTTCAATTGCACGTCATTTAACTCGATTCTCGGCAACTCTCATCCAGCTGCTTCCAACTACCTTGCGAAGATTTTCGCTCCAAATATCCTGAGGGCCTACTACCTCATGTTTGCCGATTCACGGTCTTCACTCAAAAATACGTCTACCCCAGCGGTTCTACGGCTACTATGGCCGGCCCATAGTCACTTCAGCTCACTTATTCTGTCAACTATGTCTAAAATTCTGGTTCTCTGCCGGATCAGTTCATTCCAGATTCTATCCCACAGACTTAACATTATACGACGGAACTTAACATTATACGTACAGCGAAGGGTTAAGCAAAGCTGTTTACTTACCCCATTTTGCCAGAATTAACAAAAGCAATATTTTGTCAGCAAAACATGTATTCATTTAAAAAAGACAAGTGAAGACGTGCTATCTCTTCGGACTTAAAAACTAAGATAGGAAAGTAAACTTCAGTGGTCTCTCAAGTCGACAAAGCCAGTAAATTATCGTGAACCAGTTTAAGATTTCGAATGTGGTGTAGTTATAAAACAATAAATCAATCCCGTAACTTTCTTAGATCGTAAGTCACAAATCACGAGCGACGAGGACTTGCCTGTTAGATGTGCAGGGTTGCCAGCTATTAGCATTTTTATTGATTTTTAATTTATATAAATTAAATATAGTTGTGTTGTTTTAGTTTTTCCGCAAGATGCAAGTTGAAATAATAAGACCGTTAATGTATTTTATTTAAATAAATTATTTACTTTTGTATTATTAAGAGGTTGGACTTTATTCAAGACTTTGCTAATTATACATTATTTCATTAATTAGTTCACAGTATTCTCACTGTTGCCATATTGGTAAACAGGCTCTTTGTAAGGAAGTGGGCTGGGTTCTACGACATACCGGTTTCCCCACGATGATTTCCTTCACCTTTTTGACAACAGTGGTGATGAAATTTTTTACACAAAGTAAAGTTGCCTGGATTCAAACACTCGACCAACAACACTTACTACCACTAGCCCACTGCCCGTAAATATTAATTTATAGAAAATGGGTAAAAGAACGAAAGCACTGAACAACAACTGGGACAGTACTACTAAATACACTATCAGCAATACCCATCAACGATTAGGAAACCTTGTAAACATGTTCTAACAAAACATATTCATAATAAACCAATACTTAACTTTGACTTTCTTGACTAACAAATTTTATTATTGACTTGACGTGTAAAAGTATTCTACAGAAATAAAATCATTTAACAAACCTTAATTGGAGTTCCCAATAATAGTTGCCATGGCAACCCTAGAGATGAGTGAAAGTGATAGCATCGCTATAACGATTAGCCGCATCTCTGCTGCGCCCGCGCCGCTTCGGCACTACACAGATAGCCACAGAAGGTCGACTTCGAACAACGTGTGAAAACGCACGCACACATGACAAGTAGTACAAGCGCACTTGCGACTGGCATTTGTTTTAGACAGTTTGAGATCGTCTTACGTATGGTCTAGTTCAAAAGTAACCGATGAAAGCGTTAACAAATCCTGTTGAGGTTTGTCTTTCGTATTACCGCTCTCAAAGACACCAGTAAAACATTCATCTGTATTTAGATGGATAAACAACTATACACGTACATAATCAACTTATAATGGTCCCACTGCTGGGACACAGGCGTCCTCTCTGTGAGAGGGAGTGGGCCATAATCCACCACGCGGGCTCAGTGCAGGTTAGTAGATGTCATAATATGTCCTCGAATTTTTGGTTCAAAGACATGCCGGTTTCCTCACGATGTTTTTATTCACTGTTATGAAAGCATTGGTGACAAAATAATTTACCCCGGAATTATTGATTGATAACATTTTTTAAATTGTAGTTGAAAATAAATCTACGAAAATTTTTAATATTAAATTAACCTCAATTGTCAAATAAAAACATTTGATAGAATATTCAAAATTGGAATTTAGTGATTCCGTATTTAAATAATTAAATTAAAGCACTCAATTTGCAAGTGGCATCCACAGGCACGTTATCTGATGTGTTCGTTTACATTTTTATCAGATACTCTTGGAATGGACTATACACAGGTGTCTATGTGTGCGTGTAACCATTTTCTCACGTTTGTATAGAGATGGCCTTCTGTGTCAATCTACTTCGTGGCTTCGGGAAAGCAGGCAACTGTCAAATTTACTTGTCAAGAGTTGTTACACAGAAGTGTTGCAAACGTAATGTATGGGGACGTGGATGAAGTGTTACTGTGTATCTTTAGTTGTGGGAGAAAACTTTTTGAAATTATCTGTACTGCCTTTTACAGTGCAATTTTATGTTCTTGCTCTGAAGGGGCTTGCTATGATACAGGGTTGTTTTTTTTTTGTGAATATTGGATTATTTCAAAAACATAAAAAATCTTAATTAAACATGCACAATCTTAATCATTTGTTAAAAATGTTGCAGATCTACTATATCTGTGCTTCTAACACAATAATCTTAAGCATTCTTTTCTACTGAAGACCACCTAAGCGTTAATAAACAACCGACTTCGAAATAAAACACTGCAAAGTGAAAAATAACTAAAATTTCGGAAGTCGGTGGCAAAAATTTGAAACAAAAAAAAACGGAGTCCCGATATTCGAGAATTTGGTCTGACCTTTTTTTTTAATATGCTTTTCTTTTCACTTTTTAGTTGTGTTACCTTCCCAGCACAAATTCTTCAACCTTCACTTACTAAGTAAATCACACTGACAGGATTTTTTAATGACAATCTACACTTTTAATATTCACCACATGTCCTTGCCATTAGTTTTTATAATGGCAGCCACGACGTTGCATCACAGGGAATCCTAATGTAGGAGCATGTGTCGTGGCGCTAGCACATGTAAATTAAGTTGTAAGCAAGTCATTACTTATGTTTATGTGTAACCTAGGTTAGAAGGTAGCATTATTTTCATTAATCGTAAAGTATTATTTTGTAAATTACTATTTGGTGGAAATTATAAGTTAATAAGTAGATACTTGTTAGTTGCCACCTTAATATTTAAGTAAGTTTAAATTCAAAATGGTGGAGAAACGGATCGTACCTATACCACGCAAATTAAAGAAAATTTTATTTTCTTTGCCCCTTCTGTGCTCTATGTATTTTATTTACTCTTTCAATTAGTAAAAAAATGATCCCCTGAAGGAGCCGCAAAAGTTTCCAATAAAAAAACACCCCTTAAAATATCAATCGATGGTACAGAAAACATTACGCGTCGGTGTAAGAGACAGCCATTTTACCGTACACAATAAAAACCGTAATTGGCGACACCGTCTATCGTAAATCCGTCTACTTTTATGTCCACAACCTCTGCCTACCCTTTATAGCGTGTTGATGTGTTAACAAAGTGTTGACGAGAACAGGTGTCGAGTGAAATGATTGCACGTGTATGTAGGCCCTTTTTTGCTGGGGCTTACCTAGTTTTGCAGTGGGAAATACCGTGTTTGAGAGATTAATTTCCTGTGTCTGTCTGTTATGTGGACTAAGAATAAGGTCGCGTACAACAAAATGTGGTGGAAGGCCTTTCCTGTTTAGTAATCTGACTAAATAAATTATAAACTGACCTTTGCACGAACGTAAAATTATCGTAGCGAAATTTATTCGAACAGTAAATCTTCACCGCATTGCCGAGAGTTGACCGACCCGCTGAGAAAAAAACGCTCTGTTGAGTTCTCAGAGCTTGGTTCGACACCAAAAGTTGAAAAACCAACGCCCAATAAAATCCTGCTGCGATATTTTATCGGCCATGCAAATATGTTCTTAGAGAGATTTATCGTATTATTCCTGGCAACTGGCCTACTAGATTTTCTAGTATTTTTTAAAGTTACTACCTATTCGGAAAAAAAAAATAGTTTTTTTTCCGAATAGGTAGTAATTTTAAAAACTGGGGATTAATTACGTCTAGAGTACGGGCTACCACACGCACACTCTATTGCTCTATTAATCAAATGTGGTAAATCTTAAATATCTATTTAATATAATTAAATTGGTCAACATAATTTGGTCTATTTTAGACGAACCATGTCAGACTTCAGATGGTCTAAATTAAACCAAATTAATCATTAATTTACACACATACATAAGCTCACGTCTTGTTCCCATGGGGATAGGCAGAAACTTCAGAACGCAACCTCGTAACAGGCATCCTTACATACTCCTTTTGCCTCATTTACGTTCACAATTAATTTAATCAAACATCATTTTTGAACTCACAAATTAATTTCAAAACCCAAACGAATATTAATTAACTCCTTAAACAATCATTTCAAAACACAACACCTCGTATAAACAGCCAAATATTTGCCGCAAACAATATTAGCTTTATGCCAATCAATCTAAAACTAACAAACAGAATTAATTTATCCGTTGCTGTTGTTTCACATCACCAACCGCTAACTAACTATAGTTAACGCGTTTTCGCATGGCAAAAACGGTCATTGACCGTACTAGATTTTCTAGTATTTTTTAAAATCTGCTAACGTCCTTAATCAATATCTATCGTAATCTTCATCATGGTCCTATAACTAACGATCATCGTCTGCTCAGCTTCTTCCCAACTAATTTGGGATCGGCTTGTAATCTAACCGGATACAGCTGAACACCAGTGATTTACGTACAGCCTATCTGATCTCCACAACCCAGTTACTGGGTATCACTATGCACCTTCGTAAGATAGGTTTTCTGAATTCAGGGCTTCTGACAATCCGTAACGACTGTAAAAGATCCACGAGTGACAGCTGAAACCAGCAGCATACCGTGCTTTCCGAGACATAAATCCAATGTATAGTTTATAACCTTATCTATTATATGTTTTACTTAACCTATGAGGTTGTCGGCTGCTTAACCGGACTTGCCTGTAGCTACCTTAATAAATTGAGGCCCCCAGCTAGGACTTAAGAACTCAAAACTAGAGCGACTACTCGCTAAGGGGGGATACGGACCTCTGCTTAGGGCATTGCTGAGGGGCAGCAAAGGACGGGCTAGATCGGAATGAGTTAATTGTGTGGGTTCCTACGTAAAGATATTAGCGACAGGTCAATGACCGCTATTACCACGTTAAAACGCAACAACTATACTGTGAACATGAGTTTGACAGAACACATTCGTATCGGTATCCAATCATAGTGCTATTAACATCGACAGGTTGCTAATCACACAGTAGTTTTGATTAGTTCATTAAGCGTAGCCAACTGTACTGATTTAATTTTACGTTGTCATATATGTTAATGTACCAATGCCATCGACCATTTGGTTTTTCAACTTAATCTGTTGAAGTTTTCTTTGGGGCTTGTGGCTAGGTCATAGAGAATGTGGTTATATAGTCTTTGGGCTAGGTAATAACAGCTTCACGGGTTGATTAATCAGGTGAGCTACGCTTGCCGTGGTTTTTCCGTGGATGAGTGACTATCTTTACATACTAAGACCCCAACGCGCCTCAGAAAGCACATTAAGCCATTGATCCCGACTGTCAATCGTAGATCTTAAATATTCGTTACGTGTCGTCAGTACCCCGAATGTCTGAGAACCAGTCTTACAAAGGGATATCGTGTTACGATTAGCGAGAAATGCGTGCACTGACTGGACAGGTCAAGTCGATCTGTGTGGTTCTTTCCCCTAAAGACCCAGACAGCTATCTACATAGTCTTCACATGATGTGACCAAGATTATGTCTGGACTTTAAAAGAGACTGTGACCTCTGAGTTTGTTTCTGCGTTTCTTCTCAGAGTAGTCAGATAGGAAACGCCGACCACATCTAGCTCAAAAATATGTTATTGACTTGTAAAAGTGTTTGTACCAACCTACTTACAGAAATAAAATCATTTATCATTACGCATTAACTCTGTTGTGGAGGTCCACCAGGCAGTCGTTCCACGAAAAATACTAGTATTCAGTAATTCAGCTGCGTCCATTTAGATCTGAAGCTGACACCAGCATAGCCACTTGACAGTCCGGACTACTGAGAATAGTTTCACTTTGGCAACTACGGTTGCCAAGGACTGTCAAGTCGATAGTTGGGAATGGGCTAAGTAGACGATTTTTTTTTTTGGAATTTTATTACAGGTTTTTTTTTGGGTGAGAAATCATCAAATGACGTCTCCCGCTCTGGACGGAGCGGGAGACGTGATTTTTAGACTTTTACTGACTAAATCCCACCCGTGTTCCTTCAGGTGCCTGTGCCAGGGCCACGGTATCTCTTTCGAACAAAACCCTCTGGGTCTTGGAAAGTATCCCCTCACAGAGAGGTGATCAGTGTCTCCGCAGTAGGAACCTTGTTTAACCTGTGGCTGATTTTGTCCGTTGCCAAATTACAATGAGATACAAAATCTGTCAGCTAAATTCTTCCTTCTAAATCTAATCTTCTAAATAAACCTTCATAATCAAAAGTAGTTTGCAAGTGTCACTTCGAAGATACTTTACATCTTACATAATGCATTGTCCACATACCTAGATACACGTTGCCCCTACATATACACTGCTCTTGCCACGGCCGGGAACGCAGCCTAATTATGCAGTGGTTTAATTAGAGCTGGCCACAAAACCGCTGAGTTTTCCCGTTGCGTTGCGCCGGATGACGCATTCCCGTCGTATTGGCCGCAACGTTGGACAGTGTACATGATGCTTTATTTACTAAAGTAGGTAGGAAAATGATGTTTAGTCATTTGGCATGTTTCTGGGGAACATTTTGAGTTGATATGGAGCGGAACCTGAAAGTAATTTCAATTAAAATATTCTGAAATACTTAACCTTTTTTTGTGGTTGAGAAATCTTCAAATGACGTCTCCCGCTCTGGGCGAAGCGGGAGGACGAGTCAGACTTTTACTGACTAAAACCCACCCGTGTTCCTTCAGTTGCCCATATACCAGGGTCACGGTTTCTCTATCGAACAAGTCTCGCGACCCTTAATAAAATAGATAATGGTAAACAAATCGAGGCATCTTTGAGTCTTTATGTAATACTACTAACTAAATGATTGTATGTAAAATAATAAGGAACGAAAACAAGGTTTTTTTATATGAATATATAGTGGATGGCTATATAAGTAGGGGAAACCAAAGATACGATGAATGGACTGGATGAATGATGATAGCGATGGAAAGGGGCGACTAACGAGATGACGACTAATAGAGAAGTATAGAAGAAAAAGACATGTTTCACCTACCGCAAATAAAATGGTATAAGAGCAGGAGAATGTTAAAAATGAACAAGGTTAATTTGTTCGAACTACGTCAAGGTATCTCCTCATTAGAATCGAAGTACGTACCCATATAAGAGTTTCGTAGCTTTCTTTCAAAAAAGTATATTATGAATTAGGCGATTAACTCACGGCACCGCGCACCGCCGCGGTAGGCGATGAAGCGGATCTCATGTCGCATTGCCCTCTATTAAATCCGTTGATACTTAACACACGTACACCGACCGACCACGCGGTCAATTCGCTTTAGCGCTACCGCCCTCCGCAGCGGTGCGCGGTGCCGTGTGATAATCGCCTTACATTGAAAGAAAATATTATACTCGTCGTGTTTCGTGTGGTGCAGGACGTAAACGATAGCACAATCCCACGTAAGAGGCGACTAAGGGACTAACTAGATAATGGACAGAAGCATTCCCTATGCATTTTACCACCATACTGCTATCGCGAACCCGCTTACCAAGCATGGCGATTATGGCAAACCCCCTCAAATTGGGTGAGGTCTATGTCCAGCAGTGGACGTCTTTTGACTGAAATAATGATGATGACAGTAAACCTACAATACCAACTATAAAACCGACTCCCGACGCACAAGTATTTCCTTCAAACCGTGCCTTGAAATAATGTTGTTGTCTTTGTCTGTACTGTTTGCATTTTAGTCTGGTCTCTATTTGATTATTGATGATTTTGACATAGTTAATAGTGGTAATGACGTTTTTAATGGTAATTTTGACATTATTATGAATAATTTTGACATTGCTATTGATTATCTTGACATCACTATTAATTGTTTTGACATTATTAATAATAATTATATATAATTTGCCAAATGTTAAAATGTGTGTACTAACACTAGTGTTTAAGGTGTGTAGGTTTGTAAGTACTAACAAAATTGGATTCTATTATCTGCTAAATAAATTATATTATTATAAAAGGCTCATCAGCGATTCTACCTTCAAACTTAACCAACATAAAACCTAATTTAAAAACATAACATTTAATTAATTCACCAGCCATCTAAAATTTAAAGCAACTCTCTACACAAAATTCTACTGAAACCGCCTAACTACGCACATACGTAGTATAAAAAATCTCACGTGTATAAAATAAATATACATTTTTAGCAAAGTAATTAAGATAATTAGGTCGTAATTAAATATTTCAGCAGTAAGTGAAGAATAGCGCCGGTTGGCACAGAAGACAGCGGTAAAGTATTACCGACCTACATGTGGCGCGATCCCTGAATTCTTTAAAAGGTGTAAGTATTAGGTAATACTGAGAGCGATTTTCCTTTACAGGTTGGGGAGAAAACTGATAACAACGGCGCTAACACAAACGCGCGGAGTAAACGTAACGTAAATTAGAACGATTTTAAAACAAAAATACGTGTTTTAAATATTATAATATTTATAACATATATAATAGATAACAACTACTGTGCTTCTTGTGCTTGTAGCAAAAATTTTAAAATAAAAAACATTTTTGCAAAAAAAGCAACCGACTTCCTTAAAAGCACTACAAAATGAATAAAAACTTTTTTGCAAAAAAAAACAACCGACTTCCTTAAAAACACTACAAAGTGAAAAATAACTTTAATTTCGGTAGTCGGTGTCTTAGGATCTGTATTTATGGTTTTTTTGCCACCGACTTCCGAAATTAAAGTTATTTTTCACTTTGTAGTGTTTTTAAGGAAGTCGGTTGTTTTTTTTTTGCAAAAAAGTTTTTATTTTTAAATTTTTAGTTGTGGTATTCACCCTGCACTAATTCCAAACAAACAATGCATATTTATGCGATAGCAGAAATCGCGGTTGATTTGCTGTCATTTTTTAAAGAGTTCCGGTGTCTGTCTCCCGAACTCATCATCAGATCTATATGAAAATTATATGGGACCATTTCGGAATAAACCCCTTTCGAACAAAAAAAGAATTTTGCAAATCCGTCTATATATGACGGAGTTATGGCCGAACAAACATAAAAAAAAAAAAAAAAAAAAACATATAAACATCCGAATTGATAACCTCCTCCTTTTTCAAGTCGGTTAAAAATAACTTTAAATTCGGAAGTCGGTGTCTTAGGATCTGTATTTAAGGTTTTTTTGCCACCGACTTCCGAACTTAAAATTAGTTTTCACTTTGTAGTGTTTTTAAGGAAGTCGGTTGTATTTTTTGAAAAAAAGATTTTATTTTAAAATTTTTAGTTATGGTATCCACCCCGCACTAATTCCAAACAAACAATGCATATTTATGCGACAGCAGAAATCGCGAATGATTTGCTGTCATTTTTTAAAGAGTTCCGGTGTCTCTCTCCGGAACTGATCATCAGATCTATATGAAATTTATATGGGACCATTTCGGAATAAATTCCTTTCGAATAAAAAAATAATTTTGTAAATCTGTCTATATATGACGGAGTTATGGCCGAACATACATTAAAAAAAATATAAACATCCGAATTGAGAACCTCTGAAGTCGGTTAAAAATGCTATCCGCTAGTTATATTTTCGACAACGGGTTCATCCCCTGACATAAACATTCAATCGACGCTTGTGGACACCTTAAACCCCTAGCGAAATACGGATATGAGAGCTTAATACAGCCATGCTTTCTGTCGGTTAAATAAATTAAAATGGTATTACCCTTCTACTGCTTTACAACAGAGGCTTTAATAATTTTTCAATTCTGTCCAGCCTCTATAACGAACCTTTAAAATTATCAGTTATTGTGTCTTACAAATGCAATTTTATTTACTGAAACGAAGTTCAATATGTCTGTTTCCTTTTTTTTTTCATAATAACATAGAATTACGTCTAATATCCTCTAGGGTTAAATAGAACTATTATATAGTTTATTCAGTTAGTCATCAAACAAATAATTTTAGATTTTCCCGCTATCGCTGCCTGCTATCAAAACCCGCTCACAGTGAGACCTGGCATATCAGCACGTTAATACCATGATTCGACTTAGGATTGGAAAGCGGGAATTACAAATAAATTATTAATGAACTCAGGAATCATTGTGAGCCTGCGTTCAGTTACTTTGATAAAGGTATAGATTATGGAGGTATTAAAAGTATTTGTTTAACTATACCAGAATTCTGAAAGGTTGATTTTAAACATTGAACTTACCTATTATTGGCAACGTTGGAAAATTGGAAGTTTAATTTGTTAAGTAATAAACCCGATTCTTTTGTTCGACACCTATTATAAAAGTAAAATAAAAGTATTGCTATCTCTTAGTGAGAGAACGCGAACGAAAAAGACAAACCGATTGCCTTGAATTTGGCGTGATTTTAAGCATGAGAAATTTACTCCGTCCTAGATGCGTCGAAGGAAACCGTAGTTCAACCAAATTTGACAATTCTTATTTATTGCCGTCTCTTTCTTGTTTAATTAGAAGCAACAAGATGGCAATAGCATAAATTAGGTTTAGTTGGTGTATAACAGAATCATCACCAACATCACACAAATCTTTCATATTCAGAACATATTTCAGGATAGGATTGCATTTAAGTCCCTGAATTGTTGACCATCTGTACCTGCATGTACCGTGTGGTGCCGGACGTAAAGAATAACACCACCCCATTTCTTCCCGAGGGTGTCGTAAAAGGCGACTAAGGGACTTACTAGAGAATGGGCAGCAGCGTTCTCTGTTCCTTTTAACCACCATACTGCGATCGCCAACCCGCCTTCCAAGCGTGGCGATTATGGCAAAGCCCCCCAAATTGGGGGAGGCCTAAGTCCAGCAGTGGACGTCTTACGGCTGAAATGATGCATACTGACGCGTAACCCTACCCAACTGTCACCCACCGATCAGAATGAAACTTTGCACATCGATATAACACTAAAAAAATATTGAACCCTTGTTTTTTTATTTTTCCGGAATCCACTTTTTAGGGGTAGAAACCACCCAGAGTTACGTGGGTTAGGCTGCTTAGGGGTTATTAGGGGTGGTTTATAACGGTTGTAACGGTTTGTGGGGATAAGTTATATTAGGGTTAAGGTAAGTTAGCCTATCTGTGGTCAAGATCGTAATATTCTGAATGAAAAGCAGTCGAATAAACTCACTCTACCCAGAGTTACGTGAGTTAGCCTACTTAGGGGTTATTAGGGGGTGGTTTCTACCCCTAAAAAGTTGATTCTGGAAAAATAAAAAAACATGGGTTCAATATTTTTTAGTGTTATATCGATGTGCAAAGTTTCATTCTGATCGGTGGGTGACAGTTGGGTAGGGTTACTTGTGAGACCCTTGCTTGCCTCGAAAAGCATGTTAAGCCGTTGGCCCGGCCGCCCGTGATTCTTTGACAGTTGTTATGGGTCGTCAGATGCCCAAGACTGACAACCAGACTCACCGAATGATATCGAGTCGGTCAGATAAGCAGCATTTTTAACCGACTTCAAAAAGGAGGAGGTTCTCAATTCGGATGTTTATATATATATATTTTTTTTTAATGTATGTTCGGCCATAACTCCGTCGACGGATTTCCAAAATTCTTTTTTTGTTCGAAAGAGGTTTATTCCGAAATGGTCCCATATAATTTTCATATAGATCTGATGATGAGTTCGGGAGACAGACACCGGAACTCTTTAAAACATAACAGACATGTATGCTCTGTATTTAATTTTTGTACCATCTTCTATACCATGTTTTTATGCAAATAAATTTTATTCTATTCTATTCTAAAAAATGACAGCAAATCAACCGCGATTTCTGCTATCGCATAAATATGCATTGTTTGTTTGGAATTAGTGCAGGATGAATACCACAACTAAAAATTTAAAAATAAAAACTTTTTTACAAAAAAAAAACAACCGACTTCCTTAAAAACACTACAAAGTGAAAAATAACTTTAATTTCGGAAGTCGGTGGCAAAAAAACCATAAATACAGATCCTAAGACACCGACTTCCGAAATTAAAGTTATTTTTCACTTTGTAGTGTTTTTAAGGTAGTCGGTTGTTTTTTTTATTTTTATTTTTGTAAAAAAGTTTTTATAGTATTTAGCGGCCGCCAGTTACTCTGGAAGCGGACCCCAACATAATTGGGAATAGGCTAGGTAGATGAAGATACGCTAACAGACTTAAAATATATCATCATCATCATCAGCAGTCTTTTAACGTTCCCACTGCTGGGACACAGGCCTCCTCTCGGTGAGAGGGAGCGGGCCACGGGCCAAAATCCACCACGCGGGCCCAATGCGGGTTGGTAGATGTCACATGTCTTCGAATTCTTGGTTCTAAGACACGCCGGTTTCCTCACGATGTTTTCCTTCACCGTTTTGAGAGCAGTGGTGATGAAATAATTTACACAAAGTAATGCGCCTGCTTGGGTTCGAACTCACGACCTACTACTCGTAAGTCACGGTCGTTACCACTGGGCCACCACTGCTTAAAATATATGTACAAATGCATATAAAATTATACCGCCGAAAAAACTGAAAAGCAAAAATTATAAACACCTTAACATTATGAGTCGGTGCTTTGAGTGATTTTTGTTTATTGATTTTTCAGCGCCGACTCAAAGTTTTAAGGTTTATAATTTTTTGCTTCTCAGTTTTTTCGGCGGTTTAATTTTTTGTTAAAAACTTTTTATTTTATAATTCTTTGTGGCTTTAATGTACTAATAATACTTGGCAAGGAATGAAAAAATCCAATGAAAAACGAATTATCAAAATCGGACTACTCTGTATAAAGTTATGCGTGGTTATACATTACAATCAGTGAGTGAACAATCAATCATCCCCTGTTTTCCGACCCTTAGGGTTCGATTTTGTTTTCCAAATTTATATGGGACCACCTTTGGAGTATACCTTTTTCAATAAAAAAAGAATTATCACAATCGGTCTACGATGTAAAAAGTTATGCGTGGTCATACATAAAAAAAAAACAAAAAATAATATATATATACGCGTCGAATTGATAACCTCCTCCGTTTTTTTTTTTTCGTCGGTTAAAAAAGGAGGTAAAAGAACCATAGGCATCAAAAAAATCATCCGCATCACTGTCAACAGAAAAAGTACTAAAAAGCATTGCCAAGTTGAATGGTGATGCTATTCTTCGGCCAAATAATAGGCCACGTGAAGACTCGACCAGCTGCTTGGCAATATTTCGAAATCCAAGTGGGCATTCGGACCTCATGGCCTAGTGTTATAATTACTTGAACAAATTAAGATTCGAGACCGTCATTGTAAAGGTAAGTTCACTCTAATTAGTAATTTAGGCACCAGGTCTCAATAATGTCCTTCCATTTACTTAGTAACCGAGGCGGAGTACTTTTATAGCGCATAACGATAATAAATTAGTACTTACATAAACCACAAATTTAAATTCTAGTCAACCCTTAAAGCGGATCAGTTTAAGCGGTTGTAAAGGTCAGTGGGCCTAGCACCAACGTGCGGAGTAAACGCAACGCAAATTCGAACGATTTTAAATTTGAAATTACCAGTTTTAAACACTAGGTAGTAGGTATTTACTTAGTTTTAAGACTGTTTGTACTCCGCCTCGTTTACTAAGTAAATGGAAGGACATTATTGAGACCTGCCCCCCTAGCCAAGACACAACCGTTGCGTGTCGAATTCCGATCGGTAACGCCTCGGTGTCAGCAATTGTAGAAAACGATAAGTTGGTAGCCATGTTGACGTGCCTGAGTCGGCCGCTCGTTCTATAATGTCTTTAGAAAAATGACACATTATAACAAAGGATGTTGCGTTGAACATTGTAGAAACGATAAAAAAATCATTCTATCATTTTGCACGATGTGAACTTGGCTACGAATTATCTATTCGTTTGTTCTAACCACGTGACCTTAACGTTGAGCGACTAGCTTTAACGATGGCAGATTATCAACTTGGCTAGGGGTGCTGGTGCCTAAATTACTAATTAGAGAGCAGTGGTGACCCAGTGATATCAGCCCTGACTTACGAGTTATAAGTTGTGGATTCGAACCCAGGCAAGCACTTTACTTTGTATTTTTTATTTTACCACCACTTCTATCAGAACTGTGAAAGAAAACACTATGAAGAAACCGAGATGTCTTCAGTTTTCGAAGATTACTGACCCGCGTGGTGTATAATGGTCCACTCCAGCTCATCAAACGGAGGCCTGTGTCCGAGCAGTGGAAAAATTCTAATTTGATTATGGCATTGAAATACTATCCTTAAAAGACGATGGGTAAAATTGGTCCAAATATTCACCTTAGTGGTGACATTTGGACCAATTTTACCCAATGTCGAGACCTATGTCACAGAACTCATTTATAGTTGTGGACAAATGCCCAACACTATAAATGAGTTTCAACATGTTTACCCAATTTCCTTTACTTTAAAGGCAATACTTCAAATTATTTTATTATTTACCGGTCCATAATGTGAGCAAGATCTTACAATGGCTCAAAGCTAAGATACAATTAAGGACCCTAAGAGGTCAATATGTAACATTTTGTATGACTGGTTTCATTTTTATTGAATCTGGTAGTTAATCAAATATTTATAGAAGTCTTCGCGAAACCTCGGCAATTCCTTCGTAATAGTGCCTAACGCTACTTAAATTAACCAACGGAATCACCTTACCAAGGCTTACAACACCCGGCTCCAACAAGATCTTAAACAAGGCATTAAATTCAGTAGCGGTACTAGCGTGTAAACTTGACTCTAGTACTGGCTTCAAGTAGGCACCTACCATTGTAGGCCAGTCGAGTCGTCAACTTTGTAATTAATTGAGCTGTGGATATTTGACATTTGTGTGCTTATAGAAGCAATGGTTTACTTTAGAAGCAATAGGCAGCAAATCAAATCGATCGCATTTTGTGAACCCATTGAAATCAAGGGATGAAACAATTAAGTCCTTTATTAATAATAATAATAAATAGCCATTTAATCGGATCTAACAGATTACATTTTTGACAAATATATAACTTAGAAAATTAAAATAGTTTACACTAGAACTTAGTTTATTATTTGTTGCTTAGCAATTTTCTGCAGATCTGTTTGCCAATCGGCAAAGGCCTCCTCCAACCTCTTCCATTCAGACCTTTCTTGAGCCACTCTATTCCACATCACTCCTGCCACTAGCCTTATATCATCATCCCGCCTTTTTTGCGGTCTACCTCGCTTCCTTTTAAAGTCCTTTATTAAAATATAAAAAATTTAAAATATAAACCCTTTAAAATATATCACATTCCAGCTATCATGGCGTTATTAATCACGAGCTTTTGACAGCTACTAAGCCCGCGTGAAGATACGAAATAATCCTACGGGAACAATACAAAGTATCTTATGTCTAATACAAGTATAAACTTTCTGTCTGCGAAAATTCATCCAAATCCGTTCAGCAGTTTTGCGTGATTGAGTAACAAAAATGCAAACATCCAAACTTTCAAAATTATAATTTTAGCAAGATGTCTTTCTTGCGAATACAAATATTTTGATTGTCAGTATACGACGCTTTAAAAATTTAAATGCAACATCTTGCAGCGATCTTGCATCAATGTAATTATTTAAATTGAAACTGATTAATGCAACTCATTTAATTGAAC
This sequence comes from Aporophyla nigra, assembly GCA_947507805.1. Classification (NCBI taxonomy): domain Eukaryota; kingdom Metazoa; phylum Arthropoda; class Insecta; order Lepidoptera; family Noctuidae; genus Aporophyla; species Aporophyla nigra. The sequence continues at coordinate 19,230,498 of OX382307.1, read as the reverse complement.
ATGAATTAACACAGCCATAACACTTTGTAACTGTAGTACAGACCATTGGCTTCTAAATACATTGCCAACACATACAACATAAAAATACCATCTTAATTATCCTTAACATCACAGCAGGAAGTGAAAGAATCTTAAGTAATATCGTTCCAATCAAAACGGACGTGTTTTGAACGTAATACAAAGTAAAACCTAAGGGATAGTAATTACTGACTCATTTGCTAACGGGCAGTGTAATAGGGTTTAATAGATCACTTGTAGATTCGTGGTGTTGGTGGATTTACTGACATCATTGGTATGATGTCGGTAAATCGCTCCCGCTTCGTTCGCTTCGCTTCATCCCGTTTCGTAGCAACGAAAGATTCTGGAGAGTCAGCCGCGTACTGGAAGACCGTAGCGTTGGTGGATCCCCAAGGTCATTTGATAACCTGGTGAAAACGGTAGGTATCTGCTGGATGTGACAAGTACAGAACCGGTCGATATGGCGCTGCTTGGAGGCGGCCTGTATCCAACAGTGGACATGATAATGATGATCGATATGAAAATACTGAACGCACGTATTTGTATTACTTTATAACAACTGGTAAAACTGGGTTTCCAGTCTTAGAGAATATAAAACTGGACAAATAAAGGCTTACTCTTTTTTTCACGAACCTCCACTGTCCCACTCCTGGGCAAAGACTCTTTCATGCATGCTGAAATGAACCTTTTTGGTGCAGCCGTGAGGCACACACATGTTGTTTATTTTTTTAAATTAACCTTTTCATGTTATTTTATTTTGTATTTTACGAACTGTGTCCAAATAAACGGTATTCTTTCTTTCTTTCTTTCCATCTTTCGAAAGCCTGCGCGCCCTCCTTCCAGTTTTGACGGAATCTATCCAGCTCGTCCCGCTATCCCCTACGTGGTCTGCCGCGACCCCACCTCACTATCTCAGGGCACTAGTTCTCTAACGCTTACTCTATTCTGTGCTATTCTTACATCTAATGATCACTAATCTCAGCCGTTCCTGTTGCAAAGACCATTATTAACTTAATTTGTTAGAAGTAGCTGCCTACAGCCCACTGTGTATTTATTTCCTTATAATAGTCGTGTGGATTGTGGGATGCTTAAGTGATTCAGTACAACTCATAGCATCGCAGTGACCAAAACCACAGCTTCAGTAGTATATATCTACATATTAAAGCAAAAGGTCACTCATTCATACATTAATTCATTCGCTGATTAATTACGAAATTTCAAAAACTTCTGGACGAAGACGAAATTAGAGGTAGATTAAGAGTAGAAGACGTCAGCTAAGAAATGATTTTAGGACGCTCCCTCCGTAAAGGGGTGAAATTTAACTAATATTATAAAGCTGCAGAGTTTGTTTGTTTGTTTGTTTAGTTGAACGCACTAATCTCAGGAACTACTGGTCCGAATCGAAAAATTCTTTTTGTTTTGGGTAGCCTATTTATTGATAAAGGCTATAAGTTATATAATATCACGCTACGATCAAAAGTAGCGGAGCAGCAACAAAAAATGTTCGAAAACTGGCAGGCAATTCGATGCGACGGGAAGGGTTAGAGGAGCTAAAATTTGACGCGGACGAAGTCGCTGGCAGAGTCTAGTCTAATATAATAATGCCGAAGACGCAGGTAAATGCTGGTTTAGTTATAAACTTAGACATTCAGTCCTCCGACACCTGCCCTTATCACAAAGTTGCCCTCAATATCTCAGGGTCCACTATAATGAGAACTATAAATACAGCATAAGGTACAGACTCCGGCGCATCCCCTACGATGTACATTAATCACCTTATCTATAACGAGACGGTACTCGCAATCTGTCTAGACGATTATATCTGTAATATTACTAATGGTTCTCGATATAAAAATAGTGTAAAAAATATGTACCTAAGCTCTAAATGTCCATAGATGAATGTAACTAATTAATAATTAGGTATATGTAATTGGTGAAGGTCAATTGGTTAACATGAAAAAAAAACAAGTGACGGGAAGTCCTGTTGTCCATTTTCCTCATCGAGTAGATACAAAAAGAAAGATAACAAATATTTACTCATCAAATCTTTCATGGATTGCCTTAATCTTTCACGGATGTTCCGTGAGTAGTAGGCAAATAGTGCATCACTTTGGGAGGGAAGAAACAAAAATAAACTTTTATTGGCAGGCATCGTAGGCCCATAGCGTGTTAGTATTATAAGTAACTAACAACTATGTTAGTAGTATAAAAATATGTAGGTACACTTAATGCTGGCACTGTTTCAAAGAATCAAAGTTAACTCTACCTAAGCGGGCAACGTCAAAAGCAAGGATAAGTCACTTACAAAAATATAACTACAGTTACATACGGTACAAAAAAATAACTAGCAGGGGGACAAACACAAGCGATGCGTTTTCAAGCTCATCACGAAGGCACAAAGTACGCCGCATCTTAGTTTTAATTACTTTAATCTAGAACACTATCTAGATTCTTTCTCCGCTTGTTAGTGTTAGAAACACGAGATACAATCGAGATTTATTTAATTACGTAACAGTATAGCTTCACAAAGGACTGACACCAAGTTCGAGGAAGCTTCAATTAATAAATACTAGTTCAAATACAACGGTACAGATTTCGCCAGTTATGATGTTCAAGTCCCATGTAATTGGGGGCGAGCATATAGCCATTGCACACAGCTGCACGATATCTTTATTTTTTATTAGTTTAGGTACATAAATGTTTTTTAGTACATAAGGGACAAGGGTTAAGAGAATACATTTTTAGTTACGTACATGGTACACCGAATTGTTGGGTGAATCGCTGCTCTCCTAGCTAGATCACTGAATAATCTGTATTTAGGAGAGATCGTTTCAAATCCTAATTTGGGTTTCACAATAATCATGTTAGTAAGTTTTAGAACTTATAACATAGCCCGACGTGAATCTTGTTCCTTGAATGTAAATTTCTCGATGGTGAAAAAAGATATTCGCGCAAACTCAACGCCATTTGGAAGAACAATGCTTATACTTGTTTAAAGCATTGTGTGTATTTTTTCGATAGCTTAATTTGTCGCGATGCTACATAACCGTGAAAACACGCTAAAATCGTGTTTTTTGCACTTTTAGGTTAAAATATCTAAAAAATGTGATGTGATGGAGCAATTCCGAGGCCGAATTTGAATTCAGTGACTCAAAATCTACGGGGAATGACTACTCTCATTCAAGGAGCAAGAGTCATGTCGGGCTGTGTACTGTATAACAAAAAACTAAAGCAAAAATCTTAAAATTAATATGACTAAACATCAAAAACCAAAATTAAATAAAACAAATTAGAATGAGGAGTGTAGGTGTGGTCAGTCGAGTGAATGTGTGTATTTTCTTGGATAATCTTAGAACTTAAAGGTAGTAAGGTGCCAAATGTCCGGATCTAAATACCTTCACCAATTTGCACAGTTGGTTAAGTGTGAGAACATAAACTTAAGTAAATATTTATTTCACCTGAACGGCTTAAAAGGGTCAATTGGTCCAAATGGATTGAATCGGTTCACTGAACTGAATCCACTAAGGATACGAACATTTCCTTCGAGCTAAACGGAAAATAGGTCGAGATATTTAGTTATAGATAGCGAAAGGAAGGCTAAATTTGTTCAGTGGTTTTACGATGAACGAAGACATCTACATTTGAAGACCACCTCGAATAATTACATATACAAGTTAGAAAAGAAACCGATAGTCCATCTGAAGTTACCAAAGTGATGCATAAATCAGCTTAAAATGTTCCTATCGCCGGGACATAGACCTCCTCTCTGTGAGAGGGAGCGGACTGTAACCACGCGAGCCCATCGCGGGTTGTTAGGTGTCACTTGTCTTCGAATATTTGGTTTCAACACATGTTGGTTTCCCCACGTTGTTTTCCGTCGCCGTTTTGAGAGCAGTGGTGACGAAATCATTTATATAAAGCATTCTTTCAGTGTTTACACGGTAAAAAGAGACATCTAAATTGAAAGATCCTGCAGTAACTGTTGAGGTTGGCAAGGTTTAGCGCGTGGCCAAAATTTGTACTATAGCCGCCATCTTGTGATTCAATACAATTATTGCACAAATGTAACTCGGGTGCTAAAAGATATTTTTATCCCTATTATTTCAGCCTTCGAAAAGCAGGGGTCCAGGCAGTCATTTGTAAATGTTAGACAGTCGTTACGGGTAGTTGGAAACCTACCTCAGAAATTCTGACAACCAGTCTTCCCAAGGGGTTTCGTAGTATTACCGTATTATCGTACTATTACTCAGTAACTGGACTATAGTGTAGAGGTTAGAGAGGCAGTCGCTCAATGCAAAATACCGGTATTCAGCTGCATTTGCTTAGACTGGAAAACAACCCAAACATAGTATTGAAACGGCTAACTAGACGGTGAGTTCAAATATGTTCGTAAAGTTATGTTCTTGACCGGAACGGATTAGAAACTGGAGCAGAACGCTTAAGTGGCAGATAAAGTGAGGATTGTTTTGGATGATTATAATTTTTGTTGTGTGTTATTAATAATTGTGTTGTACTTCAATCTTAACGAGAATTCTGTTTAGCATGTGGGTCATTACCATGAATTAGCAAAAGCAGTAGTTACGCGTCTGTGCAGCGCCCTACAAGCGTTCTTGCGAAAAGAGCCGCAATTTGTCTCAGATATGGCAATTATGTGCAATGCCTCTGGTTTGGCAGATGTATATATGCGACAGTCGGCACTTCGCAGAGCAGCGGTGGCCCAGTGGAGACGGCCCCAACTTGCAAGTTGTAGGTCGTCGGTTCGAACCCAGGCAGGCGTTTCGCTTTGTGTAAATCATTTCATCACCTCTGCTCTCAAAACGGTGAGGGAAAATATCGTGAGGTAACCGGCTTGTCCTAGAACCAAAAATTCGAAAACATATGATATCTACCCGCATTGAGCCCGCGTGGTTACGGCCCAATACCTTTCAAACAAAAACATTAATATCTGATTATGAACCACTTTGATAACTTCAGGTGGACTGACGATGTCGGTTTGTTAGCTATTCAGTAATATGGAAGAGACTCTTGTATAAATTGTAAATGTAGTTATTCGAGGCGGTCTTCGAATTTAGATATCATCTTTCATCGTGTTACCACTGAACAAATCTAGCCTTCTCTTCACTACCTATATCTAAATATCTCGACCTATTTTCCGATCAGCTCGAAGGAAATATTCGTATCCTTAATGGATTCAGTTCAGTGAACCGATTCAATCCGTTTAGACCTATTGACCCTTCAAGCCGTTTAGGTGAAGTAAATATTTACTCAAGTAAACTTCCTAGGAACCTTTGTCATAGAAAGGTTTCTGTTGGTACACTTAACCAACCGTGCAGTAGTAAAGGTATTTTGATTCGGGGATTTGGCACCTTACTTTTTAATATCCAAGATTATCCACGAAATTATCGTGAGGCTGTGAACAGTGGGTATAGGCTCGCCCCTATTATAGATGGGACTTGAACATAACTAGCGAAATGTGGTTGAACTATAGATCACTGCCTAAGGCTTCGGAAATTTCAGGCAAGACACTTTTCAGCGTGTCATGTTATGTTCTTAACCACTCGACAGGTATTCGAATCGAAAAATGAGACATTTTCAATTACTAAGGGCTACTCTTACCATTGAAACTTAATATTTTCAGCACATTTAAACCGTATTCAAGAGCTGTCAATGTCAAGATTGAAGTGGAATATTGAGTGAGAAGAAGTGACGATCGCGTTCAGATTCATTGATGAAATCCGCACTAATTTGCCTTGCTTCCGACGGTGATTGGTACCGATTCCCTTGTTCACAAACTAAACTAAATTTAAGTTCAGTGCATCTTTTTCTTTGTATTTCATTAAGAAGAGGATAAAAGAAGTTGTTTAGTCCTGTCAAATTAATCAGCGCCTGTCACTACTCCATACAAGTTTAGACGTGATTAAAAACTTGCCTACTAAAATTACGTCAATTTACGTCAAGCGCTGATTAATTTGACAGGACTAAACTAAAATTTATCTTCTGTCCTTTCCTTAATGAAATAGAAAGAAAAAGATGCACTGAACTTAAATTTAGTTTAGTTTGTGAATAAGGGAATCGGCACCAATAGCTGTCGGGGACAAGCAAATAGCTGTCGGAAGAATGGCAGTCGTCTATTTGATGTAACAGATAAAATTTTCGGTTTGTAAATAGCCTTAAGGACTTTATTGAGGATTCTTTTCATAACATTGATTGATGGTCTATTCGTCACACGATTTCGAACAGCCAATGACAGACATGTAATGAGCAAGCATGTTGTCGATGCTTGTACTTAGGATGTACCTTAAGAGGCCTTTGACCTGCAGAGTTACTATCATATTTGTATGTGTAATGAAGTCCTTAGTGACGTCACCGGTCCATGTCACCAATGACAGACTGCCTCTCTTCAATCTCACCAATGACAGACTGCCTGCTCTCCTGGTAGGAGAACATAAAAATCGCATCAGTAATAACGACGTGTTGCCAACCAAGATAACTATAATCAACCGACACCCTCAGTTAAACCCAACAGCTCTCCGTAACGCAAACAAACTTAAACTCTGCAGTCAGCATAAAATTAATTAGGTAACAATTTTAATGAGCAAGTTATCTTGGACGACATAAACTAATACCATTTCTTTATGTTACTCCTATCTCTGTTACACATTGTTAATTTAGGATCACGCTTTCTGGTCACGGCGTGGTGAAAGTGACCACCTTGAGTTGACGCCATTTTTTTTTTAATTTTTAGCGTTCCGTAATTTAGTTTGTAGACTAATGGACAATGGTGGACCTGATTGTTAAAGAATAGTGTTTCGGATATTGGGAATGAAAGTTATAATTGTCAGGGAAAATAATCGAACGGCACGGTGGTTCGAAACGATGCAATAGTTGATAGGGAAACTCGGAAAATGTAACCATACAATTCATAAGCAAAGATTTCTGATCCTCATTCATCATCAGTCATTTCAACTGAAAGACGTCGACTGTTGGACAAAGGCTTACCCCAATTTAGGGGGGTTTGCCATAATCACCACGCTTGTCAGGTGGGTTGTCGATCGTAGAATGGTAGTAAAATGCATATAGAACGCTGCTGCCCATTCTCTCGTAAGTAAATCCATTAGTTGCCTTTTATGACACCCAGGGGAAGGAATGGGACGGTACCATTCTTTACGTCCAGCGCCACATGGAACTCCAGCACCACACGGTACAGTGCTCATCAATTTCTATTTAAAAAAAAAATAGTTTAAAAAAACTAAAAAACACGCTTCCATTGAAAACCAAACTAAAAAGTACAAAATAATGGGAAAAAGCGTGGGGTGCCTGATATCAATAAAAAAATACCTTAAAAATCAGCTTTTTTTTAAACTATTATTTATTTTCTATTTTTTAGGGTGTTTCGAATTTTGAGACGTATGTCAGCGTAGTTTGTGACGTATCTCAGCGTAGTTTGTGACGTATGTCAGCGTAGTTTGTGACGTATGTCAGCGTAGTTTGCGTCGTATGTCAGCGTAGTTTGTGACGTATGTCAGCGTAGTTTTTGAAGACAGTTTTTTTGCTGTCCTGGTTACCCTGGCAAGCATAATGGCACTTTATGAAATTATTGCATTGTCATCGGTCCTTGACAGGGGTGCAAAGTTTGAATGAAATCTGGTCGTTTAAAGTGGGTCAAAATCGCGCTATAATAAAATCGGTTACAAACAAACATACAAGTGAAGCTAATATAAAGCGTGTAAAAAATAGCCTATTATAACACGAGGAAGTGACAAAGTTTTGGCCAACTTTAATACTTTACTGTCGTGCAACCGACACGAAACAGACTAATATATCTCTTGATAACAAAGACTGTACTCTCCCAGTTCCCTCCACAATAAATTGAGTAACACGATCAGTCTGATAGAATACTTTCACGATAAAATTTAAATGACATGAAACAATTTGTCAGTCACTGCAATGTAACTCAGTCAGATTTCTACCTTACCTTACCGAGATAAGAGTAACATTGTAATGAGTTACTAATGGCTTTACGTCGATTGTGAATTTCCTTACTTCTTTTTTCAACCACCACAAAATCAAAACATAAATAGGTCTATTTAATGCCAAATTCAGCACACATTCTCTAAAATTCCCGGTAAATATTTGCTAAAGCAATAAATTTCTTCTTTGTGGTCTGTAAGAAAGGGTCCTATAGATAACGATCCTTACATGCCTCGCATGCTATTGTGAGGCATTCTCTCATATCAAGACCACGGAGTAGTGAAAATGGAGTGTCAGATACTCAAATAAAAGATAGAAAGTATAAAGATTATTTGCTAGAAGAAGCGAGCCAAGTGGCGCATCCTTCATTATTGCTGAACTAGCGACCCAGCCCTGCTTCTTTTGACTTACAAAACATCGAGTTTTTTTTTAAATAAAAATATATAAAACACATAAACCATCCAGATCCCATTTCTTCCCATGGGCGACGAAAAAAGGCGACTAAGGGAATTACTAGAGCTGGGTAGCAGCGTTCTCTATGCATTTTACCACCATATACTGCGATCGACAAACTCGCCTGCCAAGCGTGGCGATTATAGCAAACCCTCTCATTTTTTGAGAGGCATATGTCCAGCAGTGGACTTGTTTCGGCTGTAATGATGATGTTGATGATGATCAATAAATTCTCTCAATAAATACGTTTTTAAATATGCTTCAGTTTAAAAAGATCAATTCCTGAGAACAATTCCTGTGTTACTAGACTACGCTCTTCCATGGCCAGCATAATTACTTAGTCTTGTAACAAAACCTTAGGTACTTAAAATATCAAACCAAAATAAGGATCTTAGTAAGAATATGATTCGAGTGCGATTACCTTGCAGTAATGTGTCTGTATGTGAGTGTGTGTGAGAGAGTGTATTTGAGTGTGTACCTATTACATTATGTACTTAAATTCCTAACTTTGTTTGTTAAATATTGTAAGTCTCGTTGACCTAAAAATTCGGAAAACACTATACGCACTCCATTTCTTCATACTCCGTGTCCACGGCCCATATTTTACGGAATTAGAATCCCATTTATTTAAAGAAGTCTCCATTAGAGCGGCTTACCGGAACCGCCACAATTTATACCTATAATATTAGCATGAGATATAGCTATTAAATTAAATGTTGCTTTGCTCTAAATTCATTGGTATTTAGGCTTTCCGGTCTTTTGTTTTAAATCATTAGTAATTTAAACGGCATTAGTGGATGCCTAATAGGCATTTTGGCTGCTACCTACGTATAGAACTAATGGAAAAACGATGTTTAAATATGTTTAGAACTAATAAAATTGTTCGGCACATCTTTGTCCTCAGAGTCAGTTGGATTACAACATTATTATTTGGCTGTTAGCCTTCGTTCGAACGTAAAAATATCGGGGCGAAAATTTATCGTGCACTACATTTTCTACCCTCGGTGTACTGCCGAGCATTGAGAATTCAACAGATCGCATCTCAATGCATCATAAAAACACACAGTTGGATTTTCCAATATCGGCATCCAAATCCAGTGCACGAAAAAAATGCCGTAAGTTAAACACGGCCGTGGGAACCTGGGATAAATATAGTTTTAAATTTTCATCGATAATAAACAGTCTTAAAGACAATTCGATAACATTATGAAGCTATGTGTAAGCTCTTGTTTAACAAGTAATATTGTTATTGCACATCATTTTCTTAATTAGCGTGTACGGAACACAGAACTAAATTACAGTTCGTGTTTACAAAACGTTTTTATTAGAACATAATTGTTCCGACGACGGCCTGTTACGACTACAGTGAAATAATAATTATAGTAAGCACACATTATTTTGTCTTTTTCTGTCGTATTACGACCTCTTCACTTCACAACAGACAATGGACTAAGGAGCCGAGAGGTTGCGTAAGAATTGTCTATGGTCTTATGAGATTTTAAACGTGAAACATTAGACGAAAGTTGAACAGTTCTTTTTTTTTTTCTTTTCAGCCATTACAGTACTTATGCAAATAGTTTGCAATACAGTTTTTACTCAATCTTGAAAGTTTTTTTATGTAAGTTTGGAGAGGCGGTTAGAAATCTGTGTAATTTGTGTTAGTTTTTTCCTTAATAGAACGAATGGTTGTAAAAACTTAGTTTCTCTATTGATTGTTCTTTAATTCATTTATTTTCTGTGACAGAGTTTGTCAAGCTGTTTTATTCAGAAGGAACATAGGAGCACACTTCAGGTAACATATAGTTTATTTTTGGAATGAAGTTCCTAATCGCACGTTTACTGTGCACACTTGGAGAATGAGAATCTGACAGAAAAAGTTTAAATTTTATGTCGATCTAGCTATAGTGCCCAAAAGCGAAAAGGAACTTCGTACCAACGCGATGTCTCACGAAACCTTCCACTTTTTATAGACATGTGCTAAATGCTTCTGATAGAATAGCTAGTCTACACCGTGAACGCCACACCTCAGTCATGTTAAGACATATATAAACATAATCATAGGGCATATTATAGTGACCTTATTGGTAATGTTCTTCAAAAAGGTCAGATGAGTCGTACTTGCAACAGGCATGTGTGTCTGCACCACTCCATTTCTTCCCGTGGGTGTCGAAAAAGGCGACTAAGGGACTTAATAGAGAATAGGCACCAGCGTTCTCTATGCATTTTACAACCATACAGGGATCGCCGACCCGCCTGCAAAGTGTGGCGATGATGGCAAACACTTTGGCGGAGGTCTATGTCCAGCAGTGGACGTCTTACGGCTGAAACGATTTTTAACCAACTTCAAAAAGGAGGAGGTTCTCAATTCGGATGTTTATATGTTTTTTTTTAATGTATGTTCGGCCATAACTTCGTCATATACTGGGTGACGTTTTTTAGCGTCTTGAAAAAAAATGGGGGTAATAAGTGAACGGAATAGAAGCTTTTGGCATAGAAATTTTAATTATTTTTATTTTTGAATAACATGTAATTAAATTGATCTAGTAATAAATACTACACATTTAAAGTAACATTTTCATACTAGAACAACAAAAACAGAAATTTGGAAAAAAAACAAAAAAATAATAATTAAAATCTATCGAAACTCAAATCATACGCACCCTACTCAATGCGCGGCATGTATCATTGATTTCGGAATGCGGTCCTACCCTTTGAAGCCTGGCATAGGCGGCCTCATTGATCTTTCGTAGGCGCACGAGCCGCACACGCATCCCTGTCCACCCGCGTCCCGCGCTCCTTTAGTCACCTACGATGAATCTGAAGGCCTTCCTGCCTTCTATTCTAGTTACACAACACACCATATGAAGGTCGAGACGGTAAAAAATGTCATCCGGTATAGACGGATTTGCAAAATTCTTTTTTTGTTCGAAAGGGATTTATTCCGAAATGGTCCCATATAATTTTCATATAGATCTGATGATGAGTTCGGGAGACAGACACCGGAACTCTTTAAAAAATGACAGCAAATCAACCGCGATTTCTGCTATCGCATAAATATCTATTGTTTGTTTGGAATTAGTGCAGGGTGAATACCACAACTAAAAATTTAAAAATAAAAAACTTTTTTCCAAATAAAAATAACCGACTTCCTTAAAAACACTACAAAGTGAAAAATAACTTTAATTTCGGAAGTCGGTGGCAAAAAAACCATAAATACAGATCCTAAGACACCGACTTCCGAAATTAAAGTTATTTTTCACTTTGTAGTGTTTTTAAGGAAGTCGGTTTTTTTTTTGTAAAAAAGTTTTTATGGTGAATAAATATCCATCATCATTCATCATTCTGCTGCCCTTATTCCAATTTATTAGGGGTTGGCCCAACATGTTTTTTTCTTCCACACTTCTCTATTAGTCGTTCATCTCAGTAGTTCTAATATCCTCTTCCATAATGTAATTCAATTCGCACAACCCTACGCCCAAATGATTAGTAACAATATTTTACAATATAAAGGCCAGACCACACGCAATCATAAATTAGAATCAGCAATAAAATAAGGTTACATCGGGCAGTTCCGTAAAACTTTCATTAAGTGACTACACCATGGCCCATGCTGCTCATGGTATCCCATAGAAATGGCGGTGCAATTATTCGTAGGTACAGTACAAATTACATATTTAATTACAATCTAACATCTAGCGAAACAATGAAAGTTCAGGAGAATTGCTAATTGGCCGTGATTATGTGCGAAGAGTTAGGACGACTGGATGTGGCCATACTTAAGATTTTTAGTTTCGTTAAACTCATTCCTACATTTGTTTTTTTTGAGAAGTGTTATTACATCCTTCTTTTTATTTCCTGAGGCGGCGATGAGCTAAGCAAACTATAACATGGCTATACAGGGTCAAATCAAATTAGCTGGCAAGCAAACTCGATTCAATTTATAATATAATATAATATTCCACAACTATCACACAACGCCATCTAGTCCCAAGCTAAGCAGAGCTTGTGTTATGGGTACTAGCCAACTGATAAACATACTTATATATTTCTAAATACATACATATTATAGATAAATTACACCCAGAAACAGAACAAATGATCGTGCTCATCACACAAACATTTGTCCTGGGTGGGAATCGAACCCACGACCTCCAGCATAGCAATCAGGGTCGCTAACCACTAGACCAACAGGCCTGTCATATCACTACGTATTCTCTTAAACCACACTGTTACCTTATCACATCATTTTTAGGCCCTTTTTTGGGTGGGATATCATATCAAATGACATCTCCCGCTCTGGGCGGAGCAGAAGGGCGTGTAAGACTTTTACTGACTAAAACCCAACCGTGTTCCTTTATTTGCCAGTGCCAACTCTTTCGAACAATTCCGCAACCCTGGCAGGCATCGGTCCTCGCGGACCTCTTCAATTTATGCTGACATTTTTTGAGGCGCGCGTGAACACATTGCCGTCGACCCGGGCCTGGTCCATACCGGCCGATAAATTGCCCTTTGCTCGCCATCCGCAAGCCCGCGCCTACGGTGGCCGGGAGTCCGCAATGGACTTCCGACGACCGGGGTGTCTCTTCCTGCGGCGGCTAGGGACGTGAGGGTGCAGAGACTGCCTCGCCCTCATGGACTACGTCTCCTCCTTCGCGAGCATTACTGCTTCGCAGGAGTATGTGACGGCTTCCCATGCCCTCTCGCTGGCTCATGGCCTGTAACAGGGCCGGATACGAGAGGTCGCCGCCGCCGATCCCCTCCACGAGGACACGGCCGTGCTCCACCCAGGCAAGGCAGACCTCTACCGTATGCTCACTGTGTCTTCCAGGCGACCCACACAGTATCATTCTTAGGCCTATCATTCATAGTCACACCACACATGCTTCGCAAGGAACGCATTTCCACAGCATATGTTCGAATTTCACACAAGAATAATTGAATAGAATCCAACAAAGTATTGTACTTCTTTTACAAAGTCCCAGATTTATTCAAATCATTTAAGTTAAATTTAGTACAGTGTATTCTGTGTTAGGACACTTTTGAAATGATTAAGCGACAAAAGACAAGCGATGGCTTTATAGGTCAACCCGAACAGCGACATTCATTAGATCTATTTTTTTACGTCTTGTTCGTAATAAGACTTCCTGTCTTGTACTTCTTCTAGAGCTCGGAACCAATTTATGTTGCTCATTAACCGAACTTCCTTTTATACTATAGTCCGTTTGTTGCAATTTCATATTTTTATTGGAATAATGGTCTACTGGGGTTTCTTTGAAACTTGTCCAAATACAATTCATAATAGGCGTGCATGTACGGCAGAAAACTTGAAGAAAACATCTTATTTCACGTTGCAAATGTGAGTAGGTTTTTATTTTAAAGGATTTCAAACTACATAATTTCGCTATTTATGAGACAAATAGCAACTGGTGATACTAATATTTCTTTCGTCTTTTTAAACGCCATCCATATTTTCTTTAAGTTAGATGAGCCGCCAATTTGAATTATGACACTTATTTATGACGACAACTCGACCTGAAATCTCTGCGTTGTGTACCAAATAAAACTACCTACAAACTATAGTTGCTAGTAGGCAACAGTGTTTGCTCGTAGCACCCTTGTTACCCAATTTCAGCTGCATGCAGTGTATATTTGTTCGCCAGAGTAGGTGTAACTTGTTGTACACTGCGAGCACACAGACTGTTCAAAGTTACAGAATCACTTCGAGCCTGCAATCAACACTTGTATCGTTGCCAAGTTATTCTGCACTGAAGTGTAGCAAAATCTTGGGAACAGCCACTGAAAGATGTTTTAGTGTAATAATTTTAGTGTCTGGTTGTGAAAGGCTGCCATTTTGCCACAGTGAAATGATAATAGTTTTGGACTTTTATATTTTCTTTTTGAGGAAAGCTGATGGGAAGATTTAACAAACGCCAAGTTTTAAAAACATCATCGTCGGTTGCTTTAGGGCGCACATTTTAGTTATCAACTATGTTTCTTAGAATAGCCAGGTTCAATGGTAGCGCCTTTAGAATTTCAGAGGACTTAGGTCCTCTGAAACCTGAAACTACGAGACGCTTTGAAAGTGTTAAAGTGTTTGTCACTTGTCTAGACAACTGACAATCACTTTCAAAGCGTCTCGTATTTCTACAACTACTTTTAAAACAATTGTCAGTCCCATACCTTCCTTAGTCTGACCTTTTTGACATTTCCTTCATCGTTATCTCTTCTTTTTTTTCTGGATGGGAAATCATCAAATGATTTCTCCCGCTCTGGGCGGAGCGGGAGGGCGTGTCAGACTTTTACTGACTAAAACCCACCCGTGTTCCTTCAGTTGCTTATGTGCCAGGGTAACGGTATCTCTTTCGAACAATCTCGCAACCCTGGCAGATCGTTATCTCTGACAGAATCACAGTTTGTCTATGGCCCTCAGCTCCGGTCAGTGACTGTTAACACAAAAATATCAGTAGGCTTGTGAAAATATTAATTTTCCAATATTATAAAATAAAACGGACTCAGAAAACGCTTATTATTTCTTATTGGAAAACGAATGATTTATCAATCCACATTTTATTAAAGTTTTTTTGTTAATATTCTTAGAAACCTTTCTTACAGATTTCAGATTATCAGATTTACAGCAGATAAGTTACCACTTCCAGCCTCCATATATCTGCTACCCAGTTATCGTGTTCAGCGTCTGCTTGTAAGCGGCGCGTGCTCGCTATCGGCACATCGGCGCCGGCGCAGCGCAGAAAGCGGAGCTCGCTCGTAACTTGATACATTGAGGCTCATATGTTGCCGCTATTGGGGAGATGAGAGCATTCTTGATTTAGGGATTTTTAGGGAGGATAAGGAAGATGGTGGGCTGAACTGGACTTTTAAAAAAGATTGAACTTTGGTAGCTCTGAACAGAGGGAGGTGGTACAATGATTAAATAATAACCACACTCGCCGCTCACCGCTTCTCACTTGGATGTCTGTAGTCAAAAATGAACTGAAGCAAGCCCAAGTGAATGACTCGACGACCCAGAACCGAAACAGCTGGCGAAGAATGACGAGGAGAGCCGACCTCAGATGAAATAGGATAAGGCTAGGCAAAGAGAGGGAGAGAGAGAGAGAGAGAATGATTAAATAATAATATCTAGCCTTTCCAACTATGCTGGGATCGGATCCCAGTCTAACCGGATGCAGCTAAATACGAGTGTTTTACATAGAGCGGTAATACGTACTGTCAAAGATTCACGAATGATAACCGGGACCAACGGCTTAACGTGCTTTCCAAGGCACGGAGGGTTCTCAATATGTACCTAATGGATGGTCACCCATCCACAAATCAACCGCGGTAAGCGTATGTAGAATTTTGATATTTTTTTCAGTGCCAGCCTTGAGCATGAATGCGCGTGCGCACGCCATTTCCATCAACTAATTAAAGCATCCGCAACACTATTCATAAACGCAATGCTTTCTCTAAGACAATCACCATCCATTCAAATCTCTACCTTAAACCGTACATTTAGGGTTGAAAGTAAACTAATGGGAGGTTATAAAGATTGAATTGAGATTTAAGGAAGTAAAGATTAAGATGTCACGAGTCTTCTATTTGTTTCTCTTACTTAGATCGTGTATTTATGCGATGGAGGTAAAAGATAGACGTTTAATGTTTTTTTTTAAACCGTTTTCACGATGTTTTTTGAACGGTTTAGACGTTACAGTGACGTAATCAATAATGGGACATTGTTCTAGGGGTGTGCGTAAAAAAAAAATTTGAAAGCAATATGCAATTCAGTAGGTCACTCAGTTTTCATATTAACTTCTTTCGAATTAATTATAGACCAGTGTAAGTAAAATCCATTAAGATCTACTGTCAGTTCTTGTGATACTAGGATCTCCAATTCAAATTTGATATTATGAAGATTTTTAGAAAACCTGTGTAGGTATGTTTTCTAAAAATCTTCATTCAAGAACAAATATACGGGATGGCTCCTATCGACCTGTTATTTTATCATTTTAGTACATGATTGTGAACCCCACTGCATTGAATTTTTTGTCGGCTAAGTATAAAAAAATATATTTTATGTAATAAAGTAAGTGTACTTTTTCTAAACAGTTTCCTTGTTTCCTTAACTTTTTACTCAAAACGTGCTTATGTCCATTCACCCAGAAACAAATTAATTTCTTATTTATAAGTGACGATTCGCCTTTTTTTTTATAAACTACCAAATATTTCTACGCTAGGTGGTCTAGAAGTTCTAGACTAGAACCATATGTTGAATTCGCAGTGACACGACAGTTTCGCATCGATTTCCCTGCGATCCTATATGTATGTATAACCTTTTTGCAAATATACGTATGTATGTCAATATATTGAATACAAGCTCCTGCATGTCATAAAGATTTTTCGCACACAAAAAATCTCATGTATTTTTGTTTTTGTTTGAATGTCAAAAGCGGCCCAGTTTACCCGCTTATTACGGTTGCCGTCAGTCCCCGACTTCCCCGTTGGAGTGACAGGCAGTCGACCTAAAGTCTGCTAATGACATGTGTCGGCTGATACGCTGGTAAGGGAAATATAAACCTTTGTCGACGTTGGCAACAGACTGTATTGTATATTTTTGAGAGGTAATGAGGCAGGGTAATATTTTTTTGGGTAACAAAAGTAAATGCTGTATGAATTATCGTTATAAGGTATAATAATCCGTATTTCATTTATAATCTAAGGTTGTTAAGAAGTGAAAAAACAAATATTATTTAATTTAGTACCTAGTTTGAACTGCACCCTAATTGCGAAACGCACAATTTATCAGAATCTTAATGGGATTGAAGATTATTTGTAAACCATTACGTCATTTGTTCGAATAAATTCGGGCTCAGCAACGTAAATAACGCAATGAATGTTGTTTAACTACGAATATTAAACCAATTCCTACCGATAAAAAGTTCCGCAATTACCCCTCTGGTTGTTGTGAACATGGATAGAACCATTATCATCATCATCAGTTCAGCCTAAAGACGTCCACTGCTGGACATAGGCCTCTCCCCCAGTCACCGCCACTTCGACCGATTCTGAGCTTCTCGCATCCAGCGGATTCCTGCGGCCTTTACCAGTTCATCGGTCTATCTTTTGGGAGGCCTGCAAATGCTTTGACGTCGCCACTCCAAAACCTTTCGGCCCCATCGGCCATCTGTTCTGCAAGCAATGTACCCTGCCCACTGCCATTTTAGTTTAGCAGTTTTTTGGGCTATGTCGGTTACCTTGATTCTCTTAAGGATCTCTTCATTTTTGATTCGATCCAAGCATAGCTTTTTCCATTGCCCCTTACAAACTGAGAAGATACAAATTAGTTTGAATGTTAACAAGAACCTTAACCGCAGTATCAAATTTATCCTTTTTAGGGTTCCGTAGCCAAATGGCAAAAAACGGAACCCTTATGGATTCGTCATGTCTGTCTGTCTGTCCGTCCGTATGTCACAGCCAGTTTTTTCCGAAACTATAAGAGCTATGCTGTTGAAACTTGGTAAGTAGATGTATTCTGTGAACCGCATTAAGATTTTCACACAAAAATTGAAAAAAACAATAATATTTGGGGTTCCTCATACATAGAACGGAAACTCAAAAAAAAAAAACATTAAACCCATATGTGTGGGGTATCTATGGATAGGTCTTCAAAAATGATAGTGAGGTTTTTAATATCATTTTTTTTTAAACTGAATAGTTTGCGCGAGAGACACTTCCAAAGTGGTAAAATGTGTGTCCTCCCCGTTTAACTTCTAAAATAACTAATAAGAGAATGATAAAAAAAATTATGATGTACATTACCATATAAACTTCCACCTAAAATTGGTTTGAACGAGATCTAGTGAGTAGTTTTTTTTAATACGTCATAAATCGTAAACCGCAATTTACCTTTCATTCAAACAACTCAAATTAAAAAAAAAATATTAAAAAAATAATAATTTCATACATAAACCTTATGCATAAACCGTGAATACCTACAGGTTTGTATGAAACCCTCGGTGCGCGAGTCCGACTCGCACTTGGCCGGTTTTTTCTATATTTACGTTGATAATAAAGAAGTGAAGTTTCTTGCCCGTTCTCCATATGAACCTATTCCGCTTTGTATAGGCCTACTATCTTTATTTTACTTATTGACCGACCCCTGGATAGTGAAAAAGACAAGTGGCTAAAATAGTTTATCTCTACACAGTATAAAACAAAGTTGTTTCCCGGGTCTGTACGCTTAGATCTTAACTACGCAATGGACTTTAATGCAGTTTTCATTAACAAACAGAGTGATTTGGGATCTATAATATGTATGTATTTAGAAATGTTTAAGTATGTTTATCAATTGTCTGGTTGCCATAGTACAGGCTCTGCCTAGTTTGGGATCAGATAACGGTGTGTTGGTTGTGCTAAGATATTTTTTTTATTTTTTTTTATTCAAGAAGATATTTTGATAAAGGCAAAACCTATTTTATAAGTGCTGTGAGCTTGAGTTTTGTGTTGGAATTAGGAAAAGCATACATCGAAATATTCGTACTTACTTTAGGACTCCATCTTATTTAACTATCGCTTTTTTTTGGGAAATCATCAATGACGTCTCTCGCTTTGGGCGGTACGGGAGGGCGTGTCAGACCTTTACTGCCTAAAACCCACCCGTGTTCGTTCAGTTGCCCGTGTTAAGGCCACGGTAATCTTTCAAAAAAATCCGCAACTCTGACAGGCATCGGTCCTAGCAGACCCCTTCAATTTTTGCTGACATATCTAGAGGCCACAGATTAAGTTCCTAAATACATGATTTAATTTAAGTAGGTACACAAAATAGCAAAGCAGACATATTTAAAGCCGAAAGCGCCAACAACCGCGCCGTACATTAACTAACATAACATTTAATGTAATAATAAAGGCAGGACAGGCATATTAATATGGCGGTCGTTAGATGCCATATCCTCGTTCTGCGAGTAATGTCACAGATGTGGAAGTAAATGAAGTACTATTAACACACTTATCGTGACCTAGAATCTAGCTTAACAAATTGAGGAGATGTGAAGGGATGATGGCTGTGACGATAAATTCGTCAGTGCTATATTTTATGGGTTTAGTTTGGGAATAGTGAATGAACTACTAATTGTA
This sequence comes from Aporophyla nigra, assembly GCA_947507805.1. Classification (NCBI taxonomy): domain Eukaryota; kingdom Metazoa; phylum Arthropoda; class Insecta; order Lepidoptera; family Noctuidae; genus Aporophyla; species Aporophyla nigra. The sequence goes on along the minus strand of OX382307.1, from coordinate 19,210,929 downwards.
GGGTAGTCAACGCTGGAAAGAATTGTGGCTTAGTAATAACAGCCACATGGGATTGGTCAGGTTGAGCTACTCTTGACGCGGTTGGTTCGTTGATAGGTGACCATCTTAACATACCAAGACTGTCCCTCGGAAAGCACGTTAAGCAGTTGGTCCTGACTGTCATTCTTAAGCCAGTCGTGACAGGTCCTCAGAAGCTCAAAAGTCTAACAGCCAGTCCTTTTTTTATAAGTACCTACCATATGTACATACGGTATGCATTTAGTAAAAAGCTTTTATTTTTGTTTCATGTGGTATCGGACGTAAATGATAGTACCATTTCTTCCCATAGGTGCCGTAAAAGGTGACTAAGGGTCTTACTATAGAATGGGCAGCAGCGTTCTCTATGCATTTTACCACCATACTGCGATCGTCAATCCACCTGCCTAAAATGGCAAATATGGCAAGCCCTCTCAGTGTTTTGCCTCCCGACCTGTGTCCAGCAGTGGACGTCTTCAGCCGAACGAATGAATGATAAATTTGACTTTACAGACAAACATTTCAATTTTATTCATTATATAAACGCCTGTTCACGCATACATTGTAACTTACAACTCCATCTACTACTTATTCTGTGGCCAACGTTAATGAACAAGATGTGTTTTACCTTAGCATTTGTCACAGAACATGTGTATAATTTAGGGATGATTTTATAATGGAATGCGGTATTCACGAGGAATGCGACGCGGTACGGGGCCTGGAGCTAGTTATGTGGATACTATGTAGTATCTTAGTAAGGTTAGTGAGCTGTTTTAGTTGGTTACTACGCGATTAAAGAGCGGTTAGCGGGCTAGTCATTTGAAGCGTGGGATTCGTCGTTTTGAGGATGTTAATCAGGCGATTAAGGTTGTTATTTAAATAGCTGTTGCAGTAGTTAAGAATAGTCGGTAGCTTCATGCTGGAAAGTGTGGCAACCGGTCTAAAGTTAAATTATTGACAGGTACGAGTACTATGGCATTTCACTACGTGAAATACTGATATCTATCATACTCAAATGACAGCTGAATGTAGGTATCGGTCGATTAGGTTAAGCTTCACTTGCTTTGTTTTTTTCCGTGGATGTGTGACCACCTTTACATCCCAAGACCGTGCTTTGGTAAGCACGTTCCGACGTTCAATCGTAATGCTTTGACAATCGTCGTCTGGTAACCAGCTCTACCAAGGAGTATCGTATAACCAAATAACTAGGTTGTGGAGGGCAGATGGAGTTTGTTGCCTGAACAATGAAACGCCCGAGACGGCAGCGCGCCGTGTTCCGAGCGCGCGTCTTTAGAGGAACTGCGGCTGTGTGTTGTCGCCGAGGGTGACGGGGCTCGCATGAATTCATGTGGGTCAAAACCTAGCCGGGAGAGCGTAACGAAATGCGCAAGCACTCCAGCACCCCGGCTGAAGGTAGCAGCAGAACACCGTGTGGTTTTAGTCAGTAGAAGTCTGACAGACCCCTCCACCCGCCCCAGGGTGGAGGAAACCCACGATGATGTCCACACGAAAAAAAAATTGTTGTGGAGGTCAGATAGGCAGTCGCTGAATGTAAAATACTGGTATTCAGCTGCATCAGATTTTACTGAACGCCGACCCCAACATAGTTGGGAAAAGGCTATACAGATGATTCAAGGATCATAATCATGACAATACCGGTAGTCCATTCAAAGTTATTTAAGCTTTGACATTAAATCACTGTCAACATCACAGTGATCTTTATGTTCATTCTGATAAGGTTGCTATTCGGCTGCTGCTATCGACAAGTCTATCAAACACACACAGTAAGTTTATAATAGTTACACTAACGTTACTATTAGGTTAATCTGTCAGAGGTATTATACCTGTGAACCGACTGTACAGATTGCAGGGCAAAGGCCTCTTCTCATACAGAGAAGGCACAGGCATTGACCACACGTCTTCAAGACCTTGATTAGCAGTCTTCTTCTTAGCGTGTCGATAGCAATCTAAATAGAGTTAGCCCAGAATTTGGCTACGAGCTTAGCATTTTCAGTAGGCTCCATCAACTCCTGTGGCGTGCAAACACCAGGACATGCTGGACAAGATATCAAGTGCCTCATCGTTTGTGGGACAGCACCACAGTTACACTCCAGGGCTGAGACGTCTATGAATCTCCACCTATACAGGTTTTCTTTACTCGGGCCTACCTGAGTCCGGAATCTATGACTTCGTAAATGTATAGAGAACGCTTCTGCCCATTCTCTAGTAACTCCCATAATCGCCTTCTAAGATGGTGCTAGTCTTTACGTCCGACAACACACGGAACCAGAAAGTACTTACTTTATAGAATTTTTAATACTTTCTACTTTCCTGGAAGATGTCTTGGCCCTGCAGTGCGACAGAACTGTAAAGGTTGTCTACAAAAGACAACTACATGTAGTACAGGCTGACAATAAAATAACTTTAATTACTATCGAACATTCGAACGTTTTTAGAATAAGTTTTCAAATTAATTAGAATAGGTGTTTGTTTCGAAAACACAGAGGATTATGAGAGGCACCTTGCTGTGAATATGAAAACATGGAATAAACCTAAATAACTTTAATGCCATCGGTGTAATAATTCCACTGCGTCCTGCCCCCTCAAAAATACATCACACAAGAATTAATAGATTATAATATGTACATAAAAGCTAAACGAAAAAAGAAACTTTCTAAGGTGATACAAATAACTCCATCGACGAGGGGTTGCATATTTTAAAGCCATTCTCGCTCGACAGTGTCCACTGAACCAGCAAAAGCCATCCGCATTTAAGTGGAAAGTCCGTCAGAAAAAAAGAAAAATGACCGTCGTTCGTCCAAGTCATGTATGCTTACCACAACATCATACAGTTCGTAAATAGATCGTTTTAATTTGATCAGTAGTGACTGTGTTTATCTACATTGAGACAACCATCTGCATTATCATTCATGATTATCTGACCTCACCTGTCCCAATTTATTTGGGACTGGCGCATTTTCTTCCATGCTTCTCTATTTGTCGTCATCACGGTTGTCAACCTCTTTCTACCCATACCATCCCTTAAACAGTCCATCTATGGTTATATTGTCTTCTCCATACTCTTATAGCCATCCACATTCATACCTACTCATAACTTTCTTCTCGATTGAGTCTATATTATTTTTACTAGTGGTCACTGCAGAATATAATATTTTTATGTAATAATGCAAAAGAAAGTCTATATTTTTTTTATGTGTGTGTCAGCTCCGACGCTCGACTGCAGTTTACTTCTTACGAACGATTATAAAATATATAGATTACTAAATATAATATAATGCATAACGTAACGGAGAAAGTTTGATTTTATACATATCCACATAAATATTTATACTCCTTTTTCATGCTCCCATGAAAATTGGTTTAAACTCTTGGAGTAAACTCCAAAAACATAACTTACACAGACATACATATTATTTGCCATTAATTTCTATAATTTTACTGAATGTCAAACAATATGTCAAAAATGTCGGTCGTTTTTCGACCAGTGGGCGACCACCAATATAAAATTTAATAAATACCTCTCTGTTACACTGTTCCTCTCATAATTCATTAACAAAACAGAAAATTACGTTATTGACCCAATTTCCATTTAATCACTTAATGCGACAATGTGTCAACCCACAGCGTTCATACTATGATTGATGCGTGCCAGCTCTTGGCAATACCCGTCCGAGCCATGTAATGGAGACTCCAATTATACCCATATACGTTACTGAAACCAGTTGGAAATCAATGGCAATATGGCTTCCCATTACCATCTGGGTGAAACTGGCTTTAAAAAATACGAGAGGAAAACTGAGTTTTTTTGCTGTAATTAATAATTATTGGTGATTTATTGGTGCGACTGTGAGATTGGGTCAAATTGATAATTATTTAATCATTTGGTTGAAAATTAATATCAGAAAAGCTTTTATTCAAGCAGGTACGTTTATAATTAAATACAAAATTGAACAAAGGGTAACAATTTATGAAAGCCCGTGATTTCGATTCAATGAAATGGCATAAATCATGTACGAAATTAATTCACTGTTTTGCATGTGGGTAAGTAAGTAAATGCGCAATATATTTTCAAAAGTAATTTGTGGATCGTATAAATGGATAAAATAGGGTCATTACGACCTAATATGTTTAGAACATTGAACATTTTATGGCTTTAAAAACGGTCATTTCTAAAAACAAAACCATGACCTGTGCAAATCCAATAACACCAAACGTAAATCGATTTGTACCTACATAATAAATATTTTCAGCACTTTTTCAAATAAAGTTAAAAAAAAGTGTAATAAGTAGTCAAATAGAGTGTGTAAATAAAGTTTACGATAAAGTTTTCCCATAAACTTTATTTCTTAACCTTCTATGCTCAAAACAGCTTTCTCAGCTTCAAAGTAGTCTAAAATAAACCAGACAATACGAAAATACTAACTTAGCTGTTCCAATAGTACATTATTTCCAACTAAATTGACCTTGACAGCCTCCTTAACAAATAAAACCCAGGATTTGTGGTTTATTCCGACTATAAAAGGAGGGATCGACCTTTTTGGCACTTCGAATTGCCTGGAATTAGGCGTAGGCGTTTCTTTTGAACTGAGGTCTTCGCAATCGTAAATATATTTCTAGGTAACTCTGAAAAGAGGTGAATCTATTGTAATCTGAAAACTTATTTATACTTACTTTTGTAGGCTCTGACATTTTGGCCCAGCAATAAGTCAAGTCAAGCTGGGTAATTCAGTAAGATGGATGGTAGGTACAAACTTTAAATTACCTGGATTTACTGTGGGTCGCCTAAAAAGAAATGGCGGTGTGCTTTGAGCCTAAAGGCGCTCTCTCACCGGGAGCATTCGTCTGTAGGTAATGTAGCCTCATCCTGACCTAGTCGTATTACTTCTACCTATCTTAATATATATAAATTATTCTATATGTCACTGAACTCTTCCTAAACGGAGAAAACAACGTCTGTCCGATCAGCTAGTTTCACTTATATAGGTATGTATTGACCTCTCTTGATGGTTCCAATTATCTTTCTACACTACCTAGCAGTTGACGGTCTGTGCAGCCTCCTTACGAAGTCCTAGCCGTTACCGTGGCATCTAAGAGTGTTACACAGGAGGATAATCCGGGTAAAGGAGCGCCTTAAAGGAAAACTGCAAAGTAACCCTCGAAATTCGAATGCTTTTACAATTTACACAATTTTCAGGTTAGTGTCTGGCTATTTAAAGTTTAAAAAAAAAGTTTTTTTTTTTTTATTTCGGAACAATAACACAGGACAAGTTTGACAAGTAAAACGATGGTAGCTGCAAAAGTATAAACTGTAGCGCAGTTAACAACGCCCTTCTCCAGATACAGAATGGAATGATGTTCCGTGCGAAAAATTCTTAATAATTTAGATTTATATAATTATTATAGAAACAAAAAAAAAATAAGTCTAATATACAAAATAAAAGTACAAAACGTGAAACGTGATGAACAAAATATGATTACCGTAACAAATATGTGTTTACAGAATAATAATCATTAAAATTTTCAATACAACCATCTACGCAGATTATATGCAAATTGCATAATCATTTGCGGGGTACCATTCTACTCAATAGAGAACACAGGTTTATTATAATACATGATCATGAAATTAAAATACTGTTCATAAAAGAAAACTAAGATCTTACACTCATCAGAGTTTCCAATGACACGACAACATTCAAATTGTACAAGTTAATCAAACACAACTTTGTATCGAACTACTCAAGTTTATAACTTTCCCATATTGGCGATAACTGTGATTACTATAATAAGCTTACCTATAGTAAAATAATAAATACGAAAGTTATATTGTTAATTAAAGTGTAAGTGACTAAAGTTTGATGGAGAAAGCTGAATAAAATGGAAAAGTATAAGATGCGAGCTATTAACTTGATTGCTTGGAAATAAAGTGTTGCGCTTAAAGTAAATAATGGCAAGTTTGTGTCGACTCATCACGTAAAAGTAGATACTAATAGTCTATGATTTTAAGAAACATTTCCTTATATGGCTTTTAAAATTGGTTATAATCACGACAAACCTTTTTTGGTGCTGTGGTTTAATGCCAATTTCACTAATGAAAGTGAACGCGTTCAGAACGTCTAACTTGCGTTCAAGAGCTGTCAGGAGGATGGAGGAGGAGTGCCCATATTCCTCAACAAAATTGGAACCGATATCTCTTGAACGAGACAATCACGCTCAGTTTAATTGGTGAAATCCGCCCTGACATGGATTGGCAGAGAGTCCTAAAATTGTAAATGGAAGTGATGTGTTTCTTGACTTAGTTTGAATGTCTTTTTTTCTTTTCTCGTATCACCACTTACTGTTTATGAGAACAGAGAGCATAATAAGCTTAGATTCTGCCACGTTAATTATAAAGGTACTTTTTCATTCCAGTTGTACGCTGTCAGTAAGTAATCCTAACCATGATTCCTTGCTATAGACCAAGAAAATACACACAACATAACATCGCGCCTGCATTTCTCAAAGGATTGGGCAGAGTTGTATCTAAGTAGGTATACACACGTCACACACACACAGACGCACATACACCACACACACACAGACACACACATACACATTTAGCCAGTTATATGTCATAGAGGGCAAGCCTATGGCCATCATGGCACAAATCCGGACTCCGAGCTACCACTTAAAAATAACTGATGCAATAAATTGCTGATGAAAAAACCCTTTGCCCGACTTGGGAATCGAATCCAGGACTAGACCAACGAGGCTGACACGACTCTCATTGAACAATTTTTAAGAAAATTTCATAGAAATTGTTCGATTACAGTCGCATAGCGCTGTTGTGTAGGACCTGCCTAAAGAAGCCTGAACGTAAAAATTAATAGTTTAAAAAAAACTAAAAAAAAGCGTGGGTTGCCTGATATCAATAAAAAAATACCTTAAAAAGCACCCCACGCTTTTTTTTCCATTATTTTGTACTTTTAGTTAGTTTGGTTTCAATGGAAGCGTGTTTTTTAGTTTTTTCAAACTATTATTTATTTTCTATTTTTTAGGGTGTTTCGAATTTTGAGACGTATGTCAGCGTAGTTTGTGAGGTATGTCAGCGTAGTTTTCGAAGACAGTTTTTTTTGCTGTCCTGGTAACCCTGGCAATGATAATGGCACAAATTAGTTTGTGACGTATGTCAGCGTAGTTTTCGAAGACAGTTTTTTTGCTGTCCTGGTAACCCTGGCAAGGATAATGGCACAAATTTATGAAATTATTGCATTGTCATCGGTCCTTGACAGGTGTGCAAAGTTTGAATGAAATCTGGTCGTTAAAAGTGGGTCAAAATCGCGCTATAAGGAGTCGGTTACAAACAAACATACAAGTGAAGCTAATATAAAGCGTGTAAAAACCCTTTGCCCGACTTGGGAATCGAATCCAGGACTAGACCAACGAGGCTGACACGACTCTCGTTGAACAATTTTTAAGAAAATTTCATAGAAATTGTTCGACTACAGTCGCATAGCGCTGTTGTGTAGGACCTGCCTAAAGAAGCCTGAACGTAAAATAAATGGTAAGTAATTATGAAACTTACGCTATCAGTTAACGAGCCCAAAAGTACTCGTCTGCCTAGCTCCTAGTACGCCAAGCGTGACAGTCTACGGTCAGTATTTAACCACAAAACTGGATAACACAACTCATGTAATATTCATTGGAATCGTCTCACTTTCTTTGTTTCCTTTCCTAACATTTTCGCCGGAGTACGGCGCTCGCTCGTGAATTCTCCCGCCAATAGAATTGCACGCTTATAATTCTAAGATATTTTTAGTGCTAAGCCACGACTAGTGTTTTCCCGTAACTAGTAAATAAAAGAAAAAATGGTTTCACGTGATTGTGGAGCGGTCGCTATGTGAGATTGTCGTGAGTGAATCTGAGCTCTGTTTGAAAGGAAGTTGCTATTTTTAATTTGATATAGCTGGATTTAAATATGGCACATCGAATTCTTCAAAAATTTCATTTCGATTCAGCTCGTCCCTTGCTGCCCTCCTTTAACGATGACCTAAGGCGAGATCCATATACCCCATAGCGTAGAATCGCTTAGATTATTACTTATTAAGCCCTGGCTGGAGGCCTTTATTTATTAACGCACTCACAGGCAAATCCAGATGCAGTCGACAAACTCTTAGGTTGATCTGCGAGATGCCATAACAAAAAGAAAAGAAAAAAATAGGATATGCAGCATTGTCGCCTGTCACCGTTAAACAATTAGGTACACGTATACACGTAGTGTAGCATTAGCATAAACAGCCTGTATCTTTCCCATTTCTGGGATATTGGTCTCCCCTCTTCAGAGCGGGTTGTGTCTCGATGAATCCCTTTCTCTATATTGCAGTTTCAGACAGAACTCTGCCAAACCTATGAGACTAAGCAATACAAAACACAAACTTATCAGTAATTTAGGGACCTGTGTGTTTTGTATTTCACATGATTATGAACATCCCTTTTTTGTGGTTGGGAACAGAGGCGGCGTAAGGCGTGGGCGACGTGGGCGACCGCCTACGGCCTCGCGGTCTAAGGGGCCTCGCACCCCGAAGGCTCGCGAACTGCTTCGCCCGCCGTATTATACTTATAAACATTCCTCTTGAATCACTCTATCTATTCATGAAAACCGCAGTAAAATCCGTTGAGAAGTTTAAAATATCTCAGCGTATAAACGCGGGAACCGAATTTGTTTTATTATATACTATGCAAAGAAGATTATCTAGAAATCGAAACCCACGCCATCTAGAGGGACATCCACGCAACATTGATGTCAAACGATACAATGACAACTTAAACCGCCATATATTATGAATTCATCGACCTAACTAAATGAATACACACTATTGTCGTATAATAAACATTTGTTTTGCAAATATAAACGACAATAAATGAGATAAAAACTAAGTTGGACCAAATTACAGATAATTACGAAATTTTATCAAAATTAATTCGATTAGTTAGTTTACCTTTAATATACAGTATTTGGCAATACTAACCTACCACGTTCGTTTTTAATAAATCTAGCCTGGCAATATCGTCACATCCACGGCAAACTTACGAATCTGCAGTTTTGGTAAAATCGATATTATGATGAAAATCTGTTCGTAATGTTTAAAATATTGACAATCCGTTATTCATTACATAAAAAAGTACCATTTTAAAAACCAAAATGTACCATGGTACCTATATACCCGTTAACAAAAACAAGAAATCGTTGTATGTTTACTTTCAAAACGCTCCCCTGTAAAATACATTTTCTGCAGATTCGTAAGTTTGCCGTAGATGTGACGATATTTGCTGGCGTTGCGGTGAATCCTTGCCTCGCCCGCTGGGGATTTTCCATTCTGTTTTCTCCGTCTATGATCGCGCTTCTAAACAAACACATGCACTCATGCAATTGTGCGACGACGTTTGTAATATTTTAATGTATTTCCAACAGATTTCAATGTGATAAGTGTTGCGTTTCATTGTTTGTAAAATTAGAAGTAAATAAAGAACTGTATTGTATTTATTAGAACTGTGCAGTGTCAAAAAAGTGTGTTTTTAAAGAACAAAACGCCGTTATTTTTTAAAACTAAGGTAAGAAATATCGATAAATTTTGTAACTTCTAGAACTTGTTCCATTCCTTCAATTTGCTATGCTGGAATTTGACCTGTCTTTTATTCGTTTATTATTTTAAGTTATAGCAAACGGTGTTTTTAATATTTTAACACGATTCACCTAACTTGAGTCAATTTTATATTTATTCAATGTGGACATGTATAGGATGTTTAAGAGCCATTTCACGTTCTTGCGCGAATATCTAAAATTTTAGTCTAATTTACCATCTTAGTAAATACTCTGGTATTGACGAATACATGTAAAAAATAGATCAATCCTTTGTATTCACAATTTTAGCAACACATTTACAAAAACTTATTTGTTTACTTTGTAGTAATAAATCTCCCACAGCTAGTTTTCTTTAAAATCATTGCAGAGTCAATTAGTAAAAAAAAATAAAGTCTTATGACAAGTTTTACGATTTATTCGCAATTTTATCGCGTTTTTTTTTTCGTTTGAATAAAGCATAATTGAGACTGTAGAATAATTTTATAATTTTGTTTTAATTGTTTTAGTAATGAAGCGTAAGGGTCGTTTACCATTGTGTAAAAAAGGCAAAATAAACATTCTGCAGCCGTAAAATAATTGCGTATTGCCAGAAATCATAGATCCTAGAAAGGCAAGATCAATGCCTTTACGATAAATATTTATTTAACGACGTGTAAGTCATTATTACTTGACAATAATATGTATGGACTTGTTTAATTTTTTTATTTTTATTATATACTTTACATAACATATATTTGTATTTTTTATTAATCTAGAAACCTTTATTAGACTATAAATAAAAGTAAGTATTATCATAAATCTCTAAATGCCGCATTATAATTCTAACGGCTCAAGATTGTTTAGACCGTCTCGACACTCGTGTTACACTGCTTGTATTGTGTATGTGTGGATAGCTACGCACACATACACAAGGCTGCCGTCTTTAACCTAAGCTCGTGCGTTCAAATTTTGTGAAATGGCTCTTAATGATGATGTGTAGTACACATAAAAAAATTGGTAGTTTGTGTATGTACGTACACATTGTGTACGTACATACACAAACTACCATTTTTTTTTAAATATTGTTTACAGATTCAGGCCTACTTATCATGTCAGGCCCAGGCCCCAGTAGAGATAGAGATATCGGGAGAAAATGGGAATCTGGTTCAGCAAAACGAAAAAGAAAAGTTGAACAAGCTGTATCAAATCAGGTTTTAAGCTCAAGTATGATGAAGTTTCTCAAAAAAACTCCTACAGAATCATCTGAATCAATTGCTTCGACTTCCACAAAAAGTATAGACACGTCCGAGACTTTGTCGACTTTGGAAAGCACTCCAGATGCACTGAGTACCGAACTTAAGTCAGAAATACAGGTAGAATCAAACTCTAGCCTATCAGACTCCGAAAATTCTGAAACTCTCCTGTTAAGCAGTACAATTCACGAAGAACAAGTAGGTTCTCCGCCAATTAGAACCGATACCTGTAATGCAGTCATACAACCATTTGTGTGTTCGGATCCGGCGCTGTGGAAATTTCCCATAACGGATTGTCAGCGTCATGATATCGTCCAAAGCGGCCCTACACAGCAGTCAAAAAACAGTGATGAAGAATATCCCAAAGATGAAGATCATAGGCACTTTTCTAATTTTTATTTCACAAGAAAACTAAATAATGGTGAAATTCAACATCGTCGCTGGTTGGTTTATTCTAATTCCCAAAATAAAGTTTTCTGTTTTCCATGCAGACTATTTAGCAATTCACAAACTCAGATGGTTGAGAAAGGGTGCTGTGACTGGAAACACTTAAGCAGTATTTTACAAAGACATGAGAATACCAAAGAACATATGGTATATATGTTCCAATGGATGACATTAGAGAAAGGAATAAAATATGGAAAAACAATAGACCAAGAAAACGAAAGGCTGATTCAAGAATCTCAAAAACATTGGCACAATTTGTTTGAGCGATTAATTGATATAATTAATTTCTTAGCTTCTCATAATCTGGCATTTAGGGGTCATAGAGAATCTCTCAAGACAGAAGACGAAAATTCTGGTAGGAATTCTGGTAACTTTATAGACTTATTTAAATTGATATCTAAATATGATCCTACATTATGGGAGCATTTGAAGCGCATTAACGACAAACAACTTGCACACCACTATCTAAGCCACGATATTCAAAATGAATTGATCACATTGATGTCACAAACAGTTACTAATGAAGTGATACGTAGAGTAAAAGAGGCAAAATATTATTCCATTTTACTTGACTGCACCAGAGATTCCAGTCGAATTGAACAAATGTCAGTGATCTTAAGATTTTGTGATATGTTTACCGGCACAATTGAAGAAAACTTTATTGGATTTCTAGCTGTCACTGAGACGACTGGAGAATATCTAACTAATGCAATACTGGAGGAATTAGAAAAAAATGGACTAGATATTCAAAATTGTCGTGGGCAAGGATACGACAATGGTGCAAATATGGTAGGCGTAAACAGTGGAGTTAAAACTCGAATATTAAATATTAATCCTAGGGCATTTTTTACACCGTGCGGGTGTCATAGTTGGAATCTGCTGTTGGTAGATGCAGCTAATTCTTCCGCGGCAGCAAAAACATTTTTTGGTTTTATTCAGAAAATTTATTTGCTATTTTCAAGATCCAGCAAACGTTGGGAGTTAATCAAAAACAAATTAAAGCTTACCATAAAGCCTTTATCTGACACAAGGTGGGAAAGCAGAATTGAGGCAGTGAAAGCCATATTACTGCAATTTGATGATGTTGCTGAATGCATTGAAAACTTAATAAAGCACACGGAAGACTCAGAAACTCTCAGTGATTGTAATTCAGTTTTGAACGAAATGTTCAGTTTCGAATTTATTATATCATTACATATATGGTATGAGATATTATCGCGTGTTAATATTATAAGCAAATTATGGCAATCTGTACAAGTCCATTTAAGCATTGCTCTTGAACACTTGCGTACTTTTTGTGACTGGATTAAAGGATATCGACTAACTGGGTTTGAACAATGCTTGTCTGATGCCCGTCAATTTATTGACAAAAGCAGTTATGACCTGCCAAAAGTCTTTAAAAATAAAAGAGTAGCCAAAAAGAATAGAATGTTCGATTATGAGAGAAGCGATGAACCTATACAGTCTCCCAAAAGCAGATACGAAATAGATTTTTTTAACACCATGATTGATTCCATACTGAGCAATATGGATTCAAGATTTATATCTTTGAATCAACATTTCGAGAATTTTGGTTTTCTCTATGATATAAGAAAGTTGAAAAATGTTTCAAAAGAGCATATATTAAAAAAATGTCAAGATTTACACACAGTCCTGCTAGTGGGTGAGAGCAGTGACTTCCAACCGTACGAATTATATGAAGAATTAAAAACAATGGTCCTAAATTTACCCGACTTCATTAAAGATGTGAAACAGCTGCTTCAATACCTAACTGAAAATAATTTAAAAGAAATTTACCCAAATATTTATATTGTCATTCGAATTTTGTTAACAGTTCCAGTAAGTACAGCCTCAGCAGAAAGGAGTTTCTCAAAATTAAAACTTATAAAAAATTATTTGAGAAGTACAATGGGTCAGGAAAGACTTTCAGCTTTGGCAGTTTTATCTATTGAGGCAAAGATAGCATCTAATCTGGATTACGACACAGTTATTAAGGAGTTCAGTAAGGCTAAAAGTAGAAAATTTCTGTTTCTTTAATTTGTTACTGTTAGTTGAGGTATTGTGAACTAAATACACTGAAGAAGTTTACGTTTTTATGAATAAAAATTTGAGTACCTAATTTTTTTTTCTCTCTACAAAATCGACTTGCGTCATCCATCAGAGGGCCTCGCAAACTGTATCTTGCCCACATCAAATTTAGGTCTTGCCCCGCCACTGGTTGGGAAATCATCAAATGACGTCACCCGCTCTTGGGCGAAGTGGGAGGGCGTGTCAGACTTTTACTGACTAAAACTCACCCGTGTTCCTTCAGTTGCCCATGCTATGTGCTAGGGCCACGGTGTCTCTTTCGATCAAACCTCGCGACCCTGGCAGATGAACATCCCTAATTTACAAACATTCGGAGTCAGGACAAATCGAAAACGAAATGAAAAAATCTGCTTTGTTATTTTACAAACTGAACATATTTGTAACGAACATCAAATTATCCAAATAGAAGAAGATATAACTCAATATATCGAGCTAATTGACTGCGAAATTGCTTTTCGTATGTTCAGCTTATTTTCCTGTTACAGACAGCCCCCTGACATACGTAATGGGCAATCTAAACAAAAATCCAATGATCATCGAGATGTTTCTCATCAGTAAACATGTAGGGAAAATTTCTGTGCAGAATACACGTAAATAAGAAAAACATCGAGTATTGGAATGACAAGTCTAATTTATCATGTCATAATTTTTTCCTTAATTCAGTATTTTCTCCAGTCAAGTTTACTTTGCTTACAGGTAATCAGTTCGTTCACATATTTCATTTGCGGCGTAGGTTCTGCCCGCGACTTCGTCCGCGTGAAATTTCTTGCACCCCCGACCCACGTCGGCGGAAAGCATGACCTGCCCGCACCCATAACATAAGATTACGCCTTGTACACCCAAAGGGTTAGGCAGAGATGTATCTATAGTACACCCACATTTAGAATGTTATATTTAAGTCCCATGTAATAGAGGGCGAGCCTATTGCCCTCAACCGGTCACAAATTCAGACTCCGGGCTGATACTGAGAAATTCTAGATGGAAAACCCCAATAACACTTTTTTTTTGGATTGGAAATCATCAAATGGCTCTGGGCGGAGCAGGAGGGCGTGTCAGACTTTTACTGACTAAAACCCACCCGTGTTCCTTCAGTTGCCCATGTGCCAGGGTCACGGTATCTCTTTCGAACAAACTCGCGACTCTGGCAGGCACCGGTCCTGGCAGACCCCTTCAGTTTTGCTGACATCTCTTTGAGGCGCGCGAGGAACACTACGCGCCGTCGACCCGGGCTTGGTCCTTACCGGGCGGCAAGCTACCCATTGCTTACCGCCCGCAAGCTCGCGCCTACGGTGGCCGGGAGTCAGATATCGACTCCCGACGCCCGGGACGTCTCCTCCTGCAGCGGCTAGGGACGCGAGGGCGCAGAGACTGCCACTCCCTCACGCGCCCCGCCTCCTCCTTCGCGAGCATTACTGCTTCGCAGAAGGAGGTGACGACTTCCCATGCCCTCTCGCTCCGTACCATGGCTCGCACCAGGGCCGGACGCGAGAGGTCACCGCCGCCGATCGCCTCTACGAGGACACGGCGTTGCTCCACCCAGGCAGGGCACACCTCCACTGTATGCTCCAGCGTGTCCTCTAGACGATCCTCACACCCAATAACACTTTGAATGCCTTTTACGACACCCAAATGAAGAAATGTAATGATGCCATTCTCTTCGTCCGACACCACACGTAGGTAATGAAAGCAAAACCCATAATTTTTGTTCTACATAAACACTAGAAAGCCTGACCTTTCTAATTACTGTGTTTGAACCACTAACCCGACATTATAAACTGAACAATAAGCAATAAACTAACAATGTTGATTACATTATGTATCACGCCGCTGATTATTTTATAATCCAACTAACTCATTAACAAAAGTTATTAACTTTGTCCGTAAAAGTTTGTAACCTCAAAATGGTCGAATGAACTAAAATTTGGTTCTAGTTATTTTAGTGGTATTCCACTAAAATAACTAGAACCAAATTTTAACTATTGTTTTAAAATAATACTTAGTACTACCAACTAATTTTGTGTAAAAGGACACTTATGATGGTGATCGTTTATTGTTAGCAAACATTATTAGTTGTAGTAAATTTTGTAGTACAGTCTTTTCTCCTCCTTTTGATCCACCCAAAGATTGCCTATAAAAGGTCGGTTATAGCGATAAGACCGCCAATTGTATGACGTCATATGATGTTTCTATATTTAAATCTATTTTTTATTATAATAATAATATTTCACAACTATCACACAACGCCATCTAGTCCCAAGCTAAGCAGAGCTTGTGTTATGGGTACTAGACAACTGATAAACATACTTATATATTTCTAAATACATACATATTATAGATAAATTACACCCAGACACAGAACAAATAATCGTGCTCATCACACAAACATTTGTCCTGGGTGGGAATCGAACCCACGGCCTCCGGCATAGCAGTCAGGGTCACTAACCACTAGACCAACAGGCCTGTCAAATGTCAATATTCCGTGTACATAATAGTTTTCTAATCTATAATTTTCAGTTTACGTTTAAAGTTGTGAGTGAGTGAATGTGTGTGTGTATTCTGAGTCCGCGTAATGAGTTCTTCTTGTTGTGTTATTTGTTTTATGTTGTGTTTTCTTTGAATGTTTTAGACTTTGTAGACTCGCCTCAAACACAAACACACACACGCACATGGGACTTAAACACAAGTGGTGAATTAAGGGTGTACTATAGCTACTAACTATAGCTATACCTCTGCCCAAACCTTCGGAGAAATAAGGCATTATGCTATACTAGCTTCTGCCCGCAACTTCGTCCGCGTTAAATTTCTTGTTCCCCGACCCTTCCCGTCGCGTCGAATCGCCTACCCGTGCGATTTTCCCCGTTTTTGCAACATTTTTCATTTTTCTGCTCGGCTCCTCTTAATTGTAGTTATATAGCCTATAGCCTTCTTCGATAAATAGGCTACCCAACACAAAAAGAATTTTCCAATTCGGACCAGTAGTTCATGAGATTAGCGCGTTGCGTTCAATCAAACAAACAAACTCTTCAGCTTTATAATATTAGTATAGATGTGCTATGTATGATTTGAAGTTTGTCTCTCTTCACTTCGATAATGTTCATTTGTCGATTGTCATAGAGAAAGTTGTCGATTATTTTTCGGTACTCATTGTTATCTGTAGAAAGTGCACTTGTGATTGACGATTCAATAATGGCTGGTAAATGACATAAGATTGTTTCACTCTTAACTTTCAATTAGCTAAAAGATTTGCTTCCTTACTTTGAGATGGAGACAGCAAAATGAATTCTGAAAGTCCGTAGAAAGGTAAACTTGGTGGTGACCTAAAAAAGGTTTTAATATCAAGAGCGAAGGGTACATATTTGCATAACACAAACGTACCTAGTGTTAAATTTTATCTAGATTGCCTCACAGCGCGAATATGCAAAGCAGTGTTTCCGTTTAATATTCTAAAATGATTTTTATTCGAACAAGAACAGGCACAGTGTAGTCTTGTCGATTAAATTTCGAAGTAAGTATTGATATTTTTCCTAGATATATATCAATTTTTTTGGCTATATTTAATACTAGCTTCTACCCGTGATTTCATCCGCGTGGAATTTATTGCTCTCCCGACCCATCCCATCACATCGTATCGCCTACCTGCATTTGCTTCATATTTGCTTAGCGTTCTGGCTAACTATTCTTCTTTTTGGGCCCTAGCGTGATAGAATAGCCTTCCTGAATAATTGGCCTGTCAAATTAAAAAAAAAAACTAATCCGATCGTTTTTTTTTTTTTTTTTGAATGCGCTTGTCTCTAGAGACAAGCGCATTCAACTCACAAACAATCTCTACAGTATCATTAATAATAAGTACAGATTTCGATATATCTATATGTCAAACTATATATTTACAGATGACCCAATTTTTTAATGCGCCTGCTCGAAAGGCTTGGATTTAGATCTCATAATTTTTTTGACAAAGCTTATTTTATTGATCGGTTTTTGGTCGGGGAAAAATCGAATGGGATCTGTAGTTAAGAGTATGACGTGTTGCCCTTGGTCAACGGTGAAAGCATATACATATATTTTTACTTATTATTTCAAATTATAAACAATGAAATTAGAATTTTGGATACCACAATTAATTTTAGCACAAACACACAAACAAAAACAAAACAAGTTTTTCTTATATCAAAAGTGATATCGATACATTTTAAAAATATCGATACGAATACAATCGATATTTGTTTACAAGTAACAAAAAAAACAAAATTACAACAAAAAAAAAATTAACAAAATAAAATATTAAAAAAAATATATATATGTAAATATAAAAATAATAATATATATTGATAAAATTACATGGTGTCGTAAGTACGACACCATGTAATTTTATCTTAATTTAGTTTTTTTTTTCGACTACACGTAATGAATAATTATAACAAAAAAAGTTCAATGTAATTCTCGGAACAAGCCTTGCTGTTCATGCAAATATTATTCCACCAGAAAAGCCTATTTATATATTCTTTGATGTTATTTAGATTGCCACTGAGCCAACATTCGTTATGTGTAGAAAGGAACCGTTAGGGCATAACATAAGAGGGTATACCGACCGAGTTTGGTACTTTGATACGTGCTTGTTTCCGGCGGGTTCAAAGGCAAATGTTAATAAGTAGATAACTCGGTGCCAAGTATGTTGTTAAACTTAGTTTCAGTTCTTGAACACATACATAAGGACCTTAATTGGAATTTGCATAAGAAGTGATTCTTTTTTGGACACGGAGTGAATACATTACCCGCATAACCTAGTCTTGTGGCTGCCACTGCTGAGTAGGTATCCCCCTTTTTATGTGCTAGGATTCTCTGGTCGTTTCGAGTTTCATCCAGGCCTTACCCTCCATGGTCTTTTGTAGATCTGACGACCTTAAAAGTACCTTTTAGCTGTTGGTTCGCATACACTTCTACTGCCGCCTCTAGGCAACCATTCAGATAAGGCTCTGCTCCACCTGTCGTCACCATGTCTCCGTAACTGCCCAACTCCATATCAAAATATTTAAATATTTACACATACAAGAACGTAATATCCTTTACAAAACTCGCTTAATTGTTCGTAACAAGTAACAACAAAGTTGATCAACGCCTGCCATAATACGGCACGTATACCTGAATTTAAAACTTGTTGCTACATTACTTTAACCAGGCGCTGGAACAAGAACACAGGAAGTTTTGTTTCACCTTGTTATTTTACTTCATTAATGGTATTAAACATTGTTGTGAAAACATTATATAGCGTTATTTTGTTTTAATATTTGGTCTGCTTTACCATTGGATGTGTGGTTTGATAATCATCATTCATCATCATTGTATTAATCTTTAATGTTGTTTTTTAACCATTTCTGCACAAAACTGCAGGTTTGCTATTTAATTTTATAAGGAACTTAACTTGTATAACTTAAATAATTAACATCTTTAATTCCACTTACGAAAAACCCCAAATGACTGTAAAACGTTCATACTGAGATGGCCATTTTTTTCAGTATTAACTATTTATTCATGAAAAGACCTAAGGCACCAAAATGTTGTTGTTCCTTTTATTCTTCACCTTCATTATATCACTTACAAAACGTACTCCATTCCATATCAGACGCAAGATTGATACACGGGGCCATTAAATATCTATTACCACAGAACATACCTACGTAGATAAACCAAAAAGATCCAATTTCTTAGGGAGGGCAATAAGCGTCCCTAATTCCAACCTCCTTCCATTTGTAAGTAGCAATCATGTAGATTCTAGAGATTGGTCTAATGTACGTGTTTACTTATAGAAGCTACAAGGTACATTTACATAAAATATGAACTGAAATCTAGAACGGTATAATATAAAACCTTCTTATTGGCATTTTGTAAATTTTCCTGCTGACGTCCGCTGGTGTAGGACACATAAATCTAATGACATTTAAAGAAATATTATTGTTATCACCGAACTTGGACAACTGATTGGCGATCCCAAATTTTTTATTTTTATTACTAGCTGGACGCTGCTCGTCTTCTGGACGTAGGTAATCGTTCCAATCGGTAAACTGGACCCCATGGATTCACCCGCATAAGTCTCGATCCCTTGAGAATATGGGAATAAAAGTGTCCTGTGTCCTAATACAATTCATGATCCACCTACTTGCCAAATTTCATCCAAATCCGCTCAGCCCCTTTTCACGTGAAAGCGTACCAAAAATACATATGTACAATAAATCAAATATTTTCGTTTTAAGCTAGTAGGTATTAGTTTTGACTACTATCGTTAAACTATTCAAAAATCACCCACTTGAAAAAAAAAGTCTTGTAAAATACAGAATATTCTTATAACTTTCTTAAAGAAATATAAGGCATAGATAAATCAAGTGAAGGACTGAATCACTAAAACATATTGCAGAGCCTGCGTTAAAGGAACAAGATAATATTTTTCCATCTAGATACCAAGGAGGATGAATAATAGAGAAAAATGTGTCAGCATACTTACATACAGATGAATCCGAGACTGAATTATGTAGGGGAATAAATCTCCCTAAAGCCTGTTACTTTCTCTGTGAATATTGATAACGTTCATTCTCAAAATGGAGCAGCTCATACCATCTTTTGGCTGGTCACACTATTTGATGCATACGCACAATCAACCTCTTGTATAATATTCCCACGGCTGGGACAAATACTCTTCTACCAGAGGGAATGGGCTGTAATCCACCAAACGGGAGACTGAAATAAACGTTTGAATATAAACGTGTGGTGCTATTTATGTTAGACTAGCTTTTTATGTCGGAAAATATCCCGCGGGAACGTACTACCGGGATAAAAAGTACCGTATATGTTAATCCACGTTATAAACTATCTGTGTGTCAAATTCCATCCAAATCCGTTCAGTAGTTTTTGCGTGAAAGAGGAACAAACATCCACACATCTATACATACAAACTTTCGCGTTTATAATATTAGTAGGATTATTAAGCAACCAAGCAGAATTTTGGGGAGGCTTTTGCCCAGCAGAGGGACAGTATAGGCTAATCCAGAAAAAAATAAGCAACATTTTTTATATGCATAGGTACATACAAACCTATGAGAGGCTACTAGGTACTACGGTAGGGCGCGCCCTATTAGATATCCCTAATCATAGAATTAATAGGCTTACTCTAAAATTATTTGCCTAATCCAGCTATAATTCATTAGCATAATGAGCATGAGAGGGAGTAGATCATAATCTACCACGCGGGCCCAGTGCGGGTTGGCAGATGACGCATGTCATCGATTTTTACACGCTTTATATTAGCTTTACTTGTATGTTTGTATGTTTGTTTGTAACCGACTCCTTATAGTGCAATTTTGACACACTTTAAACGACCAGATTTCATTTAAACTCTGTAGACTTATTGAGGACCGATGACAATACTATATTACATGCTTTATATTAGCTCCACTTGTATGTTTGTTTGTAACCAACTCCTTATAGCGCAGTTTTGTCCCACTTTAAATGACCAGATTTCATTTCAACTCTGTAGAGTTATCGAGGACCGATGACAATACTATATTACACGCTTTATATTAGCTTCACTTGTATGTTTGTATGTTTGTTTGTAACCGACTCCTTATAGCGCGATTTTGACCCACTATAAACGACCAGATTTCATTCAAACTCTGTAGACTTATCGAGGACCGATGACAATACTATAATTTCATAAAGTTGTGTCATTATCCTTGCCAGGGTTACCAGGACAGCAAAAAAACTGTCTTCGAAAACTACGCTGACATACGTCACAAACTACGCTGAAATACGTCTCAAAATTCGAAACACCCTAAAAAATTGAAAATAAATAATAGTTTAAAAAACTAAAAAACAGGGTTCCATAGAAAACCAAACTAAAAAGTAGAAAAAATGGAAAAAAAAAAGCGTGGGGTGCCTACCCCACGCTTTTTTAGTTTTTAAGCGTGGTTTTTAGTTTTTTTTTAACTATTATTTTTTGGTTTTAGGACATGTCCTTTTCCTCAGGATGTTTTCCTTCACCGTTTTGAGGGCAGTGATGATGAAATTAAATACACCAAGTAAATAGTTTGCCTAGGTACAAACTCATGACCTACAATTAGTAACTCGTGGCTGATACGTAGGTTTAAATAATGTATTTATTACACCCAGTCCATATTTTGTTTTTGTATAATTTACAGATCGACTCTGTTTTGATTTACATTCCTACATTATTCAGCGATATTTTGCTGATTACAATTTACATATTCATCAATTCTGCCTGTAGATCTGTCCTTGGAATACAAAATGGCGACTGGCACTACTTTTGTTATTGTAATTTATCAAGTAATAATAATTGGTTTTATGGAAGGAATTATTTAATACGATGAAGTGTTGAACTGTATTCTTGTTAACTTCAAATATACTTGAGTTATTTACCAAACTTTGGAATGCTGCAACCGTTAGATAAATGCGCAACCAAAGTTTATAGGCAGTTAATTAAAAGAAAAATACAAATCTGTACATACAAATAAATAAAATTAACGTGAAATTACGTATCTCTTTACAATGTCTAACTAACACCTTTTTACTAATTGCTTAAGAAAGTATAACGATACTTATAATTATTATTTTTTGTCTGAAGGGCTAGTGGCTAAGTAATAATAGCCTCACGGATTGATCTTTCAGGTTAAGCTACGCTTGCCGCAGTTGCTCCGTGGATGGGTGACCATCTTTACATACCAAGACCCTTCGATGCCTCGGAAAGCACGTTAAGCCGTTGGTCCCAGTTGTCTTTCGTAGATCTAAGACAGTCGTTACGGGTCGTCAGAAGCTGGAAAGCCTGACAACCAGTCTTACCAAAGGGGGACGTATTACCCAGTAACTAGGTTGTGGAGTTCAGATAGGCAGTCTCTCCTTGTAAAATACTGGTACTCAGCTGCATCCGGTTAGACTGAAATCCGACGCCAACATAGTTGGAAAAAGGCTAGGCAGATGATGATGATATTATATTTGATTGTCTGTGAGTCTGTTTGTCCCAGCCGATTTCGTAGGGACTTTCACTTACAGACAGCTGATGATTTTATAAGTTGTAAAATACTCTTTGTTCCGGTAGCACAATCCCGTGGGATAAATTCTGACATCTATGCGGGCGAAGCCACAGGCAGTAGCTATGTATAATCTTATTCATTCATCATCATTATTATGTCCTTATCCCTAGATAACTAAACTATTTTCGTTGTTACATAGTTACTAAACATTCGTCGAACCGACTACGCCAAATAAAATGCATTTTTTGGAAAAAGTATTTATTAATCACAGGAACTTCTGACATTGGTACATTCTTTAAATAAAAAAAATAAAAATAAACAAAAACAAAAACAAAAAAACAAACAAAAATGAATCAAAACAGTAATTAAGAACTCGTCCACACGGCCACAGCATATATCGATGTTCACCTAGAAGTACACGAGCATAAGAATCAAGGGTTAACCCAATTTATTTAAGGTCGACGCAACACCTCTTTTTCATCCATACTTGATTAGTCGTCATCTCGGTAATCACACCTTATTTTTTTTTTAATATACATTTCTGGAAAGACAGAAGCCGACCACAAACTCATTACATACAGACAAACCACCATTACAACTATAAAGATCCGAGAAATGTTAAAACAGAACGAACTAGGTTTTTCGACCTAATAATACCGACCGAATAATTTGAATTAGATGAAAATATGCTAATTTACGAAATAATGACGATACCTGCGAATGTAATGATTCGAACCCTGTCAGGGTTCTTTCAAAATGGTGAAGGAAAAGATCATGGGGAACACGGCATGTCCTAGAACCGAAAAATCGAAGACATCTCATTATTCTATGACATCTACCCACTCATACTTGGTTCGCGTGATGGATTATACCCCCGGCCTAATCTCTCTCACCGAGAGGAGGCTTGTGTCCCAACAGTGGGAACATTATTGAGCTGCTAATTTATATGATGTAATAATACGAGTAAATATTAATTAGAACTTCCTCTTAGATTAAAACGTACAAATGAACAGGAAAAGTCTTTAATAATATGAGGGGGCATATAAATAGGTTATCTATTTCATAACAAATACTTTGTGACGATATTGGCTACTGTTTATGTTCAATTTTACAGTAATGAAGCGTTAAAAAAGTTGAAATAATTTACCTACTGATAGCAGGAAAGGACCCACTTGACAAACAAACTTCTTTTGTTTTGTTTTGAGTATACTAAACGGAAGAACTCTTCAATAAAGTAGGTATAATAATTATGTAGGTAATCTTGTAATATTAAAGTCAAGGCGAGTTTATTTTATTATCGTTATGAATTTATGGGAACATACTCGATGCAACGCTAAATTGAGGAGGCCTATGTCCAGCAGTGGACGTCATTTGACTGAAATGATGATGCTATGCGACGCGATACGATACTATCTTATTCACCTTACGAAATTGATCTTCATTTTTGGCAGGAACATTTAGATTGTATTTTTTTTTACTTCTTTTACATTATTTGGGTTGTGGCTAGGTAATAACAACCACACGGGTCGACCGATCAGGTTAAGCTGCACTTGCCACGGCTGGCAGTTGGATGGGTGACCATATTTACATACCAAGACCTCTCCGAGCCACAGAAAGCACGGTAACCCGTTGTTCTCGGCTAACACTACTCTTTTCTGTCGTAACGGGTCGTCAGAAGCCCGAAAGTCTGACCATCAGTCTTACCAAGGGGTAACGTAATTCCCAGTAACTGGGTTGTGGAGGTCAAATAGGCAGTCGTTCCTTGTAAAATGCTTGTATTCAGCTGTATTCAGTTACACTAGATGCCGACACCAAAATAGAAGGGAAAAGGCTCGACAGATGATGTTCTTTTCCATGATTTATTCATGTAGGTAATATTTCTTTGACTGTGTAACCGTTAACGTTAAACAACTGAATATTTAAAATGGTAATATTCGAAGAGCCTGACTTAGGACAAGTGACATTTTCCGGCTATTTCTCATTATAATATCGTTTGACATTACATTATTCAAACGACATCAAAGGGGCAAAATTTAAAGGCAGTCCTCATACGGAAAAGGAGGAAACACTCAAATTTGTGTGAAAATTGGGAATTATAAAGCAAGTTACGGGGTGTAAACAAAGTTACAGCATCAGAAAACTAACATCACATTGATGAATTATTTTCGGCACCTTGCAGGTTTTACCGTGACTTATTTAGGCCAACTTTGGCGACTCAATAGTCACCCAATATAATACTAAGCTAACCTTTGGTTGAGCCCTCGACATATATTTTGAGCATAAGAAAACAATGACGTGAAATCGTCCGATCTGAACCAAGGTCATAATGCTTAATAATGCAGAGAGGAAATTAATCACCAGTTTATTAAATGTTGCCATTTTTTGCTTTTAATTAACCTTTTCACTTAATGCTTCGAACAGATTAATCAGCCGACGAGGCTTTGCAACTGACAGATTAAAAATGATCGCCGAATTATCGGCTGAAATTCAATTGCACTGTTATGGAGTCACGAATTTATGCTAAAAGATTACCTGAAATGAGATAACACGGGGGAATTTACAAGAAATTGTCTAGAAAACGCTTTACCCATAGCGGTCCGGTGGTTGCGCAAACGAACGCCCCACTGACGCCACCAATGAACTGGAAAGCAAGGTCTTTGACCACACCACATTGTTTTATTTTAGCCGTGTCGTTCTAATTAGGACTAGTCGAAACAATACCACAGGAAGGAAACGACCGGACACGGGCCCCCAGACGCCCTGTGAAAACTATCACACGGCTAATACAAAAACTATTCCGTTCCACCGAATTTAACCTTAGTATAAATAACAGTGCAATACTGAAATGACATCAGTCTCGAAACGTCGGTAACGATCACATCGACAATGATGTTGACACAAGTGTTCACCCTCGCTTTGGTGGCGTTGTCTTCAGCCCAGTTCAACAGAGTGGAGCTGGCTGATGAGAAGACTCCTTACGATTACGTGAAAGAGCGATTGGACGCTATCGGTACTGACCCGAAATCTGGATTGCCTCTATCGAACAGTTATGAAGTGGAAGAAAGTGAGGACTACCCCGAACAAATAGAAGGAGCCGCGTCTACTGTTTTAAATACTGTTTCTGGTGTTGGTGGAGTGGGTGGAATTGGTGTTGGTGGATTTGGTCTGGGCCAGGGCTTAGGCCAAGGTCTAGGCTACGGTGGCATCGGATTAGGAGGCATTGGCCAAGGATTGGGAATTGGTCTTGGTGGGGTTGGTGGTGGCCAGCTGGGCGTCGGTGGTGCCGGTGTTGGTGGCGTCGGGGGTGTTGGTGTCGGTGGCGTTGGAGGCGTTGGCTTCGGTAACGGAGTTGGTCTTATCCACCCTGGGTACGGCGGAATAGGAGTTGGTGGAATCGGGATTGGAAATGGCTTACTGTACCACCCGCTACTCCAACAACAAATTGGCGGTGGATATGTGGACAAGAATGCTTATGACGCCGCTCAGAAAAAGGGAGCAGGAGAAAATTTAGAAAAAATCGAGAAGAAGGCTGAAGAAGAAGCTAAACATGGTCAAGAAGGCTACCAACAGGGTGCTGCTGCCGCCAGAGCTGAAAAAGGCGAGTCCAGTTTTTACAAAGACGAAGAAGCCAAGAAAAAAGCTGCCGGTGACGAGAAATTCTATGAAGGCAATCAAAAATTAGACAAACACGGTAAGTGAACTAATTATTCCCCAAATAAGTAAATAAATAAATATATACATTTTTCCCCAAATAAACCAATGTTTTACGCATAAAGCACTTTTTCAAATCACTCATTATTTCGTCACAATTTCACGCTCACTTGTCAATCAACAAGTTTTTATCGTTCAATTCGGCGAAATACAACAAAAAACGGAATAATAAATTAATATTTAGTCAACGTACAGTAAATAGAAAACCTATTAATATTTATCGAGATGAGTTTTTTATAGCTATTACAAAATTTTGCAATATAATTCTAGGTGCCAATGAAGAACAATTGAAAAAAGCTAAAAGTCACAAGAAAGGTCATGTAAGCAAGGGATTCAAGAGTTCTAGTAGTAAGAATGAGGAGGAGAAATCTGAGAGTTTCTACGACGAGGCGCATGATGAAGCTGATCACAAGATTAATGGGCATAATGCTGTTGCCCACGGAGAGAACGCACAGCAAGGTTTCAAGGGCGCTCATGAGGAGAAGATTCTGGATGCTAACGCACAGGGCAAGGAAGGACATCACGTGTCGGAGCAGAAGATTGATGACTCAAAGGCCAATAAGGTAAGACATATTTTTTAACTCTTTTATCCAAGGTGTGAAAGTTTATTCCATTTCTTAACTATATCTAATATCTTAATATCTTTTGACAACTAACACAACGTTATCTGATCCCAAACTAGGCAGAGCCTGTACTATGGTAACCAGACAACTGATAAACATACTTGTATATTTCTAAATACATACATATTATAGATAAATTACACCCAGACACAGAACAAATGATTGTGCTCACCACACAAAGATTTGTCCTGGGTGGGAATCGAACCCACGACTTCAGTCTTAGCAGTCAGGGTCACTAACCACTAGACTAACAGGCTAGTCAAACTATCCCAATCTCGTGACAACTAATATGATAAGTTGTTATAATTAGTGACATTTAAAAGAGTAACTAACATGATTATATCATAGCACATAGTGACACAAATTATTTCGATATAGTTTCCAGATTTTCTAAAACTGGGATATAGTCTTGGTTAAGATTATATTATTGACTATAAGAGGGGTTTATTAGATACTAATATGTTACACGCGGAAAGTGTTTATAACGTTTTAGTATTTTACATCAGTTTAATGGGGTCTTTATTATCGTATATGGCAACTAGAAATAAATTTCTAGTTAACTACCATCTTAGACTACATAAAGAGAAGCATCCATTTAATAAGGGTATGTCGATAACGTTTGTAATAATAAAGTTTAGATACGTTACCTCCATTTAGGTCATCGTCATTTCAGCCGAAAGACGAACAATGATACATGGCTACCCACAAAAAAAACCATCTCTATTGAGGTCCTATCAATTACTAGCTGAATCTAAATAGAACTTGTTTTCAAACTGTTCAGAGACTTAAAATGTTTCAGTCTACAAAACATTTTCAACCTTGAAGGATTGTGAATATCTTAAAAATCACCAAAGCTGCGTCTGTTTTGTCAAACTACTTAACAAATTCCAAGCTCTAGAAACCTTAAGTATCACTCAAACAATGTTCCTAAAAGCAGAGCATAAAATTAAACACACAACTTATTTATTATAGAACAAATGCCAAGTTTTATGGCACATAAAACGTTACTTTAGTTTATACATTGTTTAAATTGAAAACAGTTGCCTCTTAGCTCGTTAAACAGAAATGTCTGTGGCTAGGTACGCTATAAAAGCCATTGAATAAAACCACCAGATGTTTGAGCTACTTTTTAGGGCTTTGGTGTAAAATGACGAAAATAAAATTTTACTTAATTGCTTCGTTAACCTCACTTTTCGGATTAGCAAAATTGTTCATTCTGAAAAAGTAAAATGGTGAAGACTTTTGTTTTTGATAAAAGCTTTAATAATCATTTAGGTTTATCGTTTTTTGTTTCTGTGAAAATAATGTTTAATCACACAAACGATTGAACCATTTACTTATGAAACATTTATTTCTGTGAGTTTTGTATTAATCAGCACACGTCAAGGTTTTAAAACAGAGTCTAGACCAACTCGACATAATTATCTGTTCCCATGCCTTCTTGATAACTTAACCATTTCATGAAACGACAACACAGCTCCACTCTATGTACTCTTTCATTTTCTGTTGATCCTCAAAACATACTATACTAACTAGTTTTCTCTATTCCCAGGGCGAGTACCTACAGAAAGGTTACAAGGGTGGTGCCGAAGTTCTGGAGAAGTTCAACAACCTCGGAGCCCACTCAGTGCACGGTCACCAGGAGGCCACCGGTGGCTATCAGCAGAACAAGGGCATCCTGCCTATTCACCGTTAAAAACTGTTCCTTTTGATAAACGGCGATAATAAAGAGAATTTTTGAAGCTTGGTAATTGGTGTTTTCTTCTAACTCCTTTGGGTATGGTGATGTTATACCTACACATAAAAAACGGATGAGCAATAGTAGGTCGACCTATGGCCTATGACCTCAAAGAGATGTCTGCAAAATTGAAGGGGTCAGCTAGGACCGATGCCTGCCAGGGAAACGGCTTTGTTCGAAAGATTTACCGTGACCCTGGCATAGGCCACTGAAGGAACACGGGTGAGTTTTAGTCAGTACAAGTCTGACACGCCCTTCCGCTCTACGCAGATCGGGAGAGGTCATTTGATGATTTTGCACCCAAAAAAAAAGCTATGGCCGCTTATACATTGCTATAGAATTGTATCTTTTAATTCTCAGTACTTGTTGCTATCGCGAGTAGAATTACGAGCATTAGAATTGGCACAAGAAAAAGAGACCGTTGCCCAGCTGTGGGAGAAGTTGGTCTGTGGATCACGATGATGATATATTCTTAAACAAATCATCGTTTAAAACATAAAAACTTTTTAACAAAAAATTAAACCGCCGAAAAAACTGTAAAGCAAAATATAATAAACCTTAAAATTATGAGTCGGCGCTTTGAGTGATCTTTGTTCATTGATTTTTCAGCGCCGACTCAAAATTTTAAGGTTTATTATTTTTTGCTTTTCAGTTTTTTCGGCGGTTTAATTTTTTGTTAAAAAGTTTTTATTTTATTATTGTTTGTAGTTTTAATGTACTAATAATACTTGGCAAGGTATACCCTATCCAATGAAAAAAGAGTGATCAAAATCGGACTACTCTGTATAAAGTTATGCGTGGTAATACATTACAATCACTGAGTGAACAATCAATCATCCCCTGTTTTCTGACCCTTAGGGTTTGATTTTCTTTTCCAAATTTATATGGAACCACCCTCGGAGTATACCCTTTCCAATAAAAAAAGAATCATCACAATCGGACTACTGTGTAAAAAGTTATGCGTGGTCATACATAAAAAATAAAAACAACAAAAAAAAATATATACTCGTCGAATTGATAACCTCCTCCGTTTTTTTTCGTCGGTTAAAAAGTAGTGTAAGCACCTACCTACTCATGGACAAGTTTAGAACATATAAATATAAGAGGGGAAAGGGGGCATTCTATATGAAGTTTCATAATTTAGTGAATAACAGTAGCATGTTATTCAAACTATGGAAAAATAATATTTTGATGTCTGGAAACTTGAAAAGTCTAACACAACATAAGTTAGTTAGATATATTATTAGTTGGACTGAATGTTAATTAGTTACTAACCAGAATTTAAATTAATGTAAATTTTCTTCCCGAAATAGTTTTCAAACGGATATCAGTGACCTAGATTCGATGGAAATTTCTCAAATTTTTAATACTTTAATTTTTCTTATTAAGTGTAATGGCATCCCCAACAGACCAGTTTTAACTTCTTCTATTCTTAGATCGCTTGTTTAAGGTTCAAATATATTTCCGTTAATAGGCTCTTTGATTATCTTAAAAGCCCTTAGGTAGAGGGTACTCGGGGGTGTAAAGATAAAAAAACGGATTCTTTTCCGTTATCTTTGCGTTTCTTTCTTTTTTACAAGCTTTTATTATCTTTAAAAGGAGCTCAAAGACAATTGGAACACAGGAATGCTGTACAGGATGCAACAACGCCAAATAGCTATAGATATAACTGTCTAGCCTAAGAACCTACCTTACTAGGTTCATGTAGGCTGTGTTTTAATAATCAAACCTTTTACAATTTGCTGACAGAACAAATGAATGTGAATCTATACTAATATTATAAAGCTGAAGAGTTTGTTTGTTTGATTGATTGAACGCGCTAATCTCAGGAACTGCTGGTCCGAGTTGAAAAATTCTTTTTGTGTTGGGTAGCCTATTTATCGAGAAAGGCTATAGGCTATATAACATCACGCTACAATTAAGAGGAGCGGAGCAGTAATCGGGGAAAATCGCACAGGTAGGCGATTCGGCTCGACGGGAAGGGTCGGGGAACAAGAAATTTAACTCGGATGAAGTCGCGGGCAGAAGCTAGTTTTTCATAAACTAGAACGTACCCTATTAGAAACCTATCTCACTAGGGCTCCAGTGGAGGCGCAACCATGGTCACACTGCCAAGATATGTATGGTGGTTGCGCAACCGATCTGACGCCTGTTGAGATACCTACCATAAAGCTATGCATATTTTGCTGGTGTCCTAGTGAGTTATAAGCCTTAGTTTTCAAAACCTGATATAGAATAGCGGGTTGTTTACCCATAGGACCAGTGGTGGCCTAGAGGCAGCAGCCCCGACTTACAAGTTTATAGGTTCGAACCCAGACAAGCGCTTGAATTTGTGTAACTAATTACTCAAAACGGTTAAGGAAAACATTGTGAGGAAACCAGCATGTCCTAGTAAACAAAAACATCGAAGACCTGAACTGGGACCGCGTGTCAGATCGTAATCTCCATCTCTCGTCCACTCACTCATAGCGAGGAGGCCTGTGTCCCAGCAGTGGGAACATTATAGGCTGATTTTGTTTACCTCTAGTGACTTCGGTCCCTGACCTATTAGGTAAAGGCAAAAAGAAACACACGGCACCGCGCACCGCCGCGGTAGGTGGTAAAGCGGGTCTCATGTCACATTGCCCTCTATTAAATCCGTTGATGCCTTACACACGAACACCGACCGACCGAGCGCTCAATTCGCTTTACCGCCACCGCCCTCCGCGGCGGTGCGCGGTGCCGTGTGATAATCGCCTAATACACACACACATAGACTCGCGCCTTTTCCCCTGGGGGTAGGCAGAAACTACGAAACGCCACCTGGTACAATTCTTACATACTCCTTTTTCCTCTTGTAGGCTTAAAGGTCATAAGAATAGTTGGTTAAGTCGCATAACTATGTAATAACTATTTAATTAAATAGTTTAGCTTATTATATTCAGAATATACTGATTACAAAGTACTTAGTTTCAAGTAACAAAAATAAAATGGAAAAAATAAAACACAAAAACATTTTATTCGTTAAAATAACACAAAACAGAAACATGCAAATTGTATTTAAATTTTCAAATTAACATGCATAAATATAAAATTAAAATGCTAAAAGCTATCCTAATAGGAGAATGCAGAACCCATTTCGTTGTAATATACTAAGTAGTAATTTCCATTTGCAGAAATGTCTTTGTTCTGTTTTTATTCTTTTTTTCTGTCTACATAGTCATCTTATTGAGCATAAAATTTCGAATTCAAATTACAGAAATTAGCAACTAAACAGGTTGGCCAAAAATTACAGGAAAAGAATAAAAAAAAAAAAAAATACAACAGAAATGTAGCGGGTCACTATTATCAAACGAGTGTTCCTTTTTTAAAAACTTTTCGGATAAACAAAGGAGGTGAAATTGAAAAGGTAGGTTGAAATTTATAAGCATGCAGTTTAGTTTTGAAGACACTGAACACCATGGATTTAGTATGTACTATATATATATATATAAGAAACACGTAATATAAACACAAATAAACTCTAATCGGATCTCATAATCTTCGTTCTTTTATTGAATGGACATTTTCCGTAGCCATTGCAATAAACACCGGGAGATGATCCCAATGGACTGTTTGTCATATAGCCCGATTCACTACTGCTACTGAACGACCTAGAAAACAAATCATCCGATAAAGCTTTTTTACGAAATAGTAATTAAAATACTAAAATTGATTTGTTATGATCATTTAGCAGAGACAATCGTGTGTTAGAAAAAGTTGATTTGGTTTATTGACCGTGAAGGTTTTATTTTAATCGTAGTCATAATATCAATTAAAAGATTGTTTTTCTAAGTAGAACAAAATCATTCACTCATTGAACATGCTGCTAAAATAAAAAAATGTTACAGTAACAATTTTAAAATATGTCTCTAGAATGTGATTTAAACGCTGCATAATTTCGAATTCAGAACGCGTAATTTCACTTAATCAGCGCGACGATCGAAATTCAATTTGAAGCAAATGTAATGTAGGTAATTAAGGGTTCGAGTACATCATTTTATATTTTTAAATATTAAAATACATTAAAAGCTAGTGGAAACTACGCAATGACGATTGTGACGTCTCATATCATAACATAAACTTCTAAATAAATCTTCTTCTGAATATGAACACATTATTGGATACTTAACTAAACAAAAAGGCTTAGATGAGGTACATTATTAAGGGACCAAAATAATGTGCCTACAATATGACACAGAATATTAACATAAACCACATGTCTTTTCCCAAACCATTTCATCCCTGTATCTCGAGTCTTGACGTAAAATAATATAATATTCGTGTCATATACAGCGCGCTGTCACACAATGTAACATAGGCCTAAAGAAAATAGGCTGAATAATTCGGTTTTCCAATGCCGCCAGTGGTAATAAAAAATAAATGTGTATTTTTTTATGAAAATTCGCACTGGCCTACGCGAGCGAATTTTTGGATGCGTTCGGAATACCATTAGAGATTCTTTAAAAAGTTGGAGTACCCAGCGGACTCAGGAGTAGGTGGAGTGAAGACAGTCGATGAAATCTTGTTGGACGTATTCGAACGCTGAAAAAGAAAATACCTTTAAATATTAAGCAAAACGAAACTCGTTTGAAATTCAGTTCACAGTTAATCTTAGTAGCACGAAATCTCATTATAGCTACAAGAAATGGAAAAGGCGCTTTGTAGTTTCTTGCAGGTTCACGTAAAGCGCCGCTTTTGATCGCTGACACGGTTATTTTCAAGAGCTGCAAACATTTTCTCCAAGTCCTACAGGTTCGTACGCAAAAGAATATAGAAGAGTTATAGAAAGAGTAGGTGCTCTGGACGATTGATGGTTGTAAACAGAGAAAGGGTTTAACTGGGGAACAAAATGCAAGTAGTATTGCAAATGTTAATTGTCAGCGACAGTTATTTCACAGCTACTGTTTCCAATATATGTTTTCTTCAGATTTGTATAAAAGTAATATGTCCGTCTAGCAAGATATGTTATCTACTGTTCGGGAGTAGGTACAGACGACAGCACATCAAGGTATCCCAAACTGTCACATTCTCCCAATCAACCTTGAACCTAATGCTTTAACGATAAAGTTGAAAATCTATTTTTTTTTAATTACAGATTGTATTAGCTCGAAGTGCTGGCGTCTGTACATATAGCAGAAGGCCAATTATCGTAATTAAAACGTTCAAAATCTAGTCGCAGTCTCATCTCGGCGACGATCAAATATCAAAAACTTGTCAAAATTTTATGGAAATTCGACGTATTTTTGACAGATTGAGGCTGAGATCGGAATGAGAACGTTCTTCAAATAATGAGAATTGTCCCTTAGATTTAGTAGTAATACTTACCACTTTTGGCTGCCTTGTTGATCTAATAGTCGCAAGCGCTACTACTGAGCATGAGGTTTTGGTTTCAATTATCAGCCGGCATAGCATGACCAATTCTATATCTATTCTACCAAGAACAAAAAAGTTCCTTATGTATTTTAATTCTGTAAAAATGTTTCTGTCTCATCAATACTAACGAAAAATAGTCATCATACTTGACATCGTACTCTTGTCGACTGAAGAATAGAAACATCTCTTTTCTTCAGTTTTACACAATTTTTCTACGATACAATCTATCATTTTGTCTTCTCTTCCGTCGACAAATTCCGTTTCTATGGCGGTCATGCTACGCGTGCTGGTCAGGCAAAGTGTTATTGAGTTTTTGTATTTGGATTTTTTCAGTAGCAGC
Organism: Aporophyla nigra; assembly: GCA_947507805.1. Taxonomy (NCBI): domain Eukaryota; kingdom Metazoa; phylum Arthropoda; class Insecta; order Lepidoptera; family Noctuidae; genus Aporophyla; species Aporophyla nigra. The sequence goes on along the minus strand of OX382307.1, from coordinate 19,176,663 downwards.
CCAGATTCTACATTTATTCCCGATCAAAGGTAATAGGCTCGGCTCCTATTACATGAGAGTTAAACATAAGTGGGGAAATGAGGGTGTACCTATAGGTACACCCTCATTTCACACCTCTTCCTAGCGTTTCGGGGAAACAAGGCATGGCGTTCTGTACCTATCACTTTTTACCCAATAATCTACCAAGAGTGATCAATTGTGATAATTTCTAACATCTCTCCTTCAAGCTTTGATTGTACCAGACGTGTTGAGCCTAATATGAAGAAAAACCAAATACGAAAATCACCTGACTATGAGCACTCATGTTCGCAGACCTCTGCTTGCTTATCCGCGTCGGGGTCACGAGGTTTGACTGATACTGCTGTACCTAAGGTCAAAATGTTATCTTTAATGTCATTTCAGTTCGCGGTCCACGGGAGTACCCTGGCTGGTTGGAGATTAAGCTGTCCATCTTGGGGCAGGGTACTCTCCCTTGGTCTATCTTTAAGCGTTAAATGTACCTATACTATGACGAAAGAAGAGCATTTTATGATAATACAAATTGTTTCTACTTATGAAAAGTCGTTGCTATGTTTACTAATCGGAATGACCAAAATAAAAATTATATTTTATGACACACTGAGGACTGCCTTTTTGATTTAATGGTCGCAAGCGCTACTGCTGACCATGAGGTCCTGGGTTCTATTCCCCGGTCGAGCCAAGTGGTATTAGGTTCTTCTATCTGAAATTTTTCAGCAGCAGCTCTGAGTCTAGATTGGCCCCCTTTTATATGGGACTTTAACATAACTGGCGAAATTTGGGTGCACTATACATAGGTACAACTCTGCCCAACCCTTCGGAGAAACAAGGTGTGATGTTATGAAATTATGATACTCGAAAATATTGAAAAATACTAGCTGACCGTACAGACGTTGTCCTGCACCCTAATTGCGAAACGCACAATTTGTCAGAATCTGAATGGGATTGAAGATTATTTCTAAACCATTGCGTCATTTATTCGAATAAATTGTCGGCTCAGCAACGTAAATAACGCAATGAATGTTGTTTAACTATGAATATTAAACCAATTCCTACCGATAAAAAGTTCCGCAATTACCCCTCTGTTTCCTAAAACTCGATAACAGCGCCATCTGTCGGGCTGATTTGTGAATCTAACTAAAGCATCCAGGGTGCCACCCACACGCATGCAAAAAGAAAAGTAATTCAAATCGGTCCAGCCCTTTAGGAGGAGTTCAGTGACATACACACGTACAGTAGAATTATATAGATTTCAGAATTCAACTTTAAATTAGAGACTTCATTTTATCTTATTTTAATTAAGTATGTATCCATAGCAACACAAATCTAAAAGTATTATTTTGGTTTCATGATAACCTCAGAGAAAATTCTTCTGGCAATGATAACGAATAGTAAAACAAATAAATTAAATATTTATAAATTAAAAATACATTTGTAGATTTTTGACAGTCGTTACGAGTCAGCAGTTCAAAAGTCTGACAAACAACTAGTCTTACCAATATGGGTATCGTGTTACCCAGTAAATTGGTTGTGGAGATCAGTTAAGCAGTCGCTACATATAACCCATATTTAACTGCATACTGTTAAACTAGAAGCCGTCCCCAACATAGTTGGTTAAAGGCATAGATTTGATGAAATACCTATACACATAAATAAAATATCTAGACCTGTAATGTGAAAAAAGGCTCCGCCTCCCTTGCTTCTTTGTACCTAAATTAATTAATGCGAACCACCATTTTACAATTTCAGACCTCGCAATTTCTTTCAGCTAAATTCCATTTGTTCCGTGCTTCAGTCAAGAGCAAGGAATTTTAATTAAGAATCGAAACTGAAAGGCATTTACAAAATAAGAACTTTGTCTTAGTAATACGAATACATTTTCCTTATTATGCCCTCGAACATAATATTATGTATTTGTGATAAGACCGGAGTATTATGTACATGCTATTTTATTATGGCTTGTAACATTATATTAAAGTATCAATTTTTTTACACATTTTTAATGTTTAAACTTCTCTTAACTTTAAGCAACCGCCATAAATAAATAAACACCTAGTTCGAAAAAATAAAATTAAGTGACTTACCGAAAACGGCGTACTTTTAGCATTACGCTTATAAGTTGGGGTTGTCTGCACGAAGCTCGGTGATATGTTGTTCCCAGGTGAAATGGGAATGTTGAACGGCGATACTTGCTCTGAAAATGTATCCCTTGCGTACATATGAGAACACCCTCTATAACCCCATAAAAGGGTATCAAAATACGTTCCATAGTTAAATTTTTGTACGATAAAAAAATGTTTGTGTGATGTTTTGTTGGTTCCCATTGGGATATTCAATTTTGTTCGTATCTGTTGTTTGGTAAACTTTAGAGGCCCGTTTGAATGACAAAAGTTTTTTGAGTTTAACGTTGCGTAATTGTTATAACTTTATTTATTACGGCTTTTATCACTTCCTTTTTTAACGTCATTGTCTAGTGACTATGACGTTAAAAAAGGAACCCTTCCTAAAAAAAGATAGGAATGACATCTCTCTGCACGCGTAGCATGACCACCGTAGAAATGGGTTTTGTCGACGGAAGAATAGACAAAATTACAGATTGTAGAAAGATTAAAGACAGAATTAAAGATTGTAGAAAGATTTGTACCGTTTTATGCTGGCGTAGCATGACAATTCTATCTCTATTCTACCAAGAATAGACAAAGTCCTTTCTATGGTGGTCATGCTACGCGTGCTGGTCAACCTAAGAGGTTGTCGGCTGTCTAATTGGACTTGCCTGTGAGGGTACGGATCATGGCTTAGGGCATCGCTGATAGAGGACAAAAACGGACTTGCTGGATCGGAATGAGTACAGAATCTAAGCTTTGTAGTACTTATTCTTCATACTTATTACGTATTCTTCAAGCCCAAGCAGCTATGATATATAATGGCCAATATTAAATATTGCAACATCAAACTGCAATCACTAATCCCTGTTACATCAATCTTGGTGATCTAAGGATAACCTAAACTAAGGAACATGTCTATTAATGAATCCATACCAAACAAAATTATCAAAACAAACCAATCAAAAATAGAAAAAAAAATGTCTGTTTGTTTATTACTTGTTGGCCCCTCAACTACTCATCAGATTTCAACAGACATTATGGAGGAAAACAGTGGTCACAGCCGCGACTTACGAGTCGTAGGTCGTATGTTCGAACCTCGACAGGCGCTCTGCTTTGAATAAATTATTTCATCACCACAACTCTCGAAACAGTTAAGGAAAACATACAAAAACCGAAATTCGCAGACATGTGACCTCTACCAACCCGCACTGGGCCCGCGCGGCAGATTAAAGCCCACTCTCTCTCAGAGAGAGTAGGCCTGAGTTCAGGCGCGGTCGCAGCCTAACATTTTGGAGGGGGGTCACCATGAGTACTGAAGAATATTTTTAGGAAGGTAAATCCTCTTTGGTCTAGTAGTCGCAAGCGCTGCTGATCAGAATGATGTCCCGGGTTATAATCTTTTTTCAAATGTCCATCGGAGTCTCCGTGGCTCAAGTAAGACAGGCAAATCGTTCAGGGTTTCGACAGCATGACTGTCTTTGGGGGGGTCATGACCCCTAGAACCTCCCCTCTTGGACCGCGCCTGCCTGAGTTCCAGTGTAGATGGAGATGTGAATAGTTTTTATACATGTAATTCACAAAGGATGCAAGTGAAACAGAGGATAAAAGCTAGTCAACAATAGAGCTAGAGTAAGTTATCTGTTACTGGATTGGTTCGCCAACTGAGCTTCTAAACTCCGAATAGTTCTGTGATATTCCTTCAGTTGGTTGTGCTGCTTCTGACATAATTCGGTCATGCGTTTTAACTCGGTCCGTGCCGTATAGAATTTCTTCGTCTGGAACAAGTACAACGTGATTGTATTTCTGAAAATATGCCGAATAAGAGAACATACAATTGAGGGGATTGTGGCTAAGTTACAAAACCCGCGAGTGTTGTTCGCTTCCAAATTCACCGGACGAAATCCAAATTACGGACCAATCGCGACCATTTATGGGTGACTATTTTAACATACAAAGACCAGCATGCGTAGCATGACCACCGTAGAAAGGGGTTTTGTCGTCGGACGAATAGACAAAATTACAGATTGTAGAAAGATTAAAGACAGAATTAAAGATTGTAGAAAGATTTGTACCGTTTTATGCTGGCGCAGCATGACAATTCTATCTCTATTCTACCAAAAATAGACAACGTTCTTTCTATGGTGGTCATACTACGCGTGCTGAGGGGTAATTGCGTAACTTGTAAGTTGGAATTGGTTTCATACTGATCGTTAAACAACATTCATTGCGTTATTTACATTGCTGAGCCGACAATTTATTCGAAGAAATGACGCAATGGTTTAGAAATAATCTTCAATTCGATTCAGATTCTGATAGATAGAGCATTTCGTAATTAGGGCGCAGATTAAAGCCTCGGAAAGCACATTAACCCAACGGTTTCGACTGTTATTCGTAGATTTTGACACTGGTTACAGGTCGTCAGAGGCCAGAAAGTCTGACATCCAATCTAACCAAGAGGTATCGTATTACCCAATAACTGTTGTGGTTCTGCAGGTCAGATAAGCAGAGGTTCCATGTTTTTACTGCTGCATCCGGTATATAGTTGGGAAACGGCAATGCAGATGATGCGGAAAGTATATAATTCAATTTCTTTTCTTTTCCTGAGAACTTGAGAGTCCACTCTCATACAAAGACAAAAAGAGAATGAAGAATCTTATGGACTTATCATTTAATGTTCTTGGATGACATAAGAAATTGTAAAATGGCTAAGTTTTAGTAGAAAAACCAGTAGTAACTCAGTTTGTCTTCGGTGTGCCCGTGGCTGGTCTCATTTCAAGTCCATAGGAATTCGCTTGCCTTGATGTCAAAGGTCAAAAAGTTTGCCAAGCGCGGGGATTAGAAATAGGCTTGTTATTAAGGTTTATAAAAGGAGTTCTTATAGCCCGGTGGACATTAACGACACAGTTAACGGGCTTATAATCGATGGTATTCACATAATAATGATGACGCAAACTAAGTATTACATAAGCAGCAACCATAAAAACACGTTGATTTCTAGTTTCAGTAGGTAACATTAGGTACCATTGGCGATTTTTTTGCCTTCCTACATTTTTTTTTCCTCCTAAGCTCAAGCTCAGCTGTTTTGAACTTAGAAAGGTAAGTATAAAATGTAATCTACAGAATTTAATTAAGTAAGGAGATAACAAAAAGCAAGAAAATTACTTACTGATTGTAATAAATAAGATAACAACCGCCGTCTGTGTTGCCTCTGAAACTGTAACACCTCACAGGACTTTTTAATTAATTCCTCTGGATCGGTAAAGTAATCTTGAATCTCTTGTTTCATCTTAAAATTAAATCGTAAATGAGAAAATTACAATCCAAGATATTGTAGGTTGTTGTTGAGAAATATTTAATGAAATTACATACGTCTGGAACAAGTTTCATGATGGAACACGGAGCTCGGCATATTAAACATGTACTGTCTTTACCGCCTACAAGAAATTTACATAATTATTCATATTTATCCATGTTCCGATAACAATCCTTTTTCATTTGAAAAATATAGGGTTTTTTTACCTTTCTCTAAGCAATTGTTACAAAACATGTGACCACATGATGTTAAATGCAGAGTAGTTCCAGGTTCTAACTGAGTATAACAATTGTTACAGTGAATCCAGTCCATATTCAAAAAATCGTTAATTAGCTTTAAATTAAAACAAAATGATTGACGCACAATCATAATTTCAATGTTTTGACATTCCAAAAACTTTTTTTTAATTCCTCAACTATTGCGCAATGTTATATCTCAAACAGACAATTAAAAAAAATCTAAAATCTATTGTAATACATATTCTATTATAAAATAAAAAGAAAATCCAGTAAATTATAATCATTGTGAATAAAAAAAAAACATTAACATTATTAATTTCGTTAATAATTATCAATAATATTTCCGTGTATTTAAATAAGGTAATATATATTTTTTATAACATAAAATGTACACCTAGGTTACTCTATCACATGTCACCATAAATGAAAGTAGAAAATTATATTCGGCCAATATGAATATATTCACAATACAATTATAATTATCGTTTTGATGACATACTGGTCGGTCGGACCGAAAAAAGTAATTAAAATTTATTTTTCGTTTCATACATTTTTTTTGTTTCAAAAAAAGAACGATGACATTGTTTTTTTTTTAAATAATAGCCGTCGTGACCATAGAGCAACACGGACCAGCGGCGGACCTGCGCTATGGTCGTGACAAATAAATGTATATTGTATAGAGAAGAAATTAAAACCTATCGTTATTTCGTATATGTTACATGTCCACAATGTCCACCATACTAATAAGGAAGAATACAAATCCTTAAATAGCCAACGTTTGGCTTGGTATTGTATTATTTAATCAAGCCATGGTCGCAAGCGAGCGATGACTCCTGCAAACTGAGTTGGTATTGAAGAATAAAGATCGATACGAATACTAGAAAGACGCAGCGCCGCAGGTCAACAATAAGTTAAACAATATTTAATATGATCGAAAACACATAGTAAATTTACATAGACTAATTTGTAAATTTAGATATTTTCTGGATAATACTTTCTAATAAGTTCGTATGAAATACCTAGACAATCTCGTAAATGGTGCCAAACTATTAATGTTTGTTCAATGAATATTGCAGTCTAGTTAACATAAGCCAGTGTACCTTATAGCAAAATTTGTTTTTTTTTTAAGGTTTATTACGGTGAATTAAAGGTGCCGATTCCCGCTCACCGAAAGATGGCATGTGTCCCAGCAGTGGGAACATTATCAGCTGATTAGGCTATAATATGCTGATTGAATTTCTGTGTTACGAAGCATCTGATTAAGAAAATGCAGCAGTTTTACTTTGGTCTTCAAGGAAAAGCTCACGTTCAACGCTTCGGATATGTCATAGTATTGTTATGTGAAATTGTTTTATGGTTACATCTCATTATTCATCTCAGGATCTTATCTAAACCATCTTAAGTCTGTATCGCGCACTGTTTTCCAATTAGAGGCACACATGACACAGAGCCGCGCAAATCTCACAAGTCAATCGTCCGCAATTGCGGTGTCCACCTCTGTGTTCGTTAATAAATGATGAAACAATCACAATAAGATAACGTGAGAATATAAAAGAAGTTGCTTGGACGGTCCGCGGTAGTAAGGCGATAGCACGCGAGCTTGCCTTGACCATGGCATTAAAATACATTTATCTGATAGCCCTGACATGTGTTTGTGTCCACAGCAAATCTTCATGTATGTTCTATTTTTAAAGTGTTCTATTTTCTTTTCAAGTGCATTTTATTTTTTTCTCAAAAACTGGCGGGCTTTGTGTTTTGTTTATGGAATTCGGTTTTCAAATCTGAATGATGGTTTTTTAAAAGTAATTCTCTTGTTTTGCAGAAAATTGTGTTGAAAGTGTTGTGACCAAAGTTTTCCGGTGTTTTGTGTTGGTTCACCATAATTCTTATGAATATAACAATGGAAAAGATGGTATCGTTTCAAGCATTCATAATAGTTAACTTACCCAGAAAAAAAAGTTACGAATGCATACAAAGTGATAATGTAAACGGATTTGGTAATCTCGGGTTGGTAAAGATGCGAAAACTTTGACATTTAACCCCGACACATATGGGCAAATATTTGCGCGCTCCGTAACTTTTTACTGAGAAACAGCCAATTTTAGCTATATGCTTTTAGAGTTTATGTAATATTTTATACCGTGTCGAAGAAAAAATATACACGTTTAACAAAGTTCAAGTTTTAAAAATGCTAGTTCCCCATTTAAATATTTCAAAAACAGAATGGTCTATAAATTGTAGTAGAAACCATTCTCTTGATGTGTTTATTCGATTCGAATCCCGAATTTCGTGAATCGATTATTGTTCGATTTATGTGTGTAAGTTATTATCTCGATAAATTGTCTAGGATCGAATTGTTTGGCAAGACTAAGATCAGAGATCTTTCTTGAAACGATTATATAAAAATACTGGTTTATTAATCTCACTTTTACTATCTCTTCTTCGGATGAAGTATGTATAAGTACCGAAAGTTATTTGAGCAACATATTATAAGTTCAAATTAAAAAAAAAAAAACATTAACAACAAAAATCGTAAAATTTGCTATTTATGTTTTCATATCGCGTAGGTCAAACGGCGTGATATTAATTCATAATAAACACATAATATCACATGAGTTCGTTGACATTGAATAAACTTGAAACAATAATAGAACGTTGTAGGAACACACCTAATCGGAGTAAGACAGAAATTGATGTCAAAAATATAAAAAACTAGCTTCTGCCCCCGGCTTTGCCGGCGTGAATGTTATCCCACGGGAACGTGCTACCGGGGCAAAAACCTGTGTCCTATCCCAAGGTTCAGTCTATCTCTGTACCAAATCTCATCAAAATCGGTGCAGTAGTTTAGGCGTGAAAGCGTAACAGATAGACAGAGTTACTTTTGCATTTACAATATTAGTAGGGATAGGGATAATCCCATAATGTTGTTTCTCTTTTCAATCCAAAGGAAGATAATCAACACGTTCAGATCACGATTTCCTTAGTTACAACCACCGGCATTTCAAAACACAAGAAATCTTTGGTTGCAAATTAAAAATAAAAAGTTGAATTCTCCAAGCCCTACAGGCTTCGAATAATTATTTGAACTTCGAATTATTATGTTATAGTTAAACTATGCGTCCCATCGCAGTACCTGAAAGCATGTGAGGACATGACGAATGCTCCCACGAAGTCCAAGACCCAAATTGAATGTGTACCGGCAAGAGACAGGTAAGCAAATATTAAAAAGATTATAATTTAGGTACCTATAGTCCACCATTTCACTTATAAAAGGTAAGGTTCTCTTATAAAGCGTGGTAACTGGTAGGGACGCGCAAACTGTAACCATGAAATCAGCACATGATTCTAGACACCCTATAGCGTACCGAGTTTAAGCGATATCAAAAGAAAAATCTGTTGTTGCATAAAAAATGCAGTACCCTCGCGGTCAAAATGAATGGGAACAGCCTTTTTTATATATTCTACGAAAAATATCAACACAGGTGATACCACCATACATTGTGAGATTTGAAATAATTTTGCCATTAAATTCTTAATTCTTCATCTTCCTACTATCCTATATTTAGCTAGACTTTTATTATACCTAATCTAGAATAAAAAGTCTAGATTTTAACTGAGCCAAGTGTCTCTAGATTGTCTCTTGAAACACAAGGGTGGGCACGTGCCAAGTCGGCCAATTTAGCCAATTACGGCAACATTTTTAGAACTAACCTACCTCAATTATGTCCATTGTTTGCAGTTAGGAAAACTGCTACTGTACTCAATACAATGGTAGGCTTGATTGTAAATGTGTGGTGCTATTAATGTTAGATACATACGCAACAATTTTTAACCGACGAAAAAAAACGGAGGAGGTTATCAATTCGACGCGTATATTTTTTTAAATTTGTTTTTGTTTTTTTTTTATGTATGACCACGCATAACTTTTTACATAGTAATCCGATGGTGATAATTCTTTTTTATTGGAAAGGGTATCCTCCGAGGGTGGTCCCATATAGATTTTGAAAACAAAATCGAACCCTAAGGGTCGAATAACCACGCATAACTTTATACAGAGTAGTCCGATTTTGATAATTCTTTTTTCATTGGATAGGGATACCTTGCCAAGTATTATTAGTACACAAAAGCTACAAAAAATCATAAAATAAAAAACTTTTTAACAAAAAATTAAACCGCCGAAAAAACTGAAAAGCAAAAAATAATAAACCTTAAAATTTTGAGTCGGCGCTGAAAAATCAATGAACAAAGATCACTCAAAGCGCCGACTCATAATTTTAAGGTTTATTATTTTTTGCTTTTCAGTTTTTACGGCGGTTTCATTTTTTGTTAAAAAGTTTTTTTTTATAAACATTCATACAAACCTATATATCAGAGAGGCTACACTAAGGTAGGGTGAACCCTATTATACACCATGACATTGTATTTGTCTTACAAAAGTTGTCCACTCAATGTATCCGACATAATATACCTCTAGGAGTGATTAAAAATTGTTACCATTAATTCAGCTAATAGGTACTAAGAAAAATAAATAATACATTAGAAGTATGAAACATCCTGTTAATAATGTTTACCTATCAGACGGTACAGAACATATCTACCCAGTGCACGAGCCGACTAGATCATTTCATCTCCATTTTCCATAAGACAAAATATCAATTTCAAACTACGTCATGTGTCATCATAATGAACAATATATTTATTTTTAACCGACTTCAAAAAGGAGGAGGTTCTCAATTCAGATGTTTGTTTTTTTTTTTTTTATGTATGTTCGGGCATAACTCCGTCATATATAGATGGATTTGCAAAATTCTTTTTTTGTTCGAAAGGGGTTTATTCTGAAATGGTCCCATATAATTTTCATATAGATCTGATGATGAGTTCGGGAGACAGACACCGGAACTCTTTAAAAAATGACAGGAAATCAACCGCGATTTCTGCAATCGCATATTATGCATTGTTTGTTTGGAATTAGTGCAGGGTGAATACCACAACTAAAAATTTAAAAATAAAAACTTTTTTACAAAAAAAAACAACCGACTTCCTTAAAAACACTACAAAGTGAAAAATAACTTTAATTTCGGAAGTCGGTGGCAAAAAAACCATAAATACAGATCCTAAGACACCGACTACCGAAATTAAAGTTATTTTTCACTTTGTAGTGTTTTTAAGGAAGTCGGTTGTTTTTTTTTGTAAAAAAGTTTTTATTTAGTTATTCAAATGTTCATTTTTTTTTCTTTTCTTGTGGATGGTAGTCATTGGGTACATGAAGTGGGCTGCCATTGTAAGACGACTAAAATGTCACGATGTATATCTATATATATAAAATTCAAAGTCCTGAGTGACTGACTGACTGACTGACTGACTGATATATCAACGCACAGCCTAAACCGCTGGTTGTAGAGACATGAAATTTGGAGGGTGTGTTCTTTGTGAAGAGTAGGTATCCACTAAGAAAGGATTTTTTGAAATTCCATCCCTAAGAGGGTGAATTGGGGGGTTGAATTTTCACGCGGGCGAAGCCGCTGGCGGAAGCTAGTCCTAAATAAAATTGTTTTTCTAATCTAGCTGTAATTCACTAATATAAACAGCTTTTAATTTCCCCACTGCTGGGATATAGACCTCCTCTCTGTGAGAGAGAGAGTGGGCTATTATACATCGCGTGGGCCCAGTTTGGATTGGTAAATGTCACTTGCCGTCGAATTTTTGGTTCTAGGACACTTTCACCGGTTTCCTCACAGTGTTTTCTTACGCCATTTAGAGAGCAGTACTGATGAAATGATTTACACAAAGTAACGATACAACTCGTAAATTGCGACCGTGTGCACTGCGCCGCCACCGCTCTTTAAATTCTAATTTATTAGGTATCCAATGACATTTTCATGGTTACAGAATATGAAATGTTGTCCCAAAGAATTACCCACCATACTAACAGTAGACACAGATTCTGCTTTTGTATACCAACTGTCCTAGTTTCAGTCTTAAAACTTCAATGAATGAATTTGCGCAGAAAACTCCACAGTACCGATATCTTCCACCGCTAAAAATAACACGAACGTCCAAACAATACCGACTTTGCAATACTGAAACAAAAAACGAACGGAAAAACAAAACAATGCAGATGTCATTTCATACTTCAGTATTCACGTAACGCCTCGGTTCCATTGTTTTAAGTTTGAACATAAAACACCGCACGTTTGTACTGTTTACTTATTTGATACGTGATCTTCAATATACCATATTACTTATAGTACCCTAATTGCGCAACACACTACCAATCTCGGTCTGAATAATTTTGTAGGATATTGGTGTCCATTGCTTCATAAGCTCGAAAAATTTGTCTGCTCACAACGTAAATAACGCAATGAATGTTGGTGGAATCGAACCCATCAGCAGTAGCTGACGTCACACGGTCATGGGTTCGATTTTCAGGTCCGGCAAAGTGTTATTGAGTTTCTCTATCTAGAATTTCTCAGTAGCACCACGGAATCAGAATTTGTGCCCAATTGATGGCAACAGGCTCGCCCCCTGTTACATGGGACTTAAACATAATTGGCGTAATGTGCGTGTACTACCTACACCTCTGCCCAACTCTTCGAAAACAAGGCTTGATGTTATGTCATATTATAATCTGCTCGTTTATGTAAAATAAAAGAGCTTTCCCACTGTATGGAAGACCTTAAAAAGCATAAGAAGATCCTATTAAAAACTTTATCAACTCCTTCCAGGGTGGACTGCTTAAACCTGGTCCAGCAACGGCAAGCAGACATCGTACCTGTCGACCCTGAAGACATGTACTGCGCTACCAAAATACAGAATCAGGACTTCGTGGTGGTGCAGGAGTACAGAACCGAAGAGGAACCTGATGGTAAGTCCATGCTATGAATCTTTTATTTGCATCATCATCATCAGATCAACTGTTAAACTTTCACTGCTCAATAAGGTATCCAGTACCTACATCCGTTAAAACTGATATACGCAACCATCTTTTATTTTCCTTTCTTTGGTATTGTTCGTCGAATCCTTGAGCTTCTTAAATTCGGAATTGAGCTGCATGATTACTGACAAATGCGTGCACTAATTGGACAGGTGTAGTGCCGGACGTAAAGAAAAACACCACCCCATTTCTTCCCGTGGGTGTCGTAAAAGGCGACTAAGGGACTTACTAGAGAATGAGCAGCAGCGTTCTCTATACATTTTACCACCATACTGCGATCGCCAACCCGCCTGCCAAACGTGGCGATTATGGCAAAGCCCCCCAAATTGGGGGAGGCTAAGTCCAGCAGTTGACGTCTTACGGCTGAAATTATGATAATGATGATGAATTGGACAGGGCCACTCAATGTATGTGTTTCTTTCCTCAAAAGACCATGTCAGGCACCAATCAACATGGTCGTCACATGATCTGAAAAGATAGTGGAAAGCACGTTAAGCCGTTGGTTCTTGATCTTGGATAGTCATTACGAGTCGCCAGAAGCCCGAAATCCTGACAACTAGTCTAACCAATGGGGTACCCTATTACCCAATAACTGGATTAAAGAGATCAGATAGGCAGTTGCTCCACATCAAATATTGTATTCAGCTGCATCCAGTTAGACTGCAAGCCGACTCCAACATAGGCTAGGCAAGTGACAATCACCAGTTTATTTGCCATGTTTTTTATACGTTCAAGTGTTTGCACGGTTGTGTGAATTCTTTTGAAGCAATTATCACTTTACTGCCTTTTCCTTGAAACACTTGGAATGTTATTCACTTTCTTCTTCGTTTAGACTACCACAATTCATACCGAAGACTTCTTAAAAGCTTTAATTAAGTTTCACTTGTTTAAGGGTCTACTCCATTCAGAATTTGGAGTTCCTTCATATTTTATTTTCATAATTAAAATCCTTTTCATTAAACTGACTCGTAAAACGACTTCCTAAGTTACAGCTCCTCATTACAGCCCTCTTCAAAAGATCGCTAGAATAAACTTTAATGAAAACCACTAAATTCTGCTCGGTTGAGTACCAAAGTACCAACTGTTTGAGTTCACTCCAAACTTATTTGCTTTTGAAACGCCAAAGCCCAAAAGTCGTTTCAGCTTTGTGAACTACGAAGAGCCAAGTTTTTGACAGACGGCAAAACAGAGAACTACATTCAAATGTTCCAGTTTAACGGTTTTTTTGACACTTGTCTTTGCTACTAGCGCCACCGTAAACGACCAAATCTTATTGATCGCTCATTTAAAAACTTTAGACGTTTCACAACCGTATTTTAATTTAAGTTCATTAAGTACATTTCCTTCTGAAGGACCAATTCTCTAATTAAGCTGATTTAAGCAAAATCTTTCGTATTCTCATTTCCCGCTTATTTCAGCTTTTGTCGAGTATCACAAAGACTTCTTAGTAAAGATCTTTTAATTTGTTAACTTTGGAACTGTTTCATGTCCATGTCTCGCAGAAGTTCAGAAACTGAATTTAAATTAAAGTTCATGTACTAAAGACGTGGATTTACTTTTACAGTCTTGGAGAACGTCGAGAAAGGTTAATGGTACCTAATCTTCTATTAAAGTTAATAAGTCTTCTAAGATGTGACTCTATCTTATCTTTGAACCTGTCTCAGTTTCAAGGTAGCGAGCGACCTTTTCGGGGCATATTTTATTAAAATACCTGTAGCTCGTATACTGGCCCATAAATATAAATAAGTCCTAACCTAACACCATAAAACTAACGAAAGGTTTCTGAAAACGAAAAAAGGTTGAGATTTTCTTGTCGGAAATCTATGCCATCAGATAGTGCTGAAATATACATAGAGGATTGTTTTCCTATCTCTATGTTAGGGCACTTACGTACCCTCAGTCTTATGTCATGAAATATGTATGAACCTTACCCCGTCTCGCTATATATAGGGGCAAACAAAGGCTAACAAACATATCTTTATGGCGTAAACGTTTGCACTGAAGTAGGAACCCACATCAGAATATATAGCAGAAGATCATAGTGAATCCAAGATCAGATAAAAATAGCTCCAATATTTCCACGAAACAGTTCTGAACCACGCATTTCTTTTCGCTGTATGGTCAAAAGATCTATAAAAATTACACATCCTAATATTAATTACTGCCTTTTACCCGCGGCTTCGCTTACGTAGAAAATATCCGACGCGAACGTGCTACCGGTACTAAAAGTGTTAATCCAGATTACAAAATGTCTTTGTGCCAAATTTTATCCAAATCCGTTTGGCCATTTTTGCATACATTTTATGCATCTGGAACAGCCGGACAAACGGACCAAATTTCAAAACTTTATTTTCACCATCAGACACGGTCTCACAACTCGTAGCAAGTACTTTAGAACAAAATAAAAAAACAATGTTTCATTTTGACTATTTTATCATGTCTGTGATTTATCCAGGGGTTAAAGTTTTATAGCTGAGTTGCTAGACAAGACAGTAAATAAAATTACTTTAGAGATCACATTTGTCTAGCCAATCATGCAAAATAATTTCGTATTCCAGCTGAGTATGTCAAACATAAAGATTTATTAGACTACAAAAATGTTTATTTTGCAAATATGTTAAATTGTAGACTGAAGCGAAATAAAATAAATAACGAAACAAATAAAAAAATATTCATATTCACACCGTAAAAAAATGTGAATACTTACTTTCAGAGGCGTCTCTCTAATAGCACAAAACATTGCTTTTACGAAATAAGTAATCTCTATAAATAAAAGAACCTTTTACTAAAAATGAGGTACAATTTATTCAAACAGATAAAATGCTATCAAACGCTTTCAATGGTATCGGTACTTACTTCAATAATGTTTCTGGTTGCGTAACTTTTGATCGAGAGAAAGTTTCAAATGATATGTCCCTAGGCTATCGAAACTGTTTTACTGCCTCCATTGTAATAATAGTTGAGATAGTAGAAACATTTTAATAGATAAATTATGTTATTGAAGGCTCTGATACCAAAATAAATTATTTTGAACTGGAGTGTTGAGTAACATGAATGATATGCGGCGATATAAAAGATGTAGTGACACAAATTGAAATGAGTATGCTTACATAGTCTGGTCATGTTTATAGGATGAATGAAGGGCGGCTAACGAAAGGTATTTACAAGGCAGATGTGAGTAGAAACGCGAGGGGTGATGTCCTAGGAGGATATAAAGTCAACTTATTGGTGGTGTACTTCTTAAAAGTCAGGTACAACTGACGTGCATGTATGAACGATCAGGAAACACAAGGGATATTTGATATATTGAAATATCGTAGCAGGTGGCATTCCGTTGTTTTCTGCATACAACTAACTATGAATGTTGAGTAAAATCTACCTATTTGACAAAAATAATAGTAATAATAATAATAATAATCAAAAATATAGACACTAACTCCATCATGTCTGTCTCTCAAAATGGATGTAGGTACGGGTCCCGCGGTACTAAGGAGCTGCTCCTCATTGATATGGCCATTAGCCAACAGGTTCGTCGTTCCCGAAAAGATCTGTCGACATGTTGGATAGATTACAAGAAGGCCTATGACTCGGTGCCACATACATGGCTCATGAGGGTGCTGGAGTTGTATAAAGTAGATGCAATTCTGCGCGCCTTCCTGATGTCATGTATGGGGCAATGGAGAACGGTCCTTCGCTATCCAGGATGTCGAAATATCCAGAGGAATAGCGAGCCAATAAGGATTGAGCGAGGCATATTTCAGGGCGATAGTTTGAGTCCGCTTTGGTTCTGCCTAGCTCTGAATCCTCTGAGCACACTGCTTGAGGATTCAGGTATAGGCTATCGGTTGAGAAGAGGTGGTCAGGTTATATCACACCTCCTTTACATGGATGACCTTAAACTCTTTGCCCACAACAATTTGCAACTGATGGAACTACTGAAGATAACTGAAACCTTCAGTAGCGCCATCAGGATGGAATTTGGTGTGGACAAATGTGCAGTCATGCATGTAAAGCGAGGGGAGATTGTGGAATCCGTGGGAACCCAACTCTCGGATTCCACAAACTTTCGAGCCCTCTCCACATCCGAAACCTATAAGTATTTGGGTATGTCGGAAGCTTTGGGAATCAATGTTACTGACATGAAGCAATCGTTGAAGGAGCGCTTCTTTAGCCGCCTGAAGAAAGTATTTAATAGTCTTCTCTCAGGCGGAAACAAGGTGCGCGCCTTCAACGGTTGGGTCATGCCGGTTTTGATGTACTCTTTCGGCATACTCAAATGGACTCAGACCGAACTCGACGCCCTGGATAGAAGGGTCCGTACGCTGCTGACTGCATATCGAATGCATCACCCACGGTCATCGGTTATGAGGCTGTATATCCCGCGAAAGTGTGGAGGTCGAGGCTTTTTAAACGCTAAGACTCTCCACAATCGCGAGATATGCAGTCTCAGGGAATATTTCCTGGAAGCCGACGTGGGGATGCATCGAGATGTGGTCGCGGTGGACAAGGGCCTCACCCCGCTCTCCTTGGCTAACGAGAACTGGCGCAAGCCTGTAGTACTTGACACTAATGACCGCATGGAAGTATGGCAAAGTAAGGAGCTCCACGGACGCTTTTTCCGGGCCCTACACGGACCCGACGTAGATTTTCTAGCGTCCGTAGCCTGGCTGCGTTTCGGTGGTCTCTTTGGAGAAACCGAAGGTTTTGTTTGTGCAATTATGGACGAAGTTATGATGACGAACAATTACCGGAGATTTATTGTGAAAGACGGCACGGTGGACATCTGTCGGGCATGCCACCGTCCCGGGGAATCAATTAGACACATTATCTCTGGGTGTTCTCGTCTAGCTAACGAAGAGTACTTGCATAGACATAATCTTGTAGCCAGGATTATCCACCAGCAACTTGCTCTGAAATACTGCCTTGTGGAATCAGAAGTGCCGTACTACAGGTATGTGCCCGACCCAGTTCTTGAAAACGGCCATATCACACTGTACTGGGATCGATCCATCATCACTGACAGGACTGTTGTTGCAAATAAGCCTGATATAGTGGTGGTGGATCGACTAGAAAGGCGCACAATGATTGTTGACATAACGGTTCCGCATGACGAGAACCTCGTGAAAGCCGAAAAAGATAAACAAATCAAGTATCTTGACTTGGCTCGCGAGGTTGTCGACATGTGGGATGTGGACTCAGCGATCATTGTGCCGATAGTCGTCACAGCCAATGGGTTGATAGCCAAGAGACTCGACCAACACCTGAAGAGGCTCTCGTTAAGCAGTTGGGTCAAGGGCTTGATTCAGAAAGCGGTACTTCTGGACACGGCTCGCATTGTCAGGAGGTTCCTCTCTCTGGAGCCCTGACCGCCGGTAGCTTGGACCCTGTTCCCGATACCGGTGGGCTACTATTTTTTATATTTTTAAATGTTTTTATTTTATATTCTAATATTTAAAAATATAATTTATAAGTTTTTAAAATGAATAAAGGATAATAATAATAATAATAATTTATTTATTTCCAAAAAGAGATTACAGACTTAAATTATTAGTTTCACAAAATGGTTTACAACTAGTGGTAGGAAGTAAATACAAATTGAATTTCCTATGCTGTAGAAATCTGTAGACAATTGGTGAGCCCTGCCTCTTAAACTAGGGTTACCTGTATCTTAAGAGACAGTGTTCGGCTATAGGGTTGATACAGAAAGATTTATACAACTCGTGGGTTGTGTCGATCTACCAAGTGATTGTAAAAATTTGCTTAGTTTATAATTAAAGTAAAGTAAGGAAGAGTAGTAAATTTTTATTTTATTTTTTATTTTATGGCGTCCATTTGCGCGTTGGTGTGGGTGTATGTGGGGTACATAGTGTATATGACATGTCACATAATATACTGACAATTTACAATCCAAACCATTTTAGGGTCAATTCCCAGTCTAACCGGATGCAGCTTAATACCAGTATTTTACATGGAGCGACTGCCTATCTGACGTCCACAACCTCGTTACTGGGTAACACAATATCCCTTAGTAAGATTGGTTGTCAGACTTTTGGGCTTCGGACTACACGTAACGTCTGTTAAAGATCTACGAAAGACAGTTGGGATCTTCGGCTTAGCGTGTTTTTCGATGCACAGATAGTCACCCATCCAAAAACCGACCGTGGTAGTTGTAGCTTAACCTTTTTCAACCCGTGCGAACATAATCCCTCTTTAAACAAACACGTATGTTAAATTCAAAGTAACACAAAATTAATGACAAACTAAAGCAAAACAAACGTTACTGGAGTTTGGAAGTCGTTACACAAAAGATGAAAGATAAAGATGGTCACGGTTCCCTTTCCCGTAAATTGTGTAACTTAGGGAAAGGTGGGCGTGATAACGTGACGGTAAACAAACCGAAGTTATTAATTACTGGCCTTTACCTCAAGCCTTCACACGCATAATATTAACACCTGAATACATTTACCTTAGTTCATCATACGTCAAGCATTTTCCCAACTATATTGCGGTCGGCTTCCGGACTGTTTGGCTTCAAAATAAGATAGAATTTTCTGTGGCTCAGTCAGCGGTAGGTATGGCAAAATAATTATTAAAAAATACCTATATTAAAAATGAATGAAATCGATACAGTAGTCAATTATGACCAAACCGCTTTCAGGACTTCTGTCTATTCTGTTACACCTTGTATTAAATATTCAACTTATTCCAATTGAATGATGAGTTTGAAACTCTTGTCTGCTTTGTAGGTGTACAAGCGTTAAGCTCTACACTGATCAGGAATCGTGGTTGTAGAAAAATATTTTCAAAAAGACGACCGACTCCCAAAAAAACACTGCAATGTGAAAAATGACTTTAATATTGGAAGTCGGTGTCTTTGAATCTGTATTTCCGTTTTGTCAACCAACTTCCCCTTGTTATGCTTCTTTTAAAGCGTAACAAGGGTAAGTGGTTTTTTTTTTTTGTAAATATTTTTTTTTGTTTTTTCACATTTTAGTTATGTTACTACCCAACACCAATTCGTATACCAGCACTTGGTAGGTAAACAACAGTGACAGGAAGGACATTAGAAATGTATACTATGGGACCACCCCTGAAGCATAACATATCAATTAAAAAAGATTGATCCGCAATTGCCAGAATGATTGCTGAACAAAAATACAAAAAAAAACACAGACGAATTGAGAACCGCCTCATTTTTAAGTAGTTTAAAAAGCCTCCCTCACCCTCTTCCTTCAGTAGTAAAATAACTGATCTTTTAGACTACAAAAGTAATTTTTCCACCAACTAAATTCTAATTCTTCCTAATAACCTAAACAATTGTTTCTTATTTTTAGCGCCATTCAGATACGAAGCCGTGATCGTAGTGCACAATGATCTGCCAATCAACAGCCTGGATCAACTGAAGGGGCTCAAGTCATGTCATACAGGAGTCAACAGGAACGTTGGATATAAGGTAAGACACTATCTGGTTCACGTAATCAATGCTTGTAATATTTCATGAGGTATTTATTAGAAGACGGACAGGAAAGATTTCCGCACATAGTCTACTGAAATCAGTGTGATTTAAAGTTCTACCTGCTTACTTTCTAGATTACGTCATTTATAGCTCTTTCGCTAAATAGTTTCACTAAATTTTTTCACTTTGGTAGTGTGACTAGTAAAGTTTAATAACGGTTACCTACCTACCTGAATCATTCATTTTAGCCTCTCGATGTTTAATTAAACCTAAGCGGTTTTGGTTTTTGGTCGTAACGAATACCTTCAACCTAATTGCGTAACACGTTTCCGAACTTATAAAGCAAGTCTTTATAAGTTCGGAAACGTTAACAATGTAAATAACGCAATGAATGTTATTTAACTGTCAAAATGAAAGACATTCTTTTTCTTAGTGTGTTATGCAATTATCCCACAGGCTCAACGAATAAATCTTAATAGGTTGGGGAAAAAGTTTCTTCGCATTTTTTAAGAAAATTCAAAACATTTTCTAATAAAGTTTATTTACATTTAACGAAAGTATTTAGGTACCATTTTGTTCGATAACTTTTTGCCATCTTGTAGTTAGGGACATGATCCCATTGCTATAGAAATTTTGGGACTTCTGTTCAAAATACCGCGACAAGTGGTTTTGGCAGTCCTCTCGGGATGTTAACCTGACACTGCTTAAAGAATTCTGAAGAGACCGAAACAGGTGGAAATCTGAAGGTGCAAGGTCAGGACTATACGGCGGATGCATTAACACCTCCCAGTCAAACTCTTTTAATTTTTGTTGGGTGGCTAAAGATGTGTGAGGTCTAGCGTTATCATGATGAAAAACCACACCCCTTCTGTTGATTAATTCCGGCCGCTTTCTCTCAACTTCTTGCTTTAATCTCATCAGTTGTTCGCAGTAGAGTTCAGAATCGATGGTCCTGCCTGGTGGTAACAGCTCATAATGAATAATGCCCTTCCAATCCCACCACACACACAGCAGCACCTTGTTGCGAGTTAACCCGGGTTTCGCCACAGTCTGTGAAGCCTGACCGGCCTTTGACCACGACCTTTTTCGCACGTTCTTGTCATACGTGATCCACTTTTCATCACCAGTTATCAGCTTCTTCAAAAATGGTTCGGTTTCATTACGTCGTAATAAAGAATCACAAATGAGTACACGGTTCATTAGGTTTCTTTCAGTGAGCTCGTGAGGTACCCAAATGTCGAGCTTTTTTGTGTACCCAGTTTTTTTCAAATGCGCCAAAACTGTTTTGTGGTCAATTTCCAGTTCTTCAGCTACGTCGTAACTACTGGTATGCCGATCTTGCTCCACTTTTTCAAAAATGGCATCCATTTTATCCGTAATAGGGCGACCAGAGCGACGTGCATCTTTGACATCAAAATTTCCGGATTGAAAACGCTTAAACCAAATTTGTGCTACTCTCACAGACACTACACTAGGTCCATAAACATCGCAAATTTATATCGCGGCTTGCGTTGCATTTTTACCTTTTTTGTAGTAAAATTTTAAAATGTATCGAATTTTTTCATTAGATTCACTCATCTTGACGGTACGAAAAACAAATGAAAATCACACATTTTCCTAATTTGAATTTGGAATTATGTTCTTTAAAATTTAAACTTTCAATGATACCAAAACCAGCCAGATACAAATAGTATAGCCAAAGAGATTTTATTACAAGTTCATACATACTATAATGCGAAAAGACTTTTTCCCCAACCTAATATATTCCTTTAAAAGGGCGCATAAACTGTAACTATTAATTCAGTACATCTACAAAATGCTGTTTCGTAGAAAAGTGCAATACATAGACGTGACGACGAGAGTGGTTAAAATTAATTAAATTGTTTTTTTTTAATATCCACGAATGGAGGGGGGGTTGGGATAAGACATTTAACCCAAAACGCTTGTCTTATGCGGGTTGATGGGCAAACGGTGAAGCAGTTGCCTTGTGCCGAAACTGTGGGCCCAAATAACACAAAATCAGTGCCTAAAATAGTGAGGCGGGGTAGCGGCAGACCATGTAGGATCTGGCGGGGCGAGTTGATAGGTTCCGTCAAAACTGAATGTACGCGGGCTCGAGTACGATGGAAGGAGTGGAGGCTTTTAAAAATCGACGAAACAGAATCGTACTGAACCCATGGTACAAATTGCGCTTCGATGTCCCTACGACCCTGTATTTTAAGTGTATCCTAAATATTGAGTGCTTTGTTTATTGTAACAAACAACTACCTACGTAAATCATAAGTCTGAACTTCCCATCGAGTTATATGTCAATCTATTTTTGGATCCTGTGACCATGAAAAGCACCAGGAAAATCAGATAAACACAATAAACCTATATATCATTGTCTTAACGTCTTTGTTCGTCTCATTAAGTGCTTACTATGCACATATCAATCGTAGATATCTACTTTTTTATGCAAGAAACGGCAGGAGTCCACTTGCAGAATGCAGATAATGCCATTATGGGTTCAAGGCGAAAACGAGCCGCATCTTTAAGGTGTAACTAGTATGGCCACTTGTCATTAACCAGTTTCGCTCTTTGTGCTTTAAAGCCTAAATTATTCAAGGTGTAGCTTTAATGTACCTACATAAATACTTGAGTAGTGAATGGTTTCTGAATACGAAGGTAAAACAACAAACGGAAAATTTCCATCGGGTCCCTTATTTGGCAAGACTTAAATATACCTGTATCGGTCAAGTTTAAAGCCTTTTTTGGGGAATTCTGTTTCGACCTGAAATAGGTTCTTATTGCTGAGGTAGTAAAATATCTAATAAAGCCCCCTATACAAGTACTTAGGGCAGAGTGGTTGGGGGGTGCGCCGCTCTCCCTACCTTCCGCGGCCTGAACGGGGTCGCCACCGTCCGATGGCGAACACGGTGGGGCCGCAGGGGAAGAGGAGTGCTGGTATAGCGTTGGCCACTCTCCCTATCCCCTGCGGCCGAAAACTGGTAGGCGGCGGGGCCACAGTCCTGACCCATCGCAGGGGGACCAAGGGTGCCATTCAAGGGGTCGTCTGGCGCCCATGTGCTAATTGGTCCCCGGGGTGGTCACGGCGTGTTATGTGTTCATGCACGCCGTAATGGGGAGAGAGGTGCCCCAGAGGTGGGTCCGGCGACGGACAGCCGCGGCGGGTTCGCGGAAGAGTTTTTTCGTTCCCGTGTTCCCGCCATAAGCGGTGTAGGAGGACACCGTGGAGTTTTAGTGGGTTGGAGTCCCACATAACTGCGCTATTTCCCCTTAGTAGCGCAGTACGAATGAGCATTTCTCCACGATAAAAAAAAAGAGTGGTCGGGGAAATGGGGCAAGATCACTCACTCAAAGTTCAACGAGTTTTGACACACAGGTAGAAATCAGTTTTCGGAAAACACGTGGTAATATGTTTTTAAGAAATTATTTTCTAAGTGTTTTCATCCCCACTACGTATTAGCAGCTCTCTGCTGTTATTAAAATCATAGAGGACGAATCAGATTCCCAGCCCCGTACGAGAGTAAATCCTCCCTTTTATTAGAGTCATAAACGAAAGCTAAGTTGATTAAATAAGTCCAAACGAAAATCTCGCGAAGACAGGGATAGTCAAGCAGAATATAATATTAAAGATAAGTAGTCATAAAAATACAACTTCATATTCTAGACCAGACTTACTAAGAGGTGATTCAAGGTTACAGAATGAATAAATCTATTTCGTCGAACATAGTTAACAGATTATACAAAACGTTGTTGAAATCTAAAACCCAATTCCCCAGTTAGTTCTTGCGTAAACCTAACAGATAGAATAATTAATTTGATCCCTAAGGTCCTATATCGCAAACAGAGCTTCTGTTTCCCAAACCATCCTAAGCTGAAATGAGGGCATGTAACGAATACATTAGTGACTTCACAGGGGTAAGTAATTGCCTAGCAGGTATGAATTAATTTGCCTTATAAACCCTCGCTGTTATGAGTGTGAGTAAGGAACTAAGGATGTTAGCAGATAGGCTACTAAAAACATCTATGATCAGCGATTTTGGAAGCTATCAACCACAGAATTGATAACTGCCAACCTATGCAGCATTGATACGCAGAAACGTAATTATATACCATGCTTATGAAGCAAGTCGCCAAGGGGTATTTTGTTTCCCAGTAACAAGAATGAGAGGCTGTCGCTCCGTGTATATTGGTATTCAGCTGCATCCAGTTAAACAGAAACCGATCCAAACATAGTTGGGGTAGAGCTAGGTATATGATGATGAAAATTATCAAACGTAGTGAGTCGTCAACACATTATCGTCGACACAGCGTTCAGCGTTAATTATGTCGCAAAATCGAAAGTACCGAAGCCGCCGACTTTAATAAGCATGTCTGCTGCAACCCTAAGCCAAAAGTAATTACTTAAAGAGTTTCTTCAAAAACGTTACTTAGCGCCTTAGACATGTAAAGTTACTTATTTTGAACATGGCGCAAAAACACAATTAGACAGCATGTTTGCTAGCGAACAGTTACACTGTAATTATAAGTAGGTTTCTGGAACTTTTACTACAGTTTAGGTAATTTATCTAATAGTAGAACATACTTAAGTTTAGCCATCTCTATAGAATAAGATAAGATACTATTTTATTTGCTTAAATATATGTCATACATCTACGAAAAGATATGCATGCACAACGGTAACAACATTATTATGTACAGACAGTTTTGCCACATGATGTGAAGTGCAAATGTCAAGATATTTATTTATTAATTAAAATAAAACATTATCTTAAAATAACAAAAAAACTAAGCAATTGAAGAATAAAAATAAAATTGTAATAAAATAACAACAATAAAACAGAACATTAAAAACAAAAGTAAGATGATAAGACTTTCATAAAATAATAATGTTAAATATTTTTTTTAATCCTAATAAAAAATTAAACACATTAAAAATTTTTGAGTCGGCGCTGAGAGATCAATGAACAAAGATCACTCAAAGCGCCGACTCATATTTTTAAGGTTTATTATTTTTTGCTTTTCAGTTTTTTCGGCGGTTTAATTTTTTGTTAAAAAGTTTTTATTTTATAATTTTTTGTAGCTTTAATGTACTAATAACACTTGGCAAAGTATACTCTATCCAATAAAAAAAGAATTAATCAAAATCGGAATACTCTGTAAAAGTTATGCGTGGTTATACATTACAATCAGTGAGTGAACAATCAATCATCCCCTATTTTCTGACCCTTAGGGTTTGATTTTGTTTTCCAAATTTATATGGGACCACACTCGGAGTATACCCTTTCCAATTAGAAAAGAATTATAACAATCGGACTACTATGTAAAAAGTTATGCGTGGTCATACATAAAAAAAACAAACAAAAAAATATACGCGTCGAATTGATAACCTCCTCCGTTTTTTTCGTCGGTTAAAAAAAGGAAAGTAAAGTAGGTATGCAGATATACCAATAAATAGAAATTTAAAGGCACGTCCTCACG
Organism: Aporophyla nigra; assembly: GCA_947507805.1. NCBI lineage: Eukaryota > Metazoa > Arthropoda > Insecta > Lepidoptera > Noctuidae > Aporophyla > Aporophyla nigra. The sequence continues at coordinate 19,151,111 of OX382307.1, read as the reverse complement.
ATTCTGCCAATTCCAATACATTCATTCATCGAAAAGCTATTACACCTACATATTCTGTTGAAGATGTTCATTTCAGTCTCGTATATCTTATCCGTGCTTCTCAATAGCTACCTACTTGTAATTCAATCGGCAACACAATACGAAATAAACTCGACGCAGTACCGGAGATTATTAAAAAAACGTACGTCGAACAATAGACTACAAAGGCACATAAAAGAGTTCGCCTTTCAAACGAGACGTGAACACCTAAATTGAATAGATACCTACATATTGGAAGGAAAATATCAGTCTGCATTTTCCCACTGCCGCGATAGCTTTCAAGGTCTCTTCTTACACAGAAACAGCAAAAGTATGGATCATAACATTTACATCACGCTTTGTTTCCTCGGGGGGTCTGGCAGAAGTGTTCCTATTATGTTTAAGTCCCATGTAATAGGTTCGAACCTATTGCCATCCTCCGGGCTGCTACTGAAAAAATCCAGGTAGAAAAGCCCAATAACACTTTCCCCAAATTGCGAATCAAATCTAGGACCCTCATATTCAGTAGTAGCGGTTGCGACTATGCGATCAACGAGGCAGTAATTACCATCTCTGCCAGGGTCACGAGATTGTTCGAAAGAGATACCGTGAACCTGGCACATGGGCAACTGAAGGAACACGGGTGGGTTTTAGTCAGTAAAAGTCTGACACGCCCTTCCGCTCCCCCCAGAGCGGAGAAGTCATTTGATGATTTCCCATCCAAAAAAAAGAAAAAGTAATTACCGTCTAATGTTTTTGATAAGTCTAGACTAGACCGTTTGTGACCAAGAGTTACGTGTTGAAGGCCGTATAGGTACAAACCCAGACAGGCACTTTAGTTTCTATAAATTATTACTTCACCACTTCTCTCAAAACGCATGTCCTAGTGCCAAAATTTCGAAGACATGTGACATGTATCAACCCGCACCAGGCCCGCATGGTAAATGACGGCTTCTCTATCTCACCGAAAGGGTCCTGTCTCCCAGCAGTGGAAATATCATATGATTGCTATGTCAGTGGTGTCCTAGTAACTTCTAGGTCTTCTTCCAACACGCTTGCTCATGGAACCGAAACCTCTGGGCTATCATGATATTTAGAAAAGATACAGTCGGTTTGGAAAAAGGTGCTGTTTTGTATTAAATTATGCATTGAGTAATATCATATTTTCCTACACAAAAACGAACTTCGTTTGAACAAATAATTGTTTAAGTTTTACGACGAACTAGCATACAAATAGCAAGTTAAATAGTTGAACAAAACGAAAAAATATGCTAATAACCTTTCAGACGTGTTTTTCCATGAATGATGTCGAGTCGGCGAATGTCTGGCAGAAGACATTAGTATTACAAAGAGACGCGCTGTGTTTAAATTAGAATATAAAGTAAAACAAGTTTGATAAAGATGGTAATGAAATATATTTGCTAAGTCAACAGGGACACAACCTGAATTTCTCGTTTAATAAAAATTGGTTATCGAATGCAATATTAAAGATCTTCTAGTTAAGTAATAAAAGTTGCACAGGTCTATCGATCAAATTAAGCTACGGTTGTCGCGATCGGATGTATGACGATTTTTACCTTCCGTGCCTCGGAAAGCACGTTAAGCCATTGGTGCCAGCTGTCATTTGCGGATCTTTGACAGTCGTTACGTGTCGTCAGAAGCCCGAAGTCTGTCAAACAGTCTTACCAAGGCGTAGCATGTTAGGTACTCAGTAACTGGGTTGTGAAGTCTAATAGGCGCTCTGTGTAAAATATTGGTATTCAGTTGCATCTGGTCTGACTGGAAGCCAACCCAAAACGCTAGGTAGATGATGATGAAGATACGAAGGGTATCGATATTTTCTAGCCTCTGAATTATTGCTTTCCAAAAGTCACTCAAAACTACTCTTGCTTCAGTACTATTATATTTGATTCAGCTGTTTGGCTTTCCACTTCTCGTAACCCTGATACATTTATGCTGCAGAAGCCAACGCCAACATTTCCAAAACAAAAGAATTCTCAGAGTAACAACTACTTATAATTCAGCTCAAATAGCAAGTGTCAGCTGTGAGAAATATGTTTTTATGGAGCTCGCTATTGGGACCCTTAAACGTTATTCGCCACTAGTATACGTGGCTGTTCTACTAATTCTGAGCAGGAAAACCCAAAAGAATATTCTCATAAGTAATAATGTCATAGTTATCAATGTCAACAAGGCTTTGTGTCCAGAATTTTCTGGTCCTAAGTACCGCAGTAATTGGACTGTCTGTCTTCGCAAAATTATTAAGGTCTTAATTCGTTCAAAGATGACTAGTGGTTTCTTAGATGGTGTAGATATAACATAATGACTAGGTACCTACATACTTATTATTTTCTTTAGAAAACATACTGTTTTCAATAATCTGGATACCTAATGCTACCAGGTACTATTAGGGTCCAGTAACACGTACCACAACCACACCACAACGAAAACACGTGGATGGGTGCTAATTTGTATGAAAATGATTAGTTTATTCAAACGGACCACATTTAGTCGTCAAAATCAACCGTGTGGGCGATGCCAGACCGCAAACTCAACGATCTGACTATCTGTAAAAACATAACTACATTGCAACTACTATCGACAATGCAAGTTTAAGAAGCTGCAGCCCAAATTTTGCCATTGCGCACATCGCAGGGACAAAATTGGTTATAGTACGTGTGATCTAGTCCTTAGATTTTGATATAACGTTTAAACATACCAAAGTCACGATACCTGACCATGATGAAGTCATAATATTATTTTCTTCAACAGATACCTTTAACAATGCTGCAGAAGCGTTCAGTGTTCCCGAAGATGAACGACCACAGCATATCACCGAAGGAGAATGAGCTGAAGGCTCTCTCAACATTCTTCTCCAAGTCTTGCATCGTGGGGAAATGGTCGCCGGATCCTAAGACCAATTCCTTCTGGAGTACGTTCACCTAGTAATAATTTATAGCTATGTATCATCAGAAGAATACCACTATCTCATTTCTTCCCGTGGGTGTTGTAAAAGGCGACTTAGGGCCTTACTAGAGAATGAACAGCAGCGTCTTCTATGCATTTTATCATCATACTGCGATCACCAACCCGCCTGCCAAGCGTGGTAATTAAAGCAAATCCCCCAAAAATATATCGTTCAAATTGGCGGTGCATGGGGGAAGCCTATGTCCAGCAGTGGACGTTTCGGCTGAAATTATGATGATAATGTATTAACAAAAATTCTCGTTCGTGCTAGTTGTGTTGCATGTTTTCTTTGGACCTTATTGAGGTTCATAATTGAATTTTTGCATCGTGGCCAATAATTATAAGGCTTATTAAGTACTAGGTTGATCCCTCAAGGCTTGCCAAAGAACTTGTTTCTCACAAGACCAAATTTAGTCATACGGTAATGTTTTCTGAGATTGCGTAATACCAAAAAAAAGAAATTACCATATTGACATTGTCGAAGGAATATTAATGTTTTCAAAGTTATTGTTGCGAAAAGTAAATGGCCACAATCGAAACAAGGTTTGGTAACGCGTTCTTGCCCTTTTTGTGGCCGGAAAAATGTTGAGTTGACATCAAGTAAATATAAGGCATTTTACCCTCGTCGCGTTCTTTGAACTTTCCTACGGTTATTCAAACCCTTTATGCTGTAAAAACGCCGAATTCGAGGATTAAACACGTACATTTATGTAACAAAACAATTCGTGCAAATCTTGGCGGATTTGCTAATCGTATTAAGTTATTACGTTGCTTTCATGCCAAGAACTAAAGTTGTTGTGTTTGTTAAAACGATAAATCTCACACGGCAGGATTTACATAATCGTACAAGCCTAAAGCCTTTGTTAGTTTTCAACAAACCATTTTTCTTGTCAAAATCATTTTCGCCCACAGGGAGTCTCAACTTCCAACCCTTGTTTTATCCGGAACAACCCTAAATGAAAAAATGTTTTTATGGGATTATATTTTCAGAGAGCCGGTACAGTCAGTTATGCTCCATGTGCGAGCATCCCGACAAATGTGACTATCCTGACAACTACAGTGGGTACGAAGGGGCGTTGAGGTGCCTGGCAAGCAATGGCGGCCAAGTCGCATTTACCAAGGTCATTTACGTCCGGAAATTCTTTGGGGTAAGTAAAATAGAATAAAACAGCTTTTATTTTGCAGCAAACCCAACGTTTTCGAATGGTCTTGATCGTTATCAAAGCCGTGAATGTTTGCAAAGAATTCGAGGGTTTTCTGTAATCCACAATGTGGTCCTAAGGGATTGTGACTTGGAGTAATTTCATCAGTAGGTTCGCTGTCGGTCTCTCTTGTGTACTTTCTGTGGACCTTTTGCGAGGATAATAATTTTATTTTCTCTCTTCTGCGAACTGTTCTAAATTCATTAGCCACTCCTGTTTGCCAGTTTCGCTTTCAAATTGAATAACCTACAAACGGTTTCAGTACGTAAAAGCTTAACTTGTTTTCAGAGCGTATCCCAAATATCCTCCTGAACTAATCCGGGAATCGGATTCTCTGAAATCACTTTAGCCCGTTCAATGTACACTGACTTTCAAATTTCGGAGCGGCTCAGTCACCTGTAAACCTTTTAGATTGGATTATCTAAATCTGAAAATGCAAATAGCTTTCAGGCTAGAGCAGACTTTTGCTTGGTTGTGAAGGGAAGATCGGAAATAGGTTTTTGGATAGACTTTATACAGATTTACTTACTGCTGATAGTTATAATAAAAGTCGTACGATATGGTGCGATAATATCGTCATTTCGCATTTTGTGAGGTATGTGGTCATTGCATAACACACTAACAGTAGCAATGGCTTTCATTTTGACTCTTCAACAATATTCATTGCATTATTTACGTTGTTGAGCAGACAAATTTTTCGAACAGATGAAGCAATAACGTTCAAACTTTTTCAGATTCTCATTAATGTGTTACGTAATTTGGGTTGACGATCTTCCAATGAAAAAATGTAAAAAAAAAAATATAAATAATACAATGACCAGGAAATATCCATACCAACCAAGTTTTAATAAAACAAATAAAGCCGCAAAACCCATATTGCGTTGTTCCCATCAAACAAAGGCTTTATATATTCCAGCTTTTGTCTTCAGAAAATTGAGATTGCCATTCAATGGATAAAAATGTAATATGGCGCAGAGATTATTAATTTTCTTTGCTTTATTGAGCCTTGTCTATGCACTGACTGGGTACAGTAGGGCGCACGTCAATGTTAACACTTTGAATTGGAGCTGGCCTTGCAAAATATGGCGTTTCAGTAGAATCCTAGGATATAATAAAATAGGAATAGAATAAAGAAATAAGTAATACATAAAGGTGTCTTGATACACGAAAGTCCAGCCATATTTCACCTTTCGCCATGCAAACATTTACATTATCATTCAGTTAATGTTCAAGTTTAAATAAAAGCCAGATATATCAGACCACTTCAGCCATTTTTTCTTCGCGGATAAAAACTTAGTCACACTGTAGTAAGGTTTATCTACTCTTTAAGAGGAGGAAGAGGACCAAAAATTGTAAATAATTGGGGTCTTACAGTAGAAACTTCTACGCAACAAAGCAGTTTGACACATTAATTGACATAATCTACTATACACTTATTTGTTGGGAATACATCAGCTAGACGTTCAAAACGACTTGGATTTTGCTTAATTAAACATACCTATTCGAATATATATGAATAAGGAAATGTCAAGATAATTTACTGCTTAAAATATGGCATGCATCTCGAAAAAAAGTTGTCTCAGACCAATGTTTGAACTTAAAACTACGTCTTACAAACACTCATTGACATACATTAATAGGAGTCATCTCTTTTTTTTCCGTGGCCAGTACATTTATGCTGGTTGTGTTGTATCGGAAAGCCGTTTGTCCTGCGCCTGATCTCTCCCCAGTCGTCTTGGACTTCGTCCTATCAGACTATGAGATTGGGGGAAGAAAGTGTACAGTTGTGTCTGAGCACACTTGCAATGACGTGTACTTGGTCTTCCTAATTCGGTCTGGAGGATATTATTATACTGGTTTAGTTACCACTAACGTGCGGCCTACTGTACCTACTTATTACTCGAGGGAAATCACGGCTGCGTCGAAACTCGAAATGGAAAATGAAACAAGAGTTAGCTTTAAGAGAACATTTCTGCACCTAGTCAAAATTAATGTTGGCATTCTATATGAGTAACTCTGTTTGTTATTTTCTGTTGATTGCGGTGCATTATTAATTATTATGATTGTTTCATTAATTACTTACATAAACAGCCCCCCTTATTGCATAACGCACTATTAATCAGACTATTAATCATTAATCATTTTCATGGTTATTGCTAATCTATTTCCTCATTCTGCTGTTCCGAGTGGTGCCGATCGTAAAGAATGGGACCACCCCATTTCTTTCCGTGGGCGTCGTAAGCGGCGACTAAGGACTAGAGAATGGGCAGCAGCGTTCTTTATGCATTTTACCACCATAGTGCGATTGCCAACCCGCCAGCCAGGCGTGGCGATTATGGCTAGCCCCCCCCAAAATTTGATAGGCCTATTTCCAGCTGAAATGATGACGATGATTGCTTCATATGTTCTCAACAACGTACATGTTATTGGACTATCAAAATGCAAGTCATTGTTTATCTTAAGTCATCTATCATGATTACAGTATTATTTCGTAGCAATAAAGTTCATAAACTTTGTATGACGTAGCCTCTTAGACGCTGCGCAAAACATTGCGAAGAATGCCAATATACTTTACCAAATATGATTGATACTCGGAAAAGTATGTTCACTTATTCTGATTGATGGATTGGAGTTCATATTTAGCAATACGGTGTGTTCTATGATGTAGCTTTCTTTCCTAATATGTTCTATAAAGATTACATTAATACAATAAATAAGTTGAATGGACGTAGTCCATGTTGTTATACCTTGCATTGAGAAGGGGTGTTCTGATACAACCCTGTCATTCCGACTATAATTCCATTAAAAGGACGTTCAACAGTAGATAGATGGCACGCTAAGCCGATAGTTTCAGCTTTCGTGGATATTTAACAGCCGTTACGAGCCGTGAGAAGGCTGAAAGTTAAACGAACCAGTTGTACCAAAGGGTATAATAATCCCCAGTAACTAGGCTTGCTGGCGCAACATGGGAGAGGCCTATGTCCAGCAGTGGACTGCGATAGGCTGAGTTGATTGATTGATTGAACTGGGCTGTGAACGTCAGATAGACAGTCACTCCAAGTAAAACACTGTTATTCGGTTAGACTGGAAGCCGATCTCAACATAGTTGGCAAAAGAAAATTCAATTTCCTCACTTAGTTTAGATAACTTTGAACAGTCGGTTTGTCCCGATATTGACTTGACTAAAGGACTAAGGCCAAAACATTCCCCTATTAACTTTTTAAATTTTCCTCTAGCTCCCGGTGGGTAGAACACCGGCTGGAACTGCAGAACAAAGCCCCGACGGATACAGCTACTTATGTGTCGATGGATCCAAGGTGTCTGTCAAGGACAAAGCCTGTTCTTGGGCAGCCAGACCCTGGCAGGGACTGTTAGGACATAACGATGTACTAGCCCAGCTGTCTCCTTTGAGAGAGAAGATAAGGCAGCTGTCTGTGATTGGTAAGTTTTTAATGTTTAATCTGAAAAGATCCCTTAAAAAAATTAAACAAAAACAAACCACTAGGACCACAGGTGTTTATCAAATAAAAAGATTGTTCAGTAATAATGGTGGCACTTGTTAGTCTTCGCAATGAAAAACAAACTGAACACAGCTTTTCACTTAAAATGATTTCCCTAAAACGAAAAATTTCGGAGTTGTTAAAGTGACAAAAGGGAAAAACTTTTTCATGAAATGGAAAAATTAGGAGCAAAGAATTATAATCGGATTAACAGACTGAAAGTTTTATATCTTGATAACTGTCGTTTCACAATTTTGAAGGTAGGTTTAAGAACAGGACAGCTTTAAGATATTTTTGATCGAATTTACGAAGAGAGCTCTCAATATGACACCACAACACCTTTTAAATTAAAATACAAAACTAAGTTCTAAAATTTCGTCTTACAACCCCTATCTCGAGGACTTTGATGAAATAAACCAAACCTACCACCTTTCCCGTGCTTTGATAGTGTACATGAGTTTCAGCATTCGTTCCTTGTAGAACACCATCTAATTTCTTCCCCTAGGTGTCGTAAAAAGCGACTAAGAGACTTACTAGAGAGTGGGCAGCAGCGTTCTGTAGGCATTTTATCACCATACTGCGATCGCCAACCCGCTCCCAAAGGTGGCGATTATGAACTGGTTAAGCGGCGGTTCTTGGGGGAGGAATATGTCCAGCAATGATGAAGATGAGGAGAGCATCGTCCCTGTCTGTCTGGTCTGTGCGACAGTCTCTTTCTTAGACTCAACGTGCCATATTAAACCCTGGATTTAACTGTAAAGGAGGAGGGTTAAGATTAGAACATTTTTCGCCTATCATAGTCATGAAAATTCAAAGTTTTTATTGACGTCATGTTATTGTGTTTATGTGAAGTTTAGGTATCGACCTTTATATCTATTCTAAAATAGCAATTCATATAAAAAAATCATCAAACTTGGCAAATTCGTTGAAGTTTTTTTTATTTTAAGCTATGATAGGTGAAAAATGTTCTAATCTTTACCCTCCTCCCTTGTGTTTCAATAATCTTCTTTGTACCTACTTTAAACTATTTTCTGTATAAAATAACCAAATCAATAAACAAATACTTTTGTCATTAGGCGCGAAAGACAAACCAGCATGGTTCACACAAGTGCTAGGACTATCCGACAAGATCTACCACGTTGCCGACAACATTCCCATAACACCATCAGCTTACTTGGACAAGGCGAACTACACCGAGGTCATCGAGAGGGGCCACGGACCGCCCGAACTTATCGTCAGGTAAATATTTAACTGGTATTTGCATACATTCATATTTATGTTAAATGGCATTGCATTTGCTCGTTGTACCTACGCACGCCAGTGGTTAAAACCGGTAAAGTATTTTGGGGTTAATTCAGTTCTGGGAAAAGACCGTATGAACCAATTTTTCTGCAATTTTTGAATGCGGACAATATTGTGTTATGCCACATATAATTTGCGAAATTGATATACAGCTATGGTAGCTCAGTGGTGTCGGTCCCGACTTACCGAGTTTAAGGTCGTGGGTTCAAACCCAGGCAGGCGCTTTACTATGTGTAAATAATTTAATCATTACTTCTCTCAAAATGGTGAAAGAAAACATCGTGCGGAAACCGGTATGTCCTAGAGCCAAAATCGAAGACATGTGACATCTACCAACCCGCACTGGGGCTGAGTGATAAATTACTGCCCACTCCCTCTCACTGAAAGGAGGCCTGTGTCCCAGCAGTGGGAACAATATAAGCTGATTATGATGACACTTTATACTGCCAATTTTTTTTTTTCATAAAGTTAAGCATTTGATTCGTACGGTCTTATCCCAGCGCCGACATTACCCCAAAATACATTATAAGCTATCCTCTTACTCTTTTTAAAGTCTGTACTACGCTAGGCCAGCTCAAAATCAAAGTGTTACCACTGACGTGCGGCCTACTGTATACATCCATATTTATGTTGGACGGCTTTGCACGTTGTGAAGCGGATTATCTTGTCAGGTCAGTTAAGCCGGGTTTTATGGCGTTTGTGCATAATTGCGAATAGAATTGAGGATGGATGATTGTGGGGTAGGTATTTATTTGAATTATAAATGCTGATCTACAGTCAGCTGTAACTTTTACTTAACAAGATACGAAACCTACTTACAGATAAGAGTTTATGTAATATTTAGGTACATTTTGCTCAATAATAAGATTTAAAACACGTAGATAGGCGCCACGTACGGTGCGACGCAATTCTGATAAAACAATTTCCATGAAATTTCCTAGATATTTTCTACTAGAGTCACATCGCGCCATTCTAAGATAGCCTTTCAAGTCTTAAGGCGACTATTGTAGATCGAACCAACTTTAGCTACCTGTAAATAAAATTAATTTTTATATTGTTTCTGATAATTAAGTGCGTGAACTAGACATACCTATATGACAATCGTCGGCCTCATTAATGACCCACTAGCTGTTTATACCCCACTTATTTCTGGCCCCAATTTTGCTTTTTAGAGGGTGTACGTTTCTGTCATTCAAACTATGTCATCTTTACCATATACAACTTACCCACAGTTACTACAATTGAGTGACAAATACAAATTTACATAGCCAGCAATATCAACACAATTTTACGACCCCGTTCCACATAAATAGGTACCTACATAAATGGGGAAAAAGAACCACAAAACACAGCAACATTGAAACAAGGAAACCCGCCGCCAGCACGATACACCCCTCTTTTTAATCTCCCCCTCATGGGCTGAAAGCGTGGCCTACATCTGGTAAAAAGACTTTTGACACACTGACCTACAGGTAATGCGTGACCTCTAGCTCCCGAAAGTAGCGCAAACTACGTGATTATGAAAAAGAGATATATATCTTATAACGTAGTAATTATACCAATTCGATTTTTTACTTTTCCTATGAAATGTATCACCGTTAAATCTGGTAAAACTACCTTCATGACCATAGTGCACATATTGATTACAAAACTTAGGTAAAACCGTAGATGGCTCTTAAATATTCAACACTTTCTTACGGGTTTTACAAGCCGTAAAACGACCTCTACAAATCTTACTATTCCATTTTCACGTACACATATTTCTAATTTCCCATTTCTAATACGCTAATTTCCCATTTCTTTCTGACAGTTTTGCTAGAAAGATAGGAACAATAGAACCGTATTCACAAAAATAAATTTCTACTACCAGTATTTCCAAACAAGGAAATCTTCCATAGCTGCCAGAATTGTATAACTCGATCGGCTTTAAAAGTCGGTCATATAACCTCAAAGCCGGGCTTGCGTTGACTTTGTGAGACAAAGAGAAACCACCGTCATGCCTTTTTTTAATTTCGCACACATACGTTGAAAGCTTCACCATTGTAGGCCAGATTATTGTGTAGATGCCTACGACCGTCCGGTACCGTACCGGTACCGTGTGGTGCTGGACGTAAAGAATAACACCACCCCGTTTCTTCCCGTGGGTGTCGTATAAGGCTACTAAGGGACTTACTAGAGAATGGGCAGCAGCGTTCTCTATGCATTTTACCACCATACTGCGATCGCCAACCCGCCTGCCAAGCGTGGCGATTATAGCAAAGCCCCCCAAATTGGGGGGAGGCCTAAGTCCAGTAGTGGACGTCTTACGGCTGAAATGATGATGACGATGACCTACGACCGTCTATCTCTACGAACTTACAGTACAGGTGTTTTCCAACCCCATAGATTTAAGATTAGATAATGTTTATTTTCCAAAAACAGAGCTTTTACATTTCCTGATGGTCTACATTGACACTAGAAGCGCTGAACATACCGACTGAGGTAAATTTGGATAAAAAAATATATATGTTGCAATTACGTGTTTGAAGTCTCGTATAAATAACTAGCTTCTGCCCACGGCTTCGCCCGTGTGGATGTCGAAAAATTCACTATTTCAACCCTCCATTTCACCCTCTTAGGAATGGAATTTCAAAAAACCCTTTCTTAGTGGATACTTACTCCTCACAAAGAACACACCCTCCAACTTTCACGTCTCTAGGACCAGCGGTTGGGCTGTACGTTGATATATCAGTCAGTCAGTCACTCAGGACTTTGAATTTTATATATATAGATAAATATAATAATGATCATATTTCATGAAAAGTCATAAAAAGTTGCGATTATATGCTTAATAAAATATTAATTAGAGCAGGAAGAACATCGAAATGGATCAAATTTGGGACGCCCGCACTTCTAGTGTTAATAGCTAGGTTTACATAAAAGAATAAGACGCAAAGGAAGCATTTTGCTTATGAACTCCACACCAGGGTCAAACCTGTCTCGTGGGGTCGATGGGTGGTATTACCGTATGATTGCGCATCATAAATAGGTACTGATGCATTGTTACAGTCGAGAAGCAGAAAAGTGTGTTACCCTTCTTTTTGGTTATCGATCCTCAGATTAAGTGTGGCAATAATAAGTAAGAGGCTTGACTCTTCTAGTATCGATCCGCACAGCTGACATTTAACCACGAGCAAACATACTGACCTGTTGGCAGAGAGTCTCAAGGTCACACTTATAAAATCATTTTCTGTTTTTCCATGAAGAAATACGTACTCAGTTACAGCAGCCCAGAGACCATTATTCAAGAAGATTTCTGTTTGGATGATGGTTATAGGCTCACTTCCTCATCAATGGTGAAGTAGATCGATGTACGTGGTACATATTATTCATATTTGCTTGTCTATACGCCTTCGGGAAAATACAAGCGAAAAACTCATGTCCTATCTGATGTGTTAAGGTGGACGCTCTAGGGTAGTCTTCATTTCAAATTTTGTTACGTTTTTTACAATTTGCAGGTCAGTGACAGGTTGTATGTTAAACAAAATATGATTTACGACCGTAACAAATATGGCTTTACAAAATTCTAATAATATCTTATAAATCATCAACACAACCCTCTAGGTTCATTTAATTTGATTGTTTTTTTTTTCTTTCAAATTCTTTACATACATATGTACGTGTTACGATCGCGAATCTTATTTTAATCAACATACAATCGGACACGGACCTGCACATTTAAAAAAAACTTACGAAAATTTGAATTTCGCGGTTTTCTCTAGAGCTCGTATAAAGTGTAGGTATGAGTATAAGCAAATATTTGACACTAACATTTAACCCACAGGTTATGTGTGACATCAAACGTAGCTCTCGCTAAATGTCACCAGATGGCTGTCTTCGCGTTCAGTCGCGACATTCGGCCGCGCCTCGACTGCGTTCAAGAGGCTTCTGAAGCTGACTGCCTGAAGAGCGTACGTATTTTTAGCTTATGTAAGAAGCATCATTACTGGGTTTTGGAGCACATTCACCTGCTTGAGTTATGTTTTGCTGATTGCTAGATTCAATCTTCGGGAAAGACAAAAATATGCGGCAGCATTTGGAAGACTTACCCAATAAGAGAAGCATTTATCGTCCGCTTAGTAACACAAAAACGTATCTTGATTTTGTCTAGGTACTTTGAAAAATTGATAAAGCAGACAAAATTCCGCAACACGATACAATAATGAGAATATAATTACTACCTTTCAAAACTGTCGACAAAATCGCGTCAAACGCCATTTTAGAAATGAAGTGTCGTGTATTTGTGATTAAATAGAACCTTTTGAGATAGATGCTATACTTAACTTGAACTTGATCCAAGTTACGTTTATGTGTTACAAAGGGGACGATATGACAGTTATTAGTAGTAGGTTAGATTTTACCGATTTCAAGCACGACAAGTCTTCTACCAAGTCCAATACGCGTAGGTAACCCAACAGCACCAACTGCAATAGGTAAACCAACAGCAGATAACGGCCGCCTACATAGTTAAGGAACCTATATATAGTTATATTTCATCTTCGTTATTTCTTCGTACTGACTTTTATAAAGAACACGTGAATCGAGTGTCTTCCCCCTTAACTTACTATGAATAAGAAAGACTACTACTTAGGTGTTTAAGTTATACAAGGTGCAGTTTTGGATCTGCAAAACATTTCAGGAGGTAATTATGATAGTGATTCTCGACCCAAATCATCAATAAAATGGGCAGGTATTTTTTTTTTTTTCATTTTATTCTTATTTACGGAAATCGGTAAGTGTGAACTCCCTTTTTTAAAACGCGGCCAGTCTGTACGTGTCCTTAAACTGCGCTTTCACACACACAAACAAACGCAACCAACATTTCTTTCATAGATCCAAAGCCGCGCTCCCCATCCAGAGTTATTCAGAAAAACAATAAAATTGAAAAATCTAAAATAAAAAGTATTATTGATTATTGACTTGGTATCGTATTGTTATATGATTATTAACGAGTCTCATAACAACCTCCTGAAATGTGTTGCAGGTTCAAAACTGCATCTTGTATTTCAATAAATTATTAGCTAGTAGGCTAGATTTTTATGTGGATAAAGTATCACCAATTGTGATATTCTATGAAGGAAAATGTTAAAATTTTCGTTATTTTGTTGCTGAGAAAGGTCCATTACCAGCATTATCAAACACCTAGTTGCTAAATGAGAGTTTAATTGCTTGCACTTGGCATACAGGAAATCAGCGTTTCGGTTATCCGCACTGGATACATGCCAGAGAGCTTGTCTCATTCATACTCTTAGCGATTCTTAATTGGCTCATTTCCCGGCAACTTCAGCAGTAACGATTGTTGTGTTTGAAAATATTTGGGCTTCATTGATTTTAATTTCCGCTTTCTTGGAAATTTCGTTTGGTTATGTTCAAATTTTCCTCGGAATTACTACAATTATCTGGCAAGGGGTCTTGGAATTGTATCTTTAATTTGAAACTTTGTAATTATATTCGGAAATTGAGGGGGAATTTTACAAATTGTTTCGTAAGGGTTAACTGGTACACCAACTTTCTCGGAAACATACAATTATATTTGAAAAGATGAGCAAGGTGGATCCGTTCTGACACAACTTTTGCATTACCCTATCCCTTTTATACACAGGCCACTCTTATTAACTTAAAAAGTAGGTATGACAGGTTTTTTCTCGGTAACAGCAAGTTTTGTACAAACTACAGAAATCAGAATTTCGAAAAATCTCATTAAAACTCGAAGAGACAAAATATAGACTTAGGTACGCAATCGAGTTTCTTAACCTTCATACTGAAGTGTTGGGCATATTGGTAAAGAAAAGTTCTTTACAGTTTTCCGTAGTACAAAATACTTGTTAAATGCACAGGTACAAGACAACGGCTCAGACTTGGCAAGTGTCGACGATATGCGAGTAGCGTCCGCTGCCAACAAATACAATTTGCATCCAGTATTCCATGAGGTGTATGGATCTGCCAAGACTCCTAACTATGCTGTTGCAGTCGTGAAGAAGGATAGCAGTTACAAAAATATGGAGGATTTGAGAGGCAAAAGGTAAGGAAGTGGTAGAGTGACATTAAGTGACGTTTTTGATGTTCCGCGAGGTAAACAGAGTGAATTTTAAACAGACTAGCACTTCGCACGCGACTTCGTACCCGTGAAATTTTTAGCTCGTGTTACTACGGAATAATACAGCTTTCAATAGGTTAAAGAATTTTTAGGATCGGTTAAGTAGTTTTTGAGTTCATCCATTACAAACAATTTTACAAATTATCACATCTTTCCTCTTTATAATATTAATGTAGAAGTTCAAAACGAAAATCATGCTACACAAAAATATTGCTCAGTACATAATACAAAGTGGTACGGTTTAATTCCCGGCTAAATTGGAAGCTTAATCAAGAAACTAATCAATTATTAACGTAGTATGGTTTTCCCCAAAATCTAGCCATGGTCCATCTGATATTTTTTATAGTTCCTAACTACGTAAAAGTACCTATTCGATGCCTGATAGAAACATTAAATAGGTAGGTACCTAGTTGAAGTAAGTAAGTATGTATACAAGGTATATCTGAATGTGTGGTTGAATTTAAGGGACCAAGAGGGTTTTATAGACCATCAAACTGAACAGCTTTCTGTATAGGAACAAAAGAGTAATCAAAAAAAAAAAAAACAGCTGTCCCATACAAAGCTTAATCTACCCGATCAAAATGTATGGGACGCTAAGATCCCTTTCACCTTTCTGATACAACCTGTATATGGTCAGAAAAGGCCCGAAAAAACTTAGCACCTAGTCCACATACTCAACTGAAGAAACCAATCAACAGAAACGAAAACTAACTCAATCTTAGTCTCACAATATCGCATAACGACTACCCTCCTAAAAGAAAAGTACTTCATGGAGAAATATCCGACAGTATTACCCTATATCCGGTCCACTACACAAAGTAATTCTTGCTTATTGTACTTGCTTCAACAAAGTATCCGAAGCTTGGCGCCGACAGGTCAATCCGGACAAATCACCCAAATACAGTTTCTATCATCGAATTTCCCGTGGCCCTTTTATTTTAGGACCAAGAAATTGTATCTAAGTCAGTTCTTTCAGAACTTTGCGAAACAAGTTTTAATTAACGTTCCCTTTTGATCAAACTTTTAACTAGGTTTTTAGATCACCTAGGTTGACTAGGGACGAGCGTACCTAACTCAAAAATCGTTTTTATAATTTCTTGACTAGAAAAATATATCTACTTGGCATGTGCCTAGGGTCCGTCCAGGTTTTGTCCGAGCTTTTCGGCATAACGATATTTTTTAAATACAATAAACAAGATTTAGCACAAATGAGTACTCAAAAAAACAAAAATAAATAGTTAAATTTCTAAAGTTTTTGCAAATATCCAGATTTATCAGCAAGTTTAACAATTCGGATGGTAACGCTAGGTGCGACTGCGTCTGCATATATATTTTGATTATCGTGGAGAATCGTTCCTGCATATTGCACTACCGCGGGGAGATAGTGCGCCAACCCTCAAAAACTCCCGACCCCGTTCAGGCCCTGAAAGGTAGGGATAGCGGCGCACCTCAAAAACGGCACTCCTGCCCCGCTGCGGCCTCCAACCCTCAGCCGCGATGCCTCCCATAGGACATCGCGGCCCGCCTCAGTTGCGTTGTCGCCCAAGAGGCACCAAATCCTACATGTTGGCCGTTACGTCGAATTGTCGGCAAAAGCCTTGACGAGCGGCCCCTCCTCAGGTTCTTCCTCGCTTCATCTTGGTTGAAAAAGACACGACTACTGTGAGCCCCCCGCCTAGGAAATGCTGGAACCCACCAGGGAGGTTCTGCAATATAACTGTGTCTTTCTTTATGGCTTAGGGACAAACGTCGCGATGATTTGGTGTTAAAGCAGATTCACTTATAAAGCATATCTAGAGCTACTAAAGAATTCGTTATTTTGTAGGTCTTGCCACAACAGTTATGGCAGCTTCAGCGGCTTAGATGCTCCTCTGTACTATCTCATCAACAAGAAGATTATAACAGATGGCCAGGTGAGTCATTTAATAAATAAGAAACCCCCTTCCAAGCTACTTATATTCAACTTCAAAAGCCTGTTTTAAAAACTGTCCAGAATCTCTACACAAGTCATTAAAATATATTAGGTAGTTTGGTCCTAGGTCCTAGTACTAAAGTCCACACTAACGTAATAAAATCGCGACGGGATTTAGCGCACACGGCATTTTCAACTTTCAGTATTGAACCGAACTTTGAGAATCCAAAACACTATAGCGTGAGTAAGGCTCAGCGCGTCGAAAAAACAAAGTGTTCGATTTTCAACTCTACGCGCTTTTTTTTGTGGGTGGGAAATCATCAAATGACGTCTCCCGCTCTTGAGTGGAGCGGAAGCGCGTGTCAGACTTTTACTGACTAAAACCCACCCGTGTTCCTTGAGTTGCCTCTGTGATGTGCCAGGGTCACGGTATCTCTTTCGAACAAATCTCGCGACCCTGGCAGGCATCGGTCCTAGCCGACCCCTTCAGTACTGCTGACATGTCTTTGAGGCGGGCGCACTACGCGCTGTCGACACGGGCCTGGTCCTTACCGGGCGGCGATTTACCCATTACTCGACGCCCGCAAGCCCACGCCTACGGTGGCCGGGAGTCCGAGATAGACTCCCGTCGCCCGGGCGTCTCCTCCTACGGCGGCTAGGGACGTGAGGGCGCAGAGACAACTCTAGGCGCCAAGCAGTGCATTGTAGATCCAGCGCGCGAAAAAATTCCGCCGCGATTTTATTACGTCTATGGAAACTTGGTCTAAAACTACTAACAAGAGCGTGATCCATTATTTTTATCTTTCATAAATTGCCAATTCAACAAGATACTAATATCTAGGTGACCTATTTTCCTAAGCCTCTCTAACAAGTTACGTATTTATATGGGTAAGATATTCCTACTTAGGTTTTACATCAACTATTTCTTTCAGTGCATCAAACGCTTTGGCGATTTCTTCTCGGGTGGCTCGTGTTTGCCGGGAGTCGACAAGCCGGAGAACAATCCCACAGGTACGGTATCTCACGTTACTTATGTGAACTTGGTAGTTCCGTAAATATAGTGCTTTATGAGGGTAGTGGTGGCCCAGTGATATCAGCCCCGACTTTCGAGTTGTAGGTCGTGGGTTCGAACCTAGGCAGGCGCTTTACTTTGTGTAAATAATTTCAGCACCACTGCTCTCAAAACAGTGTAGAAAAACATAGTGAGGAAACCGGCATGTCTTAGAACCAAAAAATCGAAGACATGTGACATCTTCCATCCGTATTGGGGCCGCATCGTAGATAACGGCCCACTCCCTCTCACCTTGAGGAGGCTTTTGTCCCAGCAGTGGGAATAATATAGGCTGATTATGAGTGCTTTAGGAATTAGATACAATTCTGATGAAAAGTCGATACGTTTTTACCAAGATGGTTTTTGCACCATGAGCATTGTGGTGGCTCAATAGTAACGATCCTCGACTTAGGAATTACAGGTCGTGAGTTCGACCCCAGGCGCCTGCCTACTCCTAGTTACGCGTTCCTCGTTCACGGGTACAATTACAACTCGATAATATGTTTATGTTCAGATCTAGGTTAGGTATTAGTTACTCGAAGTTAGCCTTTATGTTGATGTAGAAAGTGACAAGATAACACATAGATCTACACACACACCTAGACGTACTTTACAAGTCATATCTTGTGATTTACTTTGTGTATATATCATCACCAGTGCCCAAAACGTTGAAGGACAATATCGTGAGGAAACCAGCATGTACCATGAACCAAATATTCGAAGACAAATAACATATCCCATGTCGCTTGGGCGTTACAGCCCACTCCCTCGAAGAGAGGACGGCTGTGTCACAGCAGTAGGAAGAATATAGGCAGACTATGATTTTGCTATGATTATGTTTGTTGGTGAGGTATTTGGGAATCCTGGAAATTCCAGTTGCTGCAACATCAGTTCAAGGTTACTTTGTTCTTCTAATATCGTTGAAGTAATAAAATACCAAATTTCGAGTCGATCACTCATGTGGATGGTGCTCAAGCTGAAATCCCTTCATCGACCAGGAAAGAGCTGATAATCTTTACAGAGCTGATAAACAAAATCGGTTGAGTACTTTGGGAGCTACGATACCACAGACAGACACACATACACACACTAAACTAGTAACAAAGAGCGAACCTTTTTTTAATGACGTCTGCCGCTCTGGGCGGAGTAGGAGGGCGTGTCAGACTTTTACTGGCTACCCACTCGTGTTCCTTCTGTTGCCCATATGCCAGGGTCACGGTAAATCTTTCGAACAAATCTCGCGATCCTGGCAGTATCTGGTGAACCTTACACGGCTTATAGTGACTGGACGAAACTAAAGTATCAAGTTTTTGATTGACCAAATATCAGGCTCTATTTCCTGAGCTACTAGGTTCTTAAATAATAAGTATTGTTTCAGGCGATGACGTATCAAAACTTCGTCAACAGTGTTCAGGCGACAGCAGCCCCTGGAAATGCCTTCAGGAAAACCGCGGAGACGTGGCTTTTGTTTCAAGTAAGTTTACACCCAAATGTTTTCAAACCAGAAGGTTTACGTACTTACTAAATTGTTTGAAGAGTTGCTTTGCCGCAAAATGTTGTTTACAATGACTTGGCTAGTATAAGTAGTTTTCCTTCAGTTGATATCTTTTAAGTGTATTACGTGACGGCACTTGAAACATACATAATCTTAAGTTCGAAGCTGAAAGTGCTTATCTAGAAAAACAGTTATCTATTTTCCATTAGGGGTCAATTATTGTTGGATAGGTAATTATCTTATTATGTCTTCATTAGACACGCTTTCTAATAGTGACCAAAAAAGGATGAGTTTGGTCCTTCAGTAACTACAACATACCGTTTATTTGGTGGTCATTATTAATATAATAGCAATAAATATAATTCTTTAGATAAATTGGACGTACCACTTATTGCGCTTCTGTCATCAATTCGTCATGAACCCACATCTAATCTATCCCATCACCAGGTGCGGATTTACCTAACTTCGACGCATCGCAGTACGAACTACTCTGCCTGAACCGCGAGGCGGGTGGACGCGACTCCCTCACGAGCTACACGACGTGCAACATCGCTATGGCTCCCTCTCGCACATGGCTGGCCGCTAAAGACTTCTTGTCCGACGTCTCTATCGCGCACACACCACTGAGTCTGGCCGAACTACTTGACACCAAAAAAGATCTGTTCAACATCTATGGAGAGTTCCTCAAGAACAATAACGTCATTTTCAGCGTGAGTTCTCTTTTCATAATAGAAGATAAAACATTAATTTCGTTACCAAATTGAACCATGACACTTTGTGGGACACTAAACGCCAATGGCTGTATTAAAATTTAAAACCTCTATTGTATCTTGTTCAATATCCATCAACTAATTAACTTTGTCTTCTTTTTCTTCAGAATGCTGCAACTGGATTGGCGACAACTGAGAAATTGGACTTTGAGAAATTCAAGCAGATTCATGATGTTATTTCTACTTGTGGTGTAGCCTAATAAGATGCTTATTAGTCCCTTAGGGTTTTTTTTTATACTTAAGGTGAATGCCTAGATAGCCCTCGCCATACATTTTTCAGGTGTGGAAATCTCGGTAAATAAACAGTTTCTGCAGAATAAAAGCAACTGTAATGAGACTTTATAATGTATTATGTTCGCGTATAGCCCAAATTTTATAAAAAAAACAGTATTTCTAGGAGAATTAGACCGAATAAAAAACGAAAAATCTTTACATGTGTGAGTGACCTGAATCGCGCCATCTGACAGAAATTTATAGAACCACTGAGAAAGTTGGTTGCTGTTGTGTTACGAGTTTACGATTAGTAAACATTCATAATAGATGGCGCTGTTTGATATTCGAACATTTTAAAAGAATTTATCTTTTAAATTCGATAATGCGACGTTGCCATTCTAGAGGCAGCGCGCGCACACCGCGTTGTTGCCATACCGTCAATGCGTGATTACTTGAGTCTTGAAAACTTGCGAATCGTTTCCAGAATATTGTGTTTCTAGCAAGTTAGCGCCGGGCGCGCGGGTTTGCCCGCGGAGTTAACATTTTATGATTGATAAAATGTTTTTTATTATGGAATGAGAAAGAATGCTTTACATAAAGTGAAAAAAATATCTCTGCGATCTGCCCTTGGTTCACACAGATACAATACTAATGTAATTATTGTATTATCTAGTTTAAATATGTAGTAAGTAGTTACTAGTACACGACTTTCCAGATTTAAAAATCTTTTTAATGTATGTAAGTAGGTACTGATAACATTCTGATACGCTTAGGTACTAATCCATTGGTTTGGGTTGAATAAAATCAGAGAATAGAATTTGATGTATAAGTAAGTTATAACTAAATCAGGCGATCAGCGAAGCTACCTACACAATGGTGAAACGTAGGTACTACGTACATCTATTGATTGAATCATATTTATTCTTCTATTCTTTTATAATTCATGTGAAACCAGCAAGATTAGTGAATACACAGACAAACCACTTTGATTTTTCATAATTGCTTATTTTACTAGTATTATTAGCACACACAAAATGCGTCAAGCAGGGTTGCCAACTTTATTTTTTAGAAGATCGTACCATACATTTTAAAAGATCGTACTTTGCTAAGAATTCAAAAATAAAAATAGTACGCATTGAAATTTCAATAAAATAAATGGTAAACAAATGTGGTGGGTGTTACTATAACTTCAACGCAAAATTTAACATTTTGGTATAATATTTAAGAATCTGGACACCAATTTAGCAACTAAACTTTACGACGAGGTTTTTTTATTAAAGAAAAGGGGCTCGGAAGAGACTTTGTCATGAAATCCACACGAAACAATAAACACCAGTATCATTAGAACTTAAAACGAGATATTTACCATGTTTATTATTACTTAAAAAAAACTGTGCTACCTACTACTGAGAACCATTCAAATGAGTGCCATCCGTGAAACAGTTTTCATCAGGGCTTGTTAACGTTACCAAATTCACACTATAAGTATCGTTAAGTAACGTTATTTTCATAAAGTTAATATTTTAACGGTAAAACGGGTAACGATACTTTGGTATCGAATCTATAAAATAACGTTACCAATTAACGTTACTAGTATCGATACTTTTACATACATACATACATAGAATCACGCCTTTTTCCCATGGGGGTAGGCAGAAACCACGGAACGCCACCTGCTACGATCTCTACACACTTCTTTTGCCTCGTTTAGGTTCATAAAATTGGTCATACACACACGCCGGTTGCGAGTACTACGCACCTGACCTTTCTGAAGAATATCACTAATAAGGTCCCTATATGTCCTCCTAGGGCGTCCCCTCCCGGTGTTTCCACTCACATCTGCCTTGTAAATACCTTTTGTGAGCCGACCTTCATTCATCCTCTCAACATGACCAAACCATCTAAGCATACTTTTTTCAATTTTTGTCACTACATCTTCTTTTACACCACACCGTTCTCTTATCACATCGTTACCTAATGCGTTGTTGTCAACCTGCGCAACCTAAGCGGCACGCCATGGGCGGCGGCGCTCTACGGCAACATCGCCAATCAAACGGTGCAAATGCAACTTCAATAATGTAGACGAAAGAAAGAGATGAAAGAAAATAAATAAAAAATTAACGGTACTCAGTTACCGGTAAAACGTATGCCAAGTATCGTTACCAAGCATTACGTGACCTCTACTAATAACGTTATCTTCGTCCGATGAAAGTAACGATACCAAATTTTTAACGTTATTCAAAGCCCTGGTTTTTATTCAAAAGTGAAGCGTTTTTGTGTTTTATTGACGGTAAGTGTTATTTTTATGTGCAATGAATGATTTTCAAGGTGATATAGAGTATTATTATAATGGTAATTAATTACCCTTAAAACTTTACAAAAGTGTAAGATTTAGAAGATGAAATACAAAATCAAACGTTAGCAACACTCGTTGATTGTCGTCACATGACATACTACAAATTTCAGATATTCTCTCTGAAAACAACAGCTTGATGGTGGTGTTATTTCTGTTTCTTGAAACATTTCATAAATAAGATACATTTGCTGTTGTTTGTAATTATTCTTTTTGATTTCAGATTGAATTGCAACTGAACTGCCTAAGATGAACCCGACTAATAAACTTGCATAAATGTATACGACATGTGTATTCAGGACCGCGAAAATCACGGAAAAAAGTGCAAGCTGTATTGAAAAGACATCATGGAAGTTCTTTTAGTGATCTATAGTGAGTAAATTAGATTCCCATAAGATTTCGAATCAGATTTACGTGAGTGGAGGTTATTTGATACTCGTTGGTTCGTGTTGTAGTCTTCGTTTACAGCCATTTTTCCTTGCAGCCGAAAGCAAGCGAAGGAACAACAAGCATGCAAGCATGGCGTAACAAGAAACAGAAGGTAGTGGAAGAAACCGCGGTTTGCCCTGTTGTATTTAGGTACCTACAGACCTATCAATATTTTTCTGTCTCTCAACACTGTTTTTTTAACATATCTTTTATTTCAGTCCACATTCAACTCAAGATCGTCATCAGCTGTCCAACCTTTCGACAGCTTAAGATACGCCCTAAACCTATTCGCGTGGTATACCAGAAATTCGATACGAAGCCATAGCCTGCAGCTCTAGCTTCAATACAGTTGAATCTGTTACAGAGCAAGTAGAGACTGTTGATTTTGATTGGCCACAACCCGATTCAGAGACTGAAGCTTATCAACTAACTGTGGAAAGAACATCAAGTGACAACTTATCAGGTTTGGTAGGGTACCGTATTGTTGACTTGAAGAAGGTCATATGGTCACAACTTTGATTCTTCATCTGGAATGGTAAGTCCCAACTTGATACCATATTTTTGTGTTCATTACATTAGTACGCTTTTGCTTGTTTGTTGTGATGAAGTTTATGTTTGACAATACCAAAGTACAACATATTTTACACAATGTTCAGTGTAACAAATATCATTATTTCTTGGTATGTATGTATAAAAATAATGTATTTCTTGGATTGTTTCTTTTTAACAGCTATTATTATTTTGATTCTAGGTCCAGGGTCAATTGCGAATTACCAAAATGAATAAATGTTACTTCATTTGCTTTATATCTGTCACCCAACCATTGACTGTCATAGAAGTTAACCGGGATGAGGAAGTTATCAACGCTATGATGCCGAAGTTGGTAACATTTTTTAAAACGTGTACTGCCAGAAATTATATTGAGAAGAGTTGAGAAAAATGCTAAATGTCTAGACATCAAGGAATTAAAAGGTATAAAAATATAAGTCTTACTCATTTCCTAACTTATTCCGCAGGTCTCTGAGGTGTGGGTTCAGTAAGAATAGTCTAACAAAACTGTGTAAATTCATTTGTTGCAGCGAAAACTGCGTCTTCCAGCATTTGATTCAGATCGCACGGAAATTTTATAAATGGAAGTAAAAAGTGACAAGCAGAAGACTGATACGGCGCGGCGGCGGCGGCGACTGCAAAAAGTAGCGCGTAGAAAAGAAGATATTTTATTATAATATTAAATAAGTATCTTTGTATGGTGGTACGAGTCGATGGTTCGAATCCAAGCCGGCACTTTGCTGAGTGTAAATTATTTCATCACCACAGTTCAGAGGAGGCCTGAGTCTCAGCAGTGGGAACATTATAGAATAATTAATAAGCTATTTTTGCACGTAGCGATGTATAGTTTGTGTTATTTTGTTAGTTCATAAGATTTTTCTGTGTAGATAAGTTTCACTCATGTATTTAGGTACCAGCCTAACAATTCAATTGTAAAAGAATATTTATTGCAGTTCAAAATTGTATCATAAGTAGGTATTCTTGAAACATTAATAAATGTTATGGTTAGCTAGCAACCCCTTTGTGTTGTTATGTAAGATACATGTGCCGTTATATATAGTTACGTATGATGTTATTTATATTGTAATCTACATACATAATTCTTTCTAATACTAAATTCAAAATCATAATTGTAAATATCAAAATATTTAAAAAAGTATGTTATCTTTGTATGGTGGTATGACTCGATGGTTTGAATCCAAACGGAAACTATCTAAGTAAATGTAGTGAGAGTAAATAAAACATTATTTTTATGAAAATATTAACCCCTTTTTACTAAATAAATATTATTAATTTATAGTAGGGTACAATAAAAAGCTTTACAATGTAATAAATAGTCTTTTATTTATTTAGTACACGTCACTATTTACACTTCCATTCCTTCTTCTGCCTTACATTTCTTCCCGTGGGTGTCGTAAAAGGCGACTAAGGGATTTACTAGAGAATGGGCAGCAGCGTTCTCTATGCATTTTACCATCACACTGCGATCGCCAACCCGCTTGCC
Source organism: Aporophyla nigra (assembly GCA_947507805.1). Lineage (NCBI taxonomy): Eukaryota > Metazoa > Arthropoda > Insecta > Lepidoptera > Noctuidae > Aporophyla > Aporophyla nigra. The sequence goes on along the minus strand of OX382307.1, from coordinate 19,125,710 downwards.
AAGCGTGGTGATTATGGCAAAGCCCCCCAAATAGGGGGAGGCCTATATCCAGCAGTGGACGTCTTGCGGCTGAGATGATGACTATTTACACATTACAATTTAGGTTCAGTCACATTACTACAACTTATAGGGACAGTGTACCTATATTAATTTCATTTTAAACTGTTTGAATAAAACGACATCTAGTGGTGTCGAAAGTTACTACTATTTACTTTGCATGTGTGTGTAAAGAGTAAAGTCAAGCGGCTAAATCTTTAGAATGTACAAATCTTTGTATGAGACCAGTTAACAAGCACAGTGACTATCTAAAAAAATCAAGTTAATGCCCTAGGTTTCGCATATAATAAAGTTATCTATTAAAGATTTCTAAGTTAGGCGTAAAAATTGAAAATGTTCCAAATTGTGGATCTAGCGCCATCTAGCGACAAAATGGCATCTGAGATAATCATCCATCCACCTTAAGTTTACTAAATGAAGAAAAATTACTGTAAGAAAATTGTTTTACTTCTTTTGGGTTGGTAATCTCAGTAGCCCAATAGCAGTAAATTGTAAAAAAAAAGTAAAAGGAGGTCTCAAAAACAAGTCTGATTGATTAACTTTTATTTCATCACTTACTATAAATAAATAATACCAACAATATTTAATTTTTTATTCCGGTCCTAATGAGAAATGTAATTTATAATGCTGCTAATATCAATGTGAGAACAACGGAGAGACCAAGCATGGCGTAGCCTGAAGCATAAACTTCCCTGATTGTGAGTCCTTTAGCCATATCCCAGAACAGATGCCTGATGCCGTTAGCGAAATGGTAGCCGACTGGAGCAGCCAGCACAAACTTTGCCAAAAATATTGTTGCCGCAGACAAATTGAGGTTTTCAATTATGGCAATGTAGTGAGAGATGTCTTGTGGCAATACCAGAGCTCCAATTCCCAGCACTCCAAAGTAACCAGATAGGATAATTCCTAGAACAATAATTGGATGTCAACCACCAAACTCTAAACAAGGGAAGTAATTACCAAGAAAAAAACATGTTTTTAAGTAATCTCTTAGCAAAACCCGTTTTCCCACTCTAACATACATGACTAATAGAATAGTCATGTGCTGATAAGTTCTCTCTTTCAAATAGTTTTATCTAGATAGCAATGTTCAACTTTTGTGTAAATAACATTAATAGCCCATTATGGACTTATAAGTAACAGAATTAAGTACCTGATGTTCTATGCGTGATGGACAGCATGCTGGTCAGTTGGGGCTGGTAGATGGTAAGATGTGGCGACATTGGGCGTTTTAGACGAGCATTCCTATCATCGTGAGGCTCGGATTTTGGCTCCTCATACTTCTTATATACGATTTTCGGGACTCCCGCTGCAGCTTGAGCGTAATTTACGGAGCCGAGCACACTAGGGATCTTATTTAAACTTGCTAGCACCGACCGACTGCCCAATCTGTAACATATACTTCAGTAATACAACCTGCTAAACACTGCCAACATAAACCTAACCGATGTTACATAATTTGTCAACATACCTGCCACAGCTCAAGAGTGCCATATTTTATTCGCAACAAATTATTTGAAACTGTCGTAGGCTTCTGCAAAAGATTTTAATATTAAAGGTTACTTCAAAAACATTTATTTCACATTCACACAATAAAAAACAAACAAATTACGCTCACCACTGAGTCTGACGATTTGAGCGAGATGACATTGACAGTTCTAGACTTCTCTTCGAAATTCCATTTTGTATTTTTTTCGCTCTTCTGTCAAAGTAGTCAAAGCGACATTTTACCAATATATGTCAGGGCACTCTAAAAATGAAAATACAGGAGGTTAAAAAAATATCCGAAAAGTTTAGTTTACTTAACGCTAAAAGCTCTTAGACAATTAAACAAATTAAGCTAATTTCAAGAGAAAAATTTATATTTATTATTTTGATGTGATATCACTAACAAATTGTAACATGAATAGAACAAGACTTCACCATGCGGTTTGATATTACGTTCCAATTTAGGAATCATTAAAAACAAAACTATTTTCTTATGACAATTATATGGCAAATTAATACTATCCTGATCGAAAACGTTGATATAAAAATAGGTAATTGATGTTTGTATGCATGAAAAAGGTGACGAAAAAAATTTCATTACGTCAAATGAAACGTAAATGTCAGTCAGCAAACAAACTTGGGAAGAAAAGTGTAGGTTTAAAAATGTTCATTGTAAACGTAGTATTCAATAGACAGCACGTCTAAGTATTTTATTTAATTATTATATAGATGTTACGTTTATTAGTCTTAACAGCGGTGTCTGCTGCTTTTAGGAGCAGTTTCGTACCTGCATTTGCAATGTCTACTAGATCTGTCGACTTCGAAGTATTTGGCCGGGTCCAAGGAGTATTCTTCCGGAAGGTTCGTGGAAATACCAAATTACATTCACTCACAGTATTTAATAAACCAGGTTTTTAATCTGGCCTTCGAACTTAGCGAGTTCGAGCGCGAGCTTCTCGCGAGTTAGTCCTTAGTAAAATAATGTAACAGCATGAATAAATTTTTACTGGATCAAAATAATAAAAAACATCACAGTTCACGGCCGAACAGGTATAGCTTTATAAATTTAGAGTTCATTTTTTTACATCAGAGAAACAGGGATTAGAAAATCGAATCTCACAATTTGCAATTAGGTACTTAATCAATTTAATGTGAAAATTTATTTATTATATATTATTATATAAATAAAATTTAAAACAAATTTATCGCAAGACTAGATGCGGTAGGTATTGAGTCCTATATTATTAAGAAATGCTACAAACAAATTCTATCAAGAAAACTTTAATAATCCTTTGGCTATCCTCTTAGTAATACTGGTTAATTGCGTAACACAATAACAATGGCTCAGTAGTAATGGCCAACAAGATTCATAACATTATTTACTCTATTGGGCAGACAAATTTTCCGAACATAGGATTAGCAATATGCTTCAAAATTATTTAGATTGCAACTGATAATATTTTACACAATGAGGGTGCGGATCGTTACTACTGGTAGTTGCAAATATGACTTAAAACCCCTATTTCACTATCTTTGAGTAAAGTCCCCATTTTATTATTTTGCTTTTAATTTCATTCAAATACTGTTCCATTTTTTAATTTATTTGGTTAGAAAATCGAATTTAAGCCCTATGAATACCGTCAAAGACATTAAAATTAGCTGCCATTCTATAATAATGCCTGAGTCCTGAGCAATGAGTAAGCTGCCTGTTTTTCAGTCCCATTTACAAATGTTTGGAATTTTAAAATAATTTTTACTTAAAAGTCTACGACTACTACGTTCCTAGTCTTATTTTCAAGGTAAATATGTGAAAGAAAATAGATTTCTTCACATAGTAACCTTTTTTAGAACTTTTAATAATCTACATCATTATGACATTTTCATTGAAGTGGCTGTCATATGGATAAACTATTAAATAAATACTTAAATTCAGGAAAATTACAGTTTGTATTAGAAGTTGTATGAGAAAAACTGCAAAAAGTAGCATGTCTCTGCAATCTATGGATTTTGAAGTCTTTGGAACTGTTCAGGGTGTATATTTTCGAATGGTATGAACTATGAAGGGTTTGTTCCCCTATTTTGCATAGTTGAATTAGCTGCCTTTTTCACAAAGTTCAGATAACTACCCACTATGTTCTATGTTATGGGGGTTTGGTTTCCGCACTTAGTCCTTTGAGTGGACCATTGTGCGTGGGCCATGGCGGCCGTCGGTATTTACTCCAACCAGCCCACCTCCCTCCAGAAGTTGATTGTGTCTCCTGGTCTGCTAAGAACGTCTGTGTATGACTTGGGTGTCCCGAGGGTATCTGTCCTAATCTGGGTGACGCCTGTACATTCGAAGAGTACATGCGCAACGGTTTCCTCAGCCTCCATGCAGGCCCTGCAAAGGGGGCTGTCCGTTATGCCTATTGTGTGAAAGTGCTTGTTTAGCGGGCAGTGTCCTGTGATGGTGCCCGTCATCAGACGCAGACCATCCCTGTCCAGGCGTAGCAGACGTCTGGTTAGCCTGCCATCCGGGGATGGCATCGCTTCCCTGGACTGCCTGCAGCCTGGTGCCGAGGTCCACCAGCTCTCCGCTTGTGTGTGGGTTAATTCCTGCAGCCACCTGCGTAGCTGGTTAAAGGGGATGGGCACGATGGGCTCGGGGCCGCAGACTGACGCGCTGGATGCCTTTCTGGCCAGTTCGTCAGCAGCGTCATTGCCTAGTGATCCACTGTGTCCTTTTATCCATTGCAGTGTCACTTTGTTGCGATTAGAAACTAATTAAACGACTAATTAACGATTATAACTACCCACTATGATCATCTTTTGAACCTAAAGACGTCCAGTGCTGGACATAAGCTCTCCCAAGCACCACCATTACAACCGGTTCTGTGCCTCTTGCATCCAGCGATTTCCTACGGCCTCCACCAGGTCATCGGTACATCTTGTAGGAGCCTTTCCAACGCTACACCTCTTAGTGGCTGGTTTGATAGCTGCTATTAAAAATATATAAATGGGATTGATGAAACTAGTTATTAACAATTTAAACCAAACATGTAAAAATAGTAAACTATAAAATGCTATTAGTACTTTATAGTCCTACCTGACCCCAAAAGTATGGTTAAAGAGATCAAAACTTCATTTCTTTTCAAATAATTATACTCATGGGTTTTCAATTAAGTAGTACCTATTTAATTGTTTCTACAGTGGATACCGGTGTTTCTGTGTGGTGCCAGACGTAAAGAAAACCACCATCCCATTTCTTCCAGTGGGTGTCGTAAGAGGCGACTATGGAACTTGCTAGAGAATGAGCAGCAGCATTCTCTATGCATTTTACCACCATACTGCGATCACCAACCTGCCTGCCAAGCTAGGCGATTATGGCAAATCCCCTCAAATTGAGGGAGCCTTATGTCCGGCAGTGGACGTCTTTCGGCTGTAATGATGATGAAGATGATCGTGGATCCTATGTCTCAAGTTAAGTTGGAAATGAGCAGATCCAACAATGTTTCCTTAGGAACATTTTAAAAGATGGGATTGTTTCCTATACTGTTACAAACAATGATAGGTAATTTTTTAATTGCTTAGTAACTCATCTATAAAGAAATACATCTTTTTATAGTTTGGTTAATAGTAGTTTCATGTAACTAATTGTTAGTTAAAAATACATAAAAATACCCATAAACAAACCCATAGAGAAATTGGCACTTAAAGTTTTTAGTGCCTAAAAAAAACCATTAAGAAACTGTTATACAATAACATTTTAATGATTTATTCATTTATAAGTATCTATTTCGTTTCCTAAATCATTATCTTTAATTACAAACAAAAAAAACAATAAAGGCATGGCTCCATAAACAGAACCCCCCAATTATGCGTTGTATTTCTGTATTTCTTAAACCAATTGCTTATAGGATCATCTTCAGATAGTTGATGCTCTTGGTCTAATAGAATATTGACTATATCAATCATAGCTTCTGCCCGCGACTTCGTCCGCGTCAAATTTTTGCTCCGCTGACCCTTCCCGTCGCATCGAATTACCTGCCAGTTTTCGTCCATTTTTCGTTGCTGCTCCGCTCCTTTTGATCATAGCGGGATGTTATATAGCCTATATAAGAATTTTTCAATTCGGACCAGTAGCTTCTGAGATTACCGCGTTCAACCAAACAAACAAATTCTTCAGCTTTATAATATTCATTTCAGCCGTAAGACGTCCACTGCTGGACTTAGGCCTCCCCAAATTTGGGTGGCTTTGCCATAATCGCCACGCTTGGCAGGCGGGTTGGCGATCGCAGTATGGTGGTTAAAATGCATAGAGAACGCTGCTGCCCATTCTCTAGTAGGTAAGTCCCTTTGTCGCCTTTTACGACACCCACGGGAAGAAATGGGGTGGTGTTATTCTTTACGTCCGGCACCACACGGTACGCGTCCGGCACCACACGGTACACATCCGGCACCACACGGTACACGTCCGGCACCACACGGTACAAGTATAGTATTATTACTATCGACAATATGACCATTGGGAAAGCCCCTAGAGCACGCACGGATCAGCCGCACCGGCAGCGAAGTCCCTTTGTCGCCTTTTACGACACCCACGGGAAGAAATGGGGTGGTGTTATTCTTTACGTCCGGCACCACACGGTACAAGTATAGTATTATTACTATCGACAATATGACCATTGGGAAAGCCCCTAGAGCACGCACGGATCAGCCGCACCGGCAGCGACTAGAGACGCCTTTACTAACATGATTCGTGCCCGAATTTGGCGCATAATCAGCCTATTACGTTCCCAGTACGGATCCCAGGCCTCTTCTTATGAGAGGTGAGCAGGCCGTAATCTACCAAGCAACCCTAGTGCGGGTTGATAGATGACCCATGCTTTCGAATGCTTGTTTCTAAGACATGCCGGTTTCGCTGACCTATACCGAACCGTATCTATCAGCGGCTGTCGCGCATCGAGGCGTCGCCATGATCTGTGGTAAAGATACTCCTTGCCAAGCCCCTAGAAATTCTCTAACAATTAGAGCTCGGTTTATCCCGTAAATAGAACATTGTAGATTATCTGTCAGCATATAGCTATAGTTATCGGATAATACTTTCTAAAGAAATGGTAACGTGACAAACGTTTTGGTTGGGCCCCACTTATTGGCTAACAACAGGGGTCAGGCAAACAATTTGCATACGCGATGAAGATATAGAAAATCAATTTCCGTAGATTGCATTCTCCTTGGAGTAGAACTGTCGAGGTTTTCGCTTTGCTATTCTTTGCTGGAAACCACTCAAAGTCCTCCACACGACACGATTGATATTGAAAGAGGAGAGAGAGAACTGAAAGATTTGCTGTGCTACGTTTTTTCATGGGTTCAATTCTCGCAAAGAACAAAATAGATATTTGTTCCACCAACAACGGATAGTTACTCGTGCCCTCGACTTTGTCTACCCACTTGAAGAAAACAGGCGTGAAACTATGTTATTCTAATATTGTGTTGAAATAGAGGAAGTTAATTGTTTTTTTTTTTCCTGCAGCATACTAAGGACCAAGCGGAGAAGCTGGGTCTTCGAGGCTGGTGCAAAAACACGTCACAGGGAACCGTGCTCGGCCACATGCAGGGACCGAGTGACAAAGTGGAGACTATGTGAGTTTTATAACAACTATTATAAGGCACTGTCGATGTTCGAAGCGGCATGCCTTCGTATTTTGAAGAGGGATACGTCTTTATTTCGAAGTGGATTTCCAAATAAAAATTCCGTATAGACTTCTTTCCCTTTTTATAGCTCTTAGAACCGAAGATTATATGTATAGCTCGAACGGTGAATGTTACCATGATCAGTAATTGAGTTTACGGTTACGGGTAATCGGAAGCCTGCAAATATTACGACCAGTCTTACCTAGGACTGTGGAAGGTATTACCCAGTTACTGGGTTATAGAGATCAGATATGCAGTCGCTCTATCTAAAATACTGGTGCTGAGCTGCATCAGGCTAGTCTGGCATCTTCGACGTAACTGGGAAAACGCTAGCAGACGATAATTTTATGTGTCATGCTGTGCGGCGTCTCATATCTGCTCCAAATTATTTCATACTCTTGACTGGGCCTGTTAGTCTAGTGGTTAGTGATCCTGACTGCTAAGACTGAGGTCGTGGGTTCGATTCCCACCCAGGACAAATCTTTGTGTGATTAGCACAATCATTTGTTCTGTGTCTGGGTGTACTTTATCTATAATAGGTATGTATGTATTTAGAAATATATGAGTATGTTTATCAGTTGTCTGGTTACCATAGTACAGGCTCTGCCTAGTTTGGGATCAGATAACGGTGTGTTAGTTGTCCCAAAATATTATTATTATAAATATTATACTACCTACGCGAAAGTAAACATAATTTTCCACGCTGGTTATCACAATCTTTTAATATAAAATACTCCTTATGCTTGTATTAAGATAATTCCCCAAACGTTTTTGTTCGAGAACAAAGACCGTTATTTAACGAGGGAAGCGCGAAGCCCCAAGTATTTCTTTGAAATAAAGATCGACGTTTTTATAGCTGTCTGTCAGATGGTAAGAAATTTAAAAATCCACTATTTATTTTATAGGCAGCCAAGCAATACATTCAGAATAAAATTAACACTGCTATGAACAAATTCCGATCTGAATTCAATTAGTAAAAGAAATATCATGACTCTATTTTGAGGTCAGTCAGGTTTAAAATAAAATGATCGAAATACTTATTTAGTCAAGTATAACGCAGCAAAAATGTCTTACCATATTTCGTTTAGCCTACCGAGCATTCAGACATTGTTAATTTTACAGAGAAAAAAATGCAATCAAGAATTTCCCGCGCCCTGCGGCGAATCTCATTTAACGGTAGCGTCTGAAATTCACAACTCGATCCAAAATACATTCGAAATGTTACAGTAAATGTTTAACTTTTATCTTGGCGAGATTCAATACCACCGTCGGAGGGAAACCTAGAAACTCGTAATGAATACGAACCACGGTTCATTACACAGTGAGACCAGCGTGCAAATTAAAGTCTTCCCGACTTTGTAATTAGTTTTCTGTCGTAATTTCCACTGTCTTTGCAGGATGCAATGGCTGAAGACCACAGGGAGTCCAAGTAGCAAAATAGAAAAGTGCGAGTTTAGGAATCAAGCCGACATTGAGGACTTCACGTTTGTAGATTTCAATATCCGTAAAGATTAATGTACATGCGAAATACAATTTGCTTTGTAATCTCATATGTAATTATGTATTTCGATACAATGTGATATTTGGGAGTGTTACACCCATGACTGAAATTTGGTATTAGTAATTTATTTGTTTCAGTTTAATTACACTCGGGACGTCCTCAACTCAAAATGTTTTAATTTAAACCCTTACATTCAAATGTAAATATTAAATGTAGAGTTTACTAATTATGCCGTGTACAACACGGTAAATGGAACAAAAAGTCGACGGGAATTTTTAATTACATTTAGCTCCCGCGTCAACCTCATCTCGCGAATGTGCAGAAAACAAAAGCTTATCTCCTGAGACCGTAATAAAAGGCCTCCACTCACTCATTACTCCAGTAATCAGTAAAAACTCTCAGCTCGCTGTAAATTCCATTTTATCAAATGCTGATGCCACTCCGAGAAAATCTAATCTCATATTAAGCGGAGGGACTAAGGTCAAATTTCAACACTTTGTCGTCAAAGTAAACAGAATTTGTTAAAAAGGTGAGACACGTGGAAAGTGATATATTCGCAAAGTAAACAATGCGACAAGGCTCTATCTTATTCCGCTGAATACGCAATTTGTCAGTCAGTCACTTAGTATCGACTCACGAAAATAACTCGGGAACCAAGGGAACCTACAGGTGGTTCTGTTTCATAGTTTCAAGTATTATTTGTTGATTGAGTTATTTTCATGTCAAGCTACAGGTAACTTTTTATTATAATATATTATGTCACTCGGGGAGGTAAGCTTATAATTTTGCGTCATGCGAAAAACGTGGGAGAAAGTATTAAAAATAATGTGCTAGGGTCGCTGGTTGAATGAAAAAGTTTCTCCCGAAATATGTGCCTTGGGAGGCATCCCATTAACGCCTGAAAGACTTTCAAGGTTTATGCTCTGTTGGATTTTATATGAACTGCTTTCATTTAGATTAGTGTTGCCCAAATTCAGTCTTGGTCTTGCAGTCTTGGTCTTGTTCTTGCGTTTTTGCAAGACCAAGACCAAGAACAAGACCGCGTATTTTTAGCAAGACCAAGACCAAGACTGACCGTGCAAGACTTGAGCAAGAACAAGACATAGCCTGCAAGACTCTTGCGTCTTGCAGCTAGGACTTAGCGCTATTTCACTGAGTAGTTAGGTGTAACAGTTCGGTGTATAGGTAGGTACGCTTAGGAATTCTATGAGACGCAAAAAACTGTATCAAAGAATATGAAAAACTGGACCTATGCGCATTACGACTAATACCATAAACATAACGAATAAAAAAATATCTATTAAAATCAAACTGAGTGCATGCATAGTTATGTTTTAACCATCGGCACTTTGATAATGCGGCATCAAAGGTTTTGTACTTACTTCTCAAAGAAATTTGCCGCTTTTCGGAAGTACATGGTTATGATACACGCGCCGGCGGCTTCTTTTGAAATCTAAAACAATCGTTGCCGCCACGCCGAAATCATAACATTTGTGACACTATTTGATTGCCGCCATAGGGCGTAGGTATACTCATGCAAAATAATTTCGATTTTTTTTAAGAGTACCTACAGGTGTTCCAAAGAATAAATAAGTTTCAGAGTGCTTAGAATGAAAATGAATACATTATACTGATCACGCAAGTAGTATTATGATTAGGATAAAATGGTAAGGATAGGTAGTAGATGTCATATTAATTCATTCTAGTAAGTATATATTATAATATTGATTACTTATATGGTTTTAAACTAATTACTTAGGTACTATTATTGTACATTTAGTCATTATATTTCTTAAGTTTTTACAAGAAAAAATAGCAAAAAAGTGTTCAAATATCACCCGTTTAATAAATATTGTAGCCACTTTTAAATATACTTGAAACGTGTAAAAAAAATCTACAAAACTAATAAAATAATATAAAAAGCGTAGGTACTTACCTACTAATAAAATAAAAAGCCTGCGATAAGAGTTTTGTATTACTTACCAGCCCGAATATCTCTGAGAGAGATGATGAGAGTATGTATTTACTAGCTGTGCCCGCGACTTCGTCCACGAGGAATAGTAACTTTGGAGGTATAGTGACGTTCAGGACTTATTTATTTATTTTAAAACTTCTGTCATCAAACATACAAACGAACTCTTCAGCTTTATAATATTAGTATAGATGTACGCCAAAACAAGAGTAAGTATTTACTAGCTGTGCCCGCGACTTCGTCCACGAGGAATAGTAACTTTGGAGGTATAGTGACGTTCAGGACTTATTTTTTTTTTTTTAAACTTCTGTCATCAAACATACAAACGAACTCTTCAGCTTTATAATATTAGTATAGATGTACGCCAAAACATTCACTTATATGTAAAGAATAGTGATTGGCACTAATTCTATTTTATTCACGCGTCGCGTCTGTACAAGTAGGTAATATTTAGTGTGTGTTTGTACGCCGCACGCGGCATTGTTTGATTTGCGGCGGCATCCTTTTCATAGAGCCGGCACGTGGCGAGGCGGCGCGGTAGAAAGCAAGGAAACGTACTATAAATAAAGGAATTATTTTAATTCCAGTCATTTCCAATTGAGCTGTGCTTCGAGTCTAACTTAATAATTGTTTTTACTAATTCTCGTTGTTTTCTAAAAACGTATCACGTGTACAATTTAATATGAGTGACGAAGATTCAAATTATTCTAGTCCGAGTAACGAGAGTTTGAGTCACAGATCTAAAAGACCCAAAAGCAAATTTGAGGAGTTTTTCGAAATAATTCATGCATCCCAAACTGCCTTCTGTAAATTGTGCCAACATAAAAAGATTGAAATAAAAATGAAAAACAGAAACACTTCAGGCTTAAGGAAACATCTAATATCTTTCCACAAAAAGGAATCAGAAATATTTCTTCCTGTTAAACCTAAATTAAGTGGAGATATCACAAGCTTTTTAGTAACCGCTGGAAGAAGTGGACAGGTAAGAATATTTTTTTAACAGTTAAAAGAATTTTAACTCCGCGTAGCTATTCATGCGATACTTTCAAAAACGCCATTAACTTACGTAAGTATTTTTGAGTTAGTGGTGTTTTCATCTAGGGGTGCGACATATTAAGTATGTAATTATCGTCTTAAATATTTTTTATAAACACCCATATTTTCATTTAATCGGCCAGTAACAACTAAGTACTTTATTTTGGTAAATTACAGTACAGTGCAACCTTAATATAACAAATATCAATTTAACGATTTTCTCGATTTAACAACAACAAACCTCCTCCTCTTATACGCTCAAACCTAGTATGTTTTAAATAATAACACAAGATTTATTGTTTTGTTTCAGTCGGAAAACAGCAGTGACAACATCACGACAGCTACAGTTGATTGGGTGGTGAAAAAATATCTTCCCTTCTCATTTTTCGATGACGAAGCTACACAAGTATATTTTCGACGTATTTGCCCTAATATGGTGTTTCCTAAAAGGTCTACACTTAGAAGGAAAGTCAAAGAGCGATTTGAAGAGCTCCAATTGAATCTCAAGGAACGACTTCAACAATTATCATCTAAAATGTCTTTTACCATTGATGGGTGGACGTCAATTGCTGGTAGGAGTTACTACGGGGTTACTATTCATTATATAGACAACGAATGGAAGTATCAATCTGTAGTTCTTGATTTTATACCATCACGCGGTCGACATACTGGGGAAGATATTGGAACGATTTTCCATGAATGTTTATTGGAATATGGCATAATTGATACAATACAAGGTATCACGGTCGACAACGCAACTGCAAATACCAAATTTATGTATGAACTGGGCAAACAGCTGCCGCCACACTTTGATTCAGACAATCAACATTTCCGGTGCTTTGCTCACATTTTAAACCTTGGTGTACAAGATTTATTAAAGACCTTAGCATTACACTGTGAGTCTGACACTAACGCGCAAGATCAGCAGTACGAAGACTATGCAGACGAAACTGAGGATGAGGAAGATGAAGAATCTGCACCAAATATTGCTGACTCGCGTACATCTGTAACAAAGTTACGCAGTATTTCCAGTAAAATAAAAAGAAGTGAGATAGTGAAGAAGAAGTTTCAGTCTGCTTGTGAAGCAGCTGGCGTGCCATCAAATCTAAATGCCATTCTTGACTGTCCAACGAGATGGAATTCCACACATGATATGATTGGATTTGGTTTAAAAGTGAGAGCGGGCATTGACATATTGTGCAGTTCTGTCACCGAATTAAATGATTTTCAAATCACAGCTAATGAATGGCAGGTACTCGAAAAATTACATAAATTTCTAATAAACTTTAAACTTTTAAGTACAAAACTTGGTGGAGACAAATATGTTACATTACCGCTACTCATTGTATCATTCAATCTCTTGCTAGATAAAATTGAATCCATGGTAAAACAGTTAGATGAGAAACCTAATCGATCTGAAGTGGATGAAAGGCTCATTCTAGCTTTCCAAGCAGCTCGAGACAAAATGCTTAAACATTACAAGAAGAGCAACTGGATTTATTGTACTTCTTTAATTTTAGACCCAAGGCATAAGGCTCAGACTTTTGACCTGACAATGTGGGGGAAGCAACTTAAAACAGAAAGTCTGCGCAAGTTCAATGAACTTTATGAAGAATATAAAAGTCTACACTCACTGAACAAATCTCTGGAATTACCAGAAAAAGAAAATAAAGTATGTGATGAAGATGAAGACGTAATAGACTTTGATAAACTCTATGAATGTCCCTCGACGTCATCTGGATCTTGTCTTCAAGGCTTAGTGATAGACGAGTTGGAGGAGTACCTGAGAAAACCAAGAACTGCCAGCTCGGAAGACATTTTAGATTGGTGGAGGACGCATGAGACAGAGTATCCGATTTTATCGAAAATGGCCCGTGATTTTCTCTCAATACCTGCAACTTCAGTACCTGCTGAGAGGTTATTTTCTAAAGCATCATTAGTAATTAGAAAACATAGAAATAGGTTAAGTGATGAGTCAGCCAGATGGTTACTTTGTATTAATTCTTGGTCAAAAAAATTGATATAAAGTATCATAACCTAATGATAAAGCTGTTGATTTGTGTTGTATTTTATTTTTTATTCAAATAAATGATAAATCGTAAAACTCTTTTATTAAATTTCTTATAAGTTGAGGGTTCAATCTCTTTCTAGACAGATAAGTATTGTTCTTTAAAATACAGTCAAGTTATTGTAATTAATTTGTTTTTTTACATGTTTTAGCAAATGTAAGCTTATAAATCATAAATGTTTATTAAGAAACAGTTACTTCCATGGAAAACGACATATAGGTCAGTTGATTTTTCGAATTTCTTATCAAATCTTCAGTTATTTATTAATCTGCTTGATCTTTACTATGGCTATGTTAATTCTAGCTCACAATGTTCCAATTCTAATACGTTTTTCTAAGATTTAAAGTAAACTTTAATAAATAGTAATAGACTAATAGGTAATTGCAAGACTTGCAAGACTCTTGCTGCAAGACCAAGACCAAGACCAAGACTGGGAGCGCAAGACCAAGACCAAGACCAGGTGTATTGGCGCAAGACCAAGACCAAGACTGGCTAAGTCTCGTCTTGTTCTTGCATTTGGGCAACACTAATTTAGATATGAGTGATGGCTGCCAATAAGTTCTAACGACATGTTGAATCTTCGCACAGATGACGAATACGCGTGCAGTATCGCGAAGGACTCATTCGCACAAAATCGTATAACAATAATCCAATTAATTAAGTCTATAAAAGGACCAAAGCAAATATAACATTTCATCGAATCAAAGAATTATATATACCATCTGTTAGCTAACAATAGACGTCGACCTTGAAGGCTTTTACGGAGGAGTTTTCCCTCGAAAGGGTAGGAAATAATTACGTTCGAGTCAGTAACCCGGGCGTGCGTTATTGATGGGCTCGCGCGGCGGCGCCGAGACGCGCGGTAAGTGGGTCAGGGAGGAGCGAGGGACGCGCAGTCGCTCCGACACTGCGCCCTCAACCCTCAGCCATGGCGGACGCGCCGCCCGAAGTCCTGGAGCTCAACGTGGGCGGCGTGCACTACGCCACGACGCGCGACACGCTGCTGCGCGAGCCCGACTCGCTGCCCGCCGCCGCGGTACAAGACCCCGACCACCCGCGCGACGCTCGCGGACGCATTTTCTTCGATCGCGACGGAGTCCTCTTCCGTTATGTTTTGGATTATCTCCGAGACGGCGGGCTCGTTCTTCCGGAGTGCTTCAGAGAACACAAACGACTGTCCCGCGAAGCCAAACACTACAGACTCGCCGGACTAGAGATCGCGGTCCGCGATGCTGACCCGCGTCCACCTAACCGCGAGAAGGGCTGCATCACCGTCGGCTACCGAGGAAGCTTTGCGTTCGGCCGCGATGGACTGGCCGATGTTAAGTTCCGCAAGTTATCACGTATCCTCGTCTGTGGGAAGGTGAACCTATGCCGTGACGTGTTTGGAGAAACCCTGAACGAGTCTCGAGATCCAGACCACGGACTTGCTGACAGGTACACCTCTCGTTTCTTCTTAAAGCACTCGTTCATTGAACAAGCTTTTGACATGTTGCAAGAGAACGGTTTCAAGCTGGCTGCGAGCTGTGGCAGCGGCACCGCTGGCGGGGCTGCCGAGCTCAAACCGGGAGTGGATTCAGAAGAAAATCGTTGGAACCACTACAACGAATTTGTATTTACACGCGAGTAAATAGTACGTTGTGTCTCAGAATGTGATAATCATCTGCTGTTGATCGGAGTGAGGCTTACTAATATTTCAGTCGTTAGAAGAATGTTTAAGAGCATTATTTTCGTAATGCATCTCTCTTATATCCGGAGTTAGAAGTAATATAACTTTGAAGTTCTCGTAAGTCGTTCGCAATATTTGCGTAACCGGATAAAGCTTAAATTAAATAAACTTTTCTAGTCATTTTAAAATGACTTTCATGAGCGTCGATCATCTTACATGATCGGCAAGTAACGACGATGATAGATATCGGCAATATCCCGTTGAGTAATGCAAAAGTTGGAAGTAAATAAATGTTTAATTATTATGTAGATAATGAAACTTAAATTGTAATCATGTAACAAATAGGTAGAGCTAAATGTAAAAATATAAAATAGTAGTTAATAACCTCCTTTAGGGCTAATTTCGTGTACTGTGTACCTATTTCTATCAATATTTAAATTATTTTATAATCGATTTATAAATCAGTGTTGAATGAGAATAGGTGGGCCATCGATTTTGATAAAAAAAAATAAGAATATGCCAAATTACGATATGACAGTTATGTATAACGAATTTGATACCGTAGCTCTGAGTTACATCATTTGTTGAATGTTTTTATTATTTACAAGGTACCTTTGTACCAAGTGTGTTGTGATGAATACGTTTTCCCTTCCTCGTGTAGTTTTAAGAAACTTGGATTTCGAAAGTGTAGTAATATTGCAAAATGAGCGCGTGTGAAATGTACCTTGAAAAAATAGTATGTTAATAGTTGAAAAATATATACATCTCAAGAGAATTAAGATAGCGAGAGCATAAGTACGTATGAAACTTTTACGTAATAAGTTAAAGACTCAATTATAAGTTGAGCATCAGCAGTTCAGAATAAAACTTAGGGAAATATTAAATTGTCGCGCACCGGCAAACTTTGATCGTTAGCACACGAATTTATTTAACTACCCTATTTTCGTTTCAATTTTAAGAATCTCTTACAGTCCTCGGTTCTCTAACGTTGCTATGTCGAATTTAAGCGATCGCAGCCATATCATTAGATTACCTAGATATTTTAAGCTGAACTTCCATTATTATCTTCCCGCTTAAATATGTAGGTAGCCATATTCCGTAGCCAAATACCTCAGTGTGTAGTTATGGTTGAGAGCCAATACAGAAGGTATGTTTGCGATACCCGTGTGCTGAATTCTGATGTATAGAGTCAAATATTTGTAATACTTAGTTGAAAATGTCAACATGAAACATATAAGTCGTTGAGTATGCGCTTAATAATTATAGATAAGTAGATGCCATTATTATAATCAGCTGATTGTGGGTAAAACGGATTTATTTCAGCCTCGTTGAGAGCTTTTTATGTCTCGTTTATTAAAATTAATTTATATAAACAAATGATTGAGTATAATGAATGCTATTCCTTCTGGAATTATTTTGTATGCCGCAATATTAAACTGCCTTTATTATTGATTACGTATAATATTTTAAAATTTCTACAACAAGTTGTAATATTAAAATTCATTAATGATATGGTAAACTTATATTTTATTAAAATATCATAAATGTAACCGAAATCAGTATAAGTAATTAGTAGAGTAATGTACCAAATTATGTTAGAGATGAATATTTATTGTGTTTAGAAGAATTAGTTAATGTTAGAAAATATAATTCTTACATATATTATGTTATCTAATGGGTACTTTGAGGATCCGTTGTGATTGTTATTATAATTTGTTTGTCTGGAGAAAAAACAGTGTTGGACCTGGACTCGATAACTATTGTAGGATTTCTAAAAGAATAGTTTTGAGAATAAATTTAGTTAAAAAAAAAAATGTTTTATTATTTTTCACAGCGTGCCCTCTTAATTAATTATTTCTAAATACATAATAAATACATACATTAATTTAAAATCGCCTTGGTTCAAATAGCTAATACATTGTAAATACCTATAGATACGCAAATGCTATTATTTACCACCATAATTCAGTCTTGCGTAGAAAAAATATTCACTCATAGTATTTATATCTGACACGTTCGCTGCAAATCAACCTGATTCATGTCTAGTTTCAGACAATAATCAGTCTGAACATTTTCCATATTTCAGCGCTATTTTTCGGACTTCACAACCATTTAAAAAATATGTTTATTAAATTGCAGTGTAGAAAAATATACTATCCAAAATCGTAGGAAAGGTAGTAAGTACCCACCAATCTATGCTCTTCAAGAAAATAAAGATCCTTATCTCTAGGGTATTAATGAGACCATGTCAAAGAATCAGCTGGCATAAGATTTATTTTTTCGAACAAAATAATTTGACATCAAAATTATTCATGTAAAACGCCCTTAAATGAAATGTGATGTCACATTTTCTTAACTGTAAATTAGTTCTTGGTTTGAATGAAAATATTTACTCTTGCTTATCAATGTGTGCAGGACGCCCATAGATTGATTAAGTAATAATGTGTATTGTACAGGACACCCATAGCATAGATCGCTTATGTGATAATATACATTCTATGTACTGTAATAATATGTAACTATGTATGATCAATGTAAATAATAGCACCTATAAGTTAGTTTAGATATAGTTTGATTCTATTCAATTTAGGAACTAAGAATCTTTGTAATTGCGATCTATTCCGGAGTCAAGTTTGGTCAAATCAGAACGTGTCGAAACCTGTCCAAACCTCGAGACGCTCTTGCCTGCCTCTGATTGGTGGACTCGGAGTCGATCGCAAAAACCTAAAACTTAATTAGTTATGTCATTGGATAATTTAAAATTTGATAACTCGGCGCAGTCGGCGCAACTTGCACCTATGTGTTTTAACTATAAATATAGGCATGTTCGAATTTTAAGTTAGTTGTAAGAACCACGCCATGGGCGACTGATTAAAGAAATAAATACGTCTTCAAGTTTTAAAGTGAGTTTTAATAAGTGAACCGAATAGTAGTTCCTCCAATCCAGCAAATAAATAGATGTGAGACCTATAAACCTCACATTGTCTGGTCCTTCGCGAGCCGGATTCGAGTGAAAACGCTATTAAACAAGACTCCAGTGTGAACTTATTTGAAGAATATTTATAACAGCTCATCAAGCGAACACATCATGGCAACCGATCTACACTACGGCACCACATCACGACTACACGACGGGCTACGCCGCCGGGACCCGGGTGCCACAGTCTATGCCATCTACACACACCGCACGTCAGCCTACAACAATGACCGTCCAAGAACCAAGGACGGACTTGAAAGAACTTGCTGCTGCGATCACGCACGCTGTGCAATCTACACAGTACCAGCAGCCCACGAGATACACCGAACTACCCTGTTTCAACGGAGCTCATCAAGACTGGCTCACGTTTCGCGCCGCCTACTATGAGACGGCACATAGACTAACAGCAGGGGAGAACATGTCCAGACTTAGAAGAAGCCTTCGAGGTCTAGCCAAGGAAGCTGTACAGGGTCTATTAATAGTGAATGCAGACCCAAGTGAAGTTATGAAATCACTCGAGCTACGCTTCGGACGTTCAGACTCAATTGCAATGGCTGAGATAGAACGTCTACGAACTCTACCGCGCCTCACCGAATCTCCGCGTGATGTTTGTACCTTTGCTACTAAAGTTGAAAGTATAGTTGGAACTCTGCAAGCACTGAACTGTGGACATTATCTTTACAATCCCGAAGTAACTAAAGCTATTGTTGAGAAGCTCACACCTACCTTGAAGAGACAGTGGTACCAGTTTTCAGCGATGAACTCCAGAACCGAACCTGATCTACTGAAGTTCGCCCGATTCATCAAGATCGAAGCTGAAATATGCAGCCCGTACGCTCTGCCTGAAAACATCGCTGCAACCGCACAACCCACTCAACAGAACACGCAGCGACGCCAGCAACGGGTACATGCCACGCAAGAAACTAACAAACCGAAGTGTGGTTTATGTGAACGACAGGGGCACAGCATCGTGGAATGTGAACAGTTCAAGAAAGCAACTGTCGATATTAGATGGGACATTGCTAAGAAGAATCGGTTGTGTTTTCGTTGCCTCAAATACAGAACAAAGCAACACAGCTGTAAACCAAAGAAATGCGAAATAAACGACTGTGTCCACCTACATCACAAGATGTTACACGCCGACAGGAAGAAAGAAGAACCCGAGTGCCCCAACGAAGAACAAGAGAAGGTACATTCAGCGTGGACCCCTAAGGTGTCATTCCTGAAAATAATACCAGTACACCTTTCTGGACCGGCGGGAGCTGTGGATACCTACGCGCTCTTGGATGATGGCTCCACGGTAACACTTATCGACGAGAGCCTGGCCAGTCAGATCGGAGCAGAAGGATCATATGAACCACTACGTATATCATCCTTCGATGGCGAACCCACAATCGACGTGACATCTCGTCGAGTGAACTTCTGCATCAAGGGACGTCACACAGTTGAACGCAAGTTACAGGCAAGAACGGTGAAGCAGCTAGAGTTGGCTGCACAGGGGATACCTGGAGAAGCAGTCAGGGATTGTGAACATCTTCGAGGCATAGCCAAAGATATAGTGACTGAAGATGCAAGACCCAGACTCCTGATCGGCCAAGACAACTGGGATCTTCTCATCACAATAGAAATCAAAACAGGAAAGAAGAACCAACCAGTAGCATCACTAACGCCACTCGGTTGGGTCCTGCACGGCAGCCACACACGAGCGCTTGGCCACACAGTGAACTTCATCAGACATGCTGACACAGACGACGATCTTCATGAACTTGTGAAGGAATACATCACAATGGATAACATGCAAGTCAATCCAAGGAAACCCATCAATGATCCGGATGAAAAGGCACTTCGTATTCTACAGCACCATACGAGGAGGACCACAGAAGGACGGTACCAAACTGCTCTATTATGGCGAGAGGAGAACATAAAAATGCCAGACAACTACGATAGCGCTATGAACAGGCTCATCAGTGTGGAAAAGAAAATCGATAAAGATCCAGAACTAAAGAAGAGGTACTATGAACAAATGGAAGCACTAGTGTCAAAGGGATACGCCGAACCAGCTCCATCGACCACGTCAGAACATAGGACTTGGTACCTACCTCACTTCGCGGTTTTCAATCCAATGAAACCGGACAAGTTAAGAATTGTCTGTGACGCTGCAGCCAAGACCAGAGGAATATCGTTAAATGATCAACTGCTCACGGGTCCAGATCTTCTGCAATCATTACCAGGCGTTATAATGCGCTTCCGTCAGCACTCAATCGCCGTGACCGCTGATATTACTGAGATGTTCTTACAAATAGAACTTCGACCAGAAGACCGGGACGCTCTCCGCTACTTATGGCGAGGAGACCGAAGAGACAACCAGCCACCTGAAAAATACCGTATGAAGTCGCTGATCTTCGGAGCCTCTTGCTCGCCAGCTACAGCGATATATGTGAAGAACACAAACGCCGAGAGATTCCAACATGACCAACCAGAGGCAGTCGAAGCCATCAAAAGGAAACATTACATGGATGACTATTTGAACAGCTTCGACACGTTAGAAGAAGCAGTAAGAGTCTCACAAGCAGTGCGTAGCATTCACAGCGAAGCACATTTCGAACTCAAGAAATGGTCATCAAACTCTACCGCCCTTCTTGAAGCACTAGGGGAGATAACCGAGACTGGAAACACCATCAAGCTGGAAGACGACATCCAGACAGAACGAGTTCTCGGTCTGATATGGAGACCAATAGTAGACTCACTTGCCTTCAATCTAAACCTAACACGCATACCTCAGAACGTCCTACAGAACGACACGCCTACTAAAAGGGAAGCCCTCCGAATAGTCATGTCCTTATTCGACCCATTGGGACTTGTATCGCCGGTGACCATCAGAGCCAAGCAAATACTGCAAGAAGTTTGGCGTCGTGGAACAGCATGGGACGAAGCCCTAGACAGTGACCTAGCCGCAAGCTGGAGGAAATGGCTCGCTCATCTCAGAGCACTTGAACTTGTCTCCATACCCCGAACTTATCCAGGCTTCAGCGCTACGGAATCACTACAGCTGCACATATTCACCGACGCAAGCGAATCTGCATACTCAGCAGCATTATATTGGCGAACGGTCACCAGCGACGAAAGAACCTACGTCTGCCTGATAACAGCCAAAGCCAAGGTGGCACCACTGAAGCTAATGTCAATTCCAAGATTAGAGCTGCAAGCAGCAGTGCTTGGTGCAAGAATGGCGACAGCGGTTAAGGAAGAACATGAAAGAGTACCAGAATCAACCACGTTCTGGAGCGACAGCAGAACTACACTGTCATGGATCAGGACTGGAGCCAGGTCTTACAAACCATATGTCGCTCACCGCATTGCAGCCATCGAAGAACATAGCTCCACCAACGAATGGCGCTGGATCCCGACCAAATTGAACCCAGCAGATGACGCTACGAGAGATGTACCCGAACACTATGATGCAGATCACCGCTGGTTCCACGGTCCCGAATTCCTCCGAGGACCCCCAGATACATGGCCAGCTGATGAGAAGAACCCTGTCATAATCACAGGAGAAGAAAGAACCTGCAGCGTCGTACACAAGAAAGTGCAGCTCAGCGAGGCTATACCAAAAGTCAATAGATTCTCGCGCTGGGAGAGGTACCTACGAGCCACAGCACGAGTTCTACAGTTCCTGCAACTCTGCGGCCAATCAGGGGAGAATATTAACTACAAGAGAACCAAGAAGAACAATAGCAACGACCCTGATTGGAGAAGGGGTGAGCAGATGGTGCGGGTCAAACCGAAAGAGAGACTACAGGTCACAAATAATCACCTACCTCTCGCTGCTGAACTCTTACACCGCGCCGAAAGTCTGATCCTGAGAGCTTCACAACAACAATCCTTCCAGGAAGAAATAGAAGCCCTGAAGAACAAGAAGCCCATCTCACGAAGCAGTCGCCTACACCCATTGTGCACAGAATTCATCGAAGGAGAGATTCGTCTGAAAAGCAGAATAACCGCCATGACGGACATCACAGAGCGCCTGAAGAAACCCATGATCCTAGATGGAAACCACGCCACGACACGATTATGGATCGAACACGTCCACCGTAAACTACATCACGCGGGTACAGAGACCATAGTCAACGAGTGTCGTCAGCAACATTGGGTGCTACGTCTACGACCAACCGTGAAGAACATTATAAGCAAGTGTCTGCGATGTCGTATAAAGGCAGCCTCTCCCCCTCAACCAATGACAGGGGACCTCCCTTCCTGTCGATTAGCACATCATCAGAGGCCATTCACTTACACCGGCTTGGACTACTTCGGACCATTAACAATCACAGTGGGACGAAGTCATCAGAAGAGGTACGTTGCCTTATTCACGTGCCTGACAACGCGCGCCATACACCTTGAACTTCTATCTTCTATCGCTCAACACAGATTCAGCGATCATGGCTTTACGACGTATGATGGCACGTCGAGGATGTCCAGCACAGCTGTGGTCCGACAACGGGACGAACTTTCACGGCGCCGAAAAGGAACTGCGAGCAGCCATCTTCGCGGCTACAGCAGAGGAAGCGTCGAAGAAGATGATCGACTGGCGATTCATCCCACCTGGGGCACCATTCATGGGGGGCGCCTGGGAACGTATGGTGAGGTCGGTGAAGACAGCACTAGCCACCACAATGAACGAGCGGTTCCCGAGCGAAGAAGTGCTCAACACACTCCTCATCGAAGCCGAACACACAGTGAACAGCCGACCACTTACACACGTGTCAGTGAACCCCGAAGATCCTGAAGCATTGACGCCCAATCACTTCATTTTGGGCGGTCCAGGTCGCATCGCGACTCCAGGGGAATTCGACGACAGTGACTTACGTCTACGAGCCAGTTGGCGTGCAGCTCAAAGGCTCGCCGATATATTCTGGGCCAGATGGCTGAAAGAATATCTCCCAGAACTAAGGAATCGCAGAGAGCCACACACTAAAGGCATAATTCCCAAGGTCGACGACCTAGTGCTCATCGTAGATGGCAACCTCCCAAGAAACATGTGGATCAGAGGACGCATCTGTGCTACATTCCCCGGCCCTGATGGAGTGGTGCGCACAGTGGACGTATCGACGAAAGGAGGTATCCTGCGACGTGCAGTGAAGAAGATAGTGGTGCTATCAATAGACCACGACGATCCTGCACCGGAAGCTACGACTGCGACGCCAGCAGCGGACGACGCACGGCGGGAGGAATGTGCAGGACGCCCATAGATTGATTAAGTAATAATGTGTATTGTACAGGACACCCATAGCATAGATCGCTTATGTGATAATATACATTCTATGTACTGTAATAATATGTAACTATGTATGATCAATGTAAATAATAGCACCTATAAGTTAGTTTAGATATAGTTTGATTCTATTCAATTTAGGAACTAAGAATCTTTGTAATTGCGATCTATTCCGGAGTCAAGTTTGGTCAAATCAGAACGTGTCGAAACCTGTCCAAACCTCGAGACGCTCTTGCCTGCCTCTGATTGGTGGACTCGGAGTCGATCGCAAAAACCTAAAACTTAATTAGTTATGTCATTGGATAATTTAAAATTTGATAACTCGGCGCAGTCGGCGCAACTTGCACCTATGTGTTTTAACTATAAATATAGGCATGTTCGAATTTTAAGTTAGTTGTAAGAACCACGCCATGGGCGACTGATTAAAGAAATAAATACGTCTTCAAGTTTTAAAGTGAGTTTTAATAAGTGAACCGAATAGTAGTTCCTCCAATCCAGCAAATAAATAGATGTGAGACCTATAAACCTCACACAATGAAACTTACTGCATCCGTATTCAAGAAAAAATAACCCATTACATTTTTTTTATCAGTCAATAGGAACACGTTGGATAGAATAAGTAGAACTGTGAACATACAACTTCAAGTTCAAAAATCCTTCTAAACAGAGATAGGTACGGTATTAAAAAATAATGTTCAGGGAAAATTGTTACCCTGAGCTTCCTACTCGTTGCGACAACTTATTTATTAGACAATTATAAGCCTGTTGCTTATCCAGATGAGACTGAAAAACTTTGTTTAGGAAGAGCCTAAACCGTTTCATATTTCATGAGATGTATATAAATGACGGAATGTTTTCCTGAGTGAGGTTCACTCAGTCGGTAACTATAAGTTTCCGCTGCTAAGAAGTAGGGAAAACTTAAGAACTATTTTCATTGACCTTTCTAAAAAGGGTCAAGTATTTTTGGAAAGATTACACAGTACAATATAGTCCGTTTGTGCTTTCTTAGGATTCCGTTCATGGAACCCTATTACTAAGCCTCCGCTGTCTGTCCGTCTATCTGTATGTCAGCGGGCTGTATCTCATGATACGTAAAAGACTGACTTACATTTTTTATAGAATGTGTGTTTCTGTTGCCGATATAACAGCAAATAAATAAAATGAAAAGGGCCTCCATACAAGAAACTTATTTTTCAGCGTTTTTTAAAATTTAACTTCGTTTGATAGTCAACTTTAATAAAAGTCGGAAATTCAGTAAAGTTGTCTATCAAACAGTCAATCAGACTGGTGGGACATATATCACTAAATCTTAACATAATAAAGATCTTGGGTATCAGAGCTAGCACTTTTAATTTATCTTCTGTAGTTGAATATCAATCATTTACCTATAGTGAATTTCCAATTTAAAGAAATTATTCAACATAATAAGGCAGATTAGAAAATCTGCCTTATTATGTTGAATAATTTCTTATCTTTATAAGGCTTATAGAATAATATATCCGCCCCCTTAATAAACGAAGAAAACGTTATGTTGAGCTTATGACAGCCTATTACGCCTGGCGGAACATAATACCGTGTTTTATTAATAAGGGGGACTATTAGCTCCGCTTAATATCATACAAGGTTTTGATTAGGCTTTTATAGGCTTACTTTATGTCACAGCAATTTATATTACTCACGCCTTCTTCCAATGGGCATTGGCAGATATCATCATCATCATTTCAGCCGTAAGACGTCCACTGCTGGACATAGGCCTCCCAAGTTTCGGGGGGCTTGCCATAATCGCCACGGCATGCGGGTTGACGATCGCAGTATAGTGGTAAAATGCATAGAGAATGCTGCTGCCCACTCTCTAAGTACGCTTAGTCGCCTTTTACGACACGCACGACAAGAAACGGGGTGATCCTATCTGCCTGTCCCGTGTGTTGCCGGACCTAAATAATAGCTATTTAGGTCCGGCAACACACAGAACAGGCAGATAGGATGGACAGATAAATAGATATTGGTGCCGATTCCCTTATTCACATACTAAACTAAATTTAAGTTCAGTGCATTTTTTCTTTCTATTTCATTAAGGAAAGGACAGAAGATAAATTTTATTTTAGTCCTGTCAAATTAATCAGCGCTTGACGTAAATTGACGTAATTTTAGTAGGCAAGTTTTTAATCACGTCTAAACTTGTATGGAGTAGTGACAGGCGCTGATTAATTTGACAGGACTAAACTAAAAATTTTCTTTTGTCCTCTTCTTAATAAAATACAAAGAAGAAGATGCACTGAACTTAACTTTAGTTTAGTTTGTGAACAAGGGAATCGGTAGGTACCACTATGAATTATAAAACGAAAAATAACTTGGATTTGGGAAGTCGGTGTCTTATTTTTTGCAATAAAATTTTTATTTTTCACTTTTCTTTATGGTTCCGCACTAATTCGTATGAACCACTACTGGCCAGAGGGGTAATTGCGGAACTTATTATCGGTAGGAATTGGTTTAATATTCATAGTTAAACAACATTCATTGCGTTATTTACGTTGCTGAGCCGACAATTCATTCGAACAAATGACGGAATAGTTTAGAAATAATCTTCAATCCCATTCAGATTCTGAAAAATTTTGCGTTTCGCAATTAGGATGCTGGTCAATAGCAGTGACAGGAAGTATTAGAATCATCATCACGACAAACAAAATAGATTACATACGTATAGAAGCGTATTTTTTTTATATAGGAGTGGGCCCCCACTTCTATATAAAAAATATTGACTAAAACATAACCTATCCATTAAAAAAAGACTTTGATATCAGTCCACAGTTGGCGGACATACATAAAAAATATATATACAGTGAAACATAGAACCTCCTCCTTTTCTGAAGGGTTGCAGAATATTTAGTACCTTACTTAATAAACTTCCAGAAGACCTACAAAAGTTATACAAAACTAGTTCGAAAAGTTATCAGCCTAAATCAAAACATTTCTTTACACAAAATTTTTCTGTAGTTTTTTTTTTTGGATTGATTTTAAATGATTTTAAACTATTGTAAAATGTGAACGGCTCGCAAGCACACAGATAAACCCTGAGAGGTTTTCGTTGTATGGCAAAAACATTGTAATATAGAATAAGTATTTTGGAAATAAAAAAGTTAAAACTGCCATCTGCTACAATACTCACTCAATACTCTTTTTGTTTCGTTTACGTTTAATTTATTTACCTACTACAAATATTTTCATTTCATATTAAAACGGTCTGCAATAACAGTTCATAACAGGCATTGTATGGACGTTGGAATAAAAAAGCGTTTCCTGCATAGAAACTAAACAAAGACGGAACGAGCAGGCTCTATCTACGTAAATGCAAAGCAAACTGATTGCTGGCCTATATTTATTGTATTTCACACAATGGCTTACATTTTCATCGACCGTTGGTTTTTGTTTCAGGATGTACATATCTAGAGGTAGATTCCTACACAAGCATTTACAGATATCTATTTCAGTACCTACGTGGGTTCTTTATTTGGAGACAACAGGTCAGCTCGATACAATAAAGAAAGAAAAAAATTCACTGAGAAAGACGGCACGGTGGACATCTGTCGGGCATGCCACCATCCGGGGGAATCAATTAGACACATTATCTTCGGGTGTTCTCGTCATGCTAACAAAGAGTACTTGCATAGACACAATCTTGTAGCCAGGATTATCCACCGGCAACTTGCTCTGAAATACAGCCTTGTGGAATCAGAAGTGCCGTACTACAGGTTTCTGCCCGACCTAGTTCTTGAAAATGGCCATATCACTGTACTGGGATCGATCCATCATCACTGACAGGACTGTTGTTGCCAATAAGCCTGATATAGTGGTGGTGGATCGACTAGAACGGCGCACAATGATTGTTGACATAACGGTCTCGCATGACGAGAACCTCGTGACAGCTGAGAAAGATAAACAAATCAAGTATCTCGACTTGGCTCGTGATGTTGTCGACATGTGGGATGTGGACTCAGCAATCATTGTGCCGATAGTCATAACAGCCAATGGTTTGATAGCCAAGAGCCTCGACCAAGACCTAGAGAGGCTCTCGTTAGGCAGTTGGATCAAGGGCTTGATTCAGAAAGCGTTACTTCTGGACACGGCTCGCATTGTCAGGAGGTTCCTCTCACTGGAGCCCTGACCGCCGGTAGCTTGGACCCTGTTCCCGATACCGGTGGGCTACTATTTTTTATATTTTTAAATGCTTTTATTTTATATTCTATAATTGAAAAATGTAATTTATAAGTTTGTATAGATGAATAAAGGATTTCACTGAGAGAGAAATGAGGGAGCACTTAACACTTGCAAATTCAAAACAAAATTAAGTGTTTTGTGTCTTATCTTTTAACAGTCTTTATAATTTCTAGGCTTAATTTATTATAATTAAACACGTACGTTACTGGACCCTAACTGATTAGCGACATGTTTAGAATTTGTCTGGCCGCAAAAATGCGGAGGAATTGATGGAGAAGCATCTAGACGGACTGCCGACCTTCAGAAAGAGGCTGGGGCAGACTGGATGCGAGGCGGACATGGTATTGTGGCGCAGCTTGGGAGACGCCTATGTACAGCAGTGGACTGCGATAGGCTGATTTAATTAAAATGGTGAAGAATCTAGGTTGGTTAGGTCAGTGGTTGGTAGTTTAGTATATCTAAGTCCATCAAGTAATATTTTTAAGTTTGAATAATAGGTTGACGTTAGGCATTAGCCCGCAGGAGAGACTATAAGAAGTACCAACCACTGCATTCAATCCTACCGTAGTCTGAGAATTGCTAAAAGAATAGTCGTATTATGTTTGTAGACACGAATTCTGCTGATTTACGACACCGGCAGGCTATCTATAAGGCTATTCCGGAACCACGCGGACATTAAAGGGGCTTAAATACATTGTAAATCTACGCGCCTTAAGTCGATCATCGCGACAATTAAGTGCGGAAAGGACAAAGGACCGGTGACCCTTGTCACCCCTCTTTAGGGCACAAGGCTGATTTATTCGCGTGTTGTCCAATAATACCTGTCTGAATAAAACGTAGTGCGTGTGCGCTATAAAATAAAATACCACTAGTTTCGTGAAACGAATAGGAAGGAAGGTGAATGCACGGGTTATAAAGCTTCCCAGAAAAGTATTTCGGGAAAAATGGCGGTACGTGTCTGTTGTAAACATTTGATTGTTTTCTTTTTCGTAGCTTTGTGGTTTGTAATTATTGGGTAATCTTTGGCTTTGTAGTTCTTATTTTGTTGATGCTACGTAATAACAGCGGTATGGGTCGATAGATCAGGTTAAGCTACGCTTGCCGCGGTGGGTCCGTCGATAGGTACCCATCTTTACATACCAAGACCCCGGCTGTCAATCGTAGATTTTTGACAATCGTTACTGGTCTTCAGAAGCCCGAAGTCTGATAATCACTACCAAGGTTTATCGTATTACCCAGTAACTGAATTCTGGAGGTCAGATAGGCAGTGCTCCATGTAAAATACTGCTGAAACCGTTTAGACTCAAAGCCGACCCCAACGTAGTTAGGAAAGGGCTAGACAGATGATTCTTCGACGAAGGCAAATCTAGCGATTTAAATCTTTGGGCAGCGGGTTTGACATTATAGTATCAAAAATAGTCTCTAGGAAAACAGCAGCTTATTTTCATTAATAACGTTTGAGTGTCGTTTTTCACTGGTAAATTGCGGACGCTATTATGTACTAACGTAGGTACATTAGAGCCGTGGTGGCCTAGTGGTAACGGCCGCGACTTAGAACTAGTAGGTCGTGAGTTCAAACGCAAGCAGGCGCATTACTTTGTATAAATTATTTCATCGCCACTGCTCTCAAAACGGTGAAGGAAAACATCGTGAGGAAACCGGCATGTCTTAGAACCAAGAATTCGAAGACATGTGACATCTACCAACCCGCACTGGGCCCGCGTGGTGGATTATGGCCCACACCCTCTCATCGAGAGGAGGCCTGTGTCCCAGCAGTGGGAACATTATAGGCTGATGATGATGATGTACATTATACAAGAAGAGTGGTGACCGTTATGCCCCGATTTTCATAACTGTGCATCTGTCAACGTCAAAATATTGATATAAACGAAAATAACAGAGCTGACAACACGGGAGTGCAAACTGTACTAGTAGGCGTCAGCGGTGAGGTAGGAAGGGAAGTGGGCGGGTGAATTCAATTTTGCTAATATTTTGAATTTGGCAGTCACAGTTATATTAATCAACTTTTATCTAGATGTAACGCAGCTTTTCCGAAGAAGATATACAGTGGAGTACTACTGAGAAAATGGTGTTAAGTAGACAGGCAAAGAAAGAAAATTAGGTTGGTAATTATTATTAAACTTTTTAACTTGTTTTGACAATGAGGTTCTTGTGGAGTGTTTGGAAGGCGCTACCAAATAAGTATGCTAGAATTAAGTACCTATTTAGGTCCTTCAGCATACCTACGGTAATTCAATTTCAAAGGAAATTGGGCCCACGGTTGCACCTTCGTTTTAAAGTCCTGCTATTGGCAGATTTGATTGATTGACTAGAAAATAGGGTTACTACGGCCAGATATTTTCAACATAAAGCCACGTTCACACCAAATGTATGGTCAGCCATCAATTGTGAGCAAGCTCACTAATACCGTAGAAATAATAGTGACAATAGCACTTGAACAAACTTTTTGCCGCAAAGCACAATTATTAGTTTAAAAAAATATCACGTTAAAAATTAAGCTACAGTAAAATTGTTTATTAGTCTTTTAGGCTAGATTATGATACATTATGAAGAACCGGGTTCTTTTTAAAGAAAAGTTTATAAAAACGAATAGCGTAATGTAAGCTCATAAATTCGTAATAACCTGGTTATCGTCGGGATGGTGTAAACAAAAAGTGGAATATTTATGCAAAATCAGTAAAGTATGTAACGAACTGTCACAGTGAGCCGCTGATAATTCGATTGGTGTGAACACTGCCTAAGGGCGCTTGCTGTTAAACTAAAATTGAGCGACCTTTCGTGGCAATGTCAAAAGAGCAATTTGTTTGAAAATATCCACACGATATTTTGTTATTACACAAAGACTACGTCGCGACTTCCCACGCGTGGCAGTTTTAGCAAATTCATAGGTACTGCTGCATGCATACTTTCTGTGCTTATAACAAAAAAAAACCGGCCAAGTGCGAGTCGGACTCGCGCACCGAGGGTTCCGTACAAACCTTCAGGTATTCACGGTTTATGCATAAGGTTTATGTTTATGATATTAAATGTTTTAATTTTTATATTTGAGTCGACTGAATGAAAGGTAAATTGTGGTTTACGATTTATGACGTATTAAAAAAAAACTACTAACTAGATCTCGTTCAAACCAATTTTCGGTGGAAGTTTACAAGGTAATGTACATCATATATTTTTTTTAGTTTTATCATTCCCTTATTTTAGAAGTTACGGGGGGGGGGGGGGGACACATTTCACCACTATGGAAGTGTGTCTCGCGCAAACTATTCAGTTTAGAAAAAAATGATGTTAGAAACCTCAATATCATTTTTAAAGACCTATCCATAAATAACCCACACGTATGGGTTTATGAAAAAAAAATTTTTGAGTTTCAGTTCTACGTATGGGGAACCCCAAATATTATTGTTTTTTTTTCTATTTTTGTGTGAAAATCTTAATGCGGTTCACAGAATACATCTACTTACCAAGTTTCAATAGCATAGCTCTTATAGTTTCGGAAAAATCTGGCTGTGACATACTCGGACAGACAGACAGACAGACATGACGAATCTATAAGGGTTCCGTTTTTTGCCATTTGGCAACGGAACCCTAAAAACTGCTTTAAAATTATTGTCTGTCTATTTGTTCTGGCTAATCTCCGAAACAGCTAGACTGATTTTGATGAAATTTAGTATGGGGATACTTTAAACCCTATCAACATACCACGCGGGAAAAGCCACGGGCAGAAGCCTAAATATCGATTGTGTCACCTACACGCTACGCAATTCAGTCAAATTTTTTGACCTTTCTCTCTAATATATTTCAGTGAGCTAAAACTGTTCTCTGATCTAACAGGCGATACCAAAATGGATAGCTATTAATATAAATTATAGATTCACGTAGGTGGGAAATTACCAATCGAATTTAGTGAAACCGATTATGACATGAATTTATAAAGCTAAGTAATTCTTCTATTTTAAATTTATTTTCTAGTTTACTCTCGTTTTTATAGGTAACAGAAACAAGCTTCAACATAAAATTGACATGATTGTAATTAATTTCCTTATATCCTAATTTTATTTCACTTTTTATATTAATTTAAATAACTAGATCCTTTTTATAGTTTTGTTGTGCCCTTACAGGGTCCATATTTTGTACTTAGCTTTAAGCCTTTTTGTAACATCGTTTCACAGTATGGAATGCAATAAATAAATAAAATTACGCCAGTGCCACAAGAGGATAGGCAGAGAATCCCGAACCCTGTATACTTTAAGCCGGATCTTTTACACGGTGCGATTTAATTGCATTAGGCATACCTACCTACCTACGCATTATCATAATCAGACTATATTCCCACTGCTGGGACACAGGGAGTGAGCCCTACTCTACCACGCGGGTCCAGTGCGGGTTGGTTGATGTCGTATGTCTTCGAATTTTTGGTTTTAGGACATGCCAGTTTCCTCACGATGTTTTCCTTCACCGTTTTGTGAGCAGCCTACCTACCTACGCAGTACGCATACATCATAATTTAAAGCAATATTAAAATGCATGTCGTGTGTTGGTTCAATTTTATTTTAAGCAGTTAAGGGGCTTAAATGTTGTTTATAATTTTGTTATTATTATTAATCACAGCCAGACGAGTCGATCTTTAAGGTAAGCACAGGTTGCCGAGGATGGTCCGTGGATGGGTGACTATCCATTACATAGTAAGCACCCTCAGTGCCTCGGAAAGCGT
Source organism: Aporophyla nigra (assembly GCA_947507805.1). Classification (NCBI taxonomy): domain Eukaryota; kingdom Metazoa; phylum Arthropoda; class Insecta; order Lepidoptera; family Noctuidae; genus Aporophyla; species Aporophyla nigra. The sequence goes on along the minus strand of OX382307.1, from coordinate 19,093,053 downwards.
TAAGCCGTTGGTCCGTCTGCACTGATCTATGACAGTCTTTACGGATAGATAGCCTTAAAGTCTTACAATCAGTGTTACCGAGGGGTATCGTATTGCCCAGTAACTGGGTTGTGAAAGTCACTCATGTTAACTCATGTATAATACTGATATTGTAAGAAATAAATCCGGTTAGACAAGAAGACGATCCCAACATAGTTGGGTAAAATGCTAGGGAGATCGATATATCTTATTATAAGCAAATCTACTAATATCCGAGGATTATATATATTATAAAACCCACTTAGCCTGCAAGGTTCATTGAACTAATACTCCTTTGATCGCCTACTCTAGGTGGGGGAATGTTTGCCCAAAATTATTACCTACCGGTCCCGTTTCAGCCGTGGTATCGAGTTTACCTCAGTAAGCAATTTCTGACATATTTAAGACCTTCACAGGATATAGGGGCTTTATGAAAAATATTCAGTACTACCTTTTGCCCGCGGCTTCGCCCGCGTGGATGTCGGAAATTATCGCAAGAGGACGTACTACCGCGGTTAATGTATTAAGAATGCATTAATCCAAGTTATATAGGTAACTAACAAACCCGCGACTAACAAAAAAGTTTTTCGTTTGTTTTTTTTTCGTGATATTCTATTTTTTTAAATAAAAGTAGCCTTAGTTACTCCTTGTTACATCAGCTAAAAGAAGAAAGTCCCGTCAAAATCGGTCCAGCCATTTCAGAGATTAGTCGGAACAAACAGACAGACAGACAAAAATAGTAAAAAATGTTGTTTTGTTATATTAACCGTGTATACATCCATATACACTTGGTAAAAAGCGGTTATTTTAATATTAAAAACAGACACTCCAGTTTTGTTTATATGTCTAGATGTCTAAATAACCTACACACGATACATAGATAACGTACGTCTTTCGAATTTTTATATTGTACAGGCGTAATAAAATTTTTTACTGCCTTACAAAAGTTGCAAATAATAAGGATTGGTGTGATCCCCAGACAGCCCATTCTGTAAAAATACCAATGACAATACGCACATGAGAGTTCACTTCAAGTTGGCACTCCAGCTTAGCTATTCACAACCAATAGCGCATCGAACATCAGTCAGTGTTATCGTAGGAGTCCTGATGCTGTTCACAAATCCAAAATTTGAAAATTTTGTCAGTTGAATTGAAATCAGATATACTACCGCTATTCTTCCGACAGCTGCTTGCTGCTTGCTGGCTGCTTTTGGGTGGGTAATCATCTAATGACTCCGCTATGGGCGGAGCGGGAAGGCGTGTCAGACTTTTACCGCGTAAAACCCACCCGTCTTCCTTCAGTTGCCTATGGCAGGGTCACGGTATTTCTTTCGAACAAATTCGAGATCCTGGCAGGCATCGGCGAGCTATCCATTGCTCGCGGTCCGCAAGCCCGCGCCTACGATGGCCGAGAGTCCGCTATGGACTCTCGACGCCCAAGGAGTTAGTAGCACCCCTGAGTCTAGTTTTGTACATGATTCGCAATGGGCTCCTCGACTATCTACATTATATGAAACTTAAACACAACTGTGGAGTAATTGCGTTACACGCTAACTACTTATTTGGAATGGTTTTCATTTTGACAGTTAACAAAATTCACTGCGTTATTTACATTATTGAGCAGAGAATTTTTGCGGCCATATTCTATGAAGTAATATCCTTCAAAATGATTTAGATTGTGATCGATATTGTGTCATACAGTGACGGTCCTGCTGAAATGTAGAGCCAGAATAACTATGGGACCTATATCTCTGGCTACCCATTCAGAAAATACAGACGTGATGTCGTGTCATGTAATCCTCCTGAATATCTTTAAACTTATCTACAGCTTTAAGTACCTATCTACATAGGCACTGTTTTTTTTTTGTGAAGACCTAAGTGCTTACGTTGTTAGTCTCGCCTCTCGGTAATATTGCATGCTTAGGACGGCTTGATGTGGGTGGTACCGGCTGTTCTTTATAGGCTATTTCTAGTCTGAAATTAGATTGGACTTTGTAAGATTTGGCCGCCTATTTTACACGCTTTATATTAGCTTCACTTGTATGTTTGTTTGTAACCGACTCCTTATAGCGCGATTTTGACCCACTTTAAACGACCAGATTTCATTCAAACTTTGCACACCTGTCAAGAACCGAAGACAATGCAATAATTTCATAAATTTGTGCCATTATCCTTGCCAGGGTTACCAGGACAGCAATAAAACTGTCTTCGAAAACTACGCTGACATACGTCACAAATTACGCTGACATACGACACAAACTACGCTGACATACGTCACAAACTACGCTGACATACGTCACAAACTACGCTGACATATGTCTCAAAATTCGAAACACCCTAAAAAATAGAAAATGATCAATAGTTTAAAAAAACTAAAAAACACGCTTCCATTGAAAACCAAACTAAAAAGTACAAAATAATGGAAAAGCGTGGGGTGCTAATATGATATTTACCCCACGCTTTTTTTCCATTATTTTGTACTTTTTAGTTTGGTTTTTTTATAATGGAGGTGAAACCTTTATGTTTAAGCTTTTATTAAAAAAGTCAGCTTTTCAGTGCCACCCCAGAACTACCTGCGCAGAGAGATTCACTCTCGAAGTGGGTACCTTGGTATTGGTTATCCTAGAAATCAAGAGAAGAATTCTGACGACGAAAATGGCGGGACGTGCTGCTTGGTTTCTGCAAGGCTGGTGACAGGGTTAGTTTCTCTCTGGAGGGTCGAAACTGGAATATTGGAAGCCTTTACCGGACTGTGACAGAATAAAAACCAGAAGAATACTGGTAAAGGTAAGTATCTACCTACTTTTGTGGTAGTCTCAACAGCAACACCTTTAAAAAAACCAATTGCGTGTCGAACCACGTACAATTTGGTTCCGTAGTTGGGATAGATTTAACAAAAGAAAAACGTCTTTTACATTGTAGTCGAAGAGCATGTTCTCCCAGATTTACATCGTAATACGTCACGAACAATTTTGTTACTGCAAATGCAAGTTTGTAATCGCAAAAAATAATGATAAAACTGCAAATTAACGATTTTTACCAAATTTCATGATTCTAGGTCGGGAAGTACCTACCTTAGAGGTTCTGATTGATTTGCGTTGTCAAAATATGTCGCATAAATGAAATGGCTTTATGTTTTTATTGCCTCATCTTAGGGACCGTAGTCTTACGTATTTGAAGTTAATTTCTACTTGATACCTTCACGCATTCTTGAAAAAAGGGTCTTGACAGGCTGATAGACAGACGTACAACGAAGTGAGGGTTCTGTTTTTGCCTTTCAAATACGGAATCCTAAACACATCACAACGTTCCTTGAAAAGAGAATTGAGCGCTCAATAACAATCAGCAGGATCTACTTAATCACTGATTGTTAACGGCCAAACCGAAAATATTTCCTCAGAAGAAATAAAAGCCTTCACTTGGTACCCACGCAGTTAATAACCTGAAATGGCCCAATAACTATCGACCTGAATAGGTTCTACTTAGATTAGTCATGTCATGACCTTTAGGCTTCTAGATTTAGGAAATGTTGAAAGCACTAACGTTCATAACAATGAAAGAAATGGCCTTCTCGCACGAACCATAGAGAACTCAATGTGCCATTTTCCTTATAACCTAAATAGTAACATTTGGCATAAATAAAATTCTAGGTTATTCCGGTGTCTTAGTATGTAGGTATCTATAGTGAAATATCTGTACTAACCGTGATATCCACTACATATATTCGTGCACCAACCGTCTAACGACTAGGGTAGGCTGTAGGCCTACGTGGGGTTACATAACATAATCAGCTTATACTGCTCCCACTGCTGGGACTATGGCCTCCTCTCTGTGAGAAAGAATGGGCCGTAATCCACCACGCGGGCCCAGTGTGGATTGGTAGACGTCACATGTCGTCGAATTTTTGGTTTTCAGACATGCCGGTTTCCTCACGTTTTCCTTCACCGTTTTAAAAGGTTTTGTGGGGTTTTTACCTTCAAGAATTTAGCCGTTTCTTAAAACTATGGAACACGCTTTAATTTTTATCAGATGCACTGTTTGATAAGTCATTGCACTACAAACATTACCCTCCTATCGGACTTCGCCGCAGTAGCATGCAAATTAGTAGATGCAATATCCTACACTCTTCTTCCTCCATCCTTTAATCCCAGTTCTAGGTATGTCGGGTCTTCTTGTACAACGGCACCAGAACGATCTGTCCTGGGTTGTCATAAGAGTCAGATTCTGCACGTTCATCTCCCTCTCGATACTGGACCACCATGTAGCGGTGGTCTTCCTCTTCCCAGGCGATACTACGATAAACGATCAGGTAAAGAGCCTAAACACGTATGGGTTTACCAGTGCTGATTAAGAATTAGGTTATTTGAGGTACAAGGAACAGGTTTTAAAGTTCACTCACTCAACCTCAATAGAAGAGGGAGGATCCTCTGACCAGACGGCTGTGGTGTCTGGTGAGCAACTGCCCCAAGATCATGTCGAGACGTTACATAATGCTAGTTGCGCAGCCAACTCTGCTTACGGTATGCAGGATTTTGTGCGTAGTTCGCAAATAGCGTTGTAGATGCCGCTACATCACTCCCCTCTGGAGACCGGAGGTCGATAGAAGGCTGAGTTGTGTATCTTACGATGTTTGCCTGGGCCAGGTGAGGTTTCTGTGATACAGAACCGGGTGTCGCATAGCTCACAGTAAGTCGGAACTGTCCACGGTGATTAATGAGTGGGTCGTCGGGGTGGCGTTGTGCTCCAGTGCGTGGGATGTCATAGAGCTTGGTTGCGGCTGACTGCTGGCGTCGACCAGGAGAGGGTTTAAGGACTCTGCTTGTGGACTGGCTGGAAACGCAGTGTGCTGTGTAAAGGTTGCTGATGTGGTTGCGGATGAAGACAAGGTATGCTAGGCCGCTGAATCCAGCTCCATCATTGTATTTTCATGTGAATGAAATATATCTGCAAATTTAAAATGAATATCTGTGGCCACTAAAAGTGGGTGAACATTCGGTTTTCTCACAAACACGCATTCCGGTTGACCTAAAATATGATAAATTATTTCATTTCATTACAAACACTATTACACGCCAAAAATTATGTTTATAACTAGATGAGTTCGGTGTTTCCTACCTGAATTCTCTGAGAAGAAAGACCGAAACAAACTCGGAGGTCAGAGTCTCGTTCAAAGCCCAGACAAGATCTTGGAATGATCATGTGAGGACCATTCATGATGTAAATTAGTGTCTGAAGTGGCCCTTTGATGGAAAAGTTACAGAGGTTTGATTGGACCTGTCCTATAGGTAAGCAAGTTAAAAGCAAGCCGCCACGACCCACGACAAAGCGAATGCGGGCAGCACAGTCGGTGAGGTAACACCGTGAAGAACCAGCTTTACTTTTGAAGTCTTTAATCAACAAGAAATGTTTTATTCTCAAAGCAAAAGTCGTTCGGGTACTGTTTTTACGACTTCATTTTATTACGAAACGGCAGAGCTCGGATAGTCTATGCAAATAGCTTTATCGATATTGAATCGTGGCTCTTTGAAATAGAGTTCATAAGCTGCTTTATTAGTTCAGAAATACTTGCAGCATAATATTGAAACTAATAGGGGCGGAAGTTGAAAATGGGAGCGAAAGATTTTCTTTGAATTTATATTCATGGAAGTATTCTCCATTCGCCCTGTGAGGTATGATCTGCAACGAAAGTAGGTTACACTGTTGGTTTAAGATTAAGTATAATACCTAATATTATGTTCTCTCAATCTAAAACTCCCTAATATTTTTCGACTTGGAAAGCGTGGAAAAGTTTTCATCATCATTTCAGCCATAAGACGTCCACTGCTGAACATAGGCTTCCCCCAGTTTGAGGGGGGGGGTTTTCCCATAATCGCTACACATGACAAGGGGGTTGGCGATCGCAGTATGGTGGTAAAATGAATAGAGAACGTGCTGCTGCCCATTCGCTAATGAAACCTTTACGGGAAGAAATGGAGTAGGTAATGCTATTCTTTACGTCCCGCACGTCATTGACTATGGAAAAGTTTTAGTTTTATGTGCGTAAAATCTTACATTTATTCCAATATTTTTAACAGATACCTAGTGTGTCAAAAATTATGATTTGCATTCATGAAAGACCACATAACGCTTGTCAAGGTGAAGAGCATTGAAAAATGTTGGCTTTGTTGGGAAAGTCACACAAACATTGAAGACTGACCGTACCTATCTTCATTGATGGTTCGACGCGAGAAGTTGGACAAAAGTTCGCAACGCCGATGGTGGATGGAGGAAGTCACAAAGTTGTTTGCCACACAGGCCTTTGTCATGAAGTGTTAATATGTAGGTGAGCAGATATAACTTTGCGGTAAGCCTCTGTCGAAGGACTCAAATGAAACACATAAACTTTTTGAGGCAAGATGAAACGAAAATATACCTCAGTATATTTAAACTGGAACTGGGATGGCCACATCTGTCGCATGATTGAGTAGCAATACGCAAAAACCACCAATCAATGGATACCAAATCTCAGGAAATGACCACGCTGCAGGCTCAAAAAGAGATGGCGGGATGAGCTGGACTCCTTCATAAAGGCAGTCTTTTAACCACAATTTGCCCACAATAGCAGTAGACCGAGAAAAGTGGAAAGAGAGAAGACACAACACAGCTAATATATACATAGTATATAAACTGAGACATTTATTCGGGGCCCGCCTCGTTATTCTAGTAGTTCCAATCGCTACTGCTAAGCTTGAGCTCCTGGTTTCGATTCCCAGGGCATAGTAGAATTTCCCAGTAGCAGCCCGAAGCCTGTATTTGTGCCCGGATTATAGCAATAGGCTAACCGTGCAGCTGCGTATGGTTACAGCAGCAATAACTGGCCATGGGTCGTTTAATAAACATCTATTTGTCATAGGAGTTACAGACAGTCCGCTGTGCAGGGCCTGCATTGAGGACGACGAGACAGCAGCGCACGTGCTTCTAAACTGCCCGGCGATCGCCACATACAGGGCCAAGTACTTCGGTAACCCAGGTACCCTACGTGAGATAGTCAACAACATCAAGGCGTTGCTGGCCTTTCTCGAGGAGCTGGGGTAGATCGAATAACCGATTTCCCACCCGTACGCAAAATACGCGCTCAGACGTGGAGTTGCGGACACCAGCCCGTTCTACCTATTACCTAGGCTAACCGTAATACATGGAAGACATAAGTTTAGACAAAGTAGCGAAATTCGGATGTAACATACGTCACCTCTGCCTCGGCAGGTAGGTACCTAACCGCACGGGCAAACAGGTGGCATGTCATAAATGCAGTTTTCATAATAGCACTTGTCTTTATACAACGTTAGAAATAAGAGTCTGCTATGCTATGAATGTACCGACAATACGCGCATGTATCGAGATTAACTGCCACTGACTGTTTTGGAATCGCCTGGATTTTAACATTGTGACTTGGGTAAGGATTGAAACTACGCTAGTGCATTGTCGTGTCGTTTCGATAAGTCTTTATGAGAAGCAGTAAGTAGGAGCTAGTCTGCAGTTCTCCCGTAGTTTTAACTTTGCTTAGAGACACTGTGAAATTGGTAGATACCTGCGACTCCTCTTTTCTGCACGCTACGGAATTTGATGAACGCTACTGAACGTGCCAAAAAATTCTGGGCTGACTGTTTATAGATTGCTATCGACACGCTAAAAAGAAGGGAGGTACAGTCGGAAAAATAAACCTAGTTGTGGTAATCCGCCAATCTGGTCAAATGGGATATCATCGACCCATCCCAAAAACAGTGTGAGTGTGTAAAGCCCACTCACAGGATGCCTCGTCTTGTCTTCTTATCTTAATACTAGCTTCCGCCCGCAACTTCGTCCGCGTCAAATTTTTGCTCCCGTGACCCTTCCCGTCGTATCGAATTGCCTGCCAGTTTTCGTCCATTTTTCATTGCTGTTCCACTCCTTTTGATTGAAGCGTGATGTTATATAGCCTATAGCCTTCCTCAATAAATAGGCTACCCAACACAAAAAGAATTTTTTAATTCGGACCAGCAGTTCCAGAGATTACCGCGTTCAACCAAACAAAAAAACAAACTCTTCAGCTTTATAATATTATTAAGTATGCTAGCGGAATAATTACGTAACGCGCTGACAGTAGGAATGGCTTTCATTTTGACAGTTCAACAACATTAATTGCATTATTTACGTTGCTGAGCAGAAATTTTTCGAACATATGAAGCCATCATCATCCACATCGTATCAGCCGAAAGACGTCCACTGCTGGACATAGGCCTCCCCCAAGCTCTGCCACTTCGACCGGTTCTCCGATTGGAATGCTACGTCTTCCAGTACTTACGCGGTAGCCACTCCAGAACCTTCTGTTCTGCGAGCAATGTGTCCTGCCCACTGCCACTTAAGTTTGGCAATTCTTCGGCCTATGTCGTTTACCTTAGTTCTACTGCGGATTTCTTCATTCCTGATCTCATAGGGAAACAATGAAGCAATGAATTAGTAACATCCTTCATTATAATTCAGATTCAGATATGAAGATACGGGCCGAAAGTAGGTAGTTGATCCGTTAAAACAAGTTCCAAATTTAATTTTGCAAACGGGAGTATGGACAACTGTCAAAACGTGTTCATTCATTCATAGTTCGAGCCCCGAACTAATGTTATATCCGTAAGTGATACGGAGTAGGAAGCGCCCGTAAGTTCGGCCGAAAGTACGGTCTTCATCATAAGGTAAAAACAATTTATTCCAGTTGCCATTACTGTTAAATAAGTGTGGTATTCTCAACATTTATTTATAATAGCAACATTGCTCTCTACGTCAATGTTTGACTGATAGAAAAACCTCTGTGGTGACTTCCTGTTGAATAAATGTCTGGTCTGCAGTATAAAAGACTTGCCCAATCTCTATCAATATAATAATCTACTCTAATCTATGTTTTGTGATCAATCTAAATAAATCTCAGTAATCCTAAGTCATAATTGTATTTGTGTGCCATATTATAAAAATATAGTTCTCAAATCGTACCGTCGTTCTCAGTCGTATCGTTCGCCTTCCCTGATATAACCTTAGAAGCAGTACTCCGCTACATTTACAACGTCAAACAATACTGTCAAATACATATTTCCATTTTCCCCCTCTTAATGTGAGGATGGCTGTCAGGCGTGGTCCGAGGGGTCATGCCCCCCCCCCCCCCAAAGTCAGTCATGTTGTCGAGACCCTGAACGATTTGCTTGTCCTACTAACATAATAAATAATAGTGTAAAAAACTAAAAAACACGCTTCCATAGAAAACCAAACTAGAAAGCGTGTTTTTTTAGTTTTTTAAACGATTAATTTATTTTTTATTTTTAGGGTGTTTCGAATTTTGTGACGTATGTCAGCGTAGTTTTCGAAGACAGTTTTTTTTGCTATCCTGGTAACCCGGGCAATGATAATGGCACAATATTATAAAATTATGGTATTGTCATCAGCCCTTGATAAGTATGCCAAATTTCGAGTTAATTCGACGTTTTGAAGGGGGTCAAAATCATGTTCAGTTTCCATTACATAAACACATACTAACATACGTATGAAGCTAATAAAAGCCTGTTATTAAATAAAATATATACATAAAATAAAAATAAAATTGTTCTTGCTTGAGCCACGGAGACTCCGATGGACATTTGCAAAAAGATTAAGAATATTAAGCAATCAAGAGCAATGGGACTGCTGACAGAATCAACAATATGTAGTATCAAAAATCAAAATGTCATATTTTGTAAATTAAACCATCCAACCCATAAGATCTTCTTCTACCAAATATCGCTCAACGCGCCTAAAGAAGTTTTTACTTTAAAAGCTTGATATAAAATGCTAGCTTTTGCTAGTGGTTTCACCCTAGTGAAGGTAGGAGACTTTCCCGCGGGAACGGAACAGGTTTAGATGAAATTCATCTAAACCTGTTTAGTAGTTTTTGCGTGAAAGAGTAACAAATATCCAAACATCCTCACAAATTTTCACATTTATAATATTAGTAGGGTAAAATCTGGAAAGTAAACTCGAATGCACCCCACTCGTACGTAGGGTTAGAAAGACTAAGGTTAAGGTCAGATTCCAAAACTTAAGCTGCTGTAAAACGAGTTTAAGTTTTTCGTCATAACTCGACAAAGCAAGTTCTCTTTCTGTATAATGGTCAATAGTAAAATTTTTAGCACCCTACCTGGTGCTAAAATTTATCAGGCTCGCTTCGGTCTCTCTTGCATTCTACATTCTCTTGATACTTGAGGTTTTCTTTTGGAACGATCAAAGATAATCTAACCTATCAGAGCGAGTGGGAAATTTTCGTGCTCACTACTCTCGCTCTTGCATTAATAATTCTCAGTCACCTGGACTTTCCTGGCATAAATCGACAATGTAACTCCTATTTCTGTTTGAAGTTAAAAATCAAAACCGAACCCAAACCGGGCGGGTTGTTAAAATTGTCGAGCTCGCTTCGCTCGCTCTTGCGTTCATAATTCTTATAGTTACCTAGGCCTTTGTGGCATAAATCGACAATGTTACTCCTATTTCTGTTGAAAATATAAACAAACTGTACCTAAACCATGCGGGTTGCTAAAATTTTCGAGCTCGGTACGCTCGCTTTTGCATTCATAATTCTCATAGTTACCTGCGCGTTCCTGGCATAAATCGACAATATAACTCCTATTTCTGTTGAAAATTTAAACTAAAACGGGCCGACCACGCGGGTTGTTAAAATTTTCGAGCTCGCTTCGTTCGCTCTTCTCAACCTACGTAACCTAACTCCGTTTTAATTGCCTACTACTTATCGAATAGTGCTGAGACCAATTTCCCAGCATTATTAAGTATTTTGTGGGTGCGTATATTAAATATTCTTTAGGTGTGTGTGTACGGAGATATCAAATGCTGTTTAGATTTGAATATAAAAACTTTTTTACAAAAAAAAAAACAACCGTCTTCCTGAAAAACACTACAAAGTGAAAAATAACTTTAATTTCGGAAGTCGGTGTCTTAGGATCTGTATTTATGGTTTTTTTGCCACCGACTTCCGAAATTAAAGTTATTTTTCACTTTGTAGTGTTTTTCAGGAAGTCGGTTGTTTTTTTTTTGTAAAAAAGTTTTTATTTTTAAATTTTTAGTTGTGGTATTCACCCCGCACTAATTCCAAACAAAAAATGCATATTCATGCAATAGCAGAAATCGCGGTTGATTTGCTATCTTTTTTAAAGAGTTCCAGTGTCTGTCTCCGGAACTCATCATCAGATCTATATGAAAATTATATGGGACCATTTCGGAATAAACCCCTTTCGAACCCGAACAAAAAAAGAATTTTGCAAATCCATCTATATATGACGGAGTTATGGCCGAACATACATAAAAAAAAAACATATAAACATCCGAATTGAGAACCTCCTCCTTTTTGAAGTCGGTTAAAAATACTTTACTTCACTGAACGTATTACATTAGGAATTAGGTAAGATCGTAAGCGCGTCTATAGGCGATGGTGTTTTCGGGCGAAGTATTCGTCGCCGGGCAATGCGCATTTATTAACTCGAATACAAAATGAAGCGTCAGCGCTCCTACAAGTACCTGGGACCTTATGCTCAGGAGATGTACCTTCCTAAAAATATTCTTCAGTACTCATAGTGACCCCCCCCCCCCCCCAAAATGTTTGGCTGTGACCGCGCCTGATGGCTGTGTCCCAGCAGTAGGAGCACTATAGTCTGATTATGATGACATATATTTTCTATAAACCAGTTACCATCAAATCATGTCTATTGATGAAACCCGCATTAAAATCCTTTGCGAAGTTAAAAAGATGTAAGGCTACAGACGCGGGAAGCGGCTTTGTTTTATACTGTGTAGAGAACATAGGCACATAAAAGGCAATTTTGATTGAAAGCTATATGTATAATTATAATGTTCGCAGCAGCGAGCGGGTACATTAAGGGTCATTATCATCTAAGTATGTGTGTAGTACCTTGTCAATAGTTTCTCAATTACCCAAGTTCCTTGTCAATGCGACAGGTGGGTCTGTCCGTATCTGTTTACGACTTCTAATGTCAATAAAATGGAGGGAAAGTTTACATCAAGGAACTTCCGACTACCCTCTGGGATTTTACTGTACAAGTTGTGAGTGCTTCCAAGTTTTGACGATCCTTCATGAAGTTTAGGTCAGAATAAACCATTTGTTATGAGTTGAAAATTATTTATTGGCCGTAGAAACTTTCTATTTAATGGTTGAAGTTCTTCGCGTGTTGCCCTTGAATGAAAATAGACCAAAGTAGAGTCGACCTAATGTTGGCGGGAACACTTTGACCTTGAGCTGGCCAAGCGTAGAAGGTACGGAGTGCCATGCAGGCCATATTGAATACATGATTTTGTAACTGTTTGGCTGTTTTGAGTATTTTGTAAATAGCCGAAGCAAATGTACTGCAGATCTGGTAACGAGACCCTAAATAGTGTTCAGCTACACGATGAGTGATTGCATGCATGTCGTCTGTTGGGACAGGTCAGCTCAAAGCTGAAATGGTTCTTTCTTCAAAAGGCCCTGCCAGACATGGCCCTGCATTGTTACTCACAAAAATCCTAAAAATATAAGGTTTGACTTCAAAAGAGACCAGGACCTCTGAGTTTGATTCGGCATTTCTTCTCGGGGATCAGTGACGGCGCCATCTAATAACAAAATATTGTCGTGCAATAGCGGCTTATAACATCTAGTTACCTACATAAAAAATGTCTTATAAGATGTAGTTACATAAATAATCATTCAAACAAAAAACGGCTACCATAAACTGCTTTTGTAACGACTGACGTGCGGCCTACTGTACCTTGTAAGTGGTAAATGTGTGGTTTCCCGCGAAAAGTTTACTGTAGGAGTCTACCTGTTATAAAATAACGTTTTATTGAGCCATAATTCAAACTGAAATATGGTCCGAAATATGACAAAAAATAAGGACATTACGGCAGGCTGTGGAATAAGAACAAAAATATTGTTCTTGTTTCACCGCCTGCCATAATGTCCTTCGGGTGGCATGATAACAGTTGCCACTTTTAACTAAAGTAGTAGTCGCAATCCATTAACGATATAGGTAATCGTCAGTAAGTGCAGGCACACCCCTCTAGGACCCATTATTAGAAGTGGACTGTACGAGGAGTCTTGAAATTGTAAGCAAACATAGAAAATTGCTCAAAAATATTTCTTTGTCATAGAGGCAGGATATCAAGATGAGAAGAAGAGGGACCTTTTATTTCTAGGTCAGTGTTGTTACTTTTTTTTTTTTGGTGGGAAATCATCCTATGACGTCTCCCGCTCTGGGTGGAGCGGAAGGGCGTGTCAGACTTTTACTGACTAAAACCGACCCGTTTTCCTTCAGTTGTCTATATGCCTGGGTCACGGTAACTCTTTCGAACCAATCTCGCGACCCTGGCAGGAGAGACTGAATAGGAACACTTCCTGCCCATTCCACCATGTAACTTACAATGTGGCAGGGCCGGATTTGGGGGAGGGCAACCGGGGCTACAGCCCCAGGGCCTCCACAAGTGAGGGGCCCCCACAATGAGAATTTCAAAAAAAAAAAACATGTTACCACTAACTACTAAGAATGATATATTCTTATTATTTAATTATTTGTCTTGTAATAAATTATTGAAACACTACAATTAAAAAAAAATGAATCATCAATTTGGAAAATTATTAGGGGCCTCCACTCCTTTCTTGCCCCAGGGCCTCCAGACCTCCAAATCCGGCCCTGCAATGTAGCTGTCGGATCCATAGGCATCAATATCGTCTGCTCATCTCGCCGCCGGACGCCCGACCTCTCGTCTTCCAATCCTAGGACGCCGCCATTCTGTCACAGCCTTACTCCACCTGACATAACCGTGCCTTACCAGGTGTCCTGCCCAACTCCACTTAGGGTCCATAATATCGATATTAAAGACCTTCGTACGTCTTTGTATTTCAACGTTTGGAACTCGGTCTATTAGCCTAATGCAAGACTCTCTGGTCAGTCTGTCTGACCATGACTCTCTGTGCAACTCTCAGCCTGTCCACAGCCTCCTGTGTAAGCGTGCAAGTGTCAGCACCGTACGTCATGGCGGCAAAACACACTGGTTATAGAGGCAGAACGTTGATATACGCATTATGTGGCATTTTAGCTGATGTTCAAATCTGTGCTAAGATCAAATTGTTAACGACGACAATTTATAACGTTTTTTTTTTTTTTTTTTTAATGTGTTAATTATGCATGACGATGATTACTGAAGATGTCGGAAAAATTATGTCGACTGGGAGCTTACTGGCGTGCACCGCGCGTCCATCACAATGGCGTCTATAGCAGCGGCTGTCGAGGCGTCTCAATGCCCTGTGAGTACACCATATACACAAAGTCTGGCAATCAGTTTATAGAGTCACGATCACCACTTAAATAAAGCCCTCTCATCACGCATCTCAAGCGGTCTGATCTCAAAAAACGAGAAAAGACGAATGCTTTCACGTACCAAAATACCCTAACAATACAATATACCTTATCTACTTAGTAAGTACAAGTACCTACAAAGGTCAAAAGCAACAGCCCAAAGGTGCAAACAACCTACTGGCCACTTAACGAGGTCCAAATTGTCATCACCAGAGGTCCTTACAGCGCTTCATATTTTATCATAATCATAATTAAATTCGTCGCGTGAACCAAGACAATTTTGTTATCCCCTGGGACAGAACATTTGACCAAGGTTAGTTTGTGGACGTAATTTGCCCATCAAGAGTAACGACGTTCGATTTTTCCTGAGTTACGGTTATGGGGTCGGTGTATAAATGACTTCATTTTTATTAAAATGGTCGTGTTTTGTGATACGATTATGTGCTTGGCTATTGACGTTTTTTGTGCTTGATAATAATAAATTTCTGGGAAATTATTTGAAGAATAAAACTTTATGAATAACAGCACCCTCATTGCATAACACACTACCATATCAGAAGATGAATCATTTTGAAAGTTATCATTGCTGCATATTATGTTCGAAAATGTTGTCTGTTCAACAACGTAAATTGAACCGTAAAAATTAAAGCAATTTCTGTTGTTATTATTACGCAATTACGCCAAAGTTACCCCCATCTTAAGGTTCCATCCACCAAACAAGCCAAGAAGCCTTGTCTTAATTTCATAAAAAGCACTTTAGTTAAGGTATATCTGAGGACTCATAATAATATCTTAGGACAACCAACACATCGTTATCTGATCCCAAACTAGGCAGAGCCTGTACTACGGTAACCAGACAACTGATAAATGTACGTATTCTCATATATTTCTAAATACATACATATTATAGATAAATTAGACACAGAACAAATGATTGTGCTCACCATACAAAAATTAGTCCTGGGTGGGAATCGAACCCACGACCTCAATCTTAGCAGTCAGGATCACTAACCACTAGACTAACAGACCAGTCATCTATACTAATATTATAAAGCTGAAGAGTTTGTTTGTTTGTTTGGTTGAACGCGCTAATCTCAGGAACTACTGGTCCGAATAGAAAAAATCTTTTGTGTTGGGTAGCCTATTTATTGAGGAAGGCTAAAGGCAAAAGGAGCGGAGCAGCAATGAAAAATGTACCAAAACTGGCAGGCAATTCGAAGCGACGGGAAGGGTCAGCGAAGCAAAATTTTGACGCGGACGAAGTCGCGGGCAGAAGCTAGTCTAAGATAAAATAGATATTTGGAGCAGAATAAAAAGTTGCTTGATGGACTGACGGTCAACGACTTTCAAAAGAAAAACATTACCATAAATGCATTATAAAATATAGTATCTGCCTACTTACCCACCACTACTAACTAAAATTATGGTAGACGTAGGTAAGCAGGGTGTTTATTTTATGAGGCATCATCACTATGATAGGTAGCTAATTAGAAATACTTGTTGTAAGACATCTAAACTTTTACAACGTTAAAACTGGTAATTGTTAATTTTTTAAAGGACCTAACTTATTAGAAATATAATCATTCTAATCCCTGTTTAATAAAACTGTACAGACTAACACGAATATCGACGCACCAACTGTAACCATTAATTTACCACAAACATGGATCTAGACCCCATTGGCGTAGAAATGTTACATTATGGTTATCAAAATAAAAATAAAAAATCTGCTGTTTCATAGGTAAGTGCAGTACTCTCGTAGTGAATATGTATGGATAGCTAATTTTGTATAACTGACAAAAAAATTCAATCAACACGGCCATTTTGAATCTACCCACACCAATGCCACCCTGTTTAAGCAAATTAGGTACACTTCACCTACTTACCTTAAATTTAACACAGGAAGTTTGAAAATATAAAGGCCACATTAGAAGCACATAATGACATAAACAGTACCTATTAGTTTACCCAGTCCCTTTCAAAAACCATTAAGTAAACCCGATACTCCGGTGCCTACTCCCTGTGACCTTTAGGTACCTACACAAACCCGAGCAAAACATATCCATAGTGTAGGTCAGCCTTTCCCAAAGTGGACGATAACGCCCCCCTTGTGGGCGCTGCAGGCCTAAAGGGGGGTGGTAAGAGACCCAGAAAAGACTGTGTGGGGTGTGTAGACTCTACACAACGCCCCCATTTTATTCACAAGGGCGTTATCGCCCACTTTGGGAAAGGCTGGTTGTAGGTAGAGAACCTACCTACGTACACTTATGATCCCCTAATGAGGTTGGGGGCACAATTAGTGCAAACTTATTACTGTTCCTATTTAGTTGAAGTTGGTTGGAGGAGGTGCTCCTCGTATCTTTCATATCGAGGTAAGAGGATGGCCCTCTGGATTGGCAGATTATACAGGGTCTAGGTAGGTATCGAAAACGAATGAAATAATAAAAAATTAAAGCAGTGCTTCGTGTGAGTAAGACAGTGCTTCGTGTGAGTAAGACAGTGCTTCGTGTGAGTAAGACAGTGCTTCGTGTGAGTAAGACAGTGCTTCGTGTGAGTAAGACGTTCCAACTTTGTTCAAAACTTAAAATGACACTGGTGCCGATTCTGTTGTACAAAATTCTCTAAACTAAACTAAAAATCACTAAAATTTGGTTTATTCCTGTCAAACGATGATTTCCTATTCTGAAATAGACTATAGTGACACAACTTAACTATATTTTAGTTTGACAGCACTAAGATTGCACTGAGTTATTAGTTTAGTTAAAATGACAATTTTGGTATTCTGAGTTTGCCGGTTTTCACCAAAAATGTTGAGTATAATAATTTATTTTGACTAAATCTGACTATTTTTAATCGCGATTAAAAAAGTGTGGAATAAAACTAGCGGTCATGAAGAAAAATTGAATCGCGATTGTCAAATCGATTTTAAAAAAAAAAAATTAAAAAAAATAAAAATACTTTATTTCAGACATGAATAGTCCATAGGTTGGTTAGTGATGGTAGTAACAGAACGTACTTAAAGCTTATATTAGTATTGTTAGTAAGGACACAAAATACAATTAAATTGACTGAACCCGCCTTCAAGGCTCAGTGTGGAAGCTTCATAAGTATGTCAAAGGCAAGTGAGTGATGACATTACTTACTTATACATACCTATAGCTACTTCCACCCAGTGCCGTTGTATAGGACAGTCTGGCCTGTTAGCAATCATATTCAGGATGCCGTTCCGAGTGTTACGCAAGCGCTGTAGCAAGGATGCCGCTTTTTTACGCATGATAGCGTGAAAACCGTCTGCGCGAGCTTCGGCAAACATGCCCGAAGCACTACAACGCCGCGGCAGTCGCAACAGCATCCTGAAGGCGTTGTTAAATTGAACGCGCAGGACGTTGTAGGCTCGGCTTGTATATGACACCCACAGGCCGCTCGAATAAAAGGACTGACAGAACGCTTTAAACAGGGTTACTTTCACGTCTGTCGTGCAGCGAGCAAACCTGCGGGCGAGCATATTGCATATTGAGTCGTGTCAAAATAATTTTTAAATTTAGAGATTTTTTCTTGCAGAATAGCGTTAAAATTCTCATAGTCAAAAGTAATGAATTTTAGAGATAGTTTAGTTAGTTTAGTTCGGTGTACAACAGAATCGGCACCACTGACATTGTACCTACAGTCAACCAAATGACTGATAAGTTAGGTTTTTGGAAATTCGTACAAATTATCTATGTTTCACGAGAGAATACAAAAAAAATGCTGATCGATTACGGACATGGACCTTCGCCCATCGAATGACGAGTTTTCTGTTTCTTTTCTGTTTTATTAGTTTTCGATTTCGATACCCTATCTATTGCCAACAAAGGAGACGGGCATTTCTGGGCCAAAATGTAATAAGTGGAGAAATGGTTTAAAAAAAAGCTTATATTTTTCTATATGAAAATCTGAAAAATCAACTCAATTTACAATCTGGAAAATGAGAAATCCTAAAATTAAGTTAAGGTTCCCAAGTAAATGGAATATCGATTAAATTATAATCGATTAACGTTCATACGATTTAAGAAGATGCCTTCACCAGATGATTAATTCAATTAAAATAATTAAATCTATTAGAAATAACATACTGCACAGCTTAAACCAATTAAATATTAATATAATTAACATAAATTGATCCACGTTTGTTAATCGATTAATGTATGTTTAGTCTGTGCTAACTCTGACATGACATGCATGACATAACGCTGACACTCACTCGTTTCATATTGTTTATTGCATGTGCGTATCGTGTTTCCACCCATAGTTTTATTGATGTTTCCTCAACCCCTGCTTTCATTCTACGGACTTCGGAGCTACCTTCTTGTATGACCCTTGCCTTGCTACCATACCCGACACGGAGAACCTCCCTTAAACGTTGGACTTGGACTTGTCGTTTTGGATTCTACGAACAGCCTACCGATTGGAAAGCGACACCATGGATCGTTGTGTAAATCGTCGCATAGCGACTAATCGCTGTAATACAACAGATCGTCGAGATTTGGATGGCGAAATGATATTAGCAGTAATTCGTCAATGGCGTACACCACAATCTGTAAGTACTTACTCACTTCTTGTTTACCTCACCAACATCTACCACGCTGGCTTGCAATCTTTACAATATTTTTTCCTTCACCATTATACTAACAAAATAATAATAAAAAATAAAACGTCAGTGGGTCGTTTTAGGGGCAACATTCTTATTTCTAGTAGCACAATAACAACCTTAGGTACAATGAGTTATATGTACGTATAAAAAACAAACAAATAAGATCTCATATCAAACGTAAATGGTTGTTTGGTAGTTAGAGAGTAATTCACACTGACCTCAGTACTACATAGTATAAACTGTATCACGGTAGGACAGTATTCCTCGCTCTCCAATAATCACACATGTTATCGGTGAACATAATATTTGAGTTATTTAGTAGGTAGTTCGGTATTAATTAATATAATAAAGTATAGGTAAACATTTAAAAGGCCCATGTAGATACATTATATAGAACTAAGTAACTATCGGACCAAGATTTTTTAAAAGTACTTAATCATGTTATCTGTTATTAACCACTTTTTACATCTTTCAGGTAAAATGCAGTGACCATGTTTGCCAAGCTTGCTGGTAGTTGGATTAAAGACCACCTCTTGTTATGAAAATAATATGGTACCTTAGTTGGGCTAGGTACCAAGATAATATAGTATCACCTGCACAGTTTCTAGATGACAATTTAATCATAATTGAAGATAAATAAAAAATATTACTAAGGAACATTTTTATTTTCTCTCCCTCACTCTAGAAATACCTATATAAATTATCATCTGCTTAGCCTTTCCCCAATTATATTGAGGTCGGCGTCCTGTCTAACCGGATGCAGCTGGGTACCAGTATTTTACACGGAGTGACTGCCTATCTGAGTTCCACAATCCAGTTACTGGGTAATATGATATCCCTTGGTAAGACTGGTTGTCAGACTGGGCTTCTGATGACCCATACCGACTGTCTAAGATCTACGAAAGATAGCTGGGACCAACGGCTTAACATGCTTTCCGAGGCACGGAAGGGTCTTGGTATGTAAAGATGGTCACCCATCCACGGACCAACCGCGGCAGGAGTAGCTTAACCTGATCGGTTAACTCGTGCGGCTGTTATTACTTAGCCACCAGCCCTTTTACAAATACTTATATAATGATTAAGAATAGAGAGAATAGTAATGAATAGCACCACCCTATTTCTTCCTGTGGATGTCGTAAGAGGCGACTAAGGGACTTAGAATTGGCAACAGCGTTCTCTATGCATTTTGCGACCACACTTCGATCGCCAACCCGCCTGCTAAGCGTTGCGATTATGGCAAACCCCCCCGAATCGGGGAAGACTTATGACCAGCAGTGAACGTCTTTCGGCTGAAATGATGTTGATGATGATGAATTATAATTATATTCTTTATATTTAACACCCCAACTGTATTTTAAAGAATGAGAATCGCACTTCAAAAATCAGCTGTTAAGTGTAGATTGTTACGTAACCTCACTTTTCCTAAATCTTATTTAACTCGGTTCTCAGATTGCCAAAACCTGCAAACATTTCAGTGATTGTTTAATAATATAGTACCTATCATTAGACACCAATTTCATCTTTTTACATCCAGGCCCAAGATTGTATGAAAGCGTATCCGTCTCCTTTAATTTGACCCTGATAAGTTAGCTTGTCAGATTAAGGGGTTCGCGGATGGCGGATTTTCTTTAAATACCAAGTCAAAATCCCAAGTCTTACAACGAGTCTTACCAAGAGGTATCGTATTACACAATGACTAGGTTGTGAGGTCAGATAGGCAGTCGCTCCATGTAATGTACTAGTATTTGGATGCATCCTGTTTTACTGGAAGCGGACCCCATAACTGGGAAAAAGCTAGGCAGATGGTAGTCCAATTTTCACATCTGCGATATTCAATCTGCACTTTAGTTGTCCTACATCGTACAGAAGGTAAGGTAGGTTAGACTTGGTCTCAAATATCACGATTTTATGAAATAGATAAGCACCTATAAAGAAGTCACTCAATGGTAATTAGATTTCGAATGGTTCGTGCTTGGTTCACAACGCGTGAACGGGAATGCATTTACAGACAGATCTTTTCCAGGAGTGCATGAAACGTAGTTGAAACTTCAGAATTGGTTCTGCGAATTTTTAATTACGGTATTTGAAAAAAATAGCAGGACGTTGTGAAATAAAGAACTAGGGCAAATAATAATTGAGTAGGTACCTATTATTTTTCTCTCTTCTTTTTCTCCACCTCATTGTTATTTCCTTTTAGTGTAACAATAATTTCCTTCTCCGTTTTCTCCACTTCGTTCTTATTTCTGACAGATAATTGTAGTACGCTACAGCACATGCGTCACAGCAGCAGCTACAGTTACATCATCGTCCATTTCCCCAAAGATCGCGAACAAAACTGCGAAACTTTGCTATGGTGCTTGTGGCGAGACACGTTTTCACGCCTAGTGAGCCCACGCGAAGTTCGCGGCGTGTGTGTTCACAGCAAGGTTCAAAACTACGCCGATTTAAAGTTTATTTTACCTATAGAAAACAACATTATCAGGGAGTATCATGTGCTGGCTGCTGATGTCGCAGATGAATAATTGTCGAATCATAACCACTCCGTTATAATATAAAACAAGTGAACAACATTCAGCTGGATACAGACCCATCGAAATCCTACTTACAGCTAATTTCCAATCTCGCATGCAAATGAAACAGCAGGCCGACAGCTAATTTATTCGGAGGAGCTTAACTGTCCGTCTAAAAGGCAAATCCATTTGACTGTGGCTGGCCTGCATTTGCATCTAGAATAGCAGACTGAGCTGTATGCCAATGAGATGGCCATTAAGTTAGTAATTGAATTGACAGTGATTAGTATGAGAATTCATATGTTTTAGGTTGATATGGAAAATAAATAATAATATCGATGAGAAAAGTTATGAATTTGAATGTTGATGGATTATAATTTATGAATAAGAGAAGACCACAGAAATGGTGAATGCAAAATGTGTAAGATGATATGGCCAGAAAACGGATGACTACCGAGATGACTAGAGAAGTGTGGAAGAGTTAATTTCTTTGGTCGATACCTACTTCACGTGATCAAAGGGCTAAGTCGTTCTCTGTAGCCAAAGAATTAGCATTGCCATTCAACGTGGCACTGCTACCAGGCTTCGGGGCACGTTTCCGGATGACAGCGACGCGAACTTCTAATAAATACTTCGACACCTAATTGTCGTTTTGTTTCTGTATTTATTTATTGTTAATTAGTTAGTAATTCAATTTAGTACCTAGTGTAAATAGTTAATTGTGTTCAGTACTGTAAAAGTGATTTTAGTAAGTAAACGAAATAAAAATGGAAATGAAATCAAGATCATAGTGTTGTCCACTTTCATACTTTTTCTTCATAATACGCAATTCGTAGGCGTAGCTAATTAAATAAGTACTTAATCTAAATATACAAATCAATAAAATTGAAGTGTGTTTGTAATGTCACAATAACAGCTTTTTACCAAATTAATGTATGAAAGCATAAACGCCTAACGTTTATACTTTCATATGCTTATCCAGGGCCGAATTTGGGGGAGGGCAACCGGGGCTACAGCCCCGGGGCCTCCACAAGTGAGGGGCCCCTACAATGAGAATAAAAATAAAACATGTTACCACTAACTAATAAGAATTATATATTCTTATTATTTAATCATTGGTCTTGTAATAAATTATTGAAGCACTACATTTCAAAAAATTTATTCATCAATTTGGAAAATTGTTAGGGGCCTCCACTCCTTTCTTGCCCCAGGGCCTGCAGACCTCTAAATCCGGCCCTGTGCTTATCAAATAAAATATAAACTCCTCCCAGCCCCTCTCATAATACTTACATAGTAACCGCCATCTTCAATGACGCCCTACTTTATTGTATTGTGGATATCATCAAATGATGTCTCCCGCTCTGGGCGGGCGTATCAGACTTTTACTGGCTAAAACCCACCCGTGTTCCTTCAGTTGCCTATATGCCAGGGCCATGGTATCTCTTTTGAACAAATCTCGCGACCCTGGCAGGTTCAATGACGCCCTGAGCACCTACATCTTCCCGCATGATTGAAAAGAAGCCATCGTCATCGGTATCCCCAAGTCAGGCAAATCTGAGCCCTCCAGTTACCGTCCCATCAGACTTTTCAAGTTTTCGGCAAAATCAACGAGAGGCTTATTCATTAACGTCTCTAAGACTGCTGAAGCAAAGATCCTTATCCCCAACGAGCAGTTTGGTTTCCGAACCTAACACTCGTGCATGCAACAAACCTACCGCATCGTAGAGCACATAAGCGCTAGATTCCAGTGTAAATGCCTTCGAAAAAGTCTGATACAATGGCTCTACGAAAAAGTCTGATACAATCCACGTATCGGGAAGTATTTTCGTCAATAAATTTTTATTAAAGCCAATCCCTACCTTTTAATATGCAAAATTATTGTGGTGTAGGCAATGGTTCGTGTGTGAAATATGTATGTGTGCAAGGAAAATAAAAAGCAGTGGTGGCCCAGTGCTAACGGCCGCGACTTAAAAGTAAGGTCGTGAGTTCGAACCCAAGCACGCGCTTTACTTTGTGTAAATTATTTCATCACCACTGCTCTCAAAAACGGTGAAGGAAAACATCGTGAGGTAACCGGCATATCTTAGAACCAAAAATTTGAAGACATGCGATATCTACCAACCCGCACTGGGCCCGCGTGGTGGATTATGGCCCACTCCCTCTCACCGAGAGGAGGCCTGTGCCCCAGCAGTGGGAACATTATAGGCTGCTGATGATGAAGGAAAATAAACCCAAAATGTTTACTTTTCGTTTTTATTTTCAGCTAGGTAGGTACTCATAAATACCTAAGTATGTTGTACTTGATAAATTGTGGACTTCATTGCTAAACAGCCATCAGTTTGGAGTGGAACAAAACATTAGCATGCATGATATAATTCAATTAATTATTTCAATTTAAAATACCCGTAAAATATTTATTTCTCTAATGCTTCAAACTTCAGTTTGCAGTTTTATTGACGACTTAAATATATTCTGTTTGAAATACTTCAATTCCTCTATGCTTTCAAGAATATCGTCCACGGATCGGTGTCTAAACTTCTTCTGAGGCATATACGAAAACTCTTTTTGATACCACCTCTTCGCCAGCTCCTTTATTGTACTGACATCTATTACTCTATAGTGTAAATAATTGTCTAGTATTGGCATATATTTTCTTATAAATAAACGGTCCATGTAAACACTGTTACCACCCAACGGGCATTTCTTCTCAGGTGCGTGGGATCTGACAAATTCCAGAACTTGTTTTTCAGCATCTTTCAGCGACACATTTGATTTACGACTAGCCTCCGTCAGTCCGCTCTGTAACGATAACAAAAACAGTGTAAATCACACAACATAATGTGTCTGAGCGGTCGTAAAAATATAACATAGTTGATTTAAAAACATTAAAATTATTAAATTATATTTAAAAACATTAAAAAACTCCATCTTTCATGAACACCAGTTCGGTTTCACCAAAGGGCGTTGTACCACCGACGCTGGTGTTACCCTAATAAAGAACATTTTTAACGCCTGGGAAGAAGCACAAGATGCCATTGGAATCTTTTGTGACCTTTCCAAGGCGTTCGATTGCGTAAACCATGAGACACTTTTGCTGAAACTAGAGCACTATGGAATTAGAAATACAGCTCTTGACTTAATAAGATCATACCTGAAGGATAGAACAGTCAAAGTCCAAGTAAACGGCGTAAACTCATTGGGGTCTGAAATGGCAATGGGCGTTCCTCAAGGCTCGATATTGGGTCCATTCCTCTTTTTAGTATACATTAATGATCTACCCCATCTACTTCCAAACCAACCGAAGATGGTGTTATTTGCAGATGACACATCATTGATATTTAAAATCGACAGACGGTCTCAAAATCTTGACGACGTCAATAACTGCATTCTTCAGGTCCAAGACTGGTTTACGGTAAATAACTTGGTACTTAATAAAAAAAAAACCAAGTGCATTAGATTTCAATTGCCTAATGTCAGAGGTAGCGAATGTGACATCTTATTGAATGGGGAAAAACTGGAATTTATTGATCAAACGGTTTTCCTAGGAATCACGCTAGACGAGAAATTACAATGGGGACCTCATATAACATCTCTTGCGGGGCGGTTAAGCTCGGCCGCTTATGCTGTTAGAAAGATAAGACAGTTAACAGATGTAGAAACCGCGCGTTTGGTCTATTTTAGCTACTTCCACAGCATTATGTCGTATGGCATTTTACTGTGGGGTAGGGCTGCTGACATTGAATCCATTTTTATTTTGCAAAAGCGAGCTGTCAGAGCCATTTATAATCTATGTCGCGGCGAATCCCTCAGGGAACTATTTAAAAGGATTAATATTATGACGGTACCTTGCCAATTCATTTACGAAAATATTATGTATGTAAGAAAAAATCTACATCTTTTTAATAAAATAAGCGATAGACATAATTTTAATACTAGAAATAAAGACAAGATAGATCAACCATTTTTCAGATTAGCAAAAGTACATACATCTTTTATGGGGTACTGTGTTAAATGTTACAACAAAATACCTTCTGATATATTGCAATTAAATGAAAGGAGGTTTAAAAGTCATATTAAAAGTACACTTTGTAAACGAGCTTATTACAAATTAGAGGACTACATTCAAGATAAGAACGCTTGGAAACATGCTGGTCTCGCTCCATAGGACAGTCTTAGAGTTTATCAAACTAGTTGCTAACTTAATTGTGTAGATAATATTTATTTTTTCTTCTATGACACTGTTTTTACATTCTGTAATTACTGTAACTCACACACTGACAGTTTATATGGGTAGTTCATATAATTGTTTTTTTTATTTAACTGCTTTTGTTAATTTATTTTTATTTTCTTTTAATTTCATTTTTTGTGTCTATGTATCATTTGCATCGTTGTATATGTAAGCGGGCACGCCCTTTATGCCTGGAGGCTTTAGTAAGATTTTAAGTTCTGTTTACGATTTTTGTTTCATTATTCATTTCAGCTTGAGTTTAGTTTTCAATGTTTTGTTGGTATAATGGCGTGTGCTAGTTGACATATGGCGAATAATGTATGTTTTGTTTTATTATATTAATAACTTATACAATATTGTATAGAATCAAGTTCTTCTAACTTAACAGACAGCAGTGCTGCTGGGGAGTTTGTTCCGCCACTTCTTCTTCCCAGCCAAAGCACTAGGAAGTGTCGAAGGGCGGGCGTTTTGGGGGGACTGTCTTATGTGACTTTGACGTTCAAAAAGTGCTGACTCTCAGCCTAGTTTGAATAAATGACTTTTGATTTTGATTTTGATTTTGATTTTGATTAGAAGTCTTGGCGATAAAGACCACTTGATCTGCATACTCTCAGACAGCATGCCTTTTCTGCAAGCGCTGAACAATCACGCAATTGACTCTGGGCTTTTATACGAATGTCACCACCGCCTCCACCAGGTGGATAGCCTCAATAACATAACCATTCAATGGATCAAAGGCACGAACACCAGCACATGGCACCAGTAGGACATGAACCCATCACGCCACTCCCTTTCAAGTACCTACGCACTCTGGTAAGGACGCGAACCAGGGATCAACATCACGAACTATGGTTGGACCAAGGTTAATGCAGGCAGGCTAAGGTACTTCGTACTATGGATGCCCGCCTCACGAAACAGGTTCTCCGTCTACCCAAACAACATGCGTACAGTTACAGCAGCTTTAACTGGCCAAGTGTCATTTAATAAATATCTCTTTGTTGCAATTGCGGAGGGCGGACATCAACCCATTATACCTATTACCTAAGTCTTATCTTAATTTGTTCTTAAACAGTTTTTCTTGTTTTCCTTCCTTTATTTCTAGTGATCGACAAATGAACATGATCAAGATATGTCTTCCCAAGAGAAGCATCATGCTCCCTGACAAGAAAGTTGTGTACTTTGCTGATTTTGATTTTAACGAAAACTTTTGAAGAATTTAAATAATTACAAATCACTAAACAAAGTCAGACTATCCACAATATTCCAATCCCATTTTGTTGAACTTATATTTTTTAAATTATTTTTCTAATAACTGTCACCACCTGGCCTATCAATCGTTTTCGGATTGACGTTGAGTTTTGGGACACCCTGTATATATAATTCTACTGTTCGTGTGTACGTGTGTATGTAACTCCTAAACGGCTGGACCGATTTGAATGTTTTTTGTATATGCGTTTGGGTGGCACCCTGGATGGTTTAGATTCACAAATCAGCCCGACAGATGGCGCTGCTATCGAGTTCTAGGAAACAGGACAATGTATATACTAGCTTCTACCTGCGAATTCGTTCGGGTCAAATTTCTTGCCCCCGCGACCCACCCCGTCGCTTCGAATCGCAGGCCCGTACCTACGTAGTGTTCAGCAATCAGGTTGTTATATCTCGCCAGATATTCATTAATCTCAAATAATGTAAGGGCTACTTTGTTCAAAATTAAATAGTTGTGATGGATAAGGATTTTATCCATGTTTATAAAAGCATGTTCGCAAATAATGCATTATTTATAACGAATTTGAAAAAAACATAGCGCGCCAACCTTAAAAGATAGACATATGCTGTCGCAGACTTTTTTTAGAACTTTTTAAGAGGAACAATTCCGGATTACATCATTGTTCCGTTTATTTAACCGTTTACGCAACGCTCGCAATGAAAGCTCTTGAAAGTAATTGAGTAATTTTTGCAACATTTTACATTGGTGCTCTGCTCCTATTGGTCACAGCGTAATGTTATATAGCCTATAGCCTTTCTCGATAAATGGGCTATCCAACATTTAAGGTGACATATTGAAAAAACCGTGCTTTTTCTTTTAAGTGTACCTTTCTTACCGTACGATAGCCGAACTTAATATTAAAGTGTATGATTTTTGACTATATGATCTAGTATCCTGTAAAAGGAATACACGATACGATAAAATTTTCTCGATACAAAAAAATCGCAAAGTTCTATCCATGTTTATGATTTTTTTAGCCTCAAGGCGCAATGCGTTAGATTTATTAAACATAGTTTACTTTAAAACATTGATAATAATCTTATCTAAGTTTTTGTAAAACAGTTTTCGTTTTAATAACACTTTTCATTCATAAAAGACGGTGATTCGTTTTGGCACATACGTTATTTTATTCCAGGCGCATACACATTATCGCCATCTCTTTTTTTGCCTATAATAAGTAGTCTCATCACTCTCGTTCGTTCATAAATCAGTCGCCCAGTAGGGCTCATCGACGACGGATCTATGTCACTTTTTTACAAATCGGTGCGATCAAAATTACGTTTTTTAAATATTAATGTCCTCAGAAAAACGTAGTAGTGAAGTATTTTGCTGTAAATATTTAATATAATAAATGTTGGCTTTCCAAAAACTGTATATTTACACTGTATACTCGTATGTGTCTATTTTTGTGACTGTGAATAATATAACATTCTTTTTCTATTACTATTTAGTGACGATCTTGATTATGTATGAAAATGGGAAGAACCAAAAACTAAAATTGAACAGTACCTTCAAGGTTAGGAGTACCTGCACAGGGCAATTAATTAATTCATTTTGCAGGAATTCAATACCAATAAGATGATGATAACAAGAGGAATTCACCACCTTCACTAAAGCATTACAGCAACAATCTATTCTCACTTTGTAAAGTAATATTGAGTCAACACCCTATTTTTTTAGAGAAGAACGTCTGTTTTATCCCAAAAACTTATAATAATCGTTCATTTAGAAATAAATTAAAATATATGATTCGTTTTTAGGTTTGAAGTACGTCAACAATATATTTATATGTCAAGTACATACTGACACTATAAATACAAAAGTACAACGAAGGAATAGAGTAGCATTACAAGTGTGAAAAAGGTGAGGTTTTATAACTGACTGCGGCTCAAAGGAGGGTAATTATTTTACCACGCAAATGTATGGTGATCGGTGAAACGAAGTTGGAGTTTATAATCTCTTATATACCAACATCCATTTTATTTATATACCTCTAGAAGATTAGTTCGATATTTTTAATTTCATGTCGTAAATAACAAAGGTATGCAAAATTTACCTTTTTGAAACAAAACTACTACTTACACGTTTCGATTTTCATGACGTTTAGCATTAACCTGACTCACAAAATAAACTGTTATAAATCCTTGTAATACCTTATTTGCTTGTCACTGAAGCTTCTTTGTCATATTTGACATTAAGTATTTTCATTAGCCCGTTTATATCTTTACAGTAAAACTGAATCACCGTCTTGAGCAAAAATTGGGACAAAAGCTTTTTCTCTACATCTATTTCTCTATATAATATAGAAAAGTAGTGCCCGTAGCCAATTTTTTTTTCTTTGAGTCGATATCCTAAAAGTTCTGCGGCAATTTTAGAAAGATCTAATTTACGCACTTATTTGTTTAATTCTGGTTCTGTAAATAGCTGTGGCTCGGTTTTGTCGATAGAGAAATCAATCAGTCGACGGTCAATCACATTTACTAAATATTTTTTTAAACTACCAACAAGTAAAATAACAGTCGAAAATTATAAATGTTCATTATCTGCCTAGCCTTTTCCCAACTATTTTGGGGTCGGCTTCCAGTCTAACTGGATGTAGTTGAGTACCGGTATTTTACATGGAGCGACTGCCTATCTGACTTTCATAACCTTGTTACTGGGTAATACGATACCCCTTGGTAAGACTGGTTGTCAGACTTTTGACGACCCGTAACGACTGTCTAAGATCTACGAAAGACAGTCGGGCCGAACTGCTTTTTTTTTGGATGGTAGATCATCAAATGACGTCTCCCGCTGTGGATGCAGCGGAAGGGCGTGTCAGACTTTTACTGACTAAAACCCACTCGTGTTCCTTCAGTTGCCCAGATGCCAGGGCCACGGTACCTCTTTCGAACTAATCTCGCGACCCTGGTAGGCGGACCAACGGCTTAACGTGGTTTGTAAACATATTCACCCATCCACGGACCAACCGCGGCAAGCGTAGCTTAACCTGAATGACCGACTCGTGCAGCTGTTTTAAATTAGCCACAAGCCCTTCCGAAAATAATAATTGTTATCCTATCATATCTGTACTATGGTAGCATTTATGAAGATTTCTACAAAACCTTACGTGATGGAATTTTTTGTTTATTTTCTGTTAATCAGGACCTCTAATTCTATAAGAAACCATTATTCGATTTCAATTAATTTTACCCATGCATATCATTAATCAAAATTTAAGTTTCAGGTTTTTAAATATTTTGTATTAGTTGTCTACTCCATAGTTTACTATGCGCAAAAATTTCAAAGACCGAGAAAAAATAACGTCACTTGGCATGCTCATTTTTTTAAAATATGTTGCCGTCTTTATCTCGCATTGTTATTTAAACAGTTGTGCGACGGTGACAAGAATAATTCTTAGCGAAAGGCCATGCTAAGTAACGTTTTTAAATTTCGGTCAGTGATAATTCCTTCGTTCCACTTTTGGCCACTGGTAAAATAAGTCATTAAAGTTTGTGACGATGACGTGTCGGCCGACCAATGAAGATAGGTCCGCCACTCCCCGCGTGCGGGGGAAACAATCCAATTATCATCTATTTTCGAGGTGGGGTCTTAACATAGTTCCTGAGATTTGTATGTTCAACCAAACAACCTCTTCAGCTTTAAAATATTAGTTTAGAGATAGTATAGTATTTAGATTTCATTACATTTAAAAGAGTTATAGTGAGTCAACCTTAAAAGATAGACATATGCTCTCGCGGACTTTATTTTTAGAACTTTTAAAAGAGGAACAATTCCGTAATACATGATTGTTGCATTACTTTAACCGTTTACGCAGCGCACGCAATGGAAACTCTCAAAAGGAATAAATTTTCCCCATTATTGCAATATCTTTCATTGATGCTACACTCCTTTTGATTGTAGCGTGATGGTATATAGCCTATAGCCTTCCTCGATAAATGGGCTACTCAACACAAAAAGAAATTTTCAATTCGAATCAGTAGTTCCTGAGATTAGCGCATTCAACCAGACAAACAAACAAACTCTTCAGCTTTATAATATTAGTATAGATTTTCACATAAATACAGTCTTTTCTCTTTCAATCACCAACACCATCTTATTTACATTTTCATTCATCACCTTCATCTAATATGCTTTGTCCATTACATGTTTCTATTATAAGGAAAAGACTACAATCTATGTATGTGTTACCTTCTTTCAATTTATTTGCAAGCAAGTATAGGTTATAGTGGAGACAAGTTACAGTAGCCTGCCTGATCATACGTGGTCACCATTGTCTATACTGTATGCAAAATATGGGCAGTTACAGACACTAGCCCAATTACTGTTGCCTTTAAATGTTAGCAATCCAAGTATGATTGCAAGCCATCTTAGGCTTACAAGCATACAAGGCTAAAATGTTTCAATATGCTTGCAATGACACACGCATATTCAATACTAAATAAACTGTGATACAGACCAAGAAATGAAATGATGAAAACTTTTTTACATTGCAAATTAACTTAATAACTAATATCAAGTAGAAGAAATCAATACCTCACCATGCTGAGCAACACACCAGTCGTTCATTTCGTTCAGGACACTATCTGGCTGATTGATAACTATGTTCGGCCCTTGAGCAACAACATTCAAGTCGGCATCAGTCACCACACAAGCAATTTCCAAAATATGGTCCTTTTCAATGTCCAAGCCAGTCATTTCAAGGTCCACCCAGACTATTCTTTTTGCTGCATTCTTGACTGCTGATAAAGACATGGCGGTGGACAGTTTGGTTCCTGAAAAATTTCGTCATCACAAGTTAATACTTAATCGTTTTATTCCATGCCATGTTAAGAAATTATGGTCCAACATGGGACTTACTTACCGGTCGAAAGAAACCCAATAGGAGGTTTTGTTAAATTAACAAAACTAGATCTTAAGTAGCAGCGTACAATATTCATTTATTCTTGCTGTGATGGTGTGTATTTATTTATAGAAACGACAATATATTATCAATGCATTAAATAAAACATTTAGGTTATGCTCCCGTACAATAATTTGACATTTGACAATCAATACACTACTACAGCACGACTAGTATATCAACTTGCTCTATGCAGATTGGCTGTACAGAATTTATGGTCAGTTTCACAGACATAAACATTTGAATTTGTAAAATGGGTTATACCATACCTAATACGGTAATAATTTAGTCTAAAGGTTTAGGTAGTTAGAAAAGGGTAAACAAATCGTAAAAAAGGGTTTTTTATAGTTGACACTTTCTTCGTCAAAAATAAATCTAAACTAAATTAAATTTATTTTCGATCAGACGATAGTTTCCTCTATTGTAAGTTCAACTTTAACATTTATTCTTAGACTATTCTTCGTAGATGTAACTGCATGAGCACAATTTTTTTGTTAGATTTATTTTAAGGAGCCTAAAAAGATAGGTTCCCCAAACCTTTCAGAAAATATAATGAATTAGATGAGGAGTTTCAAAAGTAAGGTACAACTGGTATTTTACTTTAAAATATTACTTCATGGGCTGTTGACGAACTACATTTACAGCTTGGGAAAAATGAGTGTGGAAAAAATGAGGGCGCCTGTTTAGCAGGTATAGCCACCTGTATACTAGGACTAAAACTGATAAGATACTTGGTGTTTTAATCAACATACACGAGATTCTCAACAGACAAAATTTCAAGACTTGATAGGCTTTTACTTTTATTGTATTTAGTAGATTGCGCATTATTTCGCTGGAATAACCTTTTATCTAAGAGATACGAGTGCCATCATAATAAAATAATGAACACTTATTCAGAATAAAAAAATAAATTAAATCACTCTCAGGGATTGCCCATTGAACCCGACACCCAAGAAATAATTTTCAGCAGTCGCATTTGCGGTTCGTATGCCTGTATCGTATTTAACATGAATGATGATGAATGAATCCTGTTAAAGCTGACAGCTTATAGTCGATAAAAAGGCTACTAACAGCTGCTTGCTGTCGGAAACTAATTGGAAGTCGGAAACTATCTATAACATGTCGCATTAGAAAGGTACGGGCCATATCAAATAAACTTGAACAGTTGACTAATGAAGCCGTCAAGTATGTCTATGTGGGGTACATACCACATCACTATCTACATGACAATGAAAATGAAAGAACACGCTAAAATGTAGGTTGTATTTAAAAAGAAAAGCGTGACATAACATCATTCGTGTATTCCTTTTCGCTGCTTTAATAAATATTTCCATAAACACTGATCTGTCAGTTTTACATTTCTTATTTATGAAACTTAAAGAGTGTAAAATCTTTCTAAGAGGTTCACGGCTCCCATTATAACCCAAGTCTTGTCAAACTATAGGTATATAATAAATTACGTAGCGTAGGCAACTGAAAAGTAAAAAGTGTTAATTATAATTTTTTCACTGTGGTATGCGATAACATTTACAAAAAAATACTTGCCTGTTACTTTACAGTGTAGAGAAGGTGAACTTTTTATCTCATTGGACACAAATCATTCAAGTTTTCCTTCGAGCGACCTTTTCGGTGTTTTCCAGGTGTAGAAAAAAATCAATTTTAATTTTTCATCTTCATCAACAAATTTTCTAATTTTATTGACAAATTTACCTTAGAGAAATGATAAAGACAATCGTATTAATTCCATGTATATTTTTCAATTTCAAGTATCAAACATGAAGGGTCGACGTACATGCAATTTGTCAAACTAGAAACATAACCTCAATCATTGAGTTAAATAACTAGAGATGCAAACCTCAATAAAAATGTGTCAAAAAACTGTTACCACTATTTAAACGCGATGACGTAGCTTTGACACTACTAAACATTTAAACGTAAACATATATCTGTCTCACTCACACAAGTCGCAAGAATAATACTGGCGCTTAGATTAGAAAAAGATCGCAATATAAACATGCAATGGCGGGATGGGGCTGCCTACCCATACGAAATTTTACCCAACTTTTAAGCCATAAAAACGTTTAGTGAAACGTTATTCCTAAAATTATTTTTTAAATATTTGAATTATGTATTTCTTATTGAATGTGCGTCAGAAGTTTATCTCTAATGAAAATAATTAAGACATTTTCTTATTGGATTTAGTTTTATTTATTAAATAATAGTGAAATCATACTCCGCCATGTAACATTAGTTTTGTATATTATTGCCTTTTAGACTCTTTTTTTGTAAGTGAATAATTTGCTTTATTAGACGATTTTATTATTGCAACGATTTTATTATTTAAAAAAAATATTTAAAATCCTTTATTCAATCAATTAAAAACTGCCACAAATGTGGGAAACTAAAACTAAGTTTTTAGTGGTAACACTGAACCTAATTTACAAAATTTTACATTTTATTGCGTTTTTACTTTGATACAAACACTGAAACAATAAACTTACGTGTGGAAAGTAATTCCGGTTAATTTATTATGTTTTTGAGATCTTGAATCACACTCTTTCACAACGCATTTACCCATTTTGGGGATATTTTCTGTCACGTGTCACTCGGTTGGCGTCACATAGAGCACTGAACTGACGTCAGCTACGCATAAGGCTGTGGCCTTATGTCCAGTGGCAACGCTTTGACGCGGTAATTGCTAATCTAGTGTAACATATATATCAATGACCTCAATTAACACATTAGTAAATAAAACAACAAAATGGCTTGAATCTCATAGTACCGATAAAACTAAGTATAAGAAAGGAAAAACAATGACTGGCATTG
This sequence comes from Aporophyla nigra, assembly GCA_947507805.1. NCBI lineage: Eukaryota > Metazoa > Arthropoda > Insecta > Lepidoptera > Noctuidae > Aporophyla > Aporophyla nigra. Next base: position 19,058,281 of record OX382307.1, on the reverse strand, counting down.
ACCAAAAGATAAATTTATTGGATAAATAACTGTCATGTCGGCAGTTCTTTTGAAAACATTGTCAATCGCACACATTTGTTCCGCTTCCGATTCCACCACATATCTTAAAAAAACTTAGTATATCACAGCTAATACCACTAGTCCTTATTGTTTTATTCATTTTGAATATGTACAAAAGCAATAATAATTGATAGTTAATTAGAAATAAGTGAAATACAACTGGGAACATAACACAATGACAGAGAATAGAGGTGGGTAACTCCGGTGGGACTGATCCAAAGGTGCCGGTTCCGAACGCGGATCCGGAAACCTTATTGACTCCTCACAATCCTTATCGGCACCGCGGTACCAAATGAATCCGGTCCCGAGAGACGGAGCGGCGGAGCGGCGGAGCGCAGGTTCGGACTCGTTCACTTATCACTACTCGCTCACTCGCTCACTCAGTGACTCGGTGCGTCGTGAGTCGTGTCGATGCCTATTGCCTACTACTGGTTTGGTTGGTAGACAGACAAGACACGGACACGACGAAACAACATGATAAGCGAGAGAGAGGTGATAAGTTAGAGTTCAAAATCGTCCAAGAGCTGACGATTTGACAAACATAATAAACATTACGTTTGTCAAATCATTCATCATTTTAAAATTATTTTTATTTCATTTCTTTCTTTCCTAACAATTTACGCTGTCCGAAATTTAAATCGTATGAATAAAATAAAATAAAATGTTCTACTGTAAGTTCTGTAATGTAAACTGTTCAATTCAAAATGTGCCAAATGATCCAAAGTATTCCAAAGATCCGAATGAATAAAATGTTCTGGTCGAACCGCGGAACCAAAATAACCGAGTGAGTCCCGGTGCCAAACGGAACCGAAGGAGCCGATAAGGTGAACCGGTACCGGAGTCGGAGTCGGAATAAGTGAATCAATTCACTTGTCGGAATAAAGATTACCCATCTCTAACAGAGAAGCTACCTGTAGTTGATAAACAAAGCAGTGTTGCCACAAACTCTTTTTTGCCAAGCTGTACACTTTTACAGCTTGGCAAAAAAGAGTCTGAGTGGTGGTGTGAGCTGTGATATACCAAGTTTTCGTAAGATATTTAACGGATTCTGAAACGGAACAAATTTTGTCTCCGATTGACAATGTTTTCGAAAGAACTGCCGACATGACAGGTATTTATCCAAGAAATGTATCTTTTAGTCAATGCCAGTCATTGTTTTTCCGTTCTAATACTAAGTTTTATTGGTGTTATATATAATTTTCAAGCCATTTTATTGTTTTATTTATTAACTAGCTTTTGCCCGCGGCTTCGCCCGCGTGGATGTCGGAAATTAATGCAAGAGGACGTATAACCGCGATAAGAATGTGTTATTCCAGGTTATATAGGTAATATAGACTCTGTGTGCTATTTTCGATCCAGATCCATTCAGCCATTTTTGTGTGATTGAGAAACAACAACCCAATCATACATATTTTCACATTTATAATATTATTTGCCCGCGGCTTCGCCCGCGTGGATGTTGGAAATTAATGCAAGAGGACGTACTACCGCGATAAGAATGTGTTATTCCAGGTTATATAGGTAATATAGACTCTGTGTGCTATTTTCGATCCAGATCCATTCAGCCATTTTTGCGTGATTGAGAAACAAACACCCAATCATACATATTTTCACATATATAATATTATTAGTAGTAGGATTATAACTCATATTACTTAGGATTCATAGTTTATGAGAACATCATGTGTGTTGGTGTTTTTAAAATAAAAGTAATAGTATTCAGAGTAAGAAGACTGTGACATAGGGCTTGGTTTAGTTGAATATAAGTCTTCCTGGTTTTTCTTAACGCTCCTATTTTACCTATACAGACACTCAATCATTTACCAGACACCGAACATAATTATAGGAATAGTACTTTTGCCAGTGGCTTGGCCCGTATAGCTGTCGGAAAATATCACCCGGGAACCTACTACCGGGATAAAGTAGGTATCCTATCTGTTACGTATCCATGATATAATATATCTTTGTGCCAAATTCGATCTAAATCCGTTTGGCCGTCTTTGCATCATTGAGAAACAAACATCCAAAAATCTAAACATCTAAGCAATTTCGCGGTCTCTTACTTGAAATAATACTATTAGGTTTATTTTGAGTATAATGAACACACATGATATTCGCAATTACTTTGAAGCCAAAGTAATATGAATTACAATCCTACTTATCCTGTACTACCCGGCCCCTGCCAACGCGCTCTGCGCCCACTTTTTAAATCTCTAATATCTTCTAAGATATTCATTTAAATTACATGCTGTAAAGGGCCATATTGATCTATATTAAATGCACAATGTATTTAAGGTACTTAATTGGATAAGGATTAATGCTGTATTGCTTAAAATCGCTTCGTAAATAAGCCCTTATTTCTCGTAAAAAGTAAAAGATAAAAAATGGTTATTGTGGGTTATCCCTAAGAGATAGACATATACCATTGAGGACATTTTTGTAGGCCTTTTTAAGGTGTACAATACTGTAGTACATTATTTTATTTTTATCATTCATTATTTTGTTTTTCGAATTTTGAGACGTATGTCAGCGTAGTTTTAGAAGATAGTTATTTTTTTCTAAAATAAAAGAATCTTTCTAAAATAAAAATAGCCTAAGTTACTCCTTGTTACATCAGCTATCTGCCAGTGAAAGTCCCGTCAAAATCGGTCCAGCCAATTCCGAGATTAGCGGGAACGAACAGACAGACAGACAGACAGACAGACAGACAGACAAAAATTGTAAAAAATGTTGTTTTGGTATATGTATCGTGTATACATCCATATACACTTAGTAAAAAGTGGTTATCTTAATATTAAAAACAGACACTCCAATTTTATTTATTTGTATAGATAGTATCGTAGTCAAGCAACTGAAGTGGCAGGTATTTCGTTTAGTCGGTAACTGCAGAGTATTGGAAAAATTGCGGAGTTCATGTAATAAAAGAGGAACAGAAAATGTTTAAATTAGACAAAATAATGGATGATACCACTGACCGCTTTATTATTAATGTGACAGATAGTTCATCAGATTCAGATTCAGAATAGAGCTTATTATTATGTGACGATAAATAATATGATTTTAACATTTCAAATAGAAGGTTTCGCATCTATGAGTCATGTGGTTTTTTTTGTTTACCCTTTTTTAACTACCTGAACCTAATGGAGTATAGAGCTATTTAGGTCTAACCTACTCGGAAAACTTGTTTACTGTTATTATTAGCGAGCAATATGATCATATGCCTAGCCTTTTTAAACTGTGTTGGAGTCGGCTTCTAGTATAACCAAATGCAGCGGGAATACCAGTATTTTACATGGAACCGTCTGTCTCATTAGGGATCTGTAGTAACTTAAGAAATCCTTCTAATTTCGCAAAGTCCTTCTTGTCTGTCAGCACCTCGTATTATAAGCTTGTGGGGAAAAGTGAGCAATGGTGAAACAGTGGTATCGGCCCCAAGTTACGAGTTGTAGGTCGTGGGTTCGGACCCACGCAGGTGCAATAATTTATCACAACTACTGTCAAAATGTTGAAGAAAAACTTATGGAAACCATCAAGTTTTAACCCAAAATTCGAAGACTAACATCTACGGACCAGCACTGGGATCGTGTGGTAGAATATAGTGCAGCCCACCACCTCTCGAAGAGAAAAGGCCTGTGTCCCAGAAGTCAGAATATTATAGACTGATTATGAAGATAAGATGTTGGGAAAATGGGAACTAGCTGCGATAGCGCCATTTTGACAGATACTTTTTAATCATTTTGTCTGTTTGTTTCAGTTATTATCCGCAACGACTGAATCGATTTTACCGGGCCGTTCACTTTCAGAAACGTAATAAGTAGTAACTCTTTTAACTCAGGCTTTTACTTTTATAATATTTGAGTTCAACCTCCACGCCGTGCGCCGCCGCGCCGGCGCCGTCGATGCCACATTTTTATATAATGCTGTCTTATTTACAATTATTATTCAATTAAAGAAAAACGCGTGTTTAACTCCACATATTAAAGGTAGCGACAAACGCTTAACAAAAAGGTGCGAATTTTTTGTGCATATTCCTTGCGCAAAATATAATTAATATTAAACTTGTGGTAGACTAAATTGACGTTAAAGTATTTTACGTAATTTTAGTATGAAACCTTATTTGCTAACAACAACCTTTGTGTACTCTGTGCTTTGAATGTTTTATTTTGACAGCAAATTTTTTCGTTATCGCAATGGACTTCTCACACTGTTTTGTAATGCATAATTAAAGTAAATCCCAGTGAAAATTCTGCACTAGCTATTTTTTGCAGAAAATATCTTATTTCCCATGGCTAGTCATACATTTTACTGTTGTTTGCTTTACATACCATAAACAGTTATAAGAAACATGTAAACCTAACTAGTCTATATTTCTTATCTGTGCATTGTGGACTGTGATTCTTTACGATTGTCATGGTGTACTAAGGGTTGATTTTGTTTTTGTTATATTTTCAATATTTCCTGTAGATAAAGCCCTGCGAATAGCGACCACTATGATCAGACTAATTATTAACCAATGTCGTTGCGTCAAGAAATCGCGTAAGTAAATCATATTTTGCAGAAAATGTCATCACTAAACCTTAACCTATAGCGGAATTTGATTGATTATTATGTACACCTATGTATGACTCAATGGAAACTGTTATTTTTACATAAAGATAAGTTGTTTAGTTATTTGGAAAAACAAGGCATATAAGTGTCGGTTTAAATAATTAATTAACAACAACTTATTATCTAATTACTTTTTTTATTTCATCATGACCATCACATCACACGGCTAGTGCGGTTTTATTTATTATTAGGAACAAAATAAATCATAGGAAATGAAGAATCAATTACTTACTTTATTTGCTAACCTGAACCAACTTGATTTTATCATTGAATAATCATACAAATGTCTTGCCAATTATTACCCCCAGGTGTATTTTAGTTTATATATTTAAATGTATGTTTTATTTTTCTAGCAATACAATGGGAAAACAAGTATCAAAACCTGCCAAAAATGACATTTTCAAGGTCATTGTCATATTATACAATCCAGCCCATCAGTTTGCATTATGATATTACTCAAAAGCCGTACAATGCAGGAGTTTACTGCCATCCACAGTCCATCAGGCCTTTCTCAACCAGCAGTTGTTATTTTGACAAACTACCTCTAAAACCATCCTCAAAGATTGAAGCTGCTGTGGAAACCATAAAGAAAACTATAGACGAAAAAATTAATGGCCCACCAATAGGGGCACCTCCAAAGAAGCCTCTCAAAGAACGCTTTATGAATGAGCTCAAGCATTACTATCATGGCTTCAGATTACTTTTCATTGAAATAAGGATCTCAGTAATCTTATTCTTTAAAATTTTAAAAGGTCATACATTGACACGAAGGGAACATAGACTGCTGGTCACAACCCTCGGAGATCTGTTTAGAATGGTTCCATTTATTGTATTTATAGTTGTTCCATTTTTGGAATTTTTTCTGCCTTTTTATATCAAACTGTTTCCAAATGCATTGCCATCTACATTTGAGAGTAGCAGTCAGAAAGAAGCTAAGTTAAAAAAACATTTTAAAGTGAAACTGGAAATAGCAAAATTCTTCCAAGAGACTTTAGATGAAATGGCTCCACAAGCCAGTGATAGGCATTCAGATCTAGCCAGAGAGTTCGCCAGTTTCTTCAGTAGAATCCGAACTTCAGGAGATGTGGCAACAAGTGAAGAGATTATGAAGTTTTCTAAGTTATTCGAGGATGAGATCACATTGGATTCATTACAGAGACCGCATTTAGTTGCTTTGTGTAAAGTGCTGAATGCATCAACAATTGGTACCAGTGCCATGTTACGGTTTAATCTTAAGATGAAGCTTAGGTCATTGGCAGCTGACGATAAGGTGATTGCTAAAGAGGGTGTGGACACTTTAAACTTCAGTGAGTTACAGCAGGCTTGCAGAGCAAGAGGTATGAGGGCCTATGGAGTCTCTGAAGAGCGTTTAAAAAAGGAATTGAGGAATTGGCTAGATTTGTCTTTAAATGAGAAGGTGCCTCCATCTTTGCTTCTACTGTCAAGAGCCCTGATGGTCCCAGAACATGTCCCTACAACATACAAGCTGAAGGCGACTATATCTGCTTTGCCAGAACAAGTGGCCACCCAGACAAAAGCTGCTATTGGAGAGAAGGAAGGCAAACTGGACTTCAAGGTAATATTAGTTATTAAGTTAATTTAAATATGTGTTGGAATTACTATCTTTTTACATAACTAGTCATAACTTTCAATTACTAATGTCATTCTTGTGCATTCTTCTTTACCAAAACAAAGGGATATTATAATTGAATTAGGTACTTACATTAGGTAAAAGAATGACTTTCGTAGGGAAACTGATTTGATGTACAAACTTTAATAATAAAGGTACAATTTTGAACACACTGGTAGATTGTAGACCAGCGGTGTTGTGTTTGACACAAAACGCTGGTGACAGTACTGCTGCAGTCTTGACTGCGAATACAACTCTTCTTCAGTTTCGTGAAACTTATAACACACGGATACGTTTTGTCACTGACATCATTACTAGTATGCTGTCTGCAGTCACTGCTCGAGCCTCGATTTCAGCAGCAAGCATTGCTGTTGACATCTATAGAAGCGTTTTCATCGAAATAAATAGAAATCAGTTGTGTAACTGCGGGCGGCACTGCCGCTGCAGTTCGCGGATTGTAGGTACCTTGAATTGTAATTAAACATCCTAAAGTTATTGAACTTGTTTTATTCCAGGCTAAAGCAGACGCTATCAAATTAGAAGTGCTTAAGATCAAGGAAGAACAGAAAGAGAACCAAGAAGCAGAGCTAGAGAAACAGATCCTTGAAGCCAAGAAGAGGGAGAAGGAAGAGCTCAAGGACAGAGCACCAATTATTGACCTTGAGAATGCTGTCCCTATGATGGACCCGGCTCCAGTCATCGTTATTGACACACCTAAAGCGAAATCCGAAGAAGGTCTCTCTGGCAAAGACATTGAAGTTATTGAGGACGCTTTAGAGCAATTAGGTAAGTTCAAATTGGCAATTTTCCATTTTTTTTTCTATGTTCGGAAGTTCAAGTTCGGTTGTGTTTATGAAAATTACGTATTCTTAACAGTTGTCATTCATATAAATAGATAATGTATGTGTGACATGTGCTCAAAACGTGTTTGAACTCGGAACGTCATAGGAATCATAGGTAATGTATGGAACTTTTATTTATGATAATAAGTCTTTGGTTTTGTTACTTTGTCGTGATGTTGATCTACATATTTTCTTTCACTGCGGTTTCCTTATCTCTCACTTCAGAGATCAACGTCGGTACATAGGCTGCAACACGTTTCCGGTTAAAACTAGTTATCTGCATACATTATCAACTAGCTGACCCAGCGAACTTCGTATCGCCTAAGATTCAAAATGTTGTAATAAACCTTCCAAGTTTGACAACCTGGTACGCGGTGGTGATCTGGTAAGCGTTTTCTAGCTGATACTCATATGTTTGGGTAGCTCCTACTCGGTTATGATAACCTGTTACTTCGAAGGCATAAAGCGTTTTCTGGCTGACACTGCTGTTTAATAAGCTCATACCAAGTTATGACCGCCTGGTACCTCGAAGGCAAAGTTTTTGTCATACCACGTTTTATAGTGAAATGTATTCTCTTTGACGTTTTATGTCACATCACACGAGAACGCGGTCGAAGGGGATAAAAAGTATCCTTCAAAAGCAAAAAAAAAAAAAAAAAAAAAGTATCCTATGTCCTTCTCCTGGCTCTAAACTACCTCCCTGCCAATTTTCAGCTAAATCGGTTCAGCCGTTCTTGAGTTATAAGTGAAGTAACTAACACGACTTTCTTTTATATATATAGATTATCATGCACATTGCATTAGTTCGTTCATATGTTAACATGAGTCAAACATGAAGTTAATTTTCAAAATGTTTGTGCTATCATAAAATTTTGTGAAGATAGATGTTAACTGATAAAATTCGGGCGTCTTATATTTTGAAGGTAAATACCTAATCAGATACCTACGGTATTGGTCCAATAATCTCGTGCGTACTTGGCTTTCTACTTTGGAGAGTTACATTCACCTGTTATTGTCATTTATTTTAATATTCCTATAACTCGACGTTCTCACGGACGTTAAATTACCACGGCAGGATTTTATCGTGCACTACATTTTCTAGTCTCGGTGTAGAACCTAGCATTGAGAATCGTAACACACTTCAGTCACCAATCTACATGGTCTTCACATGTTGTGACCAAGATTATGTCTGGAGTTTAAAAGAGACTGTGACCTCTGAGTTTGTTTCGGCCTTTCTTCTCAGAAACGCCGACCTCATCTGGTTTGAAAAATATTTAATTGTCGTGTAAAAGTGTTTGTACAAACCTAATACAGAAATAAAATCATTTATCATCTAACAGAGCGCATCTTAGCGCGTCGTAAAAAACACTTTTTCAATTCTCGACGCTTAGGCTGGAAACAGTGCTCGACCGACGGTCAGCGCTGAGGGTCAGCGCGTACGGTCAGCGCTGACCGTACGTTCTTAAGCACTGAACGCATCCATACAATCTCATAACTCGTCAGTCAACCGACGTACGCGCGACCGACGAGCCGGACCGACGACTCGATCGACCGTACGCGCGTACCGTCAGCGTAGCTGTGTGCGCGTTCATAGACTTGCATAGATATAGCTACGCCGACCGACGGTCAGCGCTGACCGTCGGTCGAGCACTGTTTCCAGCTTTAAACAGTGTGCTAAAGACCCAGTGCGCAAAAAAAAACCGCCTCGATATTCTGAAGTCCTTGTGTGCGTCGACTAGTACCAAAGTACGAAATATCCGTACTACTATTATAAACACTGCCTGCCTCGTGGGTCTAGTGGTCGCAAGCGCTGCTGAGAGAGCATGAGGTCCTGGGTTAGATTCTCAGGTCGGGCTTAGTTTTATTGGGTATTCCCATCTGGAATTAAGAATAATAATGCGGCATTATATTATAAACAAAGGCAAAAGTAACTCTATCCGTCTGTAGGACATAGGATACGTTTATTTTTTATGCTGGTAGTACCTTACTTGGAATAAGTTTCGACCTCTACGTAGACGAAGCCGTGGGCAAAAGAGCTAGTCTTTACACAGCGACCATATAACTCATAGACGCGTAATGCTTGATCTAATGCACCAAAACAATTCTGTCAACTAGCTGAGGTATGAGGAAGCGGGGTACTGCATTCTGATTGGCCCTACCAAGGTATCACTAGATATAGGACAGGTTTAAATAAAACACGAAGGTATCGATGTTTGTGTTAAAATTGTATTGTAAATAGTAAAACGTTTATTAATACCTATATTGAATTGGCTTTCTTACTTTCTATTTCTTAATAAATTTTTTTATATTTCTTAACATATTACACTATGTGTTGATGGGAACCAGTTCTCTCGCTTGGTTGCAAATACCCATTTATTTTTACATCAGGATCTTGTGGGTACCTAAAATCAATCATAGTTTCACAATTAATTTAATGTCTATTGTAATTAGTGATTCAAAAGATCTTCGTATAAATAGTATGTATAGGATTTTGCTTTATCGAACAATTTATTTTGTGTCATAGGATTTGGTTCATCACTAGTTATGTCTACCAAATAATAAAGGAAAAGAGATAGCTAAAAAATTACATTCAGAAGAAAGAGACGCAACCATAAAAGACATCAACGAGAGTCCTTGCACCTTTTTTCACCTACAAGTTTGACCAGTATAAGATGAACTCCGAAAAATAATAGGAAAAAAAATATTGTAATTATGATTATGTAACTATTGACTTACCGATGAAATGTTATGCCATCCTTACGGAAACTCGAAGTTTGGCTATTGTTACCACACCAACGGAGTGTGCAAAGGGCCATTATAATATTTATTTTCACCAATTATAATTTACTAACGCGGAAGTGTTTACGGCTCACAGAAGTGGTCAATACTGAAACGAAGTTGTTGAGTGGTATCCTGTATCAGATCTATAAGTCTGATGTGTTGACAGACATCGGTCGCCTGTTATTAGGCGTCTATGAGTTATATGGTCGCTGTCTTTACATAACTTGCCGTTAATCTTTCATCATCTTTGCCGTATTTTGCACGGATAATCGGATAATTTTTTATCATAATTTGATATATTTGTTGCGTTAGCTACTTGAAATCATACATTGAATGCATATACGCAAGGCAAACATTCATGTAGGTAAGCAAAAGATAACGTAACATAACACAATATGAACTTAATTTCAACTCCTCCTGGGTATGTTTTCTGTTGCTGTTGCCTAATAACGCCAAGTCCAACAGCCGTTAAGATTGGCTGTTAAGATGACCATACATTAAGTACCTCATCTCTGTAGAAAACCGTACTAGTTACTTTAAAAAAAATGTGTGTACTAGTTCGGGTCTTTACATGTGATTCGGCAGTATTTGTGGAACAAAAATGCCGACCTGAATCAATTACTACCAATTTCTGATTTAATTCGGGTCGTGCCGTTGCAGCAAACCCAGTTCGGCATCTATTTATGCTGAAGCATGTTTTGTTCGGCTCGGTAGAGTTCGAGCTAAGCTAAGCGGCTTTTCCTATCTAAATATTATTATATTCGATTTCGCCGCCCGGCTATGCCGAAACATCAACCCGATCGAAAGAACACCTACAGCATAATATTCAACGTTGGTGTGCAAAAAAAGTATTTAGGAAAAATATTACCGCTAATGTATAATTAATTACACAAATTGTAGGTGAACATGACATATAAAGAAAAAAATACTCTGAACATAAGCTGATAAAAACTATAATTGATTTGGCAACATGCAACATTCTTTTGGAGAATAAATCAGATATTTCAGTACGCAGGAAAACTCGATGTACTGCAAATGCAGACCAATGAATCATACTGTTTGTAAATAAAGACATCGCACGTTACATGGAGGGCTATTATTATACATAGGTAATTAGCTCTACATATGTATAGGGTAATCACAGATTCATTACTTTTAAAGGCCAGTGGAAACCTAGAAAAGTGCAGCGTATCGTGGCTTTTCCTGCCAAACAAATATCAACATTGCGCTGCTTAAAAATAAGGTTTAAAATGTGTAAACCTCAAACGTGTACCTCTATCCGCTTTGATACTCCCTCGGAATAATGTTAGTTTATGTATTTTCAACCTTAATTCAACTTGTGCAAGGTTGATATCGCATCATCAGGTCTGCGCTGGCCTTACTACGAAATAGATATCTATCGAGCGCCACTCCACCGCAAGTTTTGTAACGTACAGTCAGCAAAAGACATGACAAACTATATCCAGGTTATACATAGTTGAAGTTTAGTAACAAACCAATGGATGTTTTCGAATGAAATTAAATTAATAGAAAACAAACAAAAAGTTACTGAATCAAATTTAATTTCATACAAAAGCATCCATCGGTTTCTAACTAAAATTCAACTATATCCGACGACACTGATTACTTATTATTTTGGTGACCACATAGGTACCTAAATGCACGTTAGGAAAATATATGGCTAGGTTTAAAATAATTATCACATCATTTGCTATATTTGTAAATAAACAGATTCGAAACGGTTTCAAAGATGATGGCCCGAAAATAATATTAGCAGTATGACCGCTACTTTTCATTTACTATCAAACGTTTTCCCTAATAAGTATTACTGTATTTATTGTTTTGGACCAATGCCGAGGTTTGTTTTGCTAGGACCGTACATTCACCTTTAATTTGGCGGAGATTTTAGCTTTGCAAAGTCACTACCAGATCTTAGTATTACTGAGAAATTCGGTTTTCTGCGCCAGCTTTTCATGGTACGGTTTTACGAATGCATGTTCACAAATTGACGTATTCCGATAACTGTGTATAATAGCGGAGTATATAAGTATATCGATGATCATATACCCTGTGATACAGTCGTGAACGCCATCCAAACATTTTCGATAAATTGGTTGCTTTTTTTGTCATCATCATCTGCCTATAGAAGTCTACTGCTAGACATACTTTCCAATTCCACAACATCTACTCGATCCTTGGCAACTCCTAATCCTGCTGCTATCAGCTACGCTAGCCTGAGGTTATGAATTATAAAGCTGAAGAGTGTTTGTTTGGTTGAACGCGCTAATCTCAGAAACTACTGGTCTGAATTAAAAAATCTTTTTTTTTTTGGGTAGCCTATTTATTGAGGAAGACTATAAGCTATATAACATCACGCTACAATCAAAAGGAGCGGAGCAGCAATGAAAAATGGACGAAAATTGGCAGACAATTCGATGCGACGGGAAGAGTCATGTTAGCAAAAATTTGACGCGGACGAAGTCGCGGGCAGAAGCTAGTTTATTATATCCTGATCACCATAAAATATAAATAAGATAGCATTTGTCGCCCGCTTTTTTGGCTTCGCCTGCGTGGGTGCCGGAAATTATCCCACGGTTACGACTTAGGTGAACGTAGGGATGACTAAGATAAAAAGTATCCTATTACTTTTAGTTAGGACACAGGTAACTTTTTATCCCAGTAGTCCTAAGTGGATTTAAGAGGTCATGGTTGAACGCGCTAATCTCAGGAAAAGGAAAAGGGGAAGCGCCAGGGTAGCTCACGAAATTCAAATTACTCTTAATGATTATAATTTAGCATAGCCATATTTGCCGTGAATCATGTTTTAATCAACATAGAACGTGACAATCACCTGAAAATGGTAAAATTTGAAATTCACGGGATAATTTAGCGCATCCACCATTTTACGTGAAAAGGTAACCTGACAGAGTTACTTTCGCATTTATAATATTAAGATACTGGTCCAGAACCATGGTTGTCAATAATAGCATCAATTATAATTTTAAACTTATTTTCTCCACAGCTGAACAGAAGAAATCCTTACTTCTTGAGAAAGAGAGCATTCAAGAATTGAAGGGAGAACTCCTAGACTACAATGAAGATGTCAAAGAGATGGACGAAATTGTCAAGACTAAGCAAGCCGACCTCAAGCTTTCGAAGGGTGCTCGCAGGTATTGTGAAACTTCTTTTTAAGTCATCATCATCATTTCAGCCAATAGACGTCCACAGCTGGACATAGACTTCCTCTAATTTGGGATTGTTTGCCATTATCACAACGCTCGGCAGGCGGGCTGGCGATCGTAGCATGGTGGTAAAATGCTTAGAGAACGCTCTGCCCATTCACTAGTAAATCCCTTAGTCGCCTCTTACGACACCCAGGTCAAGAAATGGGACGGAGCTATTCTTAACGTCCAGTACCAAACGGAATCTCTTTTTAAGTAGAATAAAATAAACATAAATTCGTGGAAGATAGAAAGAAAATAATTATGGGAGAAGAGCCAGTCTAGCCGCGAAAATCAAATTTTTCTTCCTTTTTTTGCAATTTGCAGGCCAATATCAAATTGTATATAAGATTATGTATGTAAGATACACAATATAATCATCAATACAACCCTCTAAGTTCATTTAATCCCACTGAATGACTCTTCAACTAGTCGTGCAATCGGTGATGTTCTTCAGAAAGGTCTGGTGCGTAGTACTGGCAACCGGCGTTCGTGTATGATCCAATGTATGTACGTGAACGAAGCACAAAGAGTATGTAAGGATGTAGCAGGTGGCGTTCTGTACCTAGTTTCTGCCTACCCCCATGAGAAAAATCCATGAGTTTATGTATGTATTTAGTCCTTAAATAGGATAAAATTAATCTCGCCTTCTTCGTGGGTTACCTTAGATAAAAAAAAGGGCCAACCGGCTTGAACAAGCGTGGCTTTATGAGAAGAGGCCTTTGTTCTGCAGCCTTATTGTCAAATAGGCTGTTATTATGATATTTTTATTATTAAACATAAATTCTTGGCGATAGTATTTGCTAGAGTCAGAAGTCCACTCGCAATCATTCGCATTTATCAGCATCATCGACTCTTCGCTGTATGTGATGTGAATTGCACTTCAGACCGACAGAAATGGAATGAAATGAAATGAAGAGACAAAATGAAATTGTTGATCCGTGCGAGTGAGTGTGATGTCAGTTGAGTTCGAACGAAAGTGGTTTCTTTTTTCGGCCAGGAACAAAAACGATATGTGGCCTGATTTGTATGTTGGCCAAAAACCGAAATGAATGCATTTTTCTTTGAAACAATCTGATATTAAGTATGTTACAAACAAAAGCATGTTTTACAATTTAAGAGTTATTGTAATTGTGCTTTTAGTTATAACTATAGCATCATCTGAAAAAATGACTGAAAGTATTGTAATATAATAAATAAACATTTATTTCTCTTCCACAAAGGCTCCTTAAAATTACGAAGAAATAACATCAGTATAAATCCTTTGTGGGAGACTGGTATCTGCACTAGGAAAAACCTGTCACACAGATTACCAGCCCCCCAAAAAAACAGTGTTTCAGGATTTAATCTTAGCAAATAAAATAAATTAAATCTAAGTGTGGCCTGTAAAAAAAATGCCGGAAATTGATATCTTAGCCGAAAATTTCCGAAAACTAAATTCGGTCTGACTCTAAGTTTCACCCTTGGTTTGGATTAGCATCAGACACTACGATAACTGGACGATATTTTCAAACATCATGTCGGATCTAGAATAAGTTGGGTAGGTACTTATTCCTGATATCATTGGGCCTTATTGCGTTCTGTATTCTAATTAATGGTAATAGTTGAAAGGATATCCCAGTATTCCCAATATACAATATACTAACATCAAAAGTTGGTGAAATTAAGTAATTTAATAGGATCTGGCTTCCAATACAAACGGAACTATGATGATAAAGTACTGTATTGAAATTAGTCATTGTAGGTACTGCACAGCATCACTTCCTCTTAAATTAATTATTTATTTCTGTGTGTTCAAAAATAATATGCAAACAGTACCTAAAATTCCACCAATTTGGACAATCAGTATTACAAGTTGTAATCGTGTTTGTTATCAAATTTATAATCCGTTGCAACATTGTTTGGTTGATGGATGAGATATTATTTCTAAAAATAAACTCAGTGTCTTAAGTTTATTAGGCCACTGTACTAAAATTACAAAATACTGCATTTAATTGTCCATCGCCATTTCTATTATAAGAATCTAGGACATCATGCAAATATTTAAATTGCAGTCTTTGAGTCATTTGACTATTTCATGATACAATAATTGAATGGGATTAAATTTACTTAGAAGGTTGTATTGATAAGTTTAATGATCATAATTGCCCGAACTGGGAAGGCCAGTGTCCAGCAGTGGACGTCATTCGGCTGAAATGATGATACAGCCCGACAATGAACTGCAAATTCTAAAAAAAAAAAACGTGGAAAAAAATTAAATTCGCGGGTTAACTTTAGCGTACCAACGTACGCTAGGACATTGTTATGGTGTCACTTTCAAATGGCTGTGCACTAATTAGGCCACAACATTTCAATAGAAAAACACCTAAGCTCTAATTAACTTCTAACCATCACGAATGATGAAATTATTTTCTACATCTTGTAAGCGCAACGGCTTTTAAAAAGACGCCATCTTTGTTCGGGTTTTGCCCACAGTTTAGCCTTGACTAATCAGAAAAACACTAACATTGTTCATGCACTGTTTTCAGATTGTACAAGGCCGTAAACAACATGATAGGCAAATTGGATGCCGCATTAGCCATGCTGGAGACCAAGGAGAAAGCTCTGAAGACTACATTAGAACAGACCAAGAGCGAACCGCAAAAGGCAAAGGAACAGTTGATCCAAATTGATGAACTGATGCATTCCATTAAGAGCCTACAAAAGGTGCCCGATGAAGCTAAACTGAAGCTCATTCAGGATGTACTTGGCAGGTTGGATGATGACTTCGACGGGCAACTGAAGATTGATGATGTTTTGAAGGTCAGTAACTGTATTTTTGTAGGATAAACGCATCAATCACTAATATACTTGTTTGCATTTTTTATAGGCTACTTATAGCAGTAAAATGGATTTAATATCCGCTATCGTTATCACTATTTTGCGGAAAAGGCATTGGTTGATCGCTCTGATAAGCACATAAAAATTCGATGCATCGTACTTTGAACTTTGATGTTCGTAAGGCAGAAGTATCGTTGATCGAAACATTGTTAAAAGTGCATGCAGAGAAGAATATACTCTGAAATGAGGTCGAATATTTGCTTGTTATAAAGAAATATCTTTCAAATTGTGAAATATGGAATAATTTTGGGCATAGCCCAACACCTTATACATGTAGCTGTTCCTGTCGTATTGTTTCTATGTTGTTTATTATTATTTCCAATCACCACATGTTCAGAAACGACCCGACCGTATCTAAGCCACACTGTCGTCAAGGTCTCAAGGTCAATGTCAACTTTCGACCACGATGTCAAACACGTGACCAGCCATATCAAATACCCCACGATTCTGATTATAAATGCGATAGCACAGTATGACCTCTTTCCGCACAGAACGCTAGACTTCCGTGTTATCACTACTTTAATAATAATCTTCACGGTCAACGTTAAAAATATACATTACATTAGCTACTTCTTGATAAAAACTTGGCATTTAAGGCTCGATGTGGTTAATACCTTTACCGACAAAAAAAACTGTTTGTAGTTATGTACTGTTTTTGTTACTTTATCAAAACGGAGAAACTAATGTATGTTTATGTATGACGTGCTGGGTTCACGAAACTTTCGGACTTTTTTTCAAGTAGAGTGTTTTGTCAGTTTAAAATTAGACTATCAAAAGGGGGAACTCTTACAGCTGTATTCCTAGGATTAGGGTGGGTTATACAAACCAGACATACAAGTGTACAAATAAACAAGCAACGTTATTGACTTGCAGAAAATGTGGTAAGGTCAGAACGTCTGCAACGGTCATTGACCTCATGACTTTAAGTAGCAGCTAATATGTTTTATGAATGACGTCTGATCTGTCTCAGTAATGGCGTTATATTACCTATATATACTATATATGTGAATACTTTTGTTTATGTGAGTGTGTGTGAAAAGAATAGAAACACTTATCACCTATTTATCATTCAGTGCCAGTTACAGCAGTTTTAAAAGACAATCTAGTGGCATTGAGTTGGCTAATGAATAAAAATGTAATGTTTTTAAATGTCTGTTTATGGTAGTGGAATTCACGTGACTGAACTAGCTAGCTCACGAAATCTGAGATATTATATTGAAACTTAGTAGGAATAATTACACAATTCGTAGTAAATAAGTAAAAATTCTGCTGTAAATGTCAACTATTATCGTGAAGCTGCTCTTCAGCACAAGATGCACCCTTGTTTCACTTTCTCCTAGATTTTTTTGTATAAGTACTCATACTAAAAGCTAACATGAGGTACCAATTCATGAACTTCAATAGCTAAGTAACGCGAAATTACGCCCCCAGCTAGATGGACCGACAACCTTTAAGACTTGACTGGGACCACATTGTATGCGTAAAGGCCGAGGAAATTGTTGTGACGAAGCTAGTGTGAAGCTTATTTTCAGTAACTGCGAGATACGCTATGTTGAACTTGTATTACAAATTCACGCTAAAATCTCACTTTCTCACATTTCAGATGCTCGAAATAATAGGCAACGAAAACGTGAACCTGTCGGAGAAGCAGATGGCCGAGCTGATCGAGTTATTGGATAAGGAGGAGATCCTTGAGGTTGAAAGCAAGATACAGAAAGCGCTTGATAAGGCGGCCATCGTGGCTAAAGAACAGGACAAGCCAAGTGTCTCCGAGGGGAAGGTAATGTGTTGAATGCTTACTATTTGTCTAGGCATGGTCAACCATAAGTCAGTATCATCATCATTTCAGCTGAAAGACGGCTGGACATAGGCCTCCCCAATATGGGGGGGGGGGGGTTGACATAAACGCCACGTTTGGCAGGTGGTTTGGCGATCGCAGTATGGTTGTAATGCATAGAAAACGCTGCTGCCCTTTCTCTAGTAGGTCCATTAGTCGCCTCTTACGTCACCCACGGGAAATAACCCAAGAAATAAAGGTTGCCATAGAAGTGTGATTGACCGTACCTATACCTAGTAGGGGATCGTCGAACTCTAAGCATTAGAAGTACACTTTGATTATTCCCTTTTTTTTTAAACTGTTTTGCTATCCGATCTGACGCTCCACTATTTACCTATTCTTCTAAATATTAAATAGCGTTTATCTCTTAGCATACGCCCCTTTTTTTTTTTTTTTTTTGATCACGAGGTGGAAATCCTCATGGATATCCTCTGCCCTGGGGTGGGCGGAGGGGTCTATCAGACTCTTACTGACTAAAACCACCCCGGTGTTCCATCCCACACCTACGTCGGGGACCACGGGAACCAATATATCTTCCGCGATCCCCGACTGGTGTCGGCCCGCCTTTGCGGGCCTCCTCACGTTGGGGGGGAGTGAGGTGTTAAACTCCCCCCCATACATCACAGAGAGGTGCGCGTGGAACACTACGCGCCACCATCTCGGGTCCGTAGCAATAGGGGGCGACGGATGTCCCCAGATCCGTCGCCCCTGGACCCATTTAGGGGGGCTGGAAGAGGGCGTTGTCCGCCCTCCGCCGACGCCCGGTGCGCCTGCTGCGGGCTGGGTGCGCGGAAGATATCTCCCGCTCCCTTTCCGCAGCCTCCTTCTGCGACATGACTGTTTCGGAGAAGGATACCACCGCGTCCCAGGACCCCTCGCTGCCGACCATCGACTCGACCACGGCCGGCAGCAAAGACTATATAACCACTTGACAGTGCCCCGACGCTCGAAAACTATTAGTATTTTGTCGCCTATGCATAGGCTGCGGTTCAAGTAGCCATTTTAGTTGTGACCAATTGTTAGACCTCTGTGCACGCTAAATTATTGCAAATAATATAACTAAATTTGCAATTATAACGCATCAAAATACCTTCATGCGCGGTGAAGTGGTGTGTGAAACATTCCAAGACTTCTAGTTACAAAAATGATCGCATAACTTTTCATCAGTAAATAAACAGTACGAAAAATTATTGTGATTTAATCAGATTATGATCCACCGTAGGGGTCTATTTAAAATGGTGGTTGGGTAAACCAGCACACTGTGTGAGTCCCGCGTTGATGTCTTTTGGAAAAGTCTCGTTCTTTCATTAGACAATTCTAATGCATCTGTCCCTTACTTTCACTTTGTATTTTTATCGTAAAAATTAGTGCTGTTTCCTTTAATAGCTGGAAGTCTTTATCGAAAATTTAAATTAAAACGAATGAAAATTTTATTCAATTGAAATACTGTGGCTTCTTTAGCTTCGTCTTGACAATCCGTTTGTAAACTGGCGCCAAAACTACCGTGGCCATAGTACCTTCTGCCTTGGGGATGATATTAGACACCGTTTCTGATTGCTATTTCGTCGAATATGATAGTGGCGAAAGTTTTGTTCTTGGATTCTCTAGTTTTCATTTTATTAGTGATTGATTTTGATTAAATATGATTTCTTTGATTTTAATTGAGTATTTATCACAATTTTAAAATCCATTTTATCGATATCGACTATTTTCCCTTAATGAAGTAAAGCAGCTCTACGATGGGCATACCTACGCAACTTGACCTTGAATTGACCAATTGCAGCCGCACGTTCTTCCTCGTCCCCCGGCCCGCAGTGGTGAGTCGTGTGCTAAGCAGAAATCGGCCTATACGCTCTCTAGTGGTTATATTCTCTTTGGCCGGCAGCGATAGGTCACTGCCTACTTCTGAGACGAGGACACGACGCGGCACATTCTGCCAGCGTATGCCGCGCCGTGTCCTCCCGGCAGTCGACGCAGTGGTGACACCGGGCGTCCGGCTCCCTGTTTGTGCGACACAGGTACTTCCCGAAGCAACCATGCCCCGAGAGCACCTGCGTCGCCCGAAACGACAGGGAGCCGTGCCTCCTCCCGAGCCAGGGCCCGAGTACTGGCCGGACCGCCTCGACGGTGGCGAGGCCGGCGGTAGGGCGTGAAAGCCTGTCCTGCCAGCTCGCCACCAGGGCTGCGCGGAGCTGCGACCGACGAAGCTCCATGTGTCGCTCCGTCAGTCGCTCTTCTCGCTCCCGCGCTTCCTCGCGCCACCGATACAGTGACGCGAGTACTTTCGCCTCGAGGTCCCACGGTGGGGATCCAGCCAGTACACAGGCCGCCTCGTAGGAGATCGTGCGATATCCCCTGATGACTCTGACGGCCATCGCTCGCTGCGGTCTTCGCAGGACAGCGATGCTGCCGGCCGTCAGGTCAGCCGCCCAGATCGGGGCCCCGTACAGGGCCATGGATCGCACGATCCCCACTTAGAGCCGCCTACAGGCGGCGCTCGGGCCCCCCAGATTGGGAAGCAGCGTTGACAGCGCCCCAGCCGCGCCCATCAACTTGGGCGCCAGTCGCCGGAAGTGGGGGCCAAAGTCCCACCGGCTGTCGAGCACCAATCCTAGATATTTCATGGTGGACTCGACAGCGATCCGGCACCCCCTGACCACGATGTGTGATCCGGCCGGCGGCGCCCGCCGGGGGCCATGAAAGACCATGGCCTCCGACTTGTTGAGGGCCACCTCCAGGCCTAGGCGCCGTATGCAGCTCACCACCAGTGAGACCGCAGCCGTCGCCAGCAACGCTGCCTCCCTGTACGAGCTCCCCCGGGCCGTGACCAGCGTGTCATCCGCATAACACGTCAGTTCCACGCCCGGCGGGAGCTCGCCCCTCAGCACCCAGTCGTACCCGATGTTCCACAAGAGCGGGCCAACGACCGAGCCCTGTGGAACACCGCACGACATGCGGCGCTGGCTTCCGCCATTAGCATACGCCCCTAACTTATCAAATATTTGTGAAGGGTGGTTGGTAAAGCCAATCCAGAAAAACTCTCTACAGCACCTAGAAGACGAAGACTAACTCAAATGGATGATCTTGAAGTTCAATGTTTATCAATCGTCACATTCTATACTTGCAAGCCGCTGCGCAGTTCACGTGTCATCAAACTTTATCTCACAGTCAGCTGTTCCGAATGTATAATAATAAGGAAAGGCGAATAGTCTGATAAAGATGTTTTGTTTTGCTTCACACAAGGTCATATATAGTTCGCAAAATAACAATATTTTGTTTTGGCTTGTATTGTGTCCCACTGCGGACCACAAATCTCCTCTTTTTCCTCCTAAACCTTGTGCGTTCTCTGGGTAAGTGGGCCCTGCAAACGTTATCAGATCGTCACACCACCTTCGCCATGGTGCTTCAACAACTTACTTACTTTAAAATAAAATTCTTACTTTAACTTATGTATATTGTTACAGAGTTTATTCGACATAATACGAGAAGCTCAGAAGAGGCGGGAATTGAAGAGAGCCGCGGAACAAGCAGCAATCGCTAAGAGTGAAGGTATCGTCACCAAACCCGAGGAAAGCAGTAAACGGCCCCAGAGCCACTGAGTAACTTAGCTTTACTCAGTCAAGGTGTAAATAATTGTACTAATGGACTGTTCTTACTCATGTTACGCCTTCATGCTGGTTTAGGTGACGATAAATTAGCAAAGATGGCCCTCGGCGTTTGTATTTAAGGAGATGCGTTCGGTTCGTGCAACGCAATTTTTACGTGATACATAATTGGTCGTTGTTCGCAGTCACGTTTTAATTACAGAGCAGAGTTGTACCGTCCGAAAGCATCTTTTATACCCGCATATAGCATAGCTGTTGTACTAGAGTAACGACATACATATTTATGTAGAAGAAAAAATATATTATTTATGTAATGAATGTGTTACCCTAATGACAATAAGCATTTTGTAACATGTAATCAATCACACATTAGTATGTAAATAACGTTTTACTTAATAATATATATTATTAATGATTTATAACTAAACTTTCCATGCCGTACAAAGTTGTTCGTTTGTTTCGTGTTTTAATTTATTCCTGGTTCTTTTTGTTTCATATGTCTTACGTTGATGCATTTCTGTGATCACTATTCAGGTTAAGTTTTATTTTAGTTTATTATAGTGGTTATATCAAAAATATGTTGCGCACAAATTGTGGAGCGATGCACTGTTACTTCTTTTCAACTGTGAATTGGAATGAACGGATATTATATTACTAATACTGGTAAATATTTTCTTCGATACCTGATTACTATAAAATTGGATGTGTATATTATGTATAATTGCTGTTAATGCAGAGTACTGTTTACAACATTTGACATTCAGAAGTATGTTTGGTTTAGCTTACAGCAATATGTTCATTTATTTATGTTTAATAACAAGTGTTGAATATGAACGAAAGCACATAATAAGTAAATGAGTACCAACTGTTTTGTATAAAATCAATTTCCAGCTGCATGTGCTATAAAGCAGATGATGAAACACAGTTTAAATACCTATTCCTTCCTAAGATATTCTTTCTCTAGGCATTATTTATCCTTTTTAACTGCCTTACCAACAGTATTGGTAAACTTTTTCCAACGAGTTAGTTACTGTTATTTGATGTACCTACTGAGAAATAAAGTTTTAAAGAGTAAGAGAATAAAGAGATCGATAAAAATGATTTTGTTTTATTTGCTGTAATGTTGCTTTTGTGCGACCTTGAGAGATAATAGTTACCAACCAACGTTGCTTGGTCGTATTGGCCTAATCGATTGGGAAAGAAGACGTAACATACCATGGCAATCCCCGAAGGGTAAGATCCTATGTACAAAATTAATTCTTCAAGTGTAATGTAATAAATTAATAATCTTTGGACTCTTGACCCTGAAGTAAAAGTACATCATAGACTACACACAAGAAGTAGGTTATTCATAGCCATTTTTCAATTTGCCGCCTCTAGGTGGCGTGAAAGTCGAAGATCCGGTTTTAAATACTGAATACTCATTGGACAGATTTTAAAATCCACGTACTAGATTAGCCAATCGTCTATTTTCGACGAATCACAAGACGTTAGTAATGTACTCACGGGCGGCCAGGCCGCCATCTTTAATGATTTTGAAAAGCGAAGCTATGCGATTGGTCAATAACAAGACGTCATTTCAATCTTTTGACGGAGTTGCGCAAAATAAAATAATTTTGTGACTCTCACTCACTCATTGTGGCTGCCATGTTTTTTTTCATGTGGGGTGTGTGTGTATTGATATAACATGATAGTTTAACCCCGTATAAACTGTTACAGGTGAGTAATTGCTATTAAATTTTATTGTTTTCATGTGTCAATGCGGAAGTAAGGTCATGGCGCGTCCTCAGTGAAAGTGCATCATGTAACACTGTCGCCTTCTTGTGAAATTGCATCGTATCGTAGATGAAATGAGTAGAATGAGTATGACTCAGATCAAAACCAAGATAAAAGATTTGATGTATCGCGCATGAAACTACTCTTTGTTGATGTGTAGCAAAAAGTGTTGTGTGGGTGACGTTGCGATTGCGAGGAGGCTTCGTCCGCGCTCACCCTCGCTCGGGTGACGTTTTGGCGCCATCGACCCATTTACCACGGCGGGGCGGGCATGGTAGTCACGGCACACCAAATTCTTTGTGCTTGCTAAATCTCAATGACCTTTGTATCAAAACATCGAATGATAGTAAAATTGACCGTTTTATTTTGCAGAAATAAGGGGTGCACATAGTGCGTCATTTGTTATTAGCTAGTGACAATGCGATTGCAAAAAAATTGAAGCAAGCGCTGCATTAGGAAAAAAACTGACCCACTAGCAAAGAATAGGCCAAAGAAATTAAGGATGTATTAGTAACGGAGGAATTAAAGGATCGATTTATATCACACGGCCCACGGCGATTGTAAAATGGACTCACGATTATTATACAAGATGATGGTGTTTGATAACGGCAGACACTATCAAGGACAGGATGCGTAAGCATAAGAGAGAGAGTCAGGCCTTTGCCTGCTGGCCTGCCACGTCGAGAGAACTTCATCAAACTCCACACTCCATCATCTGATACCCCCACACTTGGTACAGGTAAGTCACTCCAACAGTTTCAACTTATCCTCATATCATTGCAATTCTATGTAAATATATTTTATAAAGTCACTATCATGTTTTGTTAAGTTAAAGGCAACACTAGTTATTCACCGAGATACCAAAAAGACGATAAACTTCACATAATGGCTCCGTGATTATCACAAACAAATAAATAAAAGTACAAAAGTGTTAGAAGAATTTTCTAATCAACTAGCTTCAGCATCATTAAGTATCTTGGCATGATCTGTTTAGTAAATAAATCATAAGTAGGCTATTAAAAACCATTACAACTACCTAATTAAAGTAATAAGGAAATAATGATTTGCCAACTTGCTAGTGATCAAATAATAATCAGTAAGGACTAATTATTGTTTTTTCGAATGTCAAGAGGAAATGCAGTGCTCAGTAACACTGGAAAGTGACCATAACAGTGGGAATGTAAAAATGAAGACAATTAACAATTATAAGAATCCTTACGCAAAGGTCGGTTTTGCATCTATTCCAATGTTGTATGTTATTTTATAGGCAACATGATACTATTTATGTTTTTGTCTGGTTATTTGTGTAACCCGAATGTATTTTTTATTTATTTTCCTTGTGGGAGTGATTAGACTGTTTTTTTTTGTTATTGACATGTTGCCTGATCCTACAGGAAGTTTCCTCATGAATGATTGTTGCCTATGAAAGCACCGCACCACTGTATTTTGATGTCCCCCTTGGTTTGCACTCTAGTTTAGGAGCGTTGCTGCATTCTTCCTTTGTTCCATTGTTAAAAGCTACTTGTAATAATTATTTGCATTTTCATTGTATGCACATATTTATGTAACATCTACTTTTAAAGTGCATTTGCAGGACATAGAATATTTTTTATCATGCGACCAACATTACCTATATTTTTTAAATATATTTTTATTCTTATTTGTTCATTATACATTTTTTTTTTACTATTATTTATTTTTCATTTTGTACCTGTGTTAGTAGCTGGTGTTACTTCCATTCTTTAGATTTTTACCAAAACTTGTGTTACTGCAGCTGCTACACATGCATATGTCCACAAATTCAAATAAGGCATATACTAATAATGTTTTTAACTTACCCCTTTTTCCGTCTTTGGACATAGGCCTCAAAAATAAAGACACCAAAAAAGTTATCAATATTGTAGGAAAATTATCCTCGAACTTGTCCTTGAATGTCCTCATGTGACATTATAGTCATAAGCACTATCAAAGCCCCATATAGTCTAGATAGCAGTAAAAGTCTAATAAAATAAATTGCTATAAACTGTCTATTTATAGCAATTTATTATATAAGCAGTGAGGCTTAGACAGACCGCTAGTTAACAGACCACATAAATGCATGTGCAGCAGCTATGCTGCTATTGTACACTAGATTATTATCGTCATTATTTGGTAGTATTATGTTGGTAGTAGTAAAAAGTAGTACATTGTAATTTGGATACTTTTGTGATAAATGTTGTACTGATTATTTTCAGGA
The DNA here is from genome assembly GCA_947507805.1 of Aporophyla nigra. Classification (NCBI taxonomy): domain Eukaryota; kingdom Metazoa; phylum Arthropoda; class Insecta; order Lepidoptera; family Noctuidae; genus Aporophyla; species Aporophyla nigra. The sequence goes on along the minus strand of OX382307.1, from coordinate 19,032,805 downwards.
AACTAATATTGACGACATTGTTGATGAGCTGTGCACACGACTCCAGGACCTCAAAGATCAAGAAACTGCATCACAAGTAGGCATGCCCACGTGTTCTATAGAAGAAACTGAGGCTGTTCGTCGATATTACGCTGCGTTTCCGGCTTTAAGGAAAGGTCGAGAGTCGCCACTACCGTATTATCTTCCACCGCCGGCGTGGTGTCGCAAATCAGAGCCAGATTCCAAGATCAAAATGCAAAGCGAATTATCAGTGTCTAAAGATTGGAATACTAAAAACAAGAAGCTAACTTCGGGGAAAGAGCGACGTAATTCATACCACGGTCAGAAGAAGAACAACAAGAAACGTTGCAACAGCTACAGTAAATCCTTTGACAACAAAGAGATTCTGCCAGAGTGGGTAACACACGAGGGTGTCTGGGATATGGAAACACAAGACCCAGTGAAAGAGTTCATCAGAGCCATAGCATTAGACGAGGGTTACGGCACGTGCGAGAACACCGTCACAGACGAGATCAAAGAAATAACAGACGGGAATATTGGAATGAACGTAAACATGGTGCCTGACTGGGACGATAGCCTCGACCTCGACGGCGGGTGGGTCATCACCGAGGACCTCAACCCGCGCGTGCGCACGCCTATGGAAGAGGAACTGTATGCGAAGTTCGAGGCAAAGTTCGATCGCAGCATCGAAGCTCTGTGGTCTAAAGACCAGAACACACCTGACGACGAGTATCAGGACCTTCCGATAGACTTCCAAGATCTGCTATCGTCTCCCTCCGACCGTCTGTTTGCCGATCCGTCCGCCGAGAAGTGTAGTCTTATATCCCTCACTGAGAGTATATGGTCCACCGAAGCTGCAGACTTTCCGCCTCCGCTCGACCGCGGTGACTCGCCTTCGCGCATCGCTGACGCTCTGCATGACCGCTTCCGGCCGCTCAACCTGGCCGACGTGGTCGAGCCAGAGCCGCGCGAGCTCGAGTCGTTCGCTCTGTATGAAGGCGACGAGATCTACGACGCTCTGAGCACAGTCGCCAACTCGATGCGCTCCTTCACGGCGATTAACCACAGCCGCGACCGCAGCGGCTTCGTCGAGGTGCCGCCGCGCCGCGCCCGCGCCTTCGCCTCGCGCCCCGCCCCGCCCGCGCCCCCTGCGCCCTCCTGCGACCTGGCCGCGCTCCCGCGCGAGGACTTGCTCACGTCTGCACGCACGCACTTCCGCCCCATCCGTCGCGACACCGATGTGGAGCCGCCGCGCTACGCCGACGGCGACACCTTTGACATCTGCGGCGACCACGACGTCGTCGAGTTCCGCCGTAGCGACTCGGGCGGGCTGTACGTGGGCGCGGGCACCGAGCGATACTTCGAGTATCGCTCGGTCGGCAGCATCGACTACGGGCGGCTCAACCTCACGCCGGCGCAGCGCTGCCCCGACCTGGACGAGCCGGGCCTGCGCCTGCACTTCGCTCAGCGCCAGCGCGACGCGAGCGCGCAGACCGACGCGCCGCCCGAGCCCGGCGCCGCCTGGACGCCGTGCGAGGAGTGCGGGCGCGCCGCCAAGAAGATGCGGCCGAGTGCGCCGCGCGCCGCCTGGAGCCGCGCCGCGTGCCGCGCCTGCTCGGCGGCGCCGCGCGCGCCGGCCGCCGCGCCGCCGCCCGACGAGCTGGCGCGCGACTGGGCCGCGCTGCTGGGCGACATGCGCGCGGCGCAGGCGCAGTACGCGGGCGGCGAGGCGCGCGCCGACCGCAAGCGGCGCCACAGCGCGGCGCTGCGCTGCGCCGCACAGTGCACACACCCGCACGCGCGCTTCCTGCCGTGCTGCACGCTGGCGCACGACCGCCCGCTCACGCGCTAGGCGCAGGCGGCACAGAGCGCCACTACCGACCAGGAGCTCGTGCAGCCCGTGCGGCGTCAGGCCGAGTGTTGATCGTTTCCTTTCCCCGATCCATCGCCCGATCTGTAAATATCACCTCTTCTTTCTCCGAGCGTATTATTGTTTGTATGTTGAAAGTGAGATATCGCAGCTTTTCAAATTCGAAAACGACGTGCCGCCGTGATCGGTCTCGAGATGTCCTTAGTGGCTCGATTACTCTTTCGAGTGGCATTAGAATGAAAAAGTTAGCAATAATAATAGGATTAATTAGCGAAGCCTTAAAACGTTACTTTCTCCGAGTGTGTAGGGTTGTCGAGGTACAAAAGTGGAAGGCTAGAAGTGCTAACATATCTTATGATTGTAGATATTGACGGGAAGGGAGGAGTTATACTGTAACGTTAATTTTAGTTCAATGTTTTCTTTGTAGAGATTTCATATTGATGTAGGAATGTTTGATGGAATGCTCTCGCTTCATAGTCGATACTCGACGAAAATTGATTAATGTGCGAAAGTGTTCGGTATTGTGCGTTATTGTTAAATAATGGCCTTGAAGTAATAAGCAGCATTTCTGCATCGTTATATACTTATTTATTTAAAAATGTTTTGTTGGGAAAATATATATTTTATTTGTTTTAGTTCAAAAATTACATATTAACGCAAAACGAAACGACAGCATTCCATAGCAAACATGATAGGACGATTCTAATATAATTCTTACAATAATATCGTCCCGACTTGTTTAATAATTTGTTAATATAAAATGTAAGTAGAACAGGTATTTTATTTTTGTTAGTATTTTTCGTTTACGTTTCCAGGCGATCTAAATTCATTCAAAATTTTATATCGTAAAGTAAATTGTTCTGTTTTCTTTTGCAACATTTTTGAACGCGAACATTAATGTAAGGAGATGATTAGACGCATCTCCCGTTGTCCAGCAGTGGGTACGCCTTTCGGCCGTTGTTCGCGAAAGATGTACCCACAGTTGAAACAGTTTCCAAGCCGAATTTGTCGAGATGCGGCTTTATGTCCGAGGTTCGATCGATATCGGAAGCGGATAGTATGGTTTGTCCATGTTGAATAAGTTTTACACGCGGCGATTTTATTGATTTGCCGCATTATATAATGTAGGGTGGCGAACGCGTCGCGGGCTAGTGTTCATTCTTGATACCGCGATGGCCCGCTGCGTTCTGCCGGATAGTGGTTATTCGAGGTGTTAGCAGTTTTGTATGAAGCTGGACTATGTAAGTGGGGGCCGAAGCCCCTTGTGTCGTCGCTACGATGAACTCTGTGTCGTGCTCTTCTTTGATATATGTCGGCCGACGCTGTTCACCGTTTACGGACGCACGTTTTCGTCCAGAAAACGTTTGGTTAACTTTTTTATAAGATGTATCGGCATGCCTTGCGTTACTTGATGGCGGCACGACGAAACGGTGACCAGCGATGACCATCAATTGTAACATAATTTACAGCTCCAGGTATGGATTGTAACAGTTCATATAGGCGTAACTGTTATTATAGTTCATAAACATAAGAATTGTATATGTTATATTTTCGTATATTTTCATTTTACACGGGGTGTTGGTGCCGGCGTGTTACGCCGCGCAGTACAGCGCAGTGAGTCGGTCGCAACGCCATCTAGCGTCGACCTTCCAGGCTCGCCCTGTACACTGCCCCACAACTTATATTTATTTCATTTGAAAGCCTTGCCTAGTTACAATTTCATATAAAACTTTAATATTCGTGCATACTTTTCTATTTTATGTGTCGTGTTTTATATATTTATTTTTATGTAGTGTGATTTACTTCTGTTTGTAATAACTGAAAACGGAAAATGTAAAAAAAATGTCATTGCAAAATTTACACCAGGAAGGCTATCCTTGTATATATATTTAGTATATTGTGAATTTAATGTATAGTCATTTTCAGTTCTTTTAAATGATGTATCATTCTATGTTCGCTAATTCTTTTGTAAATTTCCTTATCTGAAATATTTGATGTTTACGTTCATGCGGGTAGACAAGTACATCAGTTTACGACTCTACAATGTTTCAGATATTGAAATGTTCACGTACTGTCTAAAGCTACGTTATTAGAGCGGTTGGGTATTTTTAAACTCATTCAACTAATTAATTCACATTCATTTTCTCGTGTCACGTAATGTATTTCATTTTTTCTGTCATAAGTTCATATTATATTGTACTTATTCCATTAACGATATTCGCTAAAGGATACCTCGAAAAAAAATATTAGAAAAAGCAAAAAAAAAAGTACTAGATTCAAGTTCGCATATAATATTATGTTTGATTAGATCATAATCTAATGTAATGTGCCTATGCACTTGATCGTCTAAATATCCAGAACAGCAGTGGATAATAATGTTTATCAACAAATATTTAAAGAATGTTTTGTTGGAAAACAAAAGGAGTTTGCTTGGTATTTGGTTTCGGGGACTTATTACAATCAAAAAAGTTATACCAGACCAATGCAAACTCCTTAAATATTAAATGGGACGTGAATAAAACTATCGAGACCATAATCATTTTATGCCACCTGTCCGTTGCACCTTCGTCTGATAGGTTTATCAACGTCCTATTTTATTACCGAGCCCTTAGAGTCACTTGCGTTTGCGTCCGCTTACGTGGAAACTTTCACGTTATTTAGTTGCTGTGCCAATGAGAAGCTAGCGCAAGTGGACCTATAGGTGGTTTACCGGTCCCCGAAAATCACAACTCTTTATAAACGCGCCACGTGATCATTTGTTGGCATGAACTTTGTCGTTATAATAATATGTAACTATTGGTATTTCAAACTTTTTTACTGTCAGCAAATAACCAATATTTGTTCTACGCAACACTATTTCTTATTGAGAGCAACTTTGTTTTTCTGTTTAAATGTATTTTGGACACGTAGCAAATCAGCACATATTAAAATATATATATATATATACAAATAATTTTGCAATGTAGACAAAAATTCCAAAATGTATAATGCTCTCTCACCAGAGACAAGTCAGCTTGTAACCGATAGCCGATAAGTGGCCTTGGTTACATGCATATTTGTTTACATTTCATATCAATTTATGTCATTTTATTTTCTTTTGAAGTTTCGTAAAATCATTAGAGATTTAAAAAATATATCTTATAGCTGGGGTAGGAGCAGTACACAAGGGATTTCACATCTTTTATTTTGGGCGCCAAACTTAACTGCACCGCATAAGGCAAACCTATTAAAATTTGACACAACTCGATAACTTATAAACACTACTGTTTTTCTCACTAATAAGGATTTTCGATATTTACTAACTGTAACTTATTGCGAAAATTGGCACCTTTCTTTTGCAATTAAGTATAGCGAGAATAAACGGCGATAGCATACATGTATGAGCTTTTGAATTAGATTGTACCCAATAGTACCTATTTGAAAATTGTTAATTCATTTAGAAGTGGTTATCCCTGAAAATAGTTACCATTTTCTCAATTACGTTAGGTTGTGCTCGCTACTCTGGTTCTTGCCACCTGTGGGAAGAAAATAAAAAATAAACGATCGATCCACATTTGAGTTTTTATTTATTTCTCTAAATAAACCCTGTATTTATTCACTAGAAGAAAATAAATTCGAAACCCAACTTTTTGGGTGTTCTGTAAATATGTTACCGCAGCCGGTAAGAAGTCTCGAGAGGTAAAAATTAGAATAACAATAAAATAGTGGGCGAAGTTGTCGCTCCACTCAAAAAGCCGAACTTGAGTATAGCTTATCTCTGTCTTTTTCGCGCTCGCTAGCGCAAACGAGAGGGCGCTATACAAAAACCACGGTTTACACTTTCATCCATTGAAATGCACGCGGTGCTTCGTTGCGAGCGAGACGCCGGTTCAAAATAACAGTGAACCGTCCGGTCTTATCGAACTAAAATAATAACTCAAAGTAAACGGACGTTGCAGTGATACGAACTGATTTCACGTGTGATATTGTGTATTGGACGCTGTTAGTGTTTGAACTGTTGAAATCAACGTCTGTTATTTTTTTGTTTTTCGGAGAAAGGTAAGTTCTTTTATTTTCCCGGTAAACTTGAATAGCTGAAGCTTTTCGCTCGCGTACAAACTTCGTTTCATGGAGGAACTTTCTTAAAAATGTTTGAAAAACATTTTGTTTGTTTTAGATTATACCTCCCTAAAATCTGACATCAAATTTTGAAGAGCTACCATATCATGACAACTTAATATTTAGCCTGTCGACCGTTAATAGTCAAAAAGGAGGTCTTTTCTAATTTTGTATATTTGTTTTTAATGGGTTTGCAAGGATTTATTAAATTAATACAACAGATCGGTACCAAACCGTTAGATGTCCGTGATGACTATTTTTTGCAACATAGAAACAAGAAAGTCTGGTCATAAAACACTATTTACGGCAGAGCTTACAAACTCACCTATACTACTGAGACGTCCTCCATATATGGAATCCTGAACTGAAAATTACAGTTACTAACGGACTAAGCAGTTTTGCGTGATCTCAGATTAACAAAATATGGAGTGACAATGACAGCAAAAAAGTACAAACTAAAATCAATGTTATTCTACTTTTTTATTGGTCTGAGTGTTATTCATGCCAGATTTTATGAACTTCTGATTTACTCGAACTTTTAATGCAGGATTGAGGCATTTTAGTTTGTTTTTTACTAAAGAGCATGTCAGCCGAGCTCGAGGTTCAAAATTCGATTTCCAGGATAGACGGTTAAGGTTTATTAAGGTACCTATTGAGTTCGTTTTGTTAGGATTAGAAAGTTCTCAGCAACAGCCTGATTTAACTAATTTTCACAACTTTATTTCCCACATAAGACCACACCAACAGTTTTACTATTAGTGGATGTGTAGCCAGAAATATTCATTGTTCAGCTTCCAAAATGACGGGCTCTCGTATTATTTATTAATTAGGTGTATTAACAATTTTTTTTATAAAGTCTGGCACATACATAACAGTTTGCCGGCGATTGTGGTCGTCTAAAAATACACAGAGATATACAAATTTTGAAAATCATGTACGTATTACATAATTAATTTAAAAAACTTAAATAAGAAAAGTAAGTAAAGAGAAAATCTTACATTTTTGATAAAAATGGGAGGCCAAGATGCATTGTGGGGGTTGCTAAAGCCAACGGAGTAAATCTCCGTTTCTGTTTCAAAGTCTTGTAAATTAGCACTATCTATTTAGCTAATAAATAACATTCAATCTGTTTTTGACGCAACATCGTAAATTAACACTTTCAGTGCCTAGTCGAAAAAAGAATTATTCAAAAGTACACTATTCACACCTAGCTTATTTTTGTGATTTGCACCCGGTAGGCGGGTGCACGGCATGGTCGCAAGGTAGGTACATAACTACTTATACGTAGGACTCGGATCGAGTCGTGGGCATGCGAACGAATTACCGTTCGACCCGGGAGCCGGGTGCTTGGCACTAAAAGTGGGAGTCTGTTTCACTTGAGCTCAGCTTACCAAGAATTTCAGAAAATAAAAAAGTTTACAAAAAAAAAAAAAAAACCCTCGACTGTCTTTCGGCTTCATCATCAGAGCAACTTTAGACCATCATTAAATAGTAGTTATTTAAGATAATTAATGAAAAAAATAATAAACGCACTAGTCGCCACTACGATTTTCGAAGGCTCCCATCAACTTCTCTGGGATGCCATCATCCTGGTTTCCTTGGTACCACCCTTGGGATATCCTCTCCAACAAAAAAAAGAATAATCAAAATCGGTTCATAAACGACGAAGTTATCCGCGAACACACAAAAAAATATATACGGTCGAATTGAGAAACTTCCTCCTTTTTTGAAGTCGGTTAAAAATGGTGGGCTTTTCTTTTCATTACATCATCAGCTTAACATAGTAGATTAGCCCAAGATAGTTGACTTGAATCATCGAATGGATTATTTTTGAAATCATTGCTTAGCTCTCGAAGGGCTTGTGTTGTGGGTAAGTAATAACAGACGCACGGATTGATCATTCAGGTTAAGCTAAGCTGGCCGTGGTTGGTCCGTCGATGAGTGACCATTTTTACATACGAAGACCCTTCCGTGCCTCGGAAAGCACGGTAAGCCGTTGGTCCTGGTTGTCTTTCGTAGATCTTAGACAGTCGTTACGGGTCGTCAGAGGCTCGAAAGTCTCTTACCAAGGGGTATCGTATTACCCAGTACTTGGGAGGTCAGATAGGCAGCCGCTCCATGTAAAATACTGGTACTCAACTGCATCAGGTTAGACTGGAAGCCGACTCCAACATAGTTGGGAAAAGGCTAAGCAGATGATTTTGCTTAGTTGTCCACGCAGATAACCACAGCTTGTCTGTTGTGTAAAAGTTCCACTAAAAACTTGACACCTCATTCCACCTGATTTTTTTGATTGACACTATTGATAGCTCACTTCAACTGAGCTTGCCCGGTGAGGTTATTACTAGACATGGGCAATATGTATCACTAAAATGAAAAGATTGATATGTATCTTTCGATCACTGGGATATGTATCACTCATTTATATCTTTATATCCTTTTGAATCCGCGCACGACACGAAGCGACGATACACTGATGCGCTGCTCAGCGTGGATCGCTTCGTTCAATTCAATCTAACGACTCAGTAAGATTCACTGGGATATGTATCACTCATTCATATCTTTATATCCTTTTGAATCCGCGCACGACACGAAGCGACGATACACTGATGCGCTGCTCAGCGTGGATCGCTTCGTTCAATTCAATCCAACGAATCAGTAAGAGCATTGATGCATGTGCTGTGCCCATAGCTGCTTGCTCTTTACCTTACGTATGTTTCTGTTCTGATTTATTGCACTACTCGTTTCATTCTTTTTAGGTATCTATTTTTATGATTGATCACTAGATACCCGAAATAAATGAACTTTAATTTTTAGTTTATTATAATTATATTACAATGAAATTAATGACTAACGAATACAACATTGGTAGATTAGGTAGGTATTGTTTTTATTTATTTGAAGTAATAAAGCGAACAGACTACAGATTTCCTTTCATACTTTTCCAGGCTTAGGACTGGCATTTTTTTCTATCTTGATCCTAATAGCAATATCTTTATAACCGAAATTAGTTTGCATTGTTTACTAAAACTTTAGGCACTTTTAGGCAAAGTGCTTTATAAAAGGAAACCAGTATAATACTTGCAATGTTCACGTACCGCTTTACGACTTTAAGTCCTACGCACCAGGAATAGAGTTATTTACTTATATTTTTGTACTGGCGTATATCAGTTTATAATGGTCAAACACTTATTCTCGGTATTGAGAAAGTGCGACAGAACATTCTAAGTAGGGAGGTGCGAAAGAGATGTCTGGACTTTCCGAAGAGACACCGTGTCGCCAGCCGCTCATGCTTGTTTGTGCGACAGCGACACAGATACAAAAGGACGACGATTGAACGAGATGTAAAAGATACAGTGATACATTCGGATTTGAACTGATATAAAGAGTGAGTGATCAGAACGGATTGATACATATCATTTTTATCTATCACTCCTGAGTTACCCATCTCTAGTTATTACAGAATAGCACGCGTGCTCGGCAGGACGTATCTATTACACACCTATATCTCTGATGGATTTAAGCTACCCTGCCCTCTTCTTATGTTTCTCATTATTATTCTTTTTTTTTTGGGTAATTTTTCTCTGCGTTATATTTATTGCAAACAAACGTATTTTCTATATTCCATTTTACTTTTTTTTCGTACCTAAAGCAATTCTTTTTAGCGGACATATTGCTTCACTGCGCGATTTGTAGTGCTGCAGTTTTAGCTGACCTCGCAATGTTATAGACTTTTCGTACTATGAGAAGTCCGCTTATACTGGAAATATTATAGCTTGATATGTGGTCGCGTGTACCTATAACACACTGTTTCTATTCTACTGATACTATGTAGGTAATTGGAGTGAAACACTACTTTGCCCTGTGACATTTTGTTACTGAGTTGGGATTGGATACAATGTGTTTCATAGCTTGAATGTCGAAATATAGTTAACTACCAAAAATGGTATATATCTGAAAACGCAAAGTTCATGCGGGTGGGTGGAGCGTAGAACAAAATTTGTTTGAATATCTAGAATTCAATGAAATATTTGTGGTTGCTCGTTCGTTTATAAACTTTCCACCCATCAGTTTCTTCGTTCTCTGGTTTTAGTCAGACGACGCTGTTCTATGCTACCCTGACAGTCTCCAGCAATTAGATTTGTTTGTTCTTTCTGACAGTTTTTTCTTATTAGCTAAAGCCAGTACTAAAAAAAATCAGTAGTAAAAAATATTGCATTCTATTTTTAGATATTTAACTAGAAGAAAACTTCACTCAACTTAGACCAACAGTGCCTACGTCCTGTCCAACCACATCTCCCGCGGTCACGCTATATGAGCAAGCAAAGCTAGTTTAATGCACGCTTGAGGAGAAGCACAAATCAGCTAGTCTTATTAGCAGAGTAAGATCGCGAGATAGCCACAATAGTCCTGAAGGCGCTATCTTCTGCCCACGCCCTGTGCCGGTAATTACCGGGCCACCGGCCCATTGTCCACGCTATACCATAAACAGCGGTATAACCTCCCTACGTGTTATTTAAGATCCGAGATATGATATCGATGGTTTTTTTGTATTTTCGATTCTCGATAGACGAACCGATGCGATTGCGACCGGGCTGTGGTATGGAAATAGAAATTGATAACAATGCCGGTTTATTTCTTGAAACAGTGTAACTCGTCAGTGAGTTAAGGTTTGTCAGAGATCTATGTAACGGAGTATTCTAGATATAAAACTTGTAGACCAGGTTTAGAATACAATAATCCGTTCCATGACTAAAATATCTGATGTCACTCGGAAAGCTACCACGCTTAAATGGAATTGGGCTGGAAACATCTGCCGTATCTATCTATCTATGGCCAAACTTACGACCTAGAGAGTCCTGCTTAACGGAGATGGCGAGATGACCTGGACTCTTTTAATAAAGATTGGCCCTTAGCAGCTCTTGACAGAGAGAGGCTAAAAGAGAGTAGGGAGGTTTTCGCCCAGCTGAGGGACGTCAATAGTTACTAATAATAATAACTGTAACTCAGCCTTATCATCCTCTAAAAAACTCATAATTATGTAGCAAGCATAGGCACTTATTTACGTAATTTGGCCTAAGGAGGTACCTACCTAGTTTCGTTATAGGCCGAGTTGCTTTTCTTTTCGACTCATATATCGCATATACCTGCCCATTCATGAGTTTATTGAAAAAAAAGGCATACTATTCTATCAACGACTTCTTAAACGATAAGAATAGTTGGTCGCTGTAATTAACTCAATGTTTATGTTCTTTCAACCAGAATCAGAATTAGCATTCCTCATCGTTGTGTATGTAAGCGGGCACGCCCTTTATACCCGGAGGCTCATATTTAGGTTTTAAGTTCTATTTACGATTTTATTATTTCAGCTTGAGTTTAGTTTTTTAATGTTTTGTTCGTATATTGGCGTGTGCTAGCTGACATATATGACGCATAATTTGATGTATGTTTTGTTTTGTTTTATAATATTAATTACTTACATAATACTGTATAGAATCAAGTTCTTCTAACTTAACAGACAGCTGTGCTGCTGGGGAGTTTGTTCCGCCACTTCTTCTTCCCAGCTAAAGCACTATGAAGTGTCGAAGGGTGGGCGTTTTGGGGGGACTGTTTCATGTAACTTTGACGTTCAAAAAGTGCTGACTCTCAGCCTAGTTTGAATAAATGACTTTTGATTTTTGTTTTTTTTTTTTTGATTGAATAAACGCAACGCGTATGAAATTTACGCCAAGTATATTAATATGCTTGAAATTTTACGATTACTTTTGCATAACTGCAACATGCTGCAATCTTAGGCAAAGCAATTTTGCATACAAACAGTAATTTCGTAACCGCGATCCATTTTCCTGTCAATGTTACTATCTGCTATCAACTTTGTAGTGAAACTCCTTTGTTTAGATGGTTATCTAAACATCTTTAATCGAACAAAAGATCTACTTGTGTAAGACGATCGTGTTTTGGGCATTATGCGTTCTTCTCGACCTCCAAGGTATCCTTTCACTACTGGATTAGCCGGTTACGTCACTTGAGGGGCAGATTTATGATCATGTTTCACGGTACTAATACTCCTTAAGAGGTTTAGGTAATTGGTTCTTTGTAAAGACTCTATCAGTGTTAAATAGCTTACTTATATCCAGCTGTTAGGGAGCAATAAATATTGACGTCTCGTGTTTCACGATGTTCTGTTTATTTCGTAAGCTCTTTGTCCAAAACGGTAAGCTGCATCACATTACTAATGTGACTGAACCCAAGTTGTGGTAAAAGTTTTTAAATGTTTATGGTCTGTGTTCTTGTTCTACGATATTTTGAGAAACAGTTTGTGATCATTTTGTGGTTTAAAACATCATCCATTTTAATAGGCACCCTGTTGCTTGCCTACTCATTATAAATACTGTTTTGGGCTACCTTTTGTTCAATAACTTTAATAAGAGAACTACTTCGTATCTCGACTAACTTCGTAGTATATTAAATCTATGGGTTTGAATGTTCTTTAATTTTGGAATCATATATTATATAATATACTCGTAGTTAATAAATGATTCTTAAATTAAAGGACAATTCAAAAGTGCCTTTTATAGTGGTTTAATTGAAAAATAAATGCTTATTCATATTTTGAGTTTAAAATAATTAAGACATGAAGAAGAGAGATTTCATAAGTTTGGACCGATATTATAAATTTAAAAAAAACAATAGGCATCTGCAATCATTGCATCTCGCAAAATTGATGGTGAAATATAATATTTTTGCAACAAATTACTTTCACGAACGTAAGAGTACCGGGTACATTATCTACCCAGATACTAATCTGGGTAGATAATGTACCCGGTAATACATTTACTGCAGGTACCCAATTAAAGACGAAGAACCTAAGTAGGTAGATCTAGGCACAAAATAGCTTACTAAATAGAAATAGGTAATTGGTACATCGGAACCACCGATTTTATCGGTTTCCAAATCCGCCAACTTCGTATTAATTAATTGGAATTGATCATTTTTCAGCGTTCATTTAAAACGGATAAGAATTATCGATTGCGATTTAAAGAAAAGGCGAGGTAGGTTTGAAGGTACTAACTTCGATATAGTTATCAGTATCACGATTGTAAAATTAGGTTAAATATCTAACCACCTACCTAGTAAATGAATCATCACCAAATCAACAGCAGTAACAGTATTATTCTGGTGGTTCGATCAGCTGAATTGGCAGTTAGGTTAAATAGCTTAGCCAATTCATCATTCCAGCCGAAAGACGGCCGCTAGACAGGCCTCCCCCAAATTCGGCAATTTTGGGGGGGTTTGCCATAATCGCCGCGCTTGGCAGGCGGCTTGGCGATCGCAGTATGGTGGTAAAATGTATAGAGAACGCTGCTGCCCCTTCTCTAGTAAGTCCCTTAGCCTTTTACGTCACCTACGGGATAGTGTTAATCTTTACGTCCGGCAACATTCTGAACAGAATATAAGTCGGATCTTGCGCAATTATCCAAATGTGGTCGCTCTTTATGACTTTTATTATAAACAACGTGACACTGTTAGTGGCTCCTCATGAAACAATTCTGGAAATTCAGTAAGCCTACCTCCTTGAGACTCCTTACCTACTTAGCTTACTTATTTCTCATCCTATTCGGCCAATATCGTCGAGAATGGCTTCTTTTTGAGCGTGGTCACCAAAATGACATCGCCTACCTACTTTTTCTGTCATTTAGGTAAATATTTTAATCAATACTTACGTACTAAGAGATACTAATCTGATACGGTTTCACTAGAAATCATCTCCTGCAACTGGTATAATATTTCCAGTAGGAGTCCGGTTATCCGGTATCTTGATTGAATGTGTCGCTAATGTGCCCATACGCTAGCTAGCTGTGGAAAAAGTATCTTGATCCGTGTTTATATTTTTTTCATGTTCAAATACCAACGAAGAAAATACTGCTACTTACTTTTTTATGTAGGTATCCTATAGGTTCTTGTCCATAAAACAAGTAGGTTATAGATTTAGAGTGTGTCTATTTCTTGTGGAAACACATCATATTTTTGAGAAATTAAGAAGGAAAGACTACAACGCGCGGCAGCGTCTCGAGCTTACAAAATAATTAATTTGATATCTAAGCAGATCAATAAAGATCAAAAACCTCATCTCGTTATTCCCAATTTTCTTTCCACGACGGAACAGCAAACCTCACGAGTTCGCCGCCATATTGTTTCGAGATAATCACCATAGACAGATGAGTCACGAACGATCCTCAGATATCTACGTTCAAATTGACTCCCTTTGTCAAACCGCTGGCTTACGGTACCACTCTAACTTGATCTCTATCAACACAGATGTCCACCAATCCATTCAATTGTCGATCTTAACTCCCAAAAAATAAGGTTTATGGTAGTCGAAAGAAGTCTTCAGTGGTTGGTGGTCGGTCAACCGGCAAAAAGCTTTATTCGTCTCAGCGGCGCGGGCGCCGTCAAAACTCGTGCGGTACAGAATCTGAAACATTTCACGGCGTTCTCTTGCGAAATATAATAAAAAAACTTAAACATTTCGTGCGCGAGTTTTCTGAGAAAGAACTTGAGAATTTTGTTCAGCGTCTATATTTGAATCGTGAAATAGGCTGCGTCAAATGTCAATGCCAAGGCGCAAATTCTCGATAGTCGTTAAGGATTAGCTTCGTGTTCAGGATTGAATGGAACGTTCTCGTGCGTTCCAGTCTGTGGAAGTTGAAATGATGACTATTCACAATGCTTTTTCCTCATGTTGCACTTGTCTTGGTCAGTATCAACTTTCCAATAACCATCCAGGCTACATACGATCATTCGATCTCTAACGCTTCCACTGTCCCAACGGGAAACAAACTCGGTTAACATACGAGTATCGACAGGAGAAACCTATAAGTTTTATCATAAAACAAGTAACTCTATACAACTTTTTAGAAAGTAAGTATCACTTGTAACAATTATACGGCTTGTAACATAAGTGCGGCGTGTTGTTTTGAAACCAAGCCGTAGTTCCCACGCGGCGGGCGGCGCATGCGTCGATCCGGTCAGATAACCATTTATTTATCACCTATACGACGGCGCGACCACCGAGGTAGGTAATGACGCTCCATGAACATCTGGGCTCCCACTAAGTACTGAAGTTTGAAGTTCCTGCTACATTACGTCTCTTTATTGGCGAGCCGCCGTGACTTGCAGGAGTCACTCGTAAAACGGCCATTGAAATACTTAAACAACTTTTTGTGGATCAACAGATGGCACGGGTAACGAACGACCAGCGAATAAATATTCGACAGTCAGAATTTTAAGTAAGCAATTAGAAATGGAACTAGTTATCCCACAAAGGCCAGGTGGACAAGAATCGGATCGTGTAAATTAATTTTGACATAACCATTTCCGGCTGCGTGGGCGATAATATGCAGAACGCTGATAATTTTGTCGTTTGATAAAAATAGGTATTGGAGACAACCTGTGTAGTGGTAAATAAATCAATAAATTTATAATGGCGAGAGACGCTTTCTGTCTATGGATCGACGCCCGCGCAATTGACCGAGCGCAGCCGAAGCCGTTCGGTCTTTATCGGCGCATTAATAATGACCGACGAGACGTTGCGATCTAATGCCTGCCAGTAAAAAGTACAAAAAGCTCCAACAACTTCATGAGTCGTGGTTCGTTTAACTGCAGACGATTCACCCTCTATAATTTAAGCCGATGCGCTAGCGCAACGGGCCTTTTATAAATAAAGGATTGGAATTCGGTGTCGGCGTTTCTAGGCACAACATTTATTTACAGAATAATTCGAGTGAGATTTTACTTGTAACGTTTCTGAGTAAATTAATTTATATTAATGGTAAATGATGGACCTTTATATTTCGTTCTTTTCGTAACTATCGACAGTATTTTGTTTGGGCACAGTAGGTGCATGGCCACATCAGAGGCGTTGTCATGGGCGCCGACAATTTTTTCAGAAGTGAGCATCTTTAGTTCCATAAAGCGAACTTAGTCATTTTTGCACTTCACTTCGAGTAAGTAAAGGTTATCGTTTGTGCAGTCAAGGAGTAACTTTGTCAACTTATGCAGGAAAGCCTATCTATTATTTAACAGAATGGAGGATGCAAGAGCAAGCAAAGCGAGGTAGATAATATTTGTTATCTCGCTTCTAATGGGATAGGTTTTATACTGTCCACGCATACAGAAAAAAGGACTAACTGTGTCAAATTATTGAAATAAGCATAAGAATTAGGATAGAGTACTATGCAAGGGTGAGCGCAA
The DNA here is from genome assembly GCA_947507805.1 of Aporophyla nigra. Lineage (NCBI taxonomy): Eukaryota > Metazoa > Arthropoda > Insecta > Lepidoptera > Noctuidae > Aporophyla > Aporophyla nigra. The sequence continues at coordinate 19,016,583 of OX382307.1, read as the reverse complement.
CAAGCTCAATAATGTTCAATGAAGTTCAGTACTTTCTTGACGAATGCACAAAAGCTGTAGAATCGAGAGATTGCTGACTATTTTAGGATCTGGCCTCGAATAGGTTGGGTTTGCTATTAGGCGTTTTCGGATATTTCTTTAGTTCTGATTTTTTTACACCTATAGATAAGTATTTTGAAGCCATAGGAATGCAATTTCCCTATTGCACCACGCTCCCGGTGCCCATGGACGTTGTTCAGACATTCGGGACACTCCATCAGATAGGAAATGATCTTATCAGGAGTAGCGCATTCTGGTACTGGGACCACTGGGACCATATTTCATTGGACCCTAACAAAGCTTACCCACACAAGTAGGGTACACTGATGAGTTGTTTATTTAACAAATAACCATCTCAATAAATTTCTGTAACGGCATCTTTTAGAATCCGAGGCCTCTTTTGAAATTCAATATATTGGTCTGTTTTCCACATAATGGTCGGAATGATATTGATTGATGGATGGCCGTTAGACCGGTATAGAATTAAAGGAAACCTAATCAACTGATAGGTACGCATTACGCTAACGATACAAGGTCGTATGTTACGTTAATACGGAGGTATTTCTAATGAATTAACAAAAAAAAATTGGCATTTTGTTAGAAAATGTTGATTTGTGAGTTAAGTTTTTAGGTAAACCTTTAATTCTCGGTCAAAAACACATTATTGAGTAAAATAAATCTGGTCTGAATAAACGCAATAAAATATTGTATACACAACCATCATCATTTCAGTCGAAAGACATCCACTGCTGGACATAAGCCTCTCCCAAGCACCGCCACTTCGACCAGCACCCTAATTGCGAAACGCACAATTTATCAGAATCTGAATGGGATTGAAGATTATTTCTAAACCATTGCGTCATTTGTTGGAATAAATTGTCGGCTCAGCAACGTAAATAACGCAATGAATGTTGTTTAACTATGAATATTAAACCAATTCCTACCGATAAAAAGTTCCGCAATTACCCCTCTGTTCTGTGCTTCTTGCATCTAGCGGATTCCTGCGAGCTACATACATAATATCACATCTTATATCCCCAAAAGAATAGTCAGAGATGTAAGTATAGTACACCTAGGAGTCTTTATTACAAGTCTCGAAATCTACTTGAGTAGGTACCCACCAATCTATTACGTTTCTAATGATTTACCACAGTTTAAAGTAAACCTACCTATGAATGATCAACAAATTGCAATAGGACGCTAAACACAACTGCACTTAGCAAAAATGAATATGAAAACGAACAAAGAAAACTGAATGCAAAGACCTTCCCTTGCTTTCAAGTTTGTAGAGAACGGGTAAATAGGTAACCTCGCATAATTTATTCAGTACCATCGAGTCTTCATTCCGACGTTTTGCAATACTGACGAACAAGATACTTAGCATGTAAACGAACTAATAATTAGATATTAACGAAGCAACTAGATAAAAACAGACCAGTTTCACTTGAACCACAAATAGCTTGGATGGATATAAAATATTTAGGTGTAAGAAATTAAGGTAAGGTAAATAGGTCGACTGTGGATCTGTCTGATATTTCTTACAATGTGTGGATGAGGCTGTGCTTGAATAATCTAAATTGTAAATGGTTTTTTTGGAGAATGTTAAAAGGGATGTGTGGTGTTACACGAATGGATAGAATAAGAAATGAGTACATAGGAGGAAGTCTGAAAGTGGCACCTATATACAATAACTAAAAAGTTGTGTAAATATCGGTTGTCATGGTATTGGCACGTGATACGAAGGAATCGGGAAAATGTCGTGAGGAAAGTTTTGAGTGTGAATGGCGATGAAGTGTGGAAGGAAAAGACATGTTGCGCCAACCCCAAATAAATTGGAATAAGGGTAGGAGGCTGATGATGTAAGTGGGTTTTTTATGGTACTGTATAAACCGCAGAATCTTTAAGGCGAGAAACATTCGGACTTCAGGCATCAGTTATAGAATAAAACACTATATTTAATACTCGTACATCGTGTCTTCCTTCAATTTTCTTCTCTGATATCTTCCGGAAAATCTTTTAAGCAACTCTATAAGAAGAATTAATAAAAATGCGTTAAATCCGATTCCAATAAAACCTTCTTACATTTATTATCCTGTCCTTCACTTGAGATCTACACACAAGGGTAGCCTAGCCACACTCCTCGTGGAGGCGATCGGCGGCGGCGACCTCTCGCGTCCGGCCCTGGTGCGAGCCATGGTACGGAGCGAGAGGGCATGGGAAGCCGTCACCTCCTTCTGCGAAGCAGTAATGCTCGCGAAGGAGGAGGCGGGGCGCGTGAGGGAGTGGCAGTCTCTGCACCCTCACGTCCCTAGCCGCCGCAGGAGGAGACGCCCCGGGCGTCGGGAGTCGATAGCGGACTCCCGGCCACCGTAGGCGCGAGCTTGCGGGTGGCGAGCAATGGGTAGCTCGCCGCCCGGTAAGGATCAGGCTCGGGTCGACGGCGCGTAGTGTTCCACGCGCGCCTCAAAGAAATGTCAGCAGCAATGTAGGGGTCTGCTAGACGCTAGTTCGAAAGAGATACCGTGACTCTGGCACATGGGCAACTGAAGGAACACGGGTGGGTTTTAGTCAGTAAAAGTCTGACACGCCCTCCCACTCCGCCCAGAGCGGGAGAAGTCATTTGATGATTTCCCATCCAAAAAAAAAAAAAAAAAAAGGGTAGCCACACTAGCCACAGACATGGTTCGTTTCTTCGTTGCAGAAAACTTGTCTTTTTTTGGTAAAATAATACTACACCTGAAGATAAAAAGAAAAATAGGTTAAAAAAGATGAAGGAAAATCGGATGGTTGCTCTAATTGTGCCAGGCAGACATAGGTAGACTATCCATCGTATCGGCACTTGAGAAGACTTTAATGCCTCTAATTAAAACCCATATTCCACCCAAAAAAAAAAACAAATGTAATAATACTTTGTCTGTATCCATTAATCAGCTTATGAATAAAAGAAACCGTCGGTTTGGGTTCGTTAACTCATATAAGCGGATGAAATTGTAAGTGGAATTACGCATAATGTGAACAGCACTGCTAGTAATATTTACCAGACCACCATTTATTAAACACTAGCTTTGGCTTCGCATGTGTGGAGCTCGAAAATTGGCCAACGGGAACTTACTACTGGGATAAAAAGTATCTCATGTTTTAATGCAGGTTAAAAACTATCAGTGTTCCAAATTTAATCCAAATCCGTTCAGCTGGTTTTGCGTGATTGAATAACAAACATCCAAAATTTTACATTTATAATATTACTAGCTTTTTTTTTGTACGTGGGAAATTATCAAATGACGTTTCCTGCTCTGGGCGGAGCGAGAGGGCGTGTCAGACTTTTACTGACTAAAACCCACCCGTGTTCCTTCAGTTGCCTATATGCCAGGGTTACCTTAACTCATTCGAAATAATCTGGCAACCCTGGCAGTGTCCGCGTATAAGCCTACCTCTTGAATCACTCTGTCTATTTGTGAATACCGCATTTATTGAATCTGTTGCGTAGTTTAAAAGATTTGAGCATAGAAACATGAAATTCTACTTTGTTTTATACTAGGTAAAGAAGTGAGATACCAGTCTTTCCTTCGAGATGGTAAAAAACATGGTGGTGTGTTAATGATTTCAATTCTTATTACCCCTTTTCACAGGAAAATGTTGTTTAGCTATAAATAGGTATGTTTTGCGGGCTAAATGTGCTAAATAATATAACTGCCGCTCATGTCATCACTCATCAGGTTAAGCTACGCTTAATAGAAATAATATTTATTTGCATAAACATGGTATATAAAGGTGTTAGATAACAAAATATAGAGCATACATGTTTAGCTTATATAGTTATATTATAGCATGAAAATATTATTGGTGACCTTTAAAAATGTTTCCCGTCAGTAAATTCTTTGATACTGTAAAAATTTTTAGTTTTTAACCATTCATGTTGTGTTTATTTAAATAATCTGAGATCAAAAGTTTTAAAATAACTTGGAATTTTACTACACAGCTATTACTATATTTAGCTAGTCTCGGTAAGTCACTTAAAACAAGCCTATGCGGATCTCGCCGGTTTCGAGGACATACATCCTCTGCCTTTTTGAATAGGTCTTTATGTTTCTTAACAATAATACTTCATAGATATAGAGAGAAGGTAGCAGTAATAAACCAAGTTCTTTAAATATTGGCCTGCAAGATTCATCAGGTTGAAGCCCATATATGGCACGAATACACTTTTTTTGGGCAACAAAAACCCTATTCCTATCGGTAATATTACCCCACATTATGAATCCATAGCATATTAATGATTCTACGTAAGCATGATAGGTAGTGATAGCAGTTTTAATGCTTGTTATATTTTTAATCTTTCGCAGTGCGTATACGAATTTTTTTAGATATATCATCGACTTGCCGAGGTTGGTCCGTGGATGTGTCTTTACATACCTACCAAGACTCTTCCGTGCCTCGGAAAGCACGTTAAGCCGTGAGTCCCAATTGTCATTTGTGGATCTTCGACAGTCGTTACGTGTCGCCGAAAGTTTGCCAACCAGTCTTACCAATGGGTATCGTATTACTCAGTTACTGGGTTGTGGAAGTCAGATGGGCAGAGCATGTTAAATTATGGAACTCACCTGCATCCGGTTGGACTGGAAGTCGACCCCAATATAGTTGGGAAAAGGCTAGGCAGATGCTGATGATGAACAGGCTAAATTTAGGGCAAGTATACAGATCGCCCTACTAACTTTGGTAGAGTTTTTCGGGGAACCATGGTGACTACAACCAGCATTTTGATCGTGAATAAAACTCGATCGTAAGTTCAAGTATCGATCGAGTTAATAAATCATGGTAGCTTATAATCGGAGGTGAACAAACGACCTCGAACAGCAACCGTTTGGTTCCAAATCACCATACACCACAATACACGGCAGACATCCGCAATCCTATTGACAAAATCATGTTTTTCTTGTTTTCAAACCAAAATAACGTTAGATTATCAAGAACGTTCATTCTAAAACCTGTAAAAAAATAACAAAGGATTATGTACTTTATGAATTAAGTCCTAAAGTTTTAAATTAATTGTAGTAGTGCTTTCTCTAGATGACCTCCCTATTCGATGCTAGATATAGAACCGATTTGATATACTATCATGTTTTAATTGAGTTTTTAAAAATCGAATTGGATGTGAAATGATTAATGTCGTTTGAAGTGAAGTCACGAATCACGAATTCACGATATGTATGGGGATCTGGCAAGTAGAGTAGGTGAAATATACAAGTGTACCGCTTTTGATAGTGCCTGTATGTGTGTCATAAGATGATCACAGTATATTTTCACATGGTTTGAATACTTCACATGAAATACTTATATGATGAATTGATGACGCAGAAGCGCCCCGTATCGTTTTGTTACGATGTTACTGAAATCATCGAAAAGGTCGGATAAGAGTGACACTGGCTGGTGACAGTCACTCTAGCAGAGCGTCGCATCAACGGTTGCTTGATGACTGTCTTCTGATGACAGATAATGTCAGGGGAGCCGCTGTCATACCACGTCCACTACGAACTATTACGGCATTATTATATTCAAGCTTATCACTCCTATTAGAGACTATCCTGCGCCGTTTTATGTATATATATTTCAAAAGGTTAATTTATTTTGACCGTTAAATTATGTTATACTTATCAAGTCATCACATCCGAAATTAATTAAAAATCGAATACCTAATTAGGAATAACCAAATAAGATAAGCGTTTATTTATTTATTATAAAGTAGATTGTCAGAGTTGGACTGTGGAATGTAATATTAATTGGTTAAATAGATACATTTAAAGCACGTTAAATTAGCCAAAAACAGTTAAATAGCTGAACTTTGCTATAAAAATAGATCGTACTGAGATAACTGATTGATAATTAGATAAGATGACAGCCACTTAACACTTTAAATTAATTTATAGAGATCTGGTTTTGATTAAAGTACCGATGTAAGGATCTCTCACCAATCAGAAACAGACGTGTTGCTAGGGAGTTAATTGTGTAACTTTGCGTTAAAAACTGTTAAATAAAATTTAAAAAATTAAATACTCGACTGTGTAAAAAGTGTACTGTAAGAAAGATGGAACCAAGAAATTTTTATTTTAATAGGTGACATTTAAACTTAATACTTCAAGCAGCCGAAGGCTTCTTCTTAAATTGAACAGTAAAGACCGTCTTAGCAGCCCAAAACCTCAGGAACTACAAACCCATAGGTATATCAAATATGAGTAATTAATCAAAATAAACCCATCATTTTTAAGTCAGCTATAGCTACTCTCACAATATACATGACGGCGTAGTGGTGCCATCTAGTTCTGTTACACTGTTACTAGGCATCACCGAAGAGGTCGAATAAAAGTGACACTGGCTGCTTACTGTCACTCTAGAAGAGCGTTGCATCTACGGTTTCGTGGCAGCTGTTTACTGATGAGAGACTATGCAGAGGAGCCGCTGTCGCATCATATCATGTCCACGACGAACATATTTAAAAACGTTCAAAATCTAGTCACAATCTCATCTCGGCGACAAGCAAACGTCAAATACTTGTCAAAAATTTATGGAAACTCGAGGTATTTTTGACAGAGACTGAGATCATACTGTGAACGTTCTTAAAATTACGAGAATTGCCTCTCTGATGATATTGTAGCTGCTGATCCACTAATAGGATGACTACTTCTGATACTTAAAAAAGCTATCCTGCGCCGTTACACAAATATTTATTTTTAGTTCTGTAACTTTAAAAGACTACGTAGGAGATGGCAGGATGGGCAGGATAGGTTCCGTCAAAATTAGCAGGAGGACGCGCGGTTTCGCGATAGTTGGAAGAAGTGGAGGGAGGCTTTTATCCAGGAGTGGGACACCGCAGGCTACCAAAAAAAAAAACTTTAATAGAAGTGAATAATATCTCCTAAAAGTTTTTATTAATGCCAAATAAAATCTTGCTTGCTATTTTTATGAGATACTGAAATTTTAGAGACTATTTTATTTTATCGTAAATGAGGTAAATATGATTTATGACCCCAAAGGTTAATTACATTGAACCTTTATCAAATGTCAGTTTAATAGAAGATGAAAGAACCGAATGACCTCAACCTTAGTGGGAATATAAAGTTTATAGGCAAAATTAAATCCTGTGAAGAAGGTACCGAAAATGGTGAAATGTTCAATATAATTATATCGAATTCATTCAGACAGCTAAATAAAGTTTAAAATGAATCAAACGTCAAGAACAAAAGTCCGTAGATGAAAACACGGGAGGTACCGAAAGTAGTAGGTCCTTCAAAATAAGTGTTAATTTCATTTTGCGGACTGGCAGATACGTATCCGTAGTAAGTAAGGACTACTTTCAAATCGTATTTTCATAAATTTTTAGTTCGGAAACCGAACTAATCACACATAATATATATCCGTAAGTAATACCTACGGAGTCGGAACTAGTAAACATTCGTATCTTCCGACTTCGTGCTTAGAGAGTAGACATCCTGATATGAAATTACACTTATACTACCAACCTAACTACTCCAATGACCTTTATGGAAAGTACTCAATCGATTGCATATCCAAGTAGGTCGCTGAAAATATACAACATCCACTTTTACAAACTTGAAATTATGAATCTGTATCACCAGTCCCACGTCCCACATCACACACCCAGTGAGAATTTGATTCTGATCAGGAGCACCACATTTAAAGCACAATTCATCCGGACATGTCCAGTCTTGTCATATGTCCTGAGTTTTCGTGCTAAGGGGGTATCCCTTAAAAAAAAAATAATTAATGAATGACGTTAGTAATTTCCATTGTTGGTCCGTGGATGAGTGACCATCTTAACATAGTAAATTCCCACAGTGCTTTGGAAAGTACGTTAAGCCGTTCGTCCCGGCTGTCATTCCCAGATCTTTGACAGTAGTTACAGGTCTTCAGAAGCCCGAAAGTCTGCCAGCCAGTCTTACCGAGGGGAATCGTATTACTCAGTGACTGGGTTGTGGCGGTCAGATAGGCAGTCGCTCTATGTAAAATACTGGTATTCAGCTGCATCCGGTTACACTGGAAGCCGATTCAAATACAATTGGGAAAAAGGCTAAGCAGATGATGAGGATCGGCGTTAGTACCTAGTTACTGAAAAAGAGATTGAAGAGCAGCCTTGCAGCCAATATGTCACGTGTCAAAGAATTTTTAATTCTAGGACATGCTACTGTTTTGAGAGCAGTGGTGAAGAAGTAATTATTAAAACATTTCTTCTTCTTTTTTGTTCTTTTTCTTTTTTTTTCTTTTCTTACTGGTCGAACCTACTACCTGTATTCTGTAACAACTACTAAGTCGCGGCCGTTACCACAGGGCCAACAGTGCTCTAAACTATTTCATTGTTTTAAATATAGCCTTAAACGTATTTCGTGATTTATGGTGGTGAGTTCTTAAACTCACTCTTATAAAGTTTATTCTTCTCTTCCAGCGATGTACATCAACTGAACCATGGGTCAGTCGGAGCAGGCGCGGAACACACGAGTGAGCCCGCGGGCGCGTCGCTCGCCAGACCTGCCCCCGCTGCCGCCGCAGATACAGCCCTGCAGCGGCTTCCTCGGCAACGTGAGTACTAGCCTTTATGTTAGACATGCACAGTCGGGTGGGAAACTGTACATTCTATTCTGCCGCCTGGCCTGTGCCGAAATATGGACCAGACATTTTGTGTATAGTACCCCTTTTTTTGTGGGTGGGAATCATCAAATAACGTCTCCCGCTCTGGGTGGAGCAGAAGGGCGTATCAGACATTTACTGACTAAAACCCACCCGTGTTCCTTCAGTTGCCTATATGCCAGGGCTACGGTAACTCTCTCGAACATATCCTTGGCCCTAGCAGAGTGTGTACGGAAAAACGATGGCATTCACTGTGATTTCTGGCAGGAGATTTAAATATGCCATATTTACTTTTCAAGAAGAAGAAGAATTTGCCAAGATTCTTCAGTTACTTATTTGGATTTGACCTTTCAGGGAGTTTCAGGAAGTGAAAATTTTAAGGATTTTAATGTCGACACAAGCGGAAGGCTTTGAAAATGGGCTAAAATAAATAAAAGACATTTTAAGAGCCCGTACTCGTGGCAGAAAAACGTCTACTTAAAAATCCATTTACCATAAACTGTTCATAACAATATACTTAAGTCCAACCGCTGAGTTCTCGCGCACTATTATACTGAATACAATAAATAAACCTATTTAAGTGCCCACTTAACGTTTGCATTAAATAAACCAAAACGCACGCATTTCCTTACCATTTATCATAACACCGATTGTTACGAAAGCGCTACGCTACAAATCCGTAGCGACAATGCGCCCGCGCCGCGTCGTCGTTCCGTTTCACACGCGCTTTGCGCCCATTAGCATAAAATTAAGCAAGAGCGGACCATCCGTCTTACTTTACCGACTTTCCTCGATATCAGCCGGTTTAAAAGCTTTAACGGTATCGGGATGAAAGTGATGCGTAAATCAAAACGTAGCTACTCGGCCTTGTCGCTTTCAGTGTGCGTAAGCGCATGATGGATGGTCGGCGACGATTTATCGTGTCCAGCTGGAAATTATGTGGAAATTGAACTAGTTGTCTGATGATTTATTGGTGTTAAGTGTAGGGTACTTTTTAGGGTTCCGTTGCCAAATGGCAAAAAACGGAACCCTTATAGATTCGTCATGTCTGTCTGTCCGTCTGTCCGTGTATGTCACAGCCACTTTTTTCCGAAACTATAAGAACTATACTGTTGAAACTTGGTAAGTAGATGTATTCTGTAAACCGCATTAAGATTTTTACACAAAAATAGAAAAAAAAATATTTGGGGTTCCCCATACATAGAACTGAAACTCAGAAATTTTTTTTTCATCAAACCCTTACGTGTGGGGTATCTATGGATAGGTCTTCAAAAATGATACTGAGGTTTCTAATATCATTTTTTCTAAACTGAATGGTTTGCGCGAGAGACACTTCCAAAGTGGTAAAATGTGTGTCCCCCCCCCCCCCCCGTAACTTCTAAAATAAGGGAATGATAAAACTAAAAAAAATATAATATATGATGTATATTACCATGTAAACTTCCACCGAAAATTGGTTTGAACGAGATCTAGTAAGTAGTTTTTTTTAATACGTCATTAATCGTAAACCACAATTTACCTTTCATTCAGTCAACTCAAATATAAAAATATAAAAAAAACATTTAATTTCATAAACATAAACCTTATACATAAACCGTGAATACCTGCAGGTTTGTACGGAACCCTCGGTGCGCGAGTCCGACTCGCACTTGGCCGGTTTTTGCTTGGTAACTAAGTACCTTTACCTGTTGATAAATGTGTAGAAGAGATACACAAAAAAGATTTTTTTCAAAATTTTATTTACCACTTTGTCGGTGTGACTTATGTATATCTATGCTCAATTACAGATTCCTAGTATACTTAACTCTCTAGCTAAGCTGTGGACAGATCGAAGGACGGAGACGGCGAAACTATAAGGGTCCCTTGTTGACTACTTTACTCTAAAAACAAGAATGTTCAAGTTCACATTTCTTAAAAAATATTCCGAAGTAACATTTAAGAAACAAAACACTATCTTATTAACAGAACTTCGCTCATAAACTTATAATAGGGCATCACTATAAGGCTCTAAGCATCGGATAAGCCCCCTTCGTTGCTACAGGTCCCTATTTACGATGACGAGGGCCCCGGGCCCCTATGTAACAGATTATACAAAGCAATCTCCTGCAGACATAAATTGCTTGGGTTACCTTCAATGAACTTATAGTTCTTATTAGGAACGGTGAGTAGGCTCACCATGCTGAAATGGGTTTGAAGGAAATGATGGTCCAAGAAAGACGCTTGCGAGAAAGATTTTCATGTTTTTTTAGGTGATAAAAATGCCAATGAGGGTAGGTAGAAATTACAGTAGGCCACCTATTCCTTACCTACTCCTTTAGCTTCCTTTACGTTCATTAACCTTAGGTGTTATTGCGTACCACACTTACAGTAGGAATGGATTTCAATTTGACAGTTAATAACATTAATTGCGTTATTCACGTTGTTGAGTAGATGCAAAGTCGCGGGCATTGTTAGTCTACACTAATAATATAGAGAGAAAAGATTTGATTTTCTGTAAAATTGTTTGTAATGGATAAACTCAAAAACCACGTAACCGATTTAAAAAATTCTTTCTCCTATGGAAAGCTTCATTATCCCGGAGTAAAATGAGCTATACATTTCACGAAGGTCCTTTATAAAATATCATGCAATACATAATATTCTCGGTTTCTTTAACACACAAAAATAAGCAGCGACCTTCTCATTTATCCCCATTTCCGGTCATCATCATCCATAGCCCGAGTTCACCCACTGCTTGGTATAAACCTCTCTTTTTTTTACCAGCGTCATGCAGGTTTTGCCCACGACGGCAAAAATGTCGCCCACCAGATACAAGCATAATGTCCGTCCGTACCAGTTTTCCTAGCCACCCTACTTCTGACAGTGACCGTAGGGCATACAAACATAAACAAAGAGTGAGTGGCGGGTAGGTATCTAGGTAACGATACAGTATACCTAGTATAGCTAGGAACCTAGTTACATTACAGCTTAGATATAAAATACTTACTCAGAAGCAGTACTAGTGTGAAGACACACTGATACTTGTGTTCTGTTTTATCTATGTTCTAGGTAAACTTAGTAAATAGCGGAGTAATTGCGTAAGCATGAAATCTTTTTTAAATTTTCATTTTGACAGATCAGCAACATTCATTGCGTTATTTACGTAGATGAACAGACAATATTTTAGAACATATGAAGCAATGGAATAGCTAAGTAACCCTTCAAAGTCATTCAGATTCTGAATCCTGTGTTACGCAATAAGGACTGCATTCACCGTTGATCTTGCATTCTCTGTTATTATGTAACAATCAGGGATATTAATTGTTTACTTACCATATTGACACTACGCCAATCTGCCGTGTTTCGTACAACTGACAAAGAAAGACAGTTGCTTTTACGGACAATCTAAATTGATAGTCAATTCCATAAAAAAACTGACGTTTTCGTGAAAACAAAGGAAAAAGAAATCGTAATAAAACTTGCTTAAGTGTTGCGCATTTACTTAAGTGCGCTTGGACAGTTTGATTAAGTTTATCTGTCAGGTCCCTTCGTCAATAGGCGATGAAAACCTGTCAAGATTGCCCATTGTGAACGAAGAATTGAAGATGCATCATGACAGCCTGTACATTATGTGCAGAAAAACGTAATCATTTATGATTAGTCTGTCAAGGCTTTTGTAAGTGGTGAAAATGTCTTCATCGTGTGTGCCTACCTTCTTTATTATATCTATGGTGCGCACATACCTCTAGAATTGTGTCTTTTATTTTTATGGCTTATTAGTTCAATCGACACTGAAATAATATATTAATTATATAATATAAATATAGGTTTGGATTATACTAGATAAACAAAATTCTCGGGATATGATGTCATTAGTTGACTTTTTATACATATAGTTTCAAATGGATAGCTTATATTTTAGATTTTATTGATATCTAAAAAACCATGAATGCGTCACTGATTATCATCAAAATTCTTAGGGTAGGTACTTCTTGAAGTCCTAGAAAGCTGAAATTTGGTATGTTATCTAGTATTAGTACAAAAACTAGGAAAAAAAATCTAAAACTTGGATCTTTTACCCCCCGACCCCCAACTAGGGGATGGAAATTTGTATGAGACTTCCGCAAATTTTGATGCTAGAGGTCTGAAAATTGATATAGGGACTCCTCCTTATAAATAATTGTAAAATATAATGAAAAAGACATCTCTGTATTGCAAGAAACACACCCAAAAAAAAAGATCGAAATAAATAAAATTTTGTCACAAGCAACTTACAAAAAGAAGTGAAATTTCACCAAAAACAAAACTATTACCGCTACCGCCACATCAGCGTAAGGTGAACTATTTATTCACTGTTCATTACTTTTCTTTTACGAAACGGTCAAGCCACATATTTTGACTATGGTGTAGAGTTTTTGAAGTTAGGGCTTGCAGAGTTAGGACGTGTAGAATTAGAAGCTTGGCTCTACATGAGATCTGATAACCTTTTGACAGTGCGAGCCATGTGGTCTAGTCTTGGCAAAATTTTACATGAAAATGTTATGATGGGATACGTATTTCTGGACTTGCTGGATCGCCTACAAATATATTGACTTCGTAAGAGTCGCCTATAGATTTATATTAAATAAAAGAGTCGATGCGTCCGATTCGGGCGAGTAAATTCGTGCGAACGAACTAAAAAGTCATTTTTATATTATATATTATAGTATTTTTCTTTCCATCTGATTTATCTCACAATCTGGCAACTAATAAACGCAATGCCGAGCTTTAATGAGCTTTTACTACTTGCACGGATGCATGGTTCGCTCTCCATGTTATTAACTCCACTTGCATTACGCTAGTTAGCCCGCAGCCATTGAAAGAAATACGATAATAATGCTTTGATATCTTGATGTTAGTTACTACATTAAAATAAATATAGATTGCTTCCGTTTGTAGCAAACGTCCATTTAAGTAGACAGCTTTTGCCCGCGACTTCGTCTGCGTCAAATTTTGTGCTCCTCTTGGATCGAATTGCCTGCCAGTTTTCGTTCATTTTTCGTTGCTGCTCCGCTCCTTTTGGTTGTAGCGTGATGGTATATAGCCTATAGCCTTCCTCAATAAATAGCATACCCATCACAAAAAAGATTTTTCAATTCGGACCAGTACTTCCTAAGATTACCGCTTTCAACCAGACAAACAAACTCTTCAGCTTTATAATATTAGTATAGATTCTTAATAATAGTTAATGTGAATTGCATAAATCAATTTGACGTGGATTCTTTTTCATTAAGAACTAATTAGTTCTATAAAATATCTAATTTGGTTTAATTAACACCAAATGATTAAGTAAAATAAATTAGTTTAAAAACGTTAATCGAAATAACGATGAATTTTAATATTTCTGTATACATTTCAGAGTTAGTTTATATTGCATCATAGTCGTAGTTACAAAGGTAAAAACATCCAGTTTTTCAAAAAGGGCGTTATACAATATTTTTGGTTAGAACTGAAACTCAAATATTTTTTTTTTCATCAAACCCATACGTGTGGGGTATCTATGGATAGGTCTTCAAAAATGATATTGAGGTTTCTAATATCATTTTTTTTTAAACAATAATATTTGGGGTTCCCCATACATAGACACACATACATTCACTCTTCTTTCTTTGTCCAGTCTATCGCTCTGTGGAATGCGATTCCCCAGGAAATCAGGATGGTAACCAACCGATTGACCTTCAAAGTTAAAGTTCGCGAGCACATTCGCAAGAAGTTGGCAGTATCATCACAACGGTAATGTTTCGTCATTGTTTGTCTCATTTGTTTTTAGTAAATTTGATTATTTATGTTTATGTATGTATGTATTTTTATATTTATATATAGTTAGGTATATGTATTATGTTTATGATTTAAATAGGTATACGTTTATATTTGAATATCTTCAATTTCATTGCACCTACCACTGTTTGTCTCTGCATCACCCAAAGGTTGACTGGTAGAAAATGCCTATGGCATTAAGTCCGCCTCTGTACGTGTATGTGCTTAAAGTGTAAAATAAATAAATAAACTCAAAAAAAAAAATCATCAAACCCATACGGGTGGGGTATCTATGGATAGGTCTTCAAAAATGTTATTGAGGTTTGTAACATCATTTTTTTCTAAACTGAATAGTTTGCGCGAGAGACACTTCCAAAGTGGTAAAATGTGTCCCCCCCCCCCGTAACTTCTAAAATAAGGGAATGATAAAACTAAAAAAAATATATGATGTACATTACCATGTAAACTTCCACCGAAAATTGGTTTGATCGAGATCTAGTAAGTAGTTTTTTTCTAATACGTCATAAATCGTAAACCACAATTTACCTTTCATTTAGTCAACTCAGATTAAAAATTAAAAAAAAAAAACAATTTCATAAACATAAACCTTATGCATAAACCGTGAATTCCTGCAGGTTTGTACGGAACCCTCGGTGCGCGAGTCCGACTCGCACTTGGCCAGTGTTTTTTCTATTTTTGTGTGAAAATCTTAATGCGGTTCACAGAATACATCTACTTACCAAGTTTCAACAGCATAGCTCTTATAGTTTCGGAAAAAAGTGGCTGTGACATACTTGGACAGACAGACAGACATGACGAATCTATAAGGGTTCCGTTTTTTGCCATTTGGCAACGGAACCCTAAAAAGTAGCCTAAGTGTTACTCCTTATCCTAAAAATGGCGGTAAAAGTCCTCACGGTCAAGCCGTTTCGGAGATAAGCCGGAACAAACAAGCAAACTGACAAAAAATTGTTATAAGTACCGTTTATTATCTATATTACCGTATATTTTGACATTACTAACAGACTCTTTACTCTCTTTTCTCTCTATTAATTTGATTTATTTGCATAAGGATATTGCTGTTTTTGTAACAAACTGATTAAGTCAAACAATGAAGCCAATTTGACATAGACAGACTGCATTCAAAGTTGCTATCATTGAAAAATAGGATGTTGCTACCGTTCACCTACTTATATTATAATTTTAGGTGTTGGTAAACAAAGCATGCTTGCACATGAAATGCCAAACTTCTATTTAAAGATGCGGTCTACTTACCTGCCTATTTCAAGAGCTGTAACACCAAAATACCTTATAATGATGTTACAAACTTAAAAAAACATATGAACTAATTCTTCAAATACCTTATTCTATTGTTCTATTTCATACCATAGCATTGTGTTTTTCATACCCACATTACTTAATCGTGTTTGCACATAAGGAGGCATTGCGTCTGCGCCGCTAATTGGCTACTATACCACCGTTACTCGACTCTTGCGCCCATTCGCGATGCACCCGGCGTGACCGACATCGAAAACACCTAAATATTTATTTTTGTAGCCATTAACTTCCTTAACTTTCTACTTGTTGTGACCTTTATCAGTTTTTAAATGTAAACAAATCGACGGTTTTTAGGGTTCCGTTGCCAAATGGCAAAAAACGGAACCCTTATAGATTCGCCATGTCTGTCTGTCTGTCTGTCTGTCTGTCTGTCTGTCCGAGTATGTCGCAGCCACTTTTCTCCGAAACTATAAGAGCTGTGCTATTGAAACTTGGTAAGTAGATGTATTCAGTGAACCGCATTAAGATTTTCACACAAAAATAGAAAAAAAACAATAATATTTGGGGTTCCCCATACATAGAACTGAAACTCAAATTTTTTTTTTTCATCAAACCCTTACGTGTGGGGTATCTATGAATAGGTCTTCAAAAATGATATTGAGGTTTCTAATATCATTTTTTTTTTAAACAATAATATTTGGGGTTCCCCATACATAGAACTGAAACACAAAAAAAAAATTTCATCAAACCCTTACGTGTGGGGTATCTATGGATAGGTCTTCAAAAATGAAATTGAGGTTTCTAATATCATTTTTTTCTAAACTGAATAGTTTGCGCGAGAGACACTTCCAAAGTGGTAAAATGTGTGTCCCCCCCCCGTAACTTCTAAAATAAGGGAATGATAAAACTAAAAAAAATATATGATGTACATTACCATGAAAACTACCAACGAAAATTGGTTTGAACGAGATCTAGTTAGTAGTTTTTTTTTAATACGTCATAAATCGTAAACCACAATTTACCTTTCATTCAGTCAACACAAATATAAAAATTTAAAAAAAAAACATTTCATTTCATAAACGATGATGACGAATGATGATGATGATGACCTGCAGGTTTGTACGGAACCCTCGGTGCGCGAGTCCGACTCGCACTTGGCCGGTTTTTTTTCTTCGTGGGTAATAAAATGTTTTAATAAGCGGGGTACTAACTTAACACACATAAAATGGAAATTGATTGCAATGGCTTCCATTTGACAGTTCCGCCATGTTGATGACGTTGTTGAGAGGATTACTTTAAAAAGAGAAGCAACAAATGACAAAATGAAAGACGTGTATTACGCAATTACCGCGCTGGTGAGTCAAGGCAACCATGAAGACAAATATTAATCATGAGGGGTTAACAAACGGTAGCTTTTCCAATTACTGCAAAAACAATTTATGATTCTATACATCGGCAATTTTACATCATTTTACAGTATCTTGTTCCATAAAAACAAAGGCAGTTCCAAACAAAAATAACCTTAATTTTATTTTTACTACACCGCCATCTTCCTTACAAGGTTGCGTACAATAGCTTAGTATATGTTGTTACTCTCGTATTGTCAATTTTAGTGTGCCTCCCCTCGGCTTTGTTCCTCCTCAATGTTAAAGGCTATGAAAGGGCATTATGGCCCGTAATATAGGAAGACAATGAAGGGCACTGCACGGCTGACCTCTCGACAAGCAAGATTATACTTCTTTGCCTTTTATTTTATAGAAAACGGCTTGCAAGTCAGGATGTTGGAGCAACAAGAAATATGCGAGTATCTAGACACGTTCTACCTTTTTGCGGAGAACAGCCGGATGTATTAATATTAGCCCTTTTTATGATGGCATATCTGTGCAATTTAGACCTAAGCTTGCGCAGGAGTAGTCAAGTTTTACAATTTATACGTTCTGCTACTCTGTTTTCTACCATTTAGAATTTATTAACGACCCGATCCTGCTCTTTACGGAAAAAGCTTCGAGTATTATTTATTAACAGTGACCTTAGCTTCGTAGGGGTGCCGTTTTCTTGTGAAGACTGTATTTTGTTCACGACACATTGTGCGAAGTTCTTAGCAGTATTGCTGTCAGTAACCTCATAAACAGTACTAGGCTTGCATGAATTCAATATAGTATTTCAGAAATAGTAATTTAGAAGAAAAACACACTTACATAGAGCCTTAGACATACATAAATAGCGACTTTAATTGATCATATGCATTGATAGAATGAAAAAGTGCACTTATCATTCTCAACAGCAAGACCTGCACCCTAATTGCGAAACGCACAATTTATCAGAATCTGAATGGGATTGAAGATTATTTCTAAACCATTGCGTCATTTGTTCGAATAATTTGTCGGCTCAGCAACGTAAATAACGCAATGAATGTTGTTTAACTATGAATATTAAACCAATTCCTACGGATAAAAAGTTCCGCAATTACCCCTCTGATCCTTGAACTTGCCAACAATATTTTGCCCGTTTGTTTGAAAATAAATCTAAAAACTTTGAACACAAGTCTCACAGTTCTTAAACCTCTCTATTTGCTCTTCTCAGAGTGTCAGCAATAAATCAACTTGTTTGTATGCAATATTGAACCGTTAAACTGTATCTGTAGTTCAGGAAAGCTTTCGTTCTACTTTGTTCGAATGTGGAGCGGGGGGCGCGGGAGGGCTGGCAATAATTCACCGCACGACATGCGCGTGGGCAGTGATGGTCGCCACTTTGTGGTCTGTCAGCCATGAAGAGACAGAGAGTCTACTAAAGTGACTGCTCATGATACTAGCCAGACCCAAGTATCTAAACTTATGACTAAAATTATGACAATGTCCGAAATATCCAAAAATTGTATAACTGATATTTACAAATGTGGCAGAACGAAGTCGATCTCAATCTCGATGCCATTCTTTTCTTCGAAACGTTTTTCTGTTGGAAACTTAACAAATGTTGTGTGTTTGTTTTCTTCTCAAATAATTTTGCTCAAAGTGTTCCTTTTGCTTCCAAATATTCGATGTTTACACTTGCACCTATGTAGGTACTACCCTAAAACCAGTCACCGTTTTGTGTTTCGTAGAAATACGAAGCTTAAACTTGACTTTGGGTAGAAAGCTTACAAAGTAACGAACAATGATTCTTCATAGATAGCGCTATATAGGATTTCACGTTAGGAGCTGTATACAAGGTGTCATACTATCTGAAATGTCGATGATGGAAGACTCAAATATATTGAACAACCTTTTGCCCGCGACTTCGTCTGCGTAAATGTCGGTTATGGTGGACGCAGATAACGTCGCGGAATGAAAAGTAAGTAAGCCCACGTCCTTTCTTGTAGTTCAAACCTACCACGTACCAAATTTCATCAAAATCGATTCATTGGTTTAGTAGTGAAAGCGTAACAGATAGAGTTACTGTTGAAACTTGAATGTCATTGTACAAATACAAAATACTTTAAAGCGATTCCCATTTGTGTAAGACTCTTAAGACCTCAACTTCTGGCACCTTTTCGAAATAACGAATATTAGTTGCAAAGCGTCTGAAGATTAAACTTGACACAAACTGCCTAACCTTTTGCCTACTATTTTGGGGTCAGCTTCCAGTTTAGCCGGATGTAACTGACCACCAGTATTTTATATGCACCGACTGCCTGTCTGACCATCGTAAACCAGTAGCTGGGTAATACGATACCCCTTCGTAAGACTGGTTGTCAGACTTTCGGGCTTATGACGACCCGTAACGACTGTCAAAGAGTCACAAGTATCAGCCAGGACCAACAGTTTAACGTGATTTCCGAAGCACAGAAGATCAAGCTTGATTATGCATCCGATATTCTAATTTTCATAGTTTGGTATTGAATCTGAACTAACCACTTAAGGTCCTCATAAGATTGAATCTCTGCGCCCGCCTTGTTGGTGAAGATGGAGAAGATTGGAATTCGCGGTCCTGTTTTGGATATTTTCTCGGATTACCTAAGGGGACGAACACAATATGTTAGAGTGGGTCAGCATGAGAGTGAGGTTTTACCTATTACATACGGTGTCCCCCAAGGGAGCGTATTAGGGCCCACCTTATTTCTCATCTATATAAATGAGCTGTGTAAGATGAATATTCAGCATTGCAAAATATATACGTACGCTGATGACACAGCCTTAGTAATAGATGGAGTAGATTGGAGCCAATGTTATTCCAATGCTGACAACGCACTTAAACAAATTATGAATTGGCTAACAAATAACATGCTCACCCTAAACGTGCAAAAAACGGTATATGTTCCCTTTACCATTAGGTCAAATCTTTCCCCATCGCTATCATTTGCAGTCAAAGCCCACACCTGTACCAATGTGTCCTCTCCCGAATGTGACTGTCTCAACATATCCAGGTCTAGTGGTGTAAAATATCTCGGCATTCATATAGATCAAAACCTGAACTGGCACAAGCATATAGAGATACTTTCAGGAAGAATCCGTAAACTAATCTATGTATTCAAAAAACTTCGTAGATCTGCCGATAGTAAAACCTTGAAACTAGTCTATTTTGCACTGTGCCAGTCGGTTTTATGTTATTGTATTCCAGTTTGGGGAGGGTCTACTGTAAATGTTTTTATTAGGCTTGAGCGTGCACAACGGGCTGTCATTAAGGTCATGCTGTCTCGTCCACGTAGGTATCCCACATTACAGCTTTATGCCGAATGTGATCTGTTGACTGTCAGACAACTTTACGTGCAACAAATGATAATTCGTAAACATTCTTCCCGTCCCTTAGCGGAACCAGCTGGTAGGTCGATACATAGACATAAAGTTTTTCCACAAGAACCCCACAGAACATACTTTGCCAGGCGCCAGTATTATATCAACAGCATAACTGTGTATAATAATTTAAACAAGGAGCTGAAACTATTTTCTAAAACTAAATATGAATGCAAATGTGCATTAAACAAATACTTGGCGAAATTAAGTCATAATAATACTGAGGATCTCCTTTTAGGCCACTTACCCTTAAACTGAATTAAAATTAATTTAACTTGCACTTAAATATAAATCACCCCGTCCCACCCCCTCTCACTTACACAGGCACACACCCTACTCATACACACACACTCATACACACACACTCACACACACACTCACACACACACACACACACTCACACAAAACTGTATATCAGAATGTTATTTTAATTTAGTGTTTTATTTTATTTCCTTAGCTTTAAGGTTACGATTAAAAATAAAAACAACAATTTTGTAATATTTAGTATGTCACTAATATTGGCTTGTGACATTACTGCGGAGGGATACTGATCTCTAAGATACAGGGACCCCCCTAGTTTGGAGATCAGGGATTTAATGTATTGCGCATAGCATAAGCCATTTAGTTTTAATACCACTATTCTTAGTATGTACGCTTTCTTAAATAAATAAATATTATTATTATTATTATTAATATGAGTCAAAGAGAGATGCCAGATACACTTTGATTTTTTCTCGGGATCGTGATATCATCATCATTTCAGCCGTAAGACGTCCACTGCTGGACATAGGCCTCCCCCAATTTGGGAGGCTTTACTTTAATCGCCACGCTTGACAAGCGGGTTGGCGATCGCAGTATGGAGGTTAAACACATAGAGAACGCTGCTGCCCATGCTCTAGTAAGTCCCTTACATCGGCACCACACTGACTCATTCGTCACAACTCTAGTTAAATTTTAGTTTCCAATACCTATAATACATGACATGTGATATCTTTGGCTGGCGAGTCAGTACAACGTTAATAGACTTCGACGAAGGTAAAATGCATAAAGAACGCTGCTGCCCGTGCTCTAGTAAGTCCTTTAGTCGTGTTTTACGACAACCGCGGGAAGAATGAATCGTGATATGCTCTACGAAAATACAGAAAGATCCGTGGCATGTCTGCCTTCCTAGTGTGAAGTCTAAACACATGAATCCATTTACAACTACATAGTCCTAAAGGGCCCGTTACTATTGCAGCCTCTATCTTAACATCGGACCACACACATAAGAAATCTAACAGTAACTCCTCAATAGGAACTGATTCCATGCAGGTATTAATTAAGCGGAGTCGGAGGGTCGAGGAGATGTGGGCAGGGGGGAGGGGGGGTATATGCAAATCTCCAATTAGTACCTATCCACCAGTGAGGCCATCCATCAATGTCGATCATTTGTTGCTTTTCTGTAGTAGCTTAGGGTTGTGGATTTAAGTTTTTCTGTTGACTAAAGTCTATGAATCCTTCTGAACTTTTCAATTTGTAATTAAATAAGAGGTTATATGTTCATGTTGTGACTGCCTCGTTAATCTAGTGGTCGGAAGCGATACTGCTGTGCATGAGGTCCTGAGTTCGAATCCCGGATCGGCAATGTATTATTGGGTTTTTTCATTTGGAATTTCTCAATAGCAGCCCGGAGTCTAGATATGTACCCGGTTGATGGCAATAGGCTCGCACTTATTATAGGGGACTAACATAACTAGCGAAATTTGGATGCACCATAGTCAGAGGTGTACCTAGCACCTCTGCCTAATCTGAAGATATTGGTCTTAATTAGAGTATAGTGTTGAATAACGCTTAGTTCCGGTTGCAAAGGGCTATCTTTTTTCAATAGCGCACAGAAATATACAAGCAATTTTTTTTTATGTAGCTCGATTCAAACTTTATCGTGGCTTGAAACATGAAGCGCGTCACTGCGCAGAAACTAATTCACGTGTAGCGGGGGTGAGGGGTAATGCACAGAGAGTAGCATACCGTAGATTCGCCATCGAGTTTGATTCGGGCTGCATGATTCTATGAACGGTCGGACGGTACCGTGTGGTGCCGGACGTAAAGAATAACACCACCCCATTTCTTCCCGTGGGTGTCGTAAAAGGCGACTAAGGGACTTACTAGAGAATGGGCAGCAGCGTTCTCTATGTATTTTACCACCATACTGCGATCGCCAACCCGCCTGCCAAGCGTGGCGATTATGGCAAAGCTCCCCAAATTGGGGGAGGCCTAAGTCCAGCAGTGGACGTTTTACGGCTGAAAAGATGAAGAAGATGAAGACTCTATGAATAAAAAACTAAACATAGGTCGTTAACCTATGCAGTTTACAGGACTCCACAGGTGTTCTCTTGGTAGAAATGATAACTGGAAACATTTTTTGACGAAAAAAAACAGAAACTCAAAAATATTTTTTAAACTTAGACCGTTCAACCCTGTGAGATGCGCATACGCCTATCGTCTGCCACCACTTGTCAATCCTACGTCCATGTGACGTCATTAAAGCGTTGATTTCCAACGTTTGCAACTCATTGTGCGGACTGTGGACGGGTTCCATACGATTTTACTTTTTATTACTGTTTGCGCTTCAATGTGAGTTTTGTAACTTTAATTGGCAGCGGTATGGTTAATACGAGTTGCTTTTTAGGGTTCCGTTGCCAAATGGCGAAAAACGGAACCCTTATAGATTCGTCATGTCTGTCTGTCTGTCCGAGTATGTCACAGCCACTTTTTTCCGAAACTATAAGAGCTATGCTGTTGAAACTTGGTAAGTAGATGTATTATGTAAACCACATTAAGATTTTCATACAAAAATAGAAAAAAAAACAGTAATATTTGGGGTTCCCCATACATAGAACTGAAACTCAAAAATTGTTTTTTCATCAAACTCTTACGTGTTAGATACCCCATCTATGGATAGGTCTTCAAAAATGACATTGAGGTTTCTAATATCATTTTTTTCTAAACCGAATAGTTTGCGCGAGAGACACTTCCAAAGTGGTAAAATGTGTGTAAGTAACTTCTAAAATAAGGGAATGATAAAACTTAAAAAAATATATGTACATTACCATGTAAACTTCCACCGAAAATTGGATTGAACGAGATCTAGTAAGTAGTTTTTTTTTTTTATACGTCATAAATCGTAAACCACAAGTTACCTTTCATTCAGTCAACTCAAATATAAATAAATAATAGTTTAAAAAAACTAAAAAACACGCTTCCATGGAAAACCAAACTAAAAAGTACAAAATAATGGAAAAAAGCGTGGGGTGCTTTTAAGGTATTTTTTTATTGATATCAGGCACCTCACGCTTTTTTTCCATTATTTTGTACTTTTTAGTTTGGTTTTCCATGGAAGCGTGTTTTTTAGTTTTTTAAACTATTATTTATTTTCTATTTTTAGGGTATTTCGAATTTTGAGACGTATGTCAGCGTAGTTTGTGACAGTTTTTTTGCTGTCCTGGTAACCCTGGCAAGGATAATGACACAAATTTATGAGATTATTGCATTGTCATCAGTCCTTGACAGGTGTGCAAAGTTTGAATGAAATCCGGTCGTTTAAAGTGGGTCAAAATCGCACTATAAGGAGTCGGTTACAAACAAACATACAAATATACAAACATACAAATATACAAACATACAAATATACAAACATACAAATATACAAACATACAAATATACAAACATACAAACATACAAGTGAAGCTAATATAAAGCGTGTAAAATTTAAAAAAAAACCTTTAATTTCATAAATGTAAACTTTATGCATAAACCGTGAATACCTGCAGGTTTGTACGGAACCCTCGGTGCGCGAATCCGACTCGCACTTGGCCGGTTTTTTTTTTTGTAAGTAATGCTAACAATACAATGTATGCGCATTTTGACATGATTTATTTATTTTTGATGCTTTGTGATGAGTTTTTAATGTTGATTTTAATGGTTTGCTTGATTTTTATGATTGTTTACTTACCCAAATTCTGACTCGGAAATCCCATTCCAATATCCCTACTCGGGAACAAAAGAGTTTTAATTGCATGCAATAACAACTTATGCTACAATTTTTGTATTTTATGATAAACACACAGTAAATAATTTCGGCAAAAATGAAATGAGTTTGTAATCAGGAAAAGCTACAACTCAACTCTGATTACTTCAATTCCAAAATCAAAACACTGAAATCAAAATGGCGCAGCTAAATTGGGCAGAGACATTATTTTTTTCTTCGAATCGCAGGTGATTCCGATAGCACCAGTTACAGCGCGCACTGGCCAGTACGTTCCCTATCTACCATCAAAACTTCTTAATGAAACACCGTACTCTTATCTCTTCGCTCCACAAAACTGCATTTAATCGGTTTCAGGACAACTTGCCGTCCCAGAAACGAAATGCAAAGTAGTATAGCTGGTGATTTATAGGTATGTAGCTTTGGTATAAGATAGCCTCTTTCAAAGTAGGTCGACTGTCCGCTGGAACCTGTTGGCACACTTCCTGATAGGGTTGCCACATTGTCAACGGTCCCGGACAAGCTTCAAGTTTATAGACTATTATAGCTATCGTATAAATAGTATAATAGAACTTTTATTACTACTTATCGGATAAAGTAATAATTATTGTATAAAAGATGCTGATGAAAGATGCCTTTTCAAAGAAAGAATAAACTCAATTTTACAACTATTTCCCGAATCATCGTAAGGCCATCTTAATCATTAGAAAGTAGGTATTCCAAATTCCTATAACGTTAAGTTTGTGCCGAGGTACTGACTGCTGACGGACTTCACTTTTTGTAGTATTCGTCTGTATAGTCCTATGTGTAGATGTGGTTTTAGGTTACATAACATACTTAAAAGTCCGTAATATAACCACTGCTGGGACATAGACCTCCTTTCTATGAGAAGTAATCCATACTAATATTATAAATGGCAAAGTGTGTGTGTCTGTTTGTCCGTCTTTCACGGCAAAACGGAGCGACGAATTGACTTGATTATTTAAGTGGAGATAGTTGACGGGATGGAGAGTAATAAAGGCTACTTTTTGTCTCTTTCTTACCCCCCATTTTCCTAAAATGGGGTGGAGGGTGGAATTTAATGCGAGCGAAGCCGCGGGCAAAAGCTAGTGGGTCATATCCACCACAACGGCCTATTGCGGGTTGGTAGATGTCACATGTCTTCGAATTTTTGGTTCTAGGACAAGCCGGTTTCCTCACGATGTTTACCTTCACTGTTATGAGATCAGTGATGATGAACTAATTTACAGAAAGTAAAGCGTTTGTCAACGTTTGAACCTACGACCTACAGAGACCCACCGACTCGTAAGTGGCAGCCGATTCCTCTGGGCCACCACTGCTCTCCATTCGTTTTGAAGTATCCGATGACCCTAAGTGCAGTAAATCCGTACGTGGGTGAAGGCTGTAGCACTGCAGCCGTCCATTTTCTACATAATAGTGTTATCAACGCGCTGACCTTTCTAGCAGTACTTGTTCTTCATACAATGCGCGATTCAAACGCGGTCTAGCAGCTAGTCTGGACTGTACCTAACTGTTTGTTGCCTAACCATTTTTAGACGACTTTTTTGTTATTATTTGTAATAAAATTTATATGGGAGCATTCCTGACGCATATAACGCCCCGTTCCAATTTTAAATTTTATAAACTGTGCTTAGGTAGAATCTGCGCTAGTTTCGATAATACATATATAATCTATTGTGTATCTTGATGGAATCTAATACTTCCTGTCGCTGTTGTTTGCATAGGAGTAGTGTTATACGAACTGGTGTGGGTTCGGTACCATAACATAAAAATAAACGACATCCGAAAGTGTACTTCACTTTGTAGTGTTTTTTTTTTTTGGAAGTCGGGTGTTTTTTTTCTTCTTCATCATAATCAGCCTATACTGTTCCCACTGCTGGAACACAGGCCTCCTCTCGGTGAGAGGCTTTGGGCCGTAATCTATCACGCGGGCCCAGTGCGGGTTGGTAGATGTCACATGTCTTCGTTTTTTTTATTCTAGGACATGCCGGTTTCCTCACGATGTTTTTCTTCACCGTTTTGAGAGCAGTGGTGATTAAATTATTTACATAAAGTAAAGCGTCTGCCTGGGTTCAAACCTACGACCTACACCTCGTTATTTGGGGCCGATATCACTGGATTTTTTTCTTAAGAGTTCTTAATAAAAACTTCTTGCCATTGTTCGCAGTTCCTTGATGAATAGGCAACATGCAATATTTTTATTTTTGTTTTCACTTTAAAGAATTCCATGTAGACCACAAATATATAAAAAAATTAAAATATTGTAATTTATCGGAAAAAATGAGGTTTTAAATTGACAGTTTAAAATTTCCCGCGAAAACGGACCTATAGTTCCGATGACGTCATTCTTGTCTGTCACTGGTTGTATTTGTTGGTCGGCTTTCATACTTTTGCATATTTTTTCGACTTTTGAGATAGTTTTTTTTTTTTTAATTTAAAATGGACTATCCGTCAACATCAGGTGATCATAACAATACCACTAATAATCCAGCCAGTGAGTCCGTGTATACTTAAACAAAGTTTCCAAATAAATTGTTTTTGACTGGACCTTGAGACCCAAAACTGAGAAAAAGTTGGTTTCAAGCTGCGAAAAGAAATTTCAGTTTTCTCCAAACACCATTTCAATACTCAAAACTTTATTGCAATCCACAATACATCACATCATCATCATGCATCATTCATTCTTCATTGCATTGCTTTCTTTCCTTTTTGCATTATTCGATGCTGTGAACTGTGAAGATCACTTTGACGTAATAAGTCAGCGAATATACTTGTTATATGTTTAGTAAATCTGCTTGTACGTGAAAACACGTTAGTAACCTACCTAATACTTACAAACTTGTCTATAACATGTATTACATTTATAGTTGGAGAATGACGTCAAAAATTGGATTAAAGTTTAAAATGGGTGGAGGAAAACTTTTTCTGAAAAATAACTCTTAGTAAATTCCTGGAATCTGCTTTTATAAACCTACCTTCCATTTTTTACAATAAAAATGCAATTAATATTCCCATAAAATAATATTAACTTTTACATCCATAGCCTCAATAAGTTGTCATAACAGGAGTGAGGTGACGTCACTCTTGTTATAAACGCTGATTGGTGTTTTGAAATACGTTTTGTTTCAAGTCATTTTTAACTCGTAATTATTGTTAAAAATGAACATTATGTAACATAAAAACATTGCAGTGGCCCTTCTTTTATACTTTTTTAACATTTTAATCATAAAATTTTCATAAATATTATATTTGCATCTTCCCTATTCTAGATTGTGGA
Source organism: Aporophyla nigra (assembly GCA_947507805.1). Classification (NCBI taxonomy): domain Eukaryota; kingdom Metazoa; phylum Arthropoda; class Insecta; order Lepidoptera; family Noctuidae; genus Aporophyla; species Aporophyla nigra. Next base: position 18,988,763 of record OX382307.1, on the reverse strand, counting down.
CATCATCAGCTAGTAAAAATAATGTAGTCAGTTTTGAGAGAAATCAGGCAATGTAAAAAAGTGTCCAGTTTTAGCTATAAAAAGCGATTGTCAACTGTCAATAAATTTAAGCGATGACAACTTAACCAACTGTCAAAACGTAAAAATAAGTCCACAAATAAAAAGGTGAAATGTAAACCAACAATATCTCTAACAAGATCACTTATATAAATTCTTTGGCTGCAAAACGCTATTAATAACGGGCCACGGATGGTTTCACAAATTGAAAGCGATATCCCCAAATGAAAAATCGTTCACGAAGAGACATTTAAACTTATGACCTTTGCTTCAAAAAGCTCTATTGTGGAGCAACACTTTCGCTTTGCTTTGTCATTTGAAAAATTGTTTAAAAAAAATGAAAACGTCATGTTCGAATTGACGTTCGAAATATGAAGTGTGGACACGCCAAATGAATGATGATGTTATTCTTTTTGCCTGTGATATATTTTTGTTCCAAACTTTTTGCTAATTAATGCTATTCGAAATCACATTTCTTTTGTTATGATAGGATTGCGGAGTAACCAATGACTTTGTAATATTAACCGAAGACTTCGTATGAGTAATTTTAATTATTAATAAAAAAATGCTGTCTGAAAGTAGGTAGGTACTGCAGAAGAATAGAGTAAGTACTTAGTGTTTGTAGGTATATGCAACAGTTTAATATAGCAGCCAACACATTCTCTTTGTAGTTCAAACTATTGATCAATCGCTACCAAATCTATAAAGTTTTCCGATATTGGGTAGGCTTTATGTAAAGTAACTTGAATAGGCTTTATGCCATAAACAGTGACAACTTACCTAAGCATCGCCTACAAGCACCATACTAACTTAAAGTTATGGATCCTTAAAATTGTGTAATATTTTGAGAAATAAACTTAGTCCACATAACATTATCTGAAACTGGCTAGATTTGGTAAATGTCATATTTATATGAATACTCGAATAAACCCACCTATTTTTTTAAACCTAATAAAATATGTAACTAAAAAATGCAGATCAGTCTTTGCTTCAAAATGTTCAGGTCAATAGTCATTCAGAAGTCAGACGTTCAGATAGGGCATACCATATTGTGGGAAATATTTAACTGTACGGAAAAAATATCATTGAAATTAAAAGTTTTAGAAGATTCTAAAACTTATTTAATGAAGGAAACTTTTGAAAATTAATTAACCTATTAAAAGCCCCTCTTTTGAGGGAAACTTTAAAAATAATTTAGCTTCTTTTCAACTTTCTGGCTTTTTCTCACGGTTGCTCGCCGTAACTAGGGTGCCCCGACGCGCGACGGTTGGAACTGTGACCCAAGTTTTACGAAGTTACTTGATTATTTAGAGCTTTATTTTTTGAACTTACATTTTATTTAAATTATTTTGGGGTTAACACTTAATATATACATTTTTGGAAAGTGCTAATTAAGACTTTTCATTTCATACCATTGAATTTAGTTCGTTACTTAATGTCCTCTAGAGGACGCCATATTCAATTTGCTGTGACATCACATATCCAGCTGACGATTAAGACGCTTCCAACGATACCTCATTTGTCAAATTATAAAAGTTGTTTAGAAGTTATTAGGGAGCACACATACATACCGATCAAACTCATAACCCTCCTTTTTGCTTCGCCGTAGTCGAGTAAAATTAGGTTACTACATACTAAACAAGAGTGTGCACCAATACCATCTTAAAGCCAAGGAAAAGAGGTGACCCATTCTCCACGGTCAAGTTCGATACTTGGAACCCACGCATACACCTAAAATGTAAATACAATGTGTTGTCTACAAGATAGCCAGGTATCGGTGCGGTCATCAATCTGACAGTGAAAGCAGTGGGCGAGTCCATTGTGCCAATGAAAGTGGTCGAGTTATCTCAATATTTGGGCTTACACCTGACTAGCTTTGTTGTTGATCAGTGAGAGTTTCTTGTGGATAGCAACAAAGTTCCGTGTGGTCTCGGACGTAAAGAATAGCACTATCCTTTTTCTTTCCGTGGGGCTCGTAAAAGGCGATGAGGAACTCACTAGAGAATGGACAGCAGTGTTCTCTATACATTTTACTACCATACTGCGATCGCCAACCCGCCTGCCAAGCGTGGCTATTATGGCAAAACCACCCAATTCGGGGGAAGCTTATTTCCAGCAGTAGACGTCATTCGGCTGATATGATGATGAGCAACAAGTTCATCTGTATGGAAACCCGCGGTATATATGTTGAACTCTATGCCAAAGTTCTCCGAGAAGGAAAAGTTACAGCGACAGCAAACTTTACTGAAAATGCTCTTCAGTAGTATTTACCTAATATGGTTTATTGTGAAAAATCTCAAGGGACGTATCTATCTCCAATGGATCCATAGGATTGGGGGTGTTAAGGGGCTCAAGCCTCAAAAGTATCTGAAGGCCATCTCTCTTGATTAAAAACGTTCAAAGTCTAGCCGCAGTCTCACTTCGGCGACAATCAAATGTCAACATGTCAAAAATATATGGAAACTCGTAGAATTTTTGACAGATAGAGACAGATCAGATTGTGAACGTTCCTAAAGTTACGGAAATTGCACCTCTGAACTCTTCCATGAAAATTCTTAAAGTGAACTTGATATTATTCTAATAAAAATATTTAGCAAACATTACCCTAAGGTACAATCGTCATGAATTCGGTGAAGACCCTTCGAAACGACAATCCTGAATCCGCCACCGTCCACCTCTATTTCTGGGATCAAGTAGCGTAACTATGGCTTTGATGTGGTTTTAGAGTTGATGATCAAGTAAAAAGAAGTTATCATTTGCCCAAAGCATGAAAGATTGCATGCAACATGCTCCTACTATTCTATCCCCTGAATGGCGAAGCAAAAAGGAGAGTCATGATTTTGACCGGTATGTATGTATGTGCCTTCATAACTTCTAAACTACTTGTCATAATTTCACAGATGCGGTATCATTGGAAGCATTTTGACTGTCCACTAGTTAGTTATTAGGCTATACGACGTCACGTTAAATTGAATGTAGTGCCCTCTAGAAAACTTAGTTATGAATAAAAACAAAAATTGACAGCTTAACCCAAAATAATTGAAATTAAAAGTAAGTTCGAAACTAAAACCCGATTACCAGCCGTGGTCTGTCTCCTTACAATAGTAAGCGACCACAAACTTTAGGGTAAAGTCACGGCTCTCTCCGTGAATATTTTTTTGTTTAATACTTTTTAGAGCATGATATTTCACTATTTCAGTAGTCTAGTTTTTGTAACGAAGCGTTGACAAGAAGAAAGTGCAAATTCTACAATAAGCAAAAAAGAAACAAGTAATATTTCCCCCCTCTTGAATTAAGGCATGCATACGCTTTGCAATTCATCATCTGATTAATATGCCATTTGATCTTCACGTGCTCACATTTCCTGCTTTTTTTTGTCACATATCTTGAGTTCATATTGACATTATTGTAATTGAGATTGACATGTGGCCAATCAACGTTTCTGCCTCGTTGGTCTAGTATTTGCATGCGCTACTGCGAAGCATCAGGTCCTGGGTTTGATTCTTAGTTCGGGCAAAGTCGAAGTGTTATTAGGTTTCTCAATTTGGAATTTCCAATTTCTTCCCGTGGATTTCGTAAGAGGCGACTAATGGACTTAACAGAGACTGGGCAGTAGCGTTCTTCATGCATTTTCCCACCATACTGCGATTGCCAATCCGCCTACCCAGCGTGGCTAGCGTTGCCAGGCGTCCGGATAAAGCCGGACACAGTCAGGCTTTTTAGTTGCGTGTCCGGCCAAATTAGAAAGTGTCCGGCCTGTCCGGCTTTCGTAAGGCTTTTTAGTATTTTTGGGATATTGAATAATTAATCATAGCCGTTGTTCATTCGAATTTAAGGAAACTTTAGGGTAATTGATAAAAAGCCTTGTTTTACTTTTTTATTATGTTATACTAAGAAAAATTAAAGGTGTGTCCTGTCCTGCCTTTTTACCCAAATGTCCGGCTAAACTGGCTGGTCTATCCGTCTTTTCGGTTTTAGGACCTGGCAACCCTAAACGTGGCGATTATGACAAACCCGCCCAAATTAGGGGTGGTCTATGTCCAGCAGTGGACGTCTTTCGTCAGAAATCATGATGATGATGATGATCTGGAATTCCTCAGTAGCAGCCCGAAATCTGGGTTTGTGTCTGGTTGATGGCAATAGGGTGACCCCCTATTACATGGGACTTAAAACATAACTGGTGAAATGTGGATGTACTATACTACTATAGATACACTTCTGCCTAACCTTTCGGCTGAATACAGGCGTGAAGTTACGTTATGTCATGGTGACTGAACCTAAAAATAGTAAGACGGAAGAATTTTCCCATTAAGCACACAACAAATGTGCACCGTATCGAAACAAGAAAAAGAGGTTAACAACCAATTCTCACACGGAAGTACTAAACAACAAAATCGATTTGTTTGAACAAATCAATACTAATACGAATTTGTTACAGTTTCCAACTGTAAAATCGAATGACACATAAAAATGATCGAGTGAGGTCGTGAAACAATAGATACCTAGAGCAGCACCTTGTGGTATCGATATTCTAGAATCGATACATATCGATTTGTCTCGCGATCGATCGTCCGATTTGTCGTGAAAGTCGCAGCCGCGGGCTGTGGCACACTGGGCCCATGAAGGTCAGTTGCATACCTCGCTACCAGCGAAAGTTTATGGTATAATTGTTGAGACGGTCAAGTGCAAGGAAAGTATGCAAGAGCTTTGAGCTTTATCGGTTTGTTCATGATCTGTAATGTATCTATGGTATTGAACGATTGAATGGGGCCGCCGTGGGTTCTGGTCAGATTTTTTAACTTTTGTCGTGGTCTGAAGTTTTACTGCATACTGAGGCTTTACGGAATAAGTGAGCCGGAAGATAAAATGCCATAATTAATCTAAAATGTCCTTAAATATCATGTTAGTAGTTTCAGCCCGCGACTTTGTCTGCGTGCAATTTCTTGTTTTAACATAAAATATATTATTATCCTATAGCACCTAAGCGCCCGCCCGTGATTACTTAATGCGCGTTTTTTCCGACTTTTTTTTATTGTTACTCAGCTCCTTCCTAATAAATGGGGTTATGAATTGCAAAAAAAAAAACAAATCCGACTAGTAGTCCCAGTGACTACCCCTAAATACAAACAAAATTTACATCTTAATGATATAAGTTTATGTTTTGTTACTGGAGCATCGAAAATAGTGCTCTAGAAATCTTTAACACTGGCATACTTATCCTACACACATATAAATCCAAATACTTCAATAAAAACAATCTCATTCTCCAATCCCAAGATCAGCCACATCAATTTTATTTATCGTATTAACTGACACGTCAAACTACAAATTGGGAACTTTATATCCAACAAATCATTGTTCAAGATTAGCACACTGCTATAATGCGCCTATAGTGGGCGTATAAGCAGGCCTTATAAGCCTGCAGGTCCCAAAGTGATAATCTAAGCTCAACCGACAAGGAATGCGAGATACTTGGTATCTTAATTGATTTGTTTCTACCAGTTTTTGTGCCTGTATTTACTTGGAATTGAATTAGGATACTACTAAATTCTTGAAATATATAGGTATGTTATCGGGAACATAAATTATTTAGTATTGCAGTTATTTCGTTAAAATGTTCTCTAAGTTGTATTGGAGTATTCAGCCAATGCTGCAGCACCCATTGTCATAATTTCGCAAGTGTTCAGAGCTTCAGATAAAATCGCTTCCAACATGAAATATTTCCTCATTTTCAGATATTAATGTCATGTGATGTGATTTAAAGGCCTTATAAAAGCGCGAAAAAAATGCTGATTGGTCTTACTATAAAGTCTAGAATAATTCTAGTCATTAGAGTCCAATATCGGTAAATTGTAAATCACACCAAAAAAAAAAACAGTGACACGGTTGATGTTTTTTTAAAGCGATCATCATCATCATCATTTCAGCCGAAAGACGTCCACTGCTGGACATAGGCCTCCCCCAAGCACCGCCACTTCGACCTATTCTGTGCTTCTCGCATCCAACGTATTCCTGCGGCCTTCACCAGGTCATCGGTCCATCTTGTGGGAGGCCTTCCAACGCTCCGTCTTCCAGTACGCGGTCGCCACTCCAGAACCTTCCGACCCCATCGGCCATCCGTTTAAAGCGATATTTTGTCTTAAATTATTTTTGTTTTAAGTTTTTCCGGAAACTTTCTGTGATTCAGCTAACATGCATTTCATCGATTAACTTATCCTCCACTACAGTTTAAAATCTATAGCAATTAATATCAATCTGGAAAGTCCGCAATCACTTGCAGTAACAAGTTACAAGGCCACAGCAATCCATTTCCATTAGACTAACTCTTACTTAGATAAGACTAACTTTATCTGTATTTACTTCTCAGATCGGCTAACAAATTGATGGCGATAATTTCTGTCGTAGAAAGAGCAATTAGTATTATTAAGACTGCGTTCATATGTCGCCTTTGACATCACCAGCAACTCTTTATTTCTTCATTATTGTCAGTCCTTGGTAATAGATTTTGACAGACCTCTTCAAATAAGTTCACAAAACAAGTAACCAAAGAACCTATCTTTGATACAACATTGTCATCAGCTTACTATAAATTACTGTCATTTTTGACGGCCAAACTGTGTCGGCCATTTCTTTCTAAATGTCTTCACACCGTGCGCTGTCTGGGACAATAACGATATGTTCCTGGCCAGTAACAAGTTGCCTAGTGTACACACGGCTTTAGTAAACAAGTACAAGTGAAACGACACATTCTCTCGGTAGATACAACTACAGTTTTTTGTGTGCTGAGCTTTCACGAGCGTCCCCTGAGATGTTTACAATGCATTCAAAGAAACACGCCACTAGGGCTGTTGCTATTTGCTTTCATATTTCTGCTACAATTTATGTTAGGACGACCTGGAGGCAATTTATTTTATAAATTTGGAAATCTGCTTCTTCTTTATTTTCCAAATTTTTTTCATCTATAATATCTGCCTGACGCGCAAAACAATATTGTCGTCAGCCTCCTTAACATTTTTCTTTTCATATTTACGTGGTAAAAGAAAATGCTGACAACTTTTCAGGGGAAAACTGCGCTATGAGAAAGCTTAGTTATTATTTACGTAATAAATTCATTCACTGACACACAACGTGCAGCCTAAAGTGCTCAGTCTAGAAGCATATAATCATTTCAGTCGAAAAACGTCAACTGCTGGACTTAGGCCTCCCCCAAGCTTCGTCTGTTCCACCGACACACTAGAAGCATTTTACCCAAAAGTACCTTATTACGAAAGTAAGCGAAAAGGAAAGATTTTTGAGAAAAAAAACTTAAAGCTTAAATAGGGTATGGAAGTTCGCATTTTTGCCGATGAGAAATCCCATCTGTATACGGTTTATGTCACATACCATATAAATAAGCAATTCAGTGGCAAGGTATGTTGCAAAACGATTATATAAGATGTGGCAAGGTGAGAGTTGTGTATGACATTCAATAATGCCTACCAACCTTGGAGACGTACGTAGTAAGTCTTCAGTCCCTCGGTCAATGTTGTGGGCGCAGAACAGAAGCCTTTCAGGAGCACTGAAACGTTATAGCTCGATTTCAACAGCGTTCATAATTTTTTGTCGAATATTTAAAACACTAAATCTTAAAAAAAGATTTAGGCTACTGAGCATTCTATCCAACCTCTTTGATGTTCTTGTAGTGTGTTCAAATCAAACTATCTTTAATATTATTTGTGTGAGATGTTTAAGGATGTCACTTGAGAGATTTAGGGGCATCCCTAATTCCGAATCAAAGTTGTCACCTCCATCAGCTTTCATTTGTCCATTTTTACTTCAGTGAGCCGTCTGTTCGTGGACCATTCCCGTAATTGTATGATTCAATTTAATTGGTTTAATTGGAACCGTCCTCCTTGATTTACACTTTACTGGTTTCTTTATTGTTGTTTATAACTATGGGTTTTGTTTACGAGGTTTTGTATGGCATCAAGTATCAAGTTAGATGTACCATGCGTGGTCCGAGTTTCAACAGTCAGCAGTTTTAATTTCATAGGTACAGCCACGTTTGGAAAGAAACCAATTAATTTTTTCCAATGAAATTTAATTTGATAAATGGACTGTTTGATTTACATTCATTCAAGTTTATTTGTTTTGGTGACTCAATATCACTCGACTCATACATGTTCATTTATTTATTGTTTATCACATGTGAAAAGACAGTTCTTATAATAAGCATGATAGTGTCACTGAAACATACTCATTTATAATTGGTTAGTTAAAAATAATTAATAATTTAAATATACTCTTAATTGTTGAAGCTTATTATCCATTGCATCGGTTGTTTTTGGGAATCAAAAAGTCTACTTATCTAAGTACCTTCTCAGTTTCGTCTGCTGGGTAGAAGACATTAAATTATCTAAAGTAATCACCTTATATCTCTTTGGGTATGGTAAAAACTTATAATTTTATTAAATGACGAAAGAGTCGCATAATCAGCCTATAATGTTCCCACTGCTGGAACAAAGGCGTTCGCTCTGAGTAAAGAGCTGTAATTAAAAAAAATGATAAACGAATTTTGGTTCTAGGACATGCCGGATTCGTCACGATATTTTCCTTCACCGATTTTGAATTGTGTTGAAATTAAATACACAAAGAATAGTACCTGCCTGGATTTGAAATCATGACCTTACAACTCGAAGGTTAGGCCCGATACCACTGGGCCATCACTGCTCTTGCAGACTAAGGTGTGAGATCACCAAATCTATGGTTTTCGGTGATTATACCCTATATGGCGATCGATTTAAAACACCTATTTTTCTGTAGTCTTTATCATGATGACCTAGACAAATAAATCTGTTTTGTGAACACTCGAACTTCTAAGAAATGCACATTGTTGTCTGTTATGACAACATCAACCTAATGAACTAGGTTCATTGTTACATATTGATGATGACAGACAAAGGTGTCCTTCTATGACGCATTGACAAGGATTGCTGTTGAATTACTTTGTAAGGGCGTGAGCATAAGCAAGTCTATTGGTTCTCAGTTAAGAATAAACCATTACCTGCTGACACATTGTGAATACATATAACAATGATTATACAGGCTGGCTGGAAGATCATCGACGCGCAAACTGCAACCTTTTTTTTTTGGTTGGCAATTCATCAAATGACGTCTTCCGCTCTAAGGTGGAGCGGAAGAGCGTGTCAGACTTTTACTGACTAAAACCCACCCGTGTTCCTTCAGTTGCCCATATGCCAAGGCCACGGTAACTTTTTCGAACGAATCTCGCGACCCTGGCAGGCGTCGGTCCTAGCAGACCCCTTCAGTATTGCTGACATAACTGTAACCATGGATTCAGTACCTGATTCTAGACCCCCTAGCGTTGAAATTATTCATTGGATATTTCAAATATTTTACTGGAGCAGTGGTGGCCCAGTGGTATCGGCTCTGACTTATGAGTTATAATGTGGTTCGAACCCAGGCAGGCACTATACTTTGTGTAAGTAATTTCATCACCAGTGGTTTCTAAACGGTGAAGTAAAACATCGTGAGGAAACAGGCATGTCCTAGAACCAAAAATTGGAAGACATGTGACATCTACCAACCCGCACTGGGCCCGCGTGGTAGATTAAGGCCCACTATCTCTTACCGAGCCTTGTGTCCCTACAGTGGGAACAATATAGACTGATTATGAAATATTTAAACATATTAAGTATCTACCTATTACTGTTAACCTCAAATTAAAGTGTCATCAACAACTTATGCACAAACCCATTAACTTAGAACTTAAACAAAACAGTAAACTTACAGCACTAACTTACATAAACAATCATGTTTATCTGTTCATTACCTCTTCTTACCGAGCCGTTTACCGCAGATATATGTATTTAGACAAAGTCCCACGACCTTTCAGCTTGATACGTGTAAACGATGGCGAATAACTAGCACAGATGTAAAAAATAACAATGTGCATTGTCTAGACGGGTTGTGGAGGTAGACTTGCTGGAAGTGCCAACATCAGTGTATGTTTGTATAAGCGAATTTAAAACGAATAGAATTTAATTAATGATTCAAGTTTAGAAACATTACTTTGGATGCAGCTTCATTCTTTTCTTACAATAAAGAACAATTTTACGCAATCGCCTCGCGTAAAATGTCAAACATGACTCTTCTTTACGTTTGCCTATTTCTTTTTACATACATACATATAAATCTACAATTATCGAGCTTTTGGAGCGTGTATGAGTCTATAAGTGTAATCCGTGAGGCGCCGGACGTTAAGAATAGCACCACCCCATTTCTTCACGAGGGTGTCGTAAGAGGCGACTAAGAGACTTACTAGACAATGAGCAGCAGCGTTCTCTATGCATTTTACCACCATACTGCGATCGCGAACCCGACTGCCAAGCGTGGCGATTATGGCACAGCACCCCAATGGGGACGCTGATATCCAGCAATGGACGTTTTACACCGAACTTCTGCTTGGGAAATTTTGATGTAAATTCAATCAGAATTTAGGCAACCATTTTTTTAAATACATTATTACTGATAAACATTACCTCAAATGCCTTAATTCCTTCAGCAAACCACATCCAGTACTCCCACATCCCTGTCAGTCGAGGAAGCGATCTTGAACGTGTGTGTTCCGCCTTCCGCAAGACAACACACTTGAGGGTGTGACAAGAATCTAACATTTATAAGAAAAACAAGAATTCTAGCAGTAATCTAACGACACGTCAACATTATGCAATGCTTTGTTACGCTTAGCATATAGTTATTGTATACAAAAGTGTAAAAAATCCGTGTAAACTGTAAACATTACATTGTAGAGAAGATCCCACCCGCGTGTAGTGTAAATTAATCGTGATATGCACACAATGTTGCGCAAAAAATAGTGTAGGCAGCAATACAAAGTCATTTGTAATTAATATTATGTATGTAGAAGCAATTAATATTAATTAATAGAGATAGTGTCGTGAAATAAAGATTACAAGACATTCCAGCGTGTGTTTATTAATTTGCAGATTCATTTTTACAATCTTGTGGACAAAAAATGGTTGTATGCAATTAATATTGCAGTATCAATTAGCGGAAATTATAATTATCTTGAATGTAAGACTTGACTAGACCGTGTATGCTATGAATATAAATAAGATCAGTATGTTTAATAAAATGTGCAGTGCATACCTGTAGAAACTAAAATACACTTCTATTGAAGATATTGAAGTTGAAATCCAGATGTAGCTATAAAACAGTTGGTGTACCTTGATAGAAAAGGGAGAAGAAAAAGTCCTATTCAACTTCTGTAACGGTGTTCCATGACCTTCAAACTAGACTTAGGTGAACTATTAAAACAATAAATACAAAGAATTACTCAATAAAAATAATAATCAACTCTATTTCAACAGATGTTACAGGCCATTTAAAAAAAAAAACGGTTGTCTGTAAAGTCGGTTTACTGACGATAGTTGAACGTGACAACGTCATAAGAAAATACTGATGCGCGCTCTCGCTTGCACTTCAAGCCTTAAATGGAACGCCTCAGAGCGAGGTAACGCCGCATGAGTCATGTTTTTTCGTGCGTGCAGCCGGCTTGATCGAATTATAAGACGTTGTCACGTCAAAAAATGAATTAACAGTTTATAATTCACAAATTAAAAAAAAAAACAGTTCTTTATTTGTATTTTATTTTTTTTGCCCATCAAATTAGAAGATCTGGCTGGTATCATAATATCTGTTAGCAATCACGAAACTCCTTAAAGTTAACCTGCATGATGCTAATCAGGAAACATAACCGACCAGCACAACGTTGTAGCCTTACTTTTGAATCGCTCAACCTTTTTGACCGCTCTCAACACTGAAATCCACATTACCTGTTAAGATCCTCGACCTAAATAAACCTACCAACATCAGTTGTGTTCAGACTTAAGAAGCTGTTTACGACAAATGTAAGGAATGTAAATGTAAGGTATACCTGACCAGAAGACCAATTCTCATATTTAAAAATGTTTCAAATCTAGTCGCGATGTCACCTCGCCGGCAATCAAATGTCAAAAATGAAAACTAGAGGATATTTTTGACAACTTGAGACTGAGATCAAATTGTAAACATTCTTAAAATTACAAGAATCGCCACTCTGAATTTTTAAGGCAAGATTTACTTACTCTACTATTTGAAACCTCTTGCACTTAATCCTACTTCACACCTGTTAAAATCCTTGCGCCAATTGATTTCTCCCACGAACACCAACTGGAAATCGTCACCTCAACATAAATTGGCGCTAATTTAGTACAACACACGGCCACACGTTCCCTCCTAGACGGGAACATAGGCTCTTCTTTATAGGCACTTGAACTAACGGCTTTGGGAACATTAAACTGTTCCGTTTACTTCGGAGATAGGATCGTTTTATATCCTTAAGAGGACGACCGCATTTCCGTGATGCGTGCGTTAGAAATAGAGCGATTCTGGGTTAGATTTGTCTTTGTCTGAGAAAAGGATTGGTCTTGACGCTTGATAGTGTCTTTAATGGCTTTGTGTGAAGTATGTAATGTTTATTGATCGGTTCGATAAATGGTTTGTTGGCTAGCAATATAAATTTTTCTTTAGTCATTATCTTTCTGCCTTTACTTGTCCCAATATATTTGAGGTTGACGAACGTTGTTTTCTTTTACCAAATATCTTTATCAGCCGTAATCTTACTATTGATCCTCTTGTTATCGTCATCTTTCACACAATTTAATATGCGTTGTTTTGTTTCTGTGATCTTCTTCCATTGTAATATCTTATGTTCGTATTTTCTCACAACTTTTATTTTTCTTGAAGGTGTGAATGTAGTCATGTAATATTTTGAAATTATTCATATTTTCTGGCAATCTGGCAATACAGACTTGATTGTCTTTTGTAGATCTGCGCCAGCCGTCAGCAGACATAATTCTTTAGAGAGTGTTTGCCTATGAGACATCCACAGCCTGATATTTAGGTACTAATCTTGTACAAAATTCCACAATAACTTTTGCAGACCTTACCTCAATCATGTCATGGTATGTATGCTAATTGACATGATTTACAAAATTGGCTCCATAAAACAATAAACCGATTAAGAGGTTTTGGTCTTAACCTACATTGCATATCCGTTACAGTTACAAATCATTGAGATTTTATCTCTACTTCCCATAGATAACATTGTTTTCGTGTGAAAATCGATTTGTCTAATCCACGAAACGGATGAAGTATTGTTTCTTTTTGTTCTGTCCTATAGTCATCCTGCATTTATTAACTTACTAGCTTTTGCCCGAGACTTCGTCCGCGTATACAGGGTGTGGCGTAAGTAATGGGCCACCGCTCAGGATTCGATGAACCAGATAATTAACTATAACAATTAAAAAATTTAACCATTATTACCCAAATTTTTTTTTACAAAAATTGCTCTTGAACATGATGGTGTGTTAAAAATTGGGGTTAAAATTAGAGAAGAACCAACTTTTTCTTCAAAAGAGCTGAATTTACATAAAAAATCATAATTTATCATGATAGCTCTATTCAGCAGTAATTAACAGAAATCAAAATGAAAAAATAATGGTTTTTGTTGAAACTACAAACAAATATGTAATAAAAGGTAGAAATTACGTAAATAAAAGACAAAATGAAATATTTTCGGAACCCTTGGGTAAAAATGTTTAAATTTTTTAATTATTATAGTTAATTATCTGGTTCATCGAATCCTGATCGGTGGACCACTACTTACGCCACACCCTGTATGTCGGTTATCGCGGATGCAGACGAAGTTGCGGAGTAAAAAAGTACCCTATATCCTTGGGGTTCAAACTTACCTCGTACCAAATTTCATCAAAATCGGTTCAATAGTTTAGTTGTGAAAGCGTAACAGACAGACAGAGTTACTTTCGCATTTATAATATTAATAAATAAAGTATCGATAGAGTTAGAAAAAGTTTATTTGTTTTAGACGCAACATTTTTTTTTTTCATCCATGTCTATCAGAATTTACTCCTTTTCTAACCACATCATTCACACAATCCAAACATACATCGTTTCAATCTTATAGTTCCCTTATATTCTTAACTTCTATATATTTTCCAGATGTAAATGTTTTTATGTAATATTTTGAAATTATCAGATTATAACTTTCCCACTGCTGTGAAACTGGCCTCCTCTCTGATAGAAGAAGCAGGCTGTAACCCATCACGCGGGCCAAGTGCGGGTAGATGTCACTTGTCTTTGAATTTTTGGTTCTAGGACATGACGGTTTTCTCGTGGTGTTTTCCGTCGCCGTTTTGAGAGCATGGGTGATGAAATAATTAATACAAACTAAAGCATCTGTCGGGGTTTGAACCTACGACTTACACCTTGTAAGTCACAACCGATTCCACTGGGCCACCACTGCACTTGATGTGAATATACATAATTATGTAATATTTTGAAATGATTCATATTTTCTAGCAATCTGACAATAGAGACTTGATTATCTTTTGTAGGTCGGGGCCCATGTACATCTGCGGCCATCATTTTATGGACTAATGTTGAAAGATTGTGCGTGTATGGGACGTCCGTAGCCTGCTGTTTGGTCATGAAGGTTTAAAAATTACCTACCGTCAATCTTATTTTTTGGTACAAATGCTAATTAATATGAGGCTCTATAAAACAATAGGCCGGATAAGAGATTTTTGTCCCAACCTACTTTTAGTATTTAAAGCTCTTACTATCCGTTACAAATAATTGTGATGTTATCTATACTTCCCACAGAGGCCACAGATACATTGTTTTCGTGTGAAAATCAATTTGTCCAATACGTGAAGCCAATGTATTGTTCTTATAATAATTTTAGTTTGCCCAATAATTTGTCTATGAAACCGCATTTCCTGATCATAAAACGTAGGTATGTATTTTTTGTAAATAACGGAAATCGTATTTCCTGTAACTACTTAACATGCTAAAATAGACGTAAGCAATTAATATTGTATAGTAAGCTTGTCAAGGTTGTTTTTTCGAAATTTTCTAAAGAGTAGATAAGTTACCATATTCCTGTAAATTGCACTCACTTATCGTTCTCGATGTGAATAGGACTCATAATTTCCAGAGAGATAGATAGGTAGGTACGCTACACCTGTTTTCATTTCTTTTTCAATCAAACTATCATTTCCAAATGGATGTTAATTAGGTACGCACGGCGACAAATCAAGCTGTACAATACCCGTATAAGCTGACTTCGCATAGTACGAAAACCCTATACAATTCGAGATCAGCTAAAACTGGAAATGCATTTCTACAAAAAATAAAACTTTACTACAAACATCTTCATACTTGCAAGGGCGACAGTTCAAATTTTTGAAATCGTGAGTTTCCAAACATATTTACAGTAACGAAGATATCTTCGATTCCTCAACAAAACTTCATGTATTTAACCAACTTAAAATTACTGAAGGCACCACAGTAACGGGACATGCAGTAATATCAATAAAGTAAGAGAGTGCAGTACTGAGCAGCTGTCACGCTTGTACTACCGTTATATCGCACTGTGGTGGTCTAACGAGCTAAACTGTTTGAGCTAAGTAAGATACAAATTAATAATTGTAACATTTTGATCTAAGAAAGAGTGATGTAGTCAAAAGGTAATTCTGGCAACTTTTCCCGATACAAAAGAATTGATTATTGAAATATATAACACTCCAAGTAGCAATTTGTTTAGTGGCAGATTTAGACTCAAAAAAAAATCAAATCAAAATCAAATCAATTTATTTCGGGCTACAAAGACCCAAATCAAACATACATACAAATAAAAACAATGTAAACATAAAACTATTGTACACGAAGTGACGGCGCGGCGGCGCGGGCGTCGTGTTGCGCTGCGTGGTGTCGAGTAGCCTTCCGCGGAATCGCCGATACACGACACCCTTCGGCCAAAACTCATCATCATCAGCCTATAATGTTCCCACTGCTGGGACACAGGCCTCCTCTGGGTGAGAGAGAGTGGGCTATAATCCACCACGCGGACCCAGTGCGGGTTGGTAGATTTCACGTCTTCGAATTTTTAGTTCTTTTAGTTCCTGCCAGGGTCGCGAGATTTGTTCGAAAGAGATACCGTGGCCGTGGCATATGGGTAACTGAAGGAACACGGGTGAGTTTTAGTCAGTAAAAGTCTGACACGCCCTTCCGCTCCACCCAGAACGGAAGAAGTCATTTGATGAGTTCCCACTCAAAAAAAAAAGAAGACATGCCAGTTTCCTCACGATGATTTCCTTCACTATTTTGAGAGCAGTGGTGTTGAAATAATTTATATATAAAGTTCCTGCTTGGATTCGAACCCACGACCTACTTGCATGGGTAAAGTGTAATTCACATATCATCACCATTTCAACCGAAAGGCGCCCACTACTGGACATAAACCTCCCCTAATTTGGGGAGGTTCGCCATAATCGCCTCGCTTAGCACGCAGACTGGCGATCGCAGTATGGTGGTAAAATGCATAGAGAACGCTGCTGCCCATTCTCTAGAAAGTCTCTTAGTCGCCTCTTACGACTCCTACGGGACGACATGTTATGGTGCTATTATTTACGTCCTCCACCACACGGAACGGTCTTATTCACAAGGTGCCATTTAATTACCCGTGTCTTACCATGAATTGTAAACACGCACGAAACTTGCATCGTGTAAATAAGGCTTTAAGCTACCTCACCGCTAACCTCTTTAGTAGCAAACATACGTAACCGTAGCAACTAGAACTTCGTTCAACCAACCTTTCCAGAACTCCACTCCACAAGTCATCAATCTTCGATCCTCGGCTGTTATTTTCTAATTAAATGGTAGTTACACATTAAACTCTGCAGTAATTATGTTGTTCTGGCTCAAACATAATTATGGCAGGCTAAGATAACGATAGAAATGAGTTAAAAACAACTTTTCCCCATAATTAATGAGCTAAACGAGACATTGATGGATGATTCTGCATCCTCTACAAATATTGAAACGTTAAAAATCCATTTGGGATTATTTAGGGTTAAAAAATGCGTTTTTCGGATCTTATGGGTCAACATGGCGGCAAAAAAATATCAAATTAGTGTTAACGCGAATACATTTGGAATTCTAATATTACAAAAGGAAATACAACTATTTAAACTCTATGGAGGCAAGATATGAATGAACCGTTAATTAAATTAATTTCTAACAGTTTCGATTAATCAAACATGTGATTTGGAAGGCATTGAAATTATGAGAACTATTGGAATGAGGCGCTTAGTTATTAATTAAACCAAGGATACTAAGTAGGCATATAAAACATGTACATATAAAAATAAACTCAGAATTAAAAAAATGCTATGTGAATCTATGTATTGTCTTTACATAGCAGTGTGTTTACAAAAGAAATGGAATTCCAAATGCCTTCAACCAATAGATAGTTATATAGATCCTGAAAATGACAGTTTCGTATTTGACACAATTACCGCAGACATCTACTTAAAGTTTCTGTGAAGATATTCCATGTAATGATTTGTTATTACCCCAGAAATTGTTTGTCGTAAAACAGTAATACCGCACGAAGCCATGATGGTTTCCCATAAATAAGAGCTTTTGGTCCAATCAGCAGAACACCATGGGTCATGGGAACGGCCTGTGGGGCGCAATCTCCGTGATTGGGACCTACTTGAGAGAACCCTTCTTCACGGCATTATCTTGACGAGGTTAGTTACGGTTTGTTGTCTGGTTGTCATTCTGACAACTGTCAAATTTTTAAATGATGGTAATAACTGCATAGAGTACTTACTAATTCCGTGGATTCGTCTAAATTGTGTATTGTTGTTGAGTTGGCATTTTAAGTTTATGATATTGATGTCTTTGGTTGCTCAATATTTGCTCTTCTTATAGCGTTCTAAATTCAAACCTCATTAAACATGACACACATAATTTTCGGAGCGTAATGCACAAACTTAAGTATTTTTACATAACATACTTCCGTAATTTTAATTATGAAAACACTTAAACTACACGTTAAAAGAAGTTCGAATTGGGTTATTCTTTAATAACGAACGTAATTTTAAATAATAAAATCAATTGATTGGTGAAATCAGATCGTTTAGTGGTTGCTAAATCGTAGCGCGTGCAAATTGCTAGCGCTTTTAAAGATATAAAGTTAACGAGAATAACCCAGTTTTTTATGGTTTTTTTAAACCTACATTTGGGAGTGTAGTTTCATGTAGACATCGATAATATTCTCACGGACATTTGTATGATTCCTATCATTGATCGTTTGAGTCTCGATGGGATCGCATGTCAAGTGTCAGCACTCCAGAAGACGCTGACAATATAATAATGAACTGTTTTGTTTAAATCATTTTTGTTTGATCGACTTCGATTTATTGAAGTCTCTTTTGAGAGGTTAACATGACTTGTCCAATTACATTGGTTAAGTAAACTGACAATGTGCCGCTGTGCCCTTTATTTCAAATCAGTTGCAAGTTTATTGTAGCTAATATTGCGACCATAGTGAAAAATCGAATAATACCGTGAACAGTGTTGGCCAAAATTATGTATGATTGAATACTAGGGCAAAACCAACAAAGCATAAACAAAATGGTTTAGTTATACAAGCTATAATCACGGTAAGCGATAAACAATTGAATGAGCCTATTACCGGTGCTAAGTTATTACTTGGCGCCAACTTCATGGCTCAGGTGTGGCGTGAAATTATAATGTACCAACTAATACTTGACCGTTTTAAAGAAATAAATCATGTTCTAAAAGTAGTGTCAAATAAGATATTAAATAATAATGGAACCAATGGCGAAGGCTGAAAGAAGGAAAGCAAGGTCTAAAGCAGCCTTTCCCAAACTGGGCGATAACGCCCCCCTTGTGGGCGCTGCAGGCCTAAAGGGGTAAGAGACCCATAAAAGACTGTGTGGGGTGTGTAGACTGTACACAGCGCTCCCATTTTTTTTCTGGGTCTCTTACCACCCCCCTTTGGGAAAGGCTGGTCTAAAGGAGGTGCTATCAAGGCAAAGTTTCTAGTGATTGCAGAACTTTGTTTATTCTGATGTAGACCGTCCCTTGCTGCTTCCCTCAATCAGTGATGCCCTAAGCGGAGGTCCGTGCCCCACAGCGGGCCTTAGCGAGTAGTCGCTCTAGGTTTAAGGTTTTAAGCCCTAACTGGAGACCTTAAATTTTTAAGGTAGCCAGAGGCAAGTTCGGTTAACACTAGAAGTCCCGGCGTCCCAAATTTGACCCATTTCGATATTCTTCCTGCTCTAATTAATATTGTATTATGCATATAATCGTAACTTTTTATGACTTTTCATGAAATATGATGATTATTATTATTAATTTTTTATACGAGACTTATATATTTTTTTTATCCAAATTTACCTCAGTCGGTATGTTCCGCGCTTCTGGTGTTAAGCAGCCGACAACCTCATAGTTTGATCAGCGAGATGTCATTAAAAAAAATGATTGCAGAACTTTGAAAGTCCTAGGAATCAATAGAATACTTTTTTTACTAACCAAACAAATGGATCCAATCATAAAACACTCTGAACACAATCTAGAATTATATGTATATTTTAGTAAACAATTCAACTTGTGTGTCACGTTAGTTGCCGCAAAATCTATCACAGACAGGTGGAGTCAAAGAGAAATAGTCTTTGGGTGGAGTTAATAAGATGCCTCACTATGGCATGAACTGCCTCGTTGGTCTAGTGGTAGCAAGCGTTGCTGCTGAGCTTGAGGTCCTGGGTTCGATTCCCAGGTCGGGCAAAGTGTTATTGGGTTTTCCATCTGGAATTTCTCAGTAGCAGCCCGGAGTCAGGATTTGTGCTCGGTTGATGGCAATAGGCTCGCCCCCTATTACATGGGACTTGAACATAACAGGCGAAATGTGGATGTACTATAGATACAGCTCTGCCCAACCCTTCGGGGAAACAAAGGCGTGATGTTATGTTTGCTCATTCATTGAATCATAATTTCAAAAAAAAATGTCTGCTCAATAATGTGAATAACGCAATGAATGTTACTCATCATTCATCATTTCAGCCGAAAGACGTCCACTGCTGGACATAGGCCTCCCCCAAGCAGCGCCACTTCAACCTGGGTGCTTACTCTCGAATACAATTCCAATAGGTCGACATTGGTCAAACGTCAGTTGGTTGAGTTAAACGTCAGGAATTGGCTGGACTCACTGAGTCTGAACAGAACTGGGTGCTTACTCTCGAATATAATTCCAATAGGTCGACATTGGTAAACGTTTGACCAATGTCGACCTATTGGAATTATATTCGAGAGTAAGCACCCAGTTCTGTGCTTCTCGCATCCAACGTATTCCTGCGGCTTTCACCAGGTCATCGGTTCATCTTGTGGGAGGCCTTCCAACGCTCCGTCTTCCAGTACGCGGTCGCCACTCAAGAACCTTCCGGTTCCATCGGCCATTTGTTCTGGGAGCAATGTGCCCTGCCCACTGCCACTTCAGTTTAGCAATTCTTCGGGCTATGTCGGTTACCTTGGTTTTGCTACGGATCTCTTCATTTCTGATTCGATCGCGTAGAGAAACTCCAAGCATAGCCCTCTCCATTGCTCTTTGGGTGACTTTTAGCCTTCTTATGAGGCCCATTGTGAGCGACCACGTCTCAGTGCCATATGTCATCACTGGCAACACACACTGGTCAATGAATGTTACTGAACTGTCAAAATGAAAGCCATTCCTACTGTAACACACTAGTGTTATCTCCGTGGTTATCTCTCAGGTTAGAATTGATGGTTTCTTTTCCCGCACGACATAATGAGAATAAATTCGTTTTTATTCAAATCTATGGTATATCATCATCATCTGCCTAGCCTTTTCCCAACTATGTTTGGGTCGGCTTCCAGTCTAACCGGATGTTTTACATGGAGCGACTGCCTATCTGACCTCCACAACCCAGTAACTGGGTAATATGATACCCCTTGGTAAGAATGGTTGTCAGACTTTCGGGCTTCTGACTACCAGTAACGACTGATATAATGAGCCAAATAAAGAAAGCCATCGGAAAGAGCGTGTGGCTGTGTTTATCATACCAGTTGATGCAATAAAAACTAATCGATCGAATTAACAAATTAAAAGGTTGTGTGTTTAAACAAAAATCTTTGCGTGAAATACGATTTTTGGAGACGTTGTGTTTAATTTTTATGGACGCATATCATAAATAGAAATAATGGTCTAATTAAAATTTAAATCGGTTTAAATATATTCATGCTAGGCCACCCACTGGTTATGAAATCGATTTTTTAAATTAATATAAAATAACAATAAATTAGGAACGAATTTGTCTCATTAAAATGTTTTTTATGTGTCTGGACTTTTATACTGCTGTAGGCACATCATCTTTTATTGTATTTTCTTTATTTGATGACAACACCAGAATAGACAGAAATAGCGGTTTATTTACCGTAATTGTTATAATCTGTAAAATTATTTGAACCGTCTCCTTTACAATACTAATACATTGATGCGGCACGCTTATTTTAAAAGCTATTGAATAAACTGTCTATCAATTTTCAAATTACTTCTTGACAAGAAAAAAATATTCCACGGTTCTCCGCAATTTTCAGTTCCGAAAATATAAACTAAAAAACTTTATAGCCGTTTAAAAAAAGCGACAAATGTAATAACTTGTCTTTTTTCATACAATAGCGACATTCGATCCGGCAAATTATATTTCACGGGTTTGCACTTTTTGTGTCAAAAAATGAATTTTGAATGTTAAAAAAATTGTGTAACGAATTGACAGATGTTGCGAAATGGCTATTTCGGAATAGTTTTTGCATTTAAATTTGCATGCAACCTCAGAATCGACGGCAATCTTTAGAAATAATAGAATAGAATCATCTTATTTCTGCCGAAAGACGTCCAATGCTGGATGGGGTACTTAGTCTGAACGGCCCAAATCGAATGGCACGTGGGCCATTCGCACGTAAACAAAAATCGTCTACGTTCAAATGGCCCGGTGGTAAAATGAATTTAAAAATAATTCAAAAGTACAGTCGCAAACATTGTATTAGTCACATAGTTTATGAATTTTAACTAAATATATATTTAATTATTTGAAATCGTCTAAATAAACGGAATTTTTACTTTCGAAGATTTGTATTTTGTTTACTGAGGATCCAACAGTAAACAAAACACAAATCTTCGAAAGTAAAAATTCAATGCACAACATCAATGGACAATTGCAAAATTAACAGTGGTGTTACTAAGCTGCATATTAAACATTATTTCTCCACACTCCTCTGACGTCACAGTTAAGCATCCTGCTTGTGATTGGATGACAAGAAAGGGTCATTGTTTATCTAGCTACCTGAAATCGTGCCGACCGGTTATGAAGATGTATTCCGTTTATTTAGACGATTTCAAATAATTAAATATATATTTAGTTAAAATTCATAAACTATGTGACTAATACAATGTTTGCGACTGTACTTTTGAATTATTTTTAAATTCATTTTACCACCGGGCCATTTGAACGTAGACGATTTTTGTTTACGTGCGAATGGCCCACGTGCCATTCGATTTGGGCCGTTCAGACTAAGTACCCGCTGGATGTAGGCATCCCCAAATATAATATCCCTTTGATATATATATCATATTAATTTCAGATAAAAACATAGACATTTTACATAGGCTGAACGATTTTTACATGACAACCTTGGGATTAATTAAAAGGTAGAAGGAGAGACAGAACTGTCAGAGCAAAAGAAATATTTCTTTCTGACGATAGAGCCAGATCTTAAAGATTACTTTAGATCTAAAATGTCTACTTTTTAGGATCCTTCTTGTCTCTCTGATCCGAACTTGTCCACCCTTTTTTTTCTTTTTTTTTTGATATCGAGGTGGAAATCTTCATGGATGTCTTCCGCTCTGGGGTAGGCGGAGGGTCTGTCAGACTCCTACTGACTAAAACCACCCCGGTGTTCCATCCCACACTTACGTCGGGGACCACGGGAACTATTGCGTCTTCCGCGATCCCCGACAGGCCCGCCTCTGCGGGTTTCCTCACGTTAGGGGAGGAGTGAGATGCTAAACTTCCCCCCGTACATCACAGGGGCGCGCGTGGAACACTACGCGCCGCCATCCCGGAGTCCTAAGAAATAGGGGGCGATGGATGTCCCCAGATCCGTCGCCCCTGGACCCATTTAGGGGGGCTGGAAGAGGGCGTTATCCGCCCTCCGCCGACGCCAGTTGCGCCTGCTGCGGGCCGGGTGAGCGGAAGAGATCTCCCGCTCCCTTTCCGCTGCCTCCTTCTGCGACACGACTGTTTCGCAGAAGGTTACCACTGCGCCCCAGGACTCCTCGCTGCCGACCATCGACTCGACCATGGCCGGCAGCGACAGGTCACTGCCTACTTCTGAGATAAACTTGTCCACCCTTGAGGATTTTCTTTTTCGTGTCACTGGCACGACAGTTCTCAAATTATGTTGGCCAAAGCTTCGCCACTTCTACGGCGTTATGGTAGCAGCACAGAGGTCACCTTGACTGCATGTTAGGGCATAGAGGGCATATAAGGTTGAGCATAGTTTGTGATTCAGCTCCACATCCAAACCCTGCTGCTGTTCCATCGAGGTAGCCCCACTTTATAAGGTTCGACTTACAACTTCTCACTTCGGTTTGGAGACGGTTCAGGGACTTCCAATTGAACCAAAGAAGGTGGGTGGGAAGATGCTCGCTTGGTGGCAGACAGTGAGTAGGTACCATTGAGGATAAAGCTAAGATGATAGAAGAAAAATATATCGATAAGAATATCCAATGACCACAATTAATCGTGAGCGAAATGATAAAAATAATTGATGATGGCATGCACAAATGCAATTTGTTTGTAAGATTACATCTTGTAAAAGGAGGGTGTGTAGCGAGACTAGCAAAGCGATATCTCGATCCATTTGTTTATAAGCCATTATCGTACAAATAAATGCGCCTATGCGCAATCAGACGATATTTTGGTTTACGTTTATTTTGATATCTTGTAACGTTTAATAGATGGAAGGATTAGAATTAAAGTGTTGGTCTTATTCATTGCTTCTGAAGATCATGAAAACTTCGCATTTGTTACTTATTTAACTAAATGGTTGTATGGTTTATTGCAACCTTTTGTTTTAAGAACAACTGTTCTTAAAACAAAAGGTTGCAATAAACCATACAACCTGACTGAATAAATTCTCAATAATGGACTTGTCTTTATTTTTATAATATACAAGGTGCAGACGAACTGCCTGGGTCGCGAGATTCGTTCGAAAGAGATAAGCCCTGGCATATGGGCATCTGAAGGAACACGGGTTGGTTTTAGTCAGTAAAAGTCTGACACGCCCTTCCGCTGCGCCCAGAGCAGGAGAAGTCATTTGATGATTTCCAATCAAAAAAAAAAGGTGCAGAAGAAAATACGGCGACAAATTATACTACGTGTATCTGATAACGTTCCTAGTCTGCATACGAAAATTCCATCAAATATATCCAATAGTTTTGTCACTATAGCCAGTCAAAGATTGGCAAAACCCAAAGTTAGCCCAACACTACTCTTTAGTTAATTTGGAAAAATCTGTTTTTTAATTTCCATGCTATGATTTATTTGGGAGTTGCATTAATTGCATATCAATCATTATGCCTTATTAGTATTGCCAGTATTTTTATCTATTGTCGTATTGGTGTCTCAACATTCTATGTATCCATATAATAAATACAATCGTCGATACAATTGGAGTTATTCCTGGAAAATATAAGAATAAAGACAATGTTTCAAAGCTCATAAATCCTTAAGTTTAGTATTGGAGCTTTACAAAGCAGTGCTGTAGAAGGATAAGCCACAGCTTATAGTTCTATGGCCTAACAATTACAATTTACAAGTACTTACCATTTTGGACTTGAAAGCGAACAAAGCTTCGCACCGCCAACAAACTGCAAATTAGTACCTACATATGTACTGTCAGAGCTTACCTTATAAGCTGAAACCACGACACGATGCAAGAGTCAAGACTACGCAGATTCACACAAATCTGGTCTTAATTTCCCTTCGATTGTTAAACGATAAGATCGATATTCGCAGATCAATGGCGACAATGTAAGGGTGAACGAACAATACATGTCAGTTGACAGGTTCCGTTCACATCGTGAGGTGGAGTCACGAATTTTTAGTACAAGCTCACGGCGCGTTGCGATCAGCTGTTGTGTGACACTTTATGCGAAATTGGGCGATTGTTGGTAGCCCACTTACACGATGTATGGCCCGAGTGGCCCACTGGCGTTATTTATTAGACAGCCGGCATGCGAGGCCGTTTTATTGAGATTAATTTGGACGTGGATCTGGTATCTTTACATAAAATGGTAGTAACTGGATTAAATTACTTTTCTTTAATAGCGTAGGAGTCATGAAGAGTTGGTCAATAACAGGGTACAGGTTTGTAATCATTGACATTCTGCGAATACAAACCCTTACTAGCCAACATAAAGGAGCCTAGAACGCTGACAAAGAAGAAAAATTTAAAATATTGATCAAAAGACTACTGTAATTAATATATTAGAAATATGTCATGCAAAACATAAAAAGAAGAAAGTCGCAACTCGTAAGAAAGGTGACACCTACTGATGTTTTCGCAATAGAGGCATAAATGAATTGAGGAAAGCCTATAATTAAATACCTATTCATCATATCCTCATACCCCCCCCCCCTCCCCTTCCTCCTCCTCTTCATATCCTGTTTGTCATTCGTTCATACGAATGACAAACAAAAAATTATAAGTACACAAATATTTCTACAGTTCAACGCACCATATCCTTAAGTACATACCAAAGTGCAAATGCAAATGAATAAGATTCGGAAACCAGACTTTACGGACATTATAGAGAATTGATCCAATAATAATGATCACATAACAATAGGCTTGTCTAATCGTATGACAAACGACATCAGCCTACATAGATCTTCCATTTGTGTCCCATTCAAAACTGCGTGGGTATCTTACACCTATATTGCTTGGGAAAACCACACGGGTGTAGATATATGCAGTATATATACACATCCGCATCTTTCTGAATGATTTGCGAGTGGTGAAATAGAACAATGGATGCTGTGACATAAGCGTTGGTCATCGATCTTCGTTATAACTTGTTTGTGATGAATCTTCTAATCATAGTTATTTCAAAGAGGCACATAAAAGGCACTTTTAAATGTCAACATTTACAAAGAAATATATATTTGATTCTACTTGCTCCTTCTAAAAGGTAGTTTTATATGGATAAGAATGGGCAAGAAACTCCCGTTATTCTTTTAAAGTGTTCTACAATATTTTGTATACATAAATTGTACGTATAACTGAAGACGCTGCGCCTAGAATAAAATTTGTAAACCGCAATAGGTTAAAAAGAAATTTAAAGATTCTCCCAGGTTTCCATTTTCCATAACACGAATCTGTTGTTTTCGAGAAGACTAAAATATAGCCACAATTCTATTTCCAATTGCAGATGGTGTTAACGTTGTTTCAAAGATCTCCCATCTATATTTATAATTGTACTTCGTGCAGAACAATATAGCAAGCAATGCAACCAAGCACTTCACTAAAAGAATCAGTCTTTGTTACGTCTTGTAAAATAACATCAAAATACTTACAAAATAGTAGGACATTACAGTCCCTTATTACCTGATGGGTTTATAGCGATAAGCCCACAGATCGTGGTATTTGAAATTACTGCTAGAGAACGTTCTCATTATTATCTTTGTACAATGGTTTCTTTTGTATTTATTTTTAAAGGAATTACATTATGTATGTGCATAAAGGTCATTATAAATCTTAGTTGAACTATCAACTTTTACCTTACCAAATTGTAGATTGGCTGTCGATAAAGTTAATACTTTGCATTGTTTATGTAAGGGTATATAGAATGACGTCAGCTGTATCATTCGTAGCACAGAAGGTCATCAACGGTTTATAATCCATTATGAGTCGTAGAAATTTGGCTATGACAATCAACTATTGTCTTCTATTGTGTATATGCTAAACATCTCTGTCATCATCTCTTTAAGAAAGGCAAATTACGAGGCTTGAATATTTTTGGGAAACTTCTTGTAATTTAGTTTCCATCTAGATCTGTTCACGACAACAGTGATTATCTTTTAGTGGTTCTTCGTGCAATTTCTAAATTGAGTCATGTGTGACAAATTTCTTCACACTATCTTCGAGTCTTCTCCTATAGACCTAAAGAGTCAGGAGGATACTTCTAGTACTTCCATGTCGTCTGGTGTAACATTTTCAACGTTCAAGCCAAGTTCCAGTACTCCACCTAAGCCTCATCGGCCAGCGCCTGCGATTCCTTGCGTGACGGTAATACGAGTACCTGTACCTACATGATATATTTGACGCACATACCTATAATTAAGGACACTTGCACACGTGCGGGCCTACGGGGTTTCTCTCGCAAATTCGACTCTGGTTTAAGCCGGTTTTCGTGACAACTTTCTAGAGATTCCCACTGCGTTAAGTACCCTTAGAAGTGCTAATGTATGTTACATTATTTGGCACTTATTATTATTTGTATGCTGTGTAACGGCTATTTGGTGTTTATTGTTAGCAGAGTTGTCACGGCAAACTTATAAAAGAAACATTTCATTAGGTACAAATACATATTTTTGTGAAATTCCATTCTTTTTAGTCACAACATCTCATTTTAAACCGCCGAACTGCAATAAATATTACCGCATAGAATAAAAATCTACAAAAAAGCTCCAAAATTCTTTATGGCATACCTAAATCTTGTTATATTGATAAATACATTTTCGTCCTCAAATGGACGTCTAATGAAATACAGCATCCCGGCCTCGTAACAAGTTTCCGAACCCGATCGATTCTTAATAATGAATTGCTATAGATAATGAGTTGTTTTTTGTCTAAAACGGTGATTTAGAATCAGCGCCGTGGCGCCATATTGTTCAGAGATCGAAGATAGACGCACGCGCAGCCGCGGCGGGGCTTTTGTTGTTCTCCGATGTTAGAATCTTTGAGAGTACAATTTTGTAATTCTTTCGTGACATTTGTTCTTGGTCAAAAGATGCCGACTAATTTCTGTGTTAGCACAACAAGATCATTTTGCTTTTTTGCTAGTTGACTTTTACCAGATATCATCCATCATTTGGGTCTAAGACAACATTCATTATTTTTATCTTACTGCGGTTCTTGTCCATTTCGTTCAGAAGGGTAACAAAATTTATGGTTACTCAAATATATTTTCACTCTCTATTTAGCCGACCCCATTAAGAAATGGGGTCGGCTAAATATTTGTACCGAACGTGAAGAGAGAGAGATCTCTTCCCGTTCGTTCAGACGCAACTTTGCGCGTTCAATTAGTTACCCTCAAACAAACAATTCGTTCACATCGATCGCTCGTTCGATTCAGCCACAAGTCTAAGTGCGAGCGCCATTATAATCTATCCATCAAGATGGCTATCAGATTCAGATGGCCGTTGAATTTCCCCGTACAATTTATATGGATACTCGAGGACATCGGCTATAAACTAGCGGTCGTCTTTGTACTTGGTTCCCACGTTTGCGATATAAGAATCTATTGAACTTTGTTCTTACTGGTTTGTTTAATTTGTTTGTTTGTTTGTTAGAGTATCATTCCACAGTATTGCTACTGGATTAACTAGTCTTTTAAAATGTTTAAACGCTCTATTTTTACTTTTGTTTTCACTTTTGGTGTCGTATTAATTGATCGTTTGCTCTAGGAACCAAAAACTTTTTAGTGTTTATCTCTGTAGTTATTTTTCGGGTCTGAGGCTTTCTATTCGACTTCTATTTGATTCCTGAAAGCTTACCTTGCTTTCCTTATGCTTCTTGCTAGTTTGCATGATTTTGCAGCAATTGATGTCAATTCACGTTATTTTTATGGTTAAGTACTTGCAACTTTCAAAGAACCTCCAACTTCATGGAAACTAACTTTGTCATCGGCGGACTTATTTCTATCTAACGTTCAGTCAGCACCATACTTACCAAAATAACCTTGACTCATTTTGTCCTGCTATTTGACATTTCTGCTAAACTGTCAACGAGACCTACTCTACTAAAACATTTTTATTGCATTTCTCACCTGCTTTTTCCTCAACGGTCGTTATGTTACACTTTAAGTAACATAAACAAACCGCAGACATTATGTTTTTCTTGAAACAATGGTGGTAACCCACACGTAACGTAGACTCGTTAAACGTTACCGCAACTGTTATAATGGCTATAGTTTTAACGGTGTGATGTGAGATATCTACATTGTTTTTAGCGAAATGATAACAGATCTAGGTATTCTTTTCCTGATTAGGATAATGTTTCTTAATTTCTTTTTCCGGTGTGAAGCTTTGAAGCATGTTGCTTGGTGTGTTAAGTGGGAAGTTTATTGAAACTGGTTTCTGTGTTGATGGATGAATCGGTTACCCTTTTCTATTCATAAAGGTAGAAGACGTATATTTGGGCTCTCAGTCATTTTGAAAAAATTAAAATCAAAATCTAAAGTAATTTATACAAACTACGCTGAGGAAGAGCGCTTTTCGAACGTCAAAAGTACATGAGACAGGCCCCTGAAAACGCGCTCTTTACCACTTCCTAATGCTTTAGATGGGAGGGAGTGGCGCAACATATACCCCATCAGTATAGTTGGCTGTTCAGTTAGAAGAATTTGATTGGGAATGTTATAACTCCTTCTTGAAGCAATACTAGACTTTTGGATGACAGATAAAAGCTTTTGAAATTGGAAATATTGTTTCTTATCGAAGGTATATAGGATACGGTCACGCGCCAGCCGAAACGTCCGAAAACCAATTTATTTCCCATCAAAAACCCGTTGGTAGATCTATTGGCAATTTACACATAGTCTATAATTTTGGGAATCAATTTTATTGTGTGCAACCAGTACCGCAAGGAACCGAACGAAATCGTCAAGAAAATCCATTAATAGTGTTCAAAACTGGACAAAGACAGCATTTTTGACACAGATTATTTTTCATTTTGTATTTTTCCAACAACTTAGTAAATTGAGTATGAAGAACTAACGTAATGGATTATTCATAACCTAAGTGTTCGTGTTTTACACCGCATTAGCTCCAGACTCAGGCGATAATACCGGTTCCATCAAGATCCATGACAAAATAATCTGAATGATCACTGTCGACGAACTCCAATGGCAGCCTGTCATCGGTAAAAACATTTCGACTGGCCACGCTAAACACGATAGTAACGGGTCGATACCTCCGACTTTTTGCTACGAAATTCGCCAACGATGCACAAGTTTTATAATAAAAACTTTTACGAAGTTCAATCTAATCGACATGTAATTAAAAGTAACACTGCAACAATTCCAATGACAAAACATATAACAATAAGATAAAAGTAGGTCAGTATTTGTTATGTAAATAACCGACCGTTAAACATACTGCGTTAAAATATCACTAAATAACTTCATCGCATACAGAATTTGAGGTTTATAGGGTAATAGAGAAACTTTGAGCTTGAGCAGAAACGATGGGGTCGCATTGATCGGTGACCTCCGAACTCGAATGGTTCATTGAGTATACAGCAGCTGAGCGGCATCGTCATCCATTCAGCCGCCGCTATCGCCCGTCGCTCAGTGCCGATCCTAAACACGGAACGCGTCACACGCGCCAGCAACGTAGGCTGCGTAACTGTGTGCCTTTGCCTTTTATTTTTTTACGCGCGCTTGGCGGGAAGTTTGACAGATACATTTTTTTTATTGAACTTATAAAAAGTGCCAGCCATATTGTACGAATTATTTTATAATAGTGAAATGAGTGTTTGATTGTGAAGCTATAATTTTGCAAAACAAAACAAAGTGTTTCAAGATGATGACGTCTGTGTACCATGAGGTGAGTGCACGACATTTCCCACTTGGCATTTAGTTGTTTTTGTTGAGTAATTGTCTTCGTAAACTGGACTCCACTGTTGTTAACCTTTTATTTTTTCTTATTATTTAGACAATTAAACGTTATGAGCCCAAATTGCAAGGCATTTTGTAGGAATTCGTGAAAGCCAGAATTTTTCTTTACTTTTTTTTAATATCAAGCAAGTTCAAGTTCATGGCCGAGCATATTATTTAAATAGGCAAAAGTCGTTACTATTCAGGCCTAATTAAATATTCATATTTGAAGTTAGTCGTAATAAAGAACCGTTTAAGATTATTCAATCAATATTTTTGAACACATGTGGCATTATTCAAATGTGTTTTTGTGTGACAAATTATGTCGTCTCTTAGGCGTTGTCACAGAATGAATGTGACAGATTAAATATTGGTTTAGATACTGCACCTACGACAGGCGACAATTTAAACATTATTTAGCATACGTACACATTATGTGTGTGCGGATATAATTTATCGTTTTCATTTGAATTCTGATTGGGTGTACCTGCCGAAGCATGAAAAGTTTACATTAGATAAATCCAAATAATCTGCAGAACTCATTGTATTTTCAGCGCAGATAAGTAATCAAATATATATTTAATTAGTTATCTACCATTTAGGTAGATAACTCAGATCAGATAAACGAAAAAAAAAATTGTCACACCGAAATTCACACGACATTCTGACCCCCGTTCTTATCTAAAAGGGCAACGTTATACTTGCATCCGCTGACATTCGCAGAACACTAGACACGTATCTGTCTTTTTTGTAACACGATTTTAAAACTGGAACGTTTATCATAACGTCATATCGCATTCAGAAGGTTATGTTTCACGGCCATTAAACCATCCTACACGTAAACAGTTCCTGGTGCATACAAGCATATCTTACGACTTCCAAAAGCATGGAGCAGCTAATTGGGAAGCGGAAAGGTTCATAAAACGCAGTTTGTTTATCTAATTTAAACATGAAACAGGCCTGCTGTGAAACACATTACTGTTTTCGGTACATTTTTTTTTAAACATAACATAACGCTTTTATTTTTCAAAGGGGAAGGCAGAAACATTTAGCACACTTACACTTCATCATTGGATGAAATCCAAGGCATACCAACTTACCAACCTAATTCCTCGCGAAATAAAACCGTTCACTAGACCAACGAAACAGTAAATATTTCCATCTTCTAACATAATTACCATGTCTTCACTTTATTGTGAATGTTTATACAGTTCATTATCGTAGCTGATCTGTTTGCTTAGCAACGAAAAGCAAGCAACGCAACGTGCTATCGCCTAGCTTGTTTGATGTTTACTTTCTGTTGTTTGTTTACAATCGCCCGAAACTCTCTGAGATTTCCATGTATGATCTGCTGGAGTCTTTTGAGACTGTTGTCTGGCAGCTGCGAAGCCAATTAGTGTGTGGTTGGTTTTGACGTTTTTTTCTTGGATTTCATAATTATGTCAGAATGTTGTTGTCACAGACTGCCTCTCATTAGTCTAGTGGTCGCAAGCGCCACTGTTGAGCTTGAGATTCCGGATCTGGAGGCTTACTCTTCAACCTAATTTTAATTCCAATCTAACACCAATACGATTCCAATGTTAATTTTACATACATGTGATTCAATACTCTTGAAAACAATAGTGTCAATATTAGAACAACAACAACGCCCGATCTCGATTCCACTTAGTTCTCCAAAATACACACTCAATTTAAACACATTTTGGCGCTAGCGTCGAATTCAAGAATACGTAACGTCAAAATGCCAATGTCAATCGATCAGAATTAAAATCAAGAGTAAGCACCCTGATCGGGCAAAGTCTTATTAGGTTTATCTATCTGGAACTTCTCAGTAGAGGATTTATTCCTGGATGATGGCAATAGGCTCGCCACCTGCTACATAGGACTTCGATCTTCGATCTACATAACTAGTACTATAGATATACCTCTGCCCAAACCTTTGGTGAAACAAGAGATCATGTTATGTATGTTTTTCTAACCTCATTCAGTTCTTAGGAATCCCGGCTTGGTATTCAGGATTTCAAAATGTTTGCATCTGAGACAATACTACTTAAACAAAGCAAGTCCTAATGGCAATGGATAGATAAAAAATCTGTAAGCTTTTGTATACCTAGACTCTTTTCATACCTACTGCCTTTAGTATTAGTTTCTACAAATATGTTTTACTATACCAATTTTTATGCACACACTAACGATGTGATTTGAATTTTTATGGTTTGTTTTTGTTATCTTATCAGCAGGCAATCTTTCGACCGTTTCTAATAAAATATTAGCTTTGCTTATCGACAACGTTTTGCGTCATCGAAAATAACGGATAAGCTTTGAAAATATTATTACTTTATTTATGTACCACGAACGTGTGTTCGTACCTTATGAAAAATGTTTCCGTTAAAATGTAAGTTCAAAAATTCTTTTTTAAATAATTTTATTTAAATTTAAAAAAATAACATATTCCGAGTTCGTTGATTATATCAACGAACTTAACAGCCGAATAACTGTGTTTAGATAACTTTCACCGAATGACCGCATTCAAAACAGTGATAATGTGTGCGATACCCGTCATTACATAGTTCATGGGTACTTTGTCGCTTTCACGGCTACTTCCCATTTGGTAAACTTCCCATTTCGTAAACCTCAAACTGTACCTACTAAAAAGTTGCGTTTGGTAAACATTATACATTTCATACATTTAGTCCCATTTCGAAAACATTTCAATATTCTTTTGTGTTATATCCCATTTGGTAAACTTTCAGATGAAATGGGTACAGTCAAGTAAAAAAAGAAAAGCAATCTCATCAAACAATAAATTGTTTTTAAAACGGTCAGGAATCACGATTTCTGTAGAGTTAGAGTGCTGAGATTTTGTGATTTCTAGTTGTCTATTTCTGTGTCTATACAAACTGCTTTTAACTTTGTCAAAATTTGGTAATTCTTTAATAATTTCATAACCATTATCTTTCAGCTTTTTAGTACATTTCCTGTATGTAGCTGGAATCGGCTTCAGATCTTCACATATAGTTTGTTTACATTTTTCGATGGCTACTTTCACTTCATTTTTTTCAAAATTCGGAATACAAGAACTGCAGTGAGCATTTTCTCTTAATACATGGCTTCGATTTGAATTCAAAGTTACACTTGCTGAACATCCATCTTTTCTATTAACACAGCGCCACCAACTTGAGTCCTTATTATTTTTCTGTTTATAATATTGATGCCCAGCGCGTAATAAAATTTCACCGCCTCGTGTACTATTAATAATTTTTAAATTCACTGCACCACTAGAAGATCCCTCACCCGACATTGCAACGACCTTGCACTATGCATAAAACGAGTGAACTGATAAGTTAAACCCGGTAATAGATATAATTTACGTATACTTACTTATGTCTATCTCATTCACACCTTTTGTTTAAAACGATGGTAAGGACAATAAATCCCTACCTGAGAACCCGCTCGGTGCTTCTTTTGCGGGAAAAGCACGTGGTATTTTTAGTAGCATCGTGGTATTTTTACAGACTTTAATACGTTTTTTTTACTTCTTCTTGATCAGCCATTCTTTTTGATGGTCGAGATACTATCTCAAGACTGAAGCATTTAAAAATATATACATCTCTAATTTAATACTAATTTGACACTGACTGTACCGTACAAAAATAACAATACTAACAAAGTTTACCAAATGGGATTAAATGTATGAAGTAACGAAATGTTTACCAAACGCAACTTTTTAGTAGGTACAGTTTGAGGTTTACGAAATGGGAAGTTTACCAAATGGGAAGTAGCCGCTTTCACTACTATCATCATTGTTTTGACCATTATTTTCGTATCAGAACCGTCGACAGCAAAAAGATGCAGCATCTTTAAGTTTCTCTTTAGATCGACATTATGTACAATAAATAATGTGTTTGTATATTCGGGCAAGCGTGTTTACCTATAGTACACCCACATTTTGCCAGTTATGTTTAAGGCCTATGTAATAGGGGGCTAGCTTATTGCCATCAACCTGGCTCAAAAATAGACTCTGAGATCATCATCATCATCATTTCAGCCGTAAGACGTCCACTGCTGGACTTAGGCCTCCCCCAATTTGGGGGGCTTTGCCAAAATCGCCACGCTTGGCAGGCGGGTTGGCGATCGCAGTATGGTGGTAAAATGCATAGAGAACGCTGCTGCCCATTCTCTAGTAAGTCCCTTAGTCGCCTTTTACGACACCCACGGGAAGAAATGGGGTGGTGTTATTCTTTACGTCCGGCACCACACGGTACCGAGATCGGTTGTCTGAGATGCTACTGAGAAATACACAATAACAAAACCCCTATAACACTGCCCGACCTGGAATCAAACTCAGGACCTCATTATTGTACACCCATATTTCGCCAGTTAGGTTCTCAATTCTCTCAATTCTCAATTCTTTATTGCATAACATAATCTTAAAATATAGTTGGGAGGGAAATTATTATTTAAGTCACAATTATGGACCCTATCGGGCACAGCAAGATCAAGTAGAGGTTAGAGTCCCGTGTCACAGGGGGCGATCTTATTGCAATCAGCCTGTCTCAAACACAGACTCTGGGATGCTACTGAGAAAACAGATATAAAAACCTAATAACAGTTTGCCCGACCAGGGAAACCAGCTTAGGTCTTCTTGCTCAGCGGTAGCGCTGGCGACCACTAGACCAACGAGGCAGGTTATGTAAAATATCATGCGAATAACGATTTGAACTGCGACCCCAGTCTAAATTATATTCGCCGATCAACGTCGATATCAGGATAAGATTAGGCACTTTTATTCGAAATGTTTATTGATATTGTTTTAGGACTACCTGATAACGTGTTTTAAATTGTTTCTCATGATTTTTATATTTAGAACTCATGTTTTAGAAACAATTTTGTTTTTATGACGGAATTAGGTAATAAGTGTCAGAAGTGAAATAAAAATTAAAAGTATTGATCATTTCAATTGAGTTCGTTTTTTAAACAAAATCGATATAATGACGGTATATTTTACGACGGACTGCACTCTAAACGTTTTCTACCTTTTAAGAAACACCTATTTCAACCTCAAATGGG
This sequence comes from Aporophyla nigra, assembly GCA_947507805.1. Taxonomy (NCBI): domain Eukaryota; kingdom Metazoa; phylum Arthropoda; class Insecta; order Lepidoptera; family Noctuidae; genus Aporophyla; species Aporophyla nigra. The sequence continues at coordinate 18,952,720 of OX382307.1, read as the reverse complement.
AATAATTACTTTGTTTTATATAAAAGTCCATTACCGTGTTTTTGTTCTCGAATAGTCGACGGTTATTTACATACATTTACATATAAATAATGATATTATGTTTTTTAATGTGCGTGCCGTACTAAATATATCTTCATTTTGATTAAGGAACTAAGGAATTAAATGTGCATATAATTAGATATGCAATCGTAAGTCATAATAACGTTTTTCGTAAATAATTTTATTTGCTTTATACAAATTATAAATTTATATAATAAAACATTTTATTGCTGGTATATTTTTTTAAAGATATTATCAATTAGATTTGCTTTGCATAATAAACTAAGCTATTAAAATACAGGCAAATTCAACATAAATTAAATATAATTAGATAGGCGAAACGATTATATTTAGGAAATATTATTATTTATTTTATACTAACAAATTAATAAACCGTTAACTCACCAATAGTTTCAGCCAGTCTAATCAAGCTTCTGATGAGTTAATCTACAGTTAATTTGCTGTCAAATATCACGTTAACTGTGCTGTCTTTTAACCATGTCACCCATTATTAAGCCAAAATTATTATCACCAAACATAATGACCACGATATAAATAATAACATAAGGTTCTTCTTTATCGTTCTTGTTCGTTTACATGGAATCCATACGACTATATTATTATTTCTCGCAAGCTCTAACTTCAAAGTTTTATTGAAGCTTTCAAATGGCCATTTAAGTTTGATTGTATTTAAAGTACTTCTTCTGTTCATTTTTTATTTACATTATAATCCGTAAATCTTGACCGTCGTTTAGCCTTGTCGTTCAGGACTATGGTGTTGGTGGCCGTTGAAATGACGTCACTGTATCGGTGAGTCATTGTGACCAGCCAAGTCTGCTTCCCATTCACAAACTCCAGATTTGGATCAACTCGATTAGTGATTAATTTTTCTTATACTTTTTGGGATGGTAGGTTTATTAATATCTTAATTTTCCGTTAAATTATAGTCACCCATCTTGTAGACCATTTTTTTTAGTTTAAATATAGAACATTCATTAATTCTTCAGTTTCATATTAGACAAAAGCAAAACGGAGTAATTACAAAATGGCGTCATGTTCTTTTTTTAAATTGGCTAATCTAGGCAGCTTAGTTATACTTCATGGTAATTAATTTGTACTGTATGCGTGTCCAGACTTTTTCATTAGCTATAAATGTAGGTATCTCTATGATAACTATTACGAATCCAATGGTTTGTACAGCTACCAATTACACATAATTTACATTGCGTAAATTACTTTCAGTGTCATGCATTTTCAAGTCAAGGTTGATACTGAATAAGGGTTCAGAAAATATGACGAGAATGGAGTTAAATTAGAGAGGAATATGGTATAATACCAGCCTATTAGGTATTCTTCCACTGCAGAGAAAGCACTAACATTGTACACACTATTTTCATTCCGATGAAGCCCGTGCCTTGTTGCCTTCTTCTAGCGTCGCCCTCAGCCGAGGTCCGTACGCCGTGCCCTTATCGTGTAGTTGCTCTAGTCTTAAGTTTTTAAGTCCTGACTAGAGGCCTTAATTTATTAAGGTGTGCATGTCCGGTTATGCACCCGACAACCTCATAGGTTGACCTGCGAGATGTCATTCCCAAAAATAAAAACTCTTGCTGAAGACGGGTTGGCGATTCAGTCCCAGGTTTCCTCACGTAGCTGGCCTTCACCGATGTCAGTAATGTCAAGATACACACAAAAAGTAATTAAGTACAACTGAAAAAATCACATCGTTTCTTGCCTGGATTTGAAGCTCGCACAACCTCCTGTATTACAAGCGAGGCCTTAACCACTCGGCCATCACGATATACAGGGTGTCCAAGAACCTGGCGTCCAACTGGATTCCCACGATGCCCCAAGTTCTAACACTACTCAGAAAAATATTTTAAAAAATCCACCCCATGTACTTACAGAATTATACTGATTTCAAAAAAAAAGGGGAAATGAGCACCCTGTGACATACTTTTGAATGCTGTGACTGCTAATGCTGATAATTTCGATATTTCTTGGAGGTTTTGTAATCTAGGGTATTGCTGTGTCTAAATAGAATGTAAAAATAAAGTACTTATTGTACCATTTTAAAATAAAATATTATTTTAACTAAAGGTGATATGGAAAACTATTGAATTTCGCAACTTTGACCGACTGTAGTGTAAAAAAAATGTACCAAAATAGTATGGCAAGTGACGTCAAATTTTGACGCGTTTATTCCTCTTTTTAAAAAGGTATAATACTTACACATTAATTTGAAAAAAAAAATTTTTGATAATATTTTTACTCAACAACCCAATTTTTACGATGTCTTACAGAATTCTTAGAAAGAAAAATTTACGACGAATTGAATCTAACCTCTAAAGAATTACTATTGTATGCTCATAAAAATAACAACAGGCCTCTCAAAAAACAGGTTAGACCGTAAGGGACGGTATGTGCATGCATCTCACCATAGTGATTCGTTATTACAACAGGAGGGAGCAAGACAGAAACTATGTTTGCGATTTGCTGGTTCTTCTTTATGGTACCCCATTATTCAGGTAAGAGTGAGGGAGAAAAAGGTTAGAGGTGCGAGTGAGATAGATAGTGACGCTATCTGGGATCGTGCTATTTAGGATAACAGTACGGTCAGTACGCGTCACTGCCTCCTGCCGTTACTACGCACCTCTCTCTTATTGTTACCATTGATCACGTACTACGATTTAAAGCTTTGTTTATTGGACTCGATTACTCTTTGTGCTCTGGACTTTGAAACGAACTCTTTACGACGACCTTTGCCTGTGTTTGGACAGTTTGTGTTTTGTGTGTGCTACCATGGCGACCTACACTCCGCAAGAATACGCAAATATGCACTACATTTATGGAGAATGTAGAGGTAATGGACGAGCTGCAGCGAGACTTTACAGAGAAAGGTATCCGAGGGCTACGCGATATCCCGACCATCGAGTTTTCATTAATGTGCACAGATCACTATGTGACGGGCGGTTCCCCAATCAAGTAGCTGGTGAAGGACGACCCGTAAATGACTTCATACGCGATGAAGTTTTAGAGGCGGTGTCGGCAAATCCAAGCATCTCTGTGCGAGGAATAGAAGCTGATACGGGGATACCGAAGAGCACAGCACACAGTATTCTCCAAAAAGAAGAATATCATCCGTACCACGTACAGCGAGTGCAAAGTCTTTTACCTCGAGACTATCCGAGCCGAGTCGCGTTTTGTGAAACAATCCTGCAAAAACATCGAGAAGACGAAAACTTTATCGACAAAATTTTGTGGTCAGATGAATCAACATTTAAGAAGGATGGCTACATGAACCTACACAACTTGCACGAGTGGCATGTGGAAAATCCGCACTTGATGCGAGAAGATAGATCCCAGTACCGGTTCAAAGTGAACATGTGGACCGGTATTCTCTGTGGGAATATTATTGGTCCATTTGAGATGCCCGAGAATTTGACTGGCGAATCATATTTAAATTTTCTTCAAAATGATTTGCCAAACTTACTAGAAGAGACCCCACCAGATATGTGGTTCCAACACGACGGCTGTCCAGCACATTTTCGCGTATCCGTTAGAGAGTTTTTGGACGAGCAATACCCGAACAGGTGGATTGGGCGATCAGGAACAATCCCGTGGCCAGCCCGCTCACCTGACTTAAATCCGCTGGATTTTTTTTTCTGGGGAACTATGAAGGAGCTCGTTTATGCGAAGCCCATTAATGACATCGCTGACCTTCGTGAGAAGATAACACAAGCAGTGCAGGTGATACGTCAAAAAAGTTACTCGCGAAACATAAAGCGGTCCTTTTTAAGGAGAGTGAGAGCTTGTATTGCCGCGGGTGGTCAACATTTTGAACATTTATTGTAATAAAATATCTTTAAACTAACATTCTTTGCTTTTATTCTACTGGGAACCCATCTACCTGTGTGTATTTCCTTCTTGCTCACTCTTGGAACCGAAGTAAATAATAGTAGTAACATAACAGTTTCTAAGATAAGAAAGGGTCCGACAGTTACCTACCGTTAGTAGGTAGGCACTTCGTAAAAATTGGGTTGTTGAGTAAAAATATTATCAAATTTTTTTTTTTCAAATTAATGTGTAAGTATTATACCTTTTTAAAAAGAGGAATAAACGCGTCAAAATTTGACGTCACTTGCCATACTATTTTGGTACATTTTTTTTACACTACAGTCGGTCAAAGTTGCGAAATTCAATAGTTTTCCATATCACCTTTAGTTAAAATAATATTTTATTTTAAAATGGTACAATAAGTACATTATTTTTACATTCTATTTAGACACAGCAATACCCTAGATTACAAAACCTCCAAGAAATATCGAAATTATCAGCATTAGCAGTCACAGCATTCAAAAGTATGTCACAGGGTGCTCATTTCCCCTTTTTTTTTGAAATCAGTATAATTCTGTAAGTACATGGGGTGGATTTTTTAAAATATTTTTCTGAGTACTGTTAGAACTTGGGGCATCGTGGGAATCCAGTTGGACGCCAGGTTCTTGGACACCCTGTATATGCGTCTTTATGTGTGACAATAGTGACCCTGATAGATTGTATGAAAATTTCATTAACATTAACAGACACCAGTAAAGAGGAAACCATTAATTTCGTTATGACGTTTTAACTACACAAGAATGCCTTTCAACAACATTAAAATGTTTTATAATGTTTGGGTTAGAAACCTCAATTTGGGAAGCGCATCGCAGCAGGTTTTGTAACATTGATTATAACGTATAAAGCTGAGGTCAGTGGGGTTTAGTTACAAATGAAAATTGGACCCAATGGCTTCGGCAATGACTCATCCAATGTATGTTCTATTTACTAATGCAAATTAAACTTTCCCCTTGTTGGCGTTAATTATGTTGGATAGGGGCGTTAGTCTGAGTCACTGTTATATTTCTGCCTGTAATTGTCCCTTAGTAGGGCATGGACCCTTGTTGGAACGCGATCATCGTATTTTCTCACTGTGTTATGGCAATTTCTGTCCTGTTACTATTGCCCAAATCCAGGTTTCGTTTGGATGCTTTAAGGTAATTAGTACCTATCTACTGTATTCCAATCATTAGCAGAGTTTATACCTACATTTCTAGATGAAATATCCCTTGGAACCAGTTCGTAAATTTACAATCCACTAGGTTATTTCGTTTTAGGAGGAACGATAATTTCTTTTTGCATTTAAAACCAATAAAAAAACTTGATCTCTTGATCTCTCTCTCTTCTAGTCAGCATATTTAGAGACAGAATACTTAAAAAGAAATAAAACAAAATATGGACATGAAAACATAATTGGCACCACGTTTTTGATTAAGTTTATTATATGGTGATCGCCATACGTCTCACCACACCTATAAAGAAATAGATAGACATTAAAATGACTATAAAATATGACACAATAATAAAATCAAAGATGACGATGGGCATAAAAAAAATTATGTCCATATAAATTATATTCGAATTATAACCGAAATAAACCGTCATCACGTAATTATGCCAAAAACGCACCTTTTCGTAAAGACGCAACAGAAAAAAAATACGCGTACGTATTCCTTTATTTTAGTTGCCATGCATTGATTAGTGATTCACCTCTCAGCCACGCTCGCAGTTTCGCACTTATTTCCGCTGGCCATGACTCTGTACCGTATTAATGTCACAGAACAAAAGCAAAACTGTCTCCCCATTCATATGTGAGACTCTCAACTACTCACAAGTACCTATTCTTCAATTCATAACATTGTCTTGATTTTTTGCCCCTTTGTATGTCCTTTCGTCACGCCATTCGCGTCTACGAGGTCGAGAGGCCCCTGAATCGCACCATCTATCTTCATAATACTTATATTATTCTTATTTCTTACAATCAAAATGGAAATGTATGACCAGCAACTTTTTGCAATTTCGGTACTGACTTCCGCATTATTTTTCTTGAAGCAATTATTTTGATGCCTTACAAAACAAGTGCTCGATGATTGCTGCGATTATCCTAGGCAAAAACGGAGGACAAAAACTGTAGAGCGCAATAATTCGAGCAGATCACTCTGTGAGTCATTGAAGGCTAGATAATAATAGTATTGTTGTAAACTAAGTTATGGATTCGGATACATATCTCATCTCTATTGAACCGAAATCAGAAGCCTTACAATCGATCCTTAACTAGATACCTGACGCAATGCCAATTGAAAACATTGTTGCAAAGCTTCTCTACGTCCCTGACTTTTTAATTATAGATATTGTGTAACGTAAGTTTACCTTTCTGGGAACGAACGGTGTCGTCTGCGTGAAGATCGACCGTGGGAGTGCGTCCCTCTTGACGGTTGACTGATGTTACCGATTACAAACAAATTAATGATTTGTTCACCGTGAAGCAATCGGCTTTTAAAAAACCAACCTGCAAACAATGGAACATCATTTGCCTAATTGAGAGGAAGTTTGTGTGGGAACTGAGCGAGAAAGGCCACCAGTATTGTGTACAAAAGGGTCTACGCAAGTTCAGAAGTTTGATTGTCGACGTAACAAATTAAGAAAAAAGTCGTATCACCGGTAGATTTATTTGTTTTCTTTATGAATTATCAATGAGCATCTTCGCACCTACTTCGCCCACAAACTAATCTCGATCATTTGATAGGCGAGAAATTTTATAGGCAACCGAGACCGATTGACCTCGCCTCCGCTGATTAAAAAACTAAATTCTGGGCTCATCGTTCTTCCGGACGACTTACGCCCACAAATCACAGTTGGGTGATACCGATAATACTTGTTGCGCGGTTCTGATCTTAGAAATTCCAGATGATTAGCATAAACGAAGCCGGTCGAGGCGAGGCGATTGAGATAGCCAACGGCTTGTTCTGCCACGGTCCGTCGCCGCCGCGTATCCATTCAAATAAGATCGGTTACACCTTAATTTATTCATGAATTATCTGATATCTCTAAATATCAATATAAATTAAACAATAGCTTATTACGGATGTTGAGAATTTATGTGGTAAACTGTTACGTTCGTCGGTCATTTGATACGGCGTTCATAATCGATTCCGTGGCTTTGGCTTTGCACTTGACCTTGTACTCCATTGCTTTGTTACATCAGACGTGTATGGTCATGTCGGAATGTAAATTTTGCATAGAATCTGGTCACAGCCTAGTGTTTCCAATGGAAGAGACAGTATTGTCTTATGCACTAACTACAATTAATTGATAACCTTGAGTATCCATTAGGTTGCATCACCTGATAGAACTAGATCAGCCGATATACTATATTATTATCAACGTATGCAACAATAGCTCCTAGCAGACTTTCCAATTGACCTTTATTGCAGTTAGATACAAAGGTGTGTGGAAATAGTCCAAGGTTAGCCACCGGTAACGGATTTGAGATCCGGTGGTCACGACTCACTCGAGGCTTACTTAAATCTTTGATAATTGCTGTCCCGCAACCCCACAAAAGGCTCGTGATAAAACTGATATTGAGTATTAATATCCGTGTAGTGTTAAACCGAGTCTTATTTATGTTGTTTACAGCAGCATAAAGTGGCGTTGAAACATTCGTTCTGCCTTTGAACTCACCGGTGTGACCAAATATGTATTTTGTCTAAAATATTCTAACCTGTTGTTGCATTTATTCGATTAACGGTAGATTTAAAAACGTGCAATGGAAATAAATCTGTCAACAAACAAAAAGAGTAAAAACGTTTAGCAGGTTATCTTGGAAATTATATTTCAACACAAAATTAGTTCGCCTCAAGACATTTCTTACAATTTCTTCACCTGGTTGAAATTTTCCGAATATTACGTTTTCTGAGCGATAGAGTGGTCCACGGTCACGAACGCTACGTCCGTATGATCGGCCGTTCACCGTAACTAATTTCGATTTTATGGAATTGCATAGTGTGAGTCAATCTCTCGTTTCTTCTTCTTGCAAATATTTTACGTACAGTACTTTGTCAACTATCCCATAACATTGGAAATGATATTTCATCATGGTATTTACACGATGCTCAATTTGAACAAGCGTCACAGTTGTGTACATCGTGTAGCCTTCACCTACATATTTCCATGTACAGACTCCAATTTGGTTCATCGTAGAGTGTTTATAATTTCTCTCCTTTTAAGCGTAGATGTGCTGCCTCTTTACGGATACGCCTGTGATGAGATATCAACATACAAGTGTATAATATGCAAATATCTGAAAGCTGTTCGTGTGACCCACAAACGGGTCGGGTCTGCAGCTCGGTGGGCTGAAAGCGCACGCGCCGACCCAATCGTACACGATAGTGAATACAAGATAGGCACCGTACACAATGTTTTATTAATCAACCCCATTGTGTGGACTCTGCTTTGTAAAGCCTTTTGCAGCAGCACACTTGACTATTCATGAAAAAAAAGATAGTTGAGTTATTCTTGTGACGTTTCTCAGAAGCTACATGTATAGTATATATGGCTATATTATTACTCGTTCGCTTCATTGATGCATTAATGTAATTATTGTTCGCGGTTATAGTTCCTGCACTTTTTGCCTTCCCATTTCTTTCTGTGCAGGAAGTTCTAAAAACTGTTGTGTAGATAACTGTACTCGAGTAACTGTATCCGTTTAAACACTGGTGTTGTTTAAAAGGACATTGTGAATGTCATGGAAAATGAATTCTATTGTCAAAGTAAATCTTTAAAATCTTAACCTCACCCGGATACGAGACAATAATGGAAATAGCTGCGTATTACCAGTTTCTAAAACATACTCATGACATCGAAAATGCTATAGTCATTATTAGTCATACTATTGTTAAACGCTGATTAAAGATTTTCTGATACAAGGACTTTTCTGGAAGTCAAATGTTAATGGCCTCATTTTCACACCATCATGGCTTCTGGACGATCAAATAGTAAAGATATAGGTAGTTTTTTACCATTCATTTTGGCAGTTCAAAAATTTATTCAAAGACTAAATTGTTAACGTATTTGGCCCAATACTTTCACCACGACAATAACTAAATATAATTATGTACTTCTAAAGTGTACAATGCAGAATAAAAATGCTAAATCAGAATAAGGCGGTGTAATATCTAGCGCGGTGCATCTAGGACCACCGGGTAAGAACATTTGCATATCGGCTCTCGCTTCATCGCAAACCTGTTGCACACTGCGTACTAGTATCTATGTTAATTAACCGTTACCACGTCCTTTTTTCCTAGACTAGCTTTTTGTTTAGCGGCTTGACTGAATTTGGAATTTATTTTGTGAATGAGTGTTTTGGTTTCTGCTTTTTTTTTCTTGTTCTTCTATTTCTACATTTCTAGCCTGAACTGCCAAGCTCGAAGAAGCTTCATCACTATTTACAATTGTTAGACCTCTTACTTTTGAGTCCAAATAAGTCCTTAACCTTCCGGTGCCGGATCCTTTAGCAAGATATTTACGACAACATTTCGTAAGCTTTCCTACCTTTACAGGAATTTCTAATAGTAGCTACAGTGCCTGTAGCTGCTCCTGCAAAATCTCTTATTATTTCAAAGCATGGTATGATTTCAATGCTAATTTCTCATCTGCAACATAATTTTCTCCCGACCTGATTTGCTTGAGAACGTGTACAGTTGGTACATAAATCACTATCCATGTTTCTCTTTCCTATTATCTCCAAGATACACCGTAACCTTAACCACATGTAACTATAACATTATTACCTATCTTCATGTTCAAGATAATATCCCTCGTCATTATTCTAGTCTCATTCTGGTGTATCGGTCAATGCATCGTCGAGAATTGGCTATTGAATTCTGATTCAGATTAACAGTGAATAGAAGTTAATAAAACATTACTACTGTAATAATTGGTGATAGCTCACACACATTCCGTTTTAATGACGTCTTTACGAATTCCATTCTGAGTATATCCTTAACTTGATTGTGTTGGTTGATATCAGTTATTGTTTCCTCTTCCGTTACATGTGGCCATTCAAAAATATATTGATGGTTAATTTCTTAGTTGCATATTTTATCCTTAAATGCAAAAACTGAGATACTCGTACTTACATGTTCACGAAACTGATCTTTGAAAATGCAGTGACAACTTCATATCTAGGCTCAAACATTTATCAACATTCAGCGCGACAAATGTTAGTCAATTACTTTGTGCAAGGCATTATACATTAGCAACAATAATCTAGACGTTTGCGATATGTTAGCATTTCAAAACTCTTGCAGGGTTGTCTTAAGCGACGTTACTTATCCTTTTATCCCATTAAACGAGTATAAAGCTGTTGGATTACTTCATAATGGTATTACATTTATAAATAGATTTATATCTATTTAAAATGTTCTGTTGGGAGGAGTACTGGTCGTCTGGCAGCCCTGTAGAAACGATGTCGGCTAACATGTGTAACGTGGTGGATAATTCACGCCTGTCTGATAGGTAGGCTGTTGATGACTGTACTAAAATTGCATCGCCTACGCCTCCTAGATTAAGAAACTATCTGCTGACAAGTCTATTTGTTTGACTGGCGCTGCGTTGTTCGTATGATTAACTAGAAATGAACTGGGCTATTCTTGTAACACTGACGCAGCAGTAAGGCCCTTCGTATCGGTATTGCATAGTGCATTGTTAATTATTTCAGCACCGCCTTTGACTATATCATTCGCTTTTATGTTTAGTAAATTCCAAATTTAAGATCTTAGTAAATTATTTGTCTACTCTCCGGTCACATTCCTCACATTGAACATTAGAAATGTTGTTTGAGCGTGATCGATTTTGCTCTCAATTTCATATTTGATATTACAAAATGTTCTATCAATAGCTAGAAAGTAGGTACATTTATTGCGTGGGATTAACATTTGAAACACAATTTGGTCACGACTTAAAAGTTACAATGTATACTATCATGTCTTAGGTTTCGTTTTCTACGTTGGCATTCTAAGTTAGTCCATTAACAAAAATGTTTATTATTACATTGGTTCGTATGTCACTCTCACTTTCTCTCGCGTAGGCTGTATCATTAAAATTCTGTCTGCCGTTTCATGATTATAATGCAGTAAAGCTTGATTGGTGGTGTTTGAACCCGGGTTTACTGCAGATCGTGTAGACAATTCAATCCTTCTTGTAAGGTATTGCAAATTAAATGCGTCTGTTGGGTCGGAATTAATTGATGCCAGTACGAATTTGAAATCACCGATTAACATTTTCGAACCATTTTTTGTATGTGTTTAACAAGTTTGGATCTTAATTGAAATTTTGAACATCCACGCGATGCTCCACTTTTTGTTGATTTGTTGGCTTTCCGAATGTTGTACATTTTTAATTTGGATGATTTGAAATTGTGCGATAACTCTTCAGTTAAACTGTTGTGAATCATTAATTTGATGCTTCGTCTTGCCTCGTTAAATCTTAGTCTTTCAACGTTTCTAATAAATTAGCTTTATTGTCTGTAGTCAATTATTGTTTAGATTAGGTATATTAATTTAAATCAAATAACGATTCATTGTTAATGATTGTTGTATTTCACGATTCATAATGATAAAAATAACATCCCATGCAATTATAATTGAAAGTACCTAGGTTTAATGTTTGTCATTGTTTTTGAAGTAATTAGGTACTCATCGTTCTGTTGTTTTTAAAACAATACTGCATGTGTGACATCAATTCATCAGCATTTAACAACTATTATTGTTTTATTATTTTTAATAAAATGGAATTTATTTACTACGTAATCTGTTAAATGAAAGATGCTACAGCTAAAGTTACCAGGGCGTAGTGAAATTAAATGACAATAATGTTCAATATTTTTGATAAGACATCTATAAAAGGGATTGAGCCTTGAATATGAGGTTTCTTGAAAATAAATATGTCGTTTTTACAAAGATGTCATTGAAGTTGCATCACATAACAATTGGGGTTCTGTGTGGCAGCGATTTTTAAATAGGTATTTTGAGGACGAAATTCATGTGATTTAATAAAAAGGGAAAACATTATCAACCCACTCACAATTGTGTATTAAGAAATTGCATCCTACTCTTTGCATTGTAAGGACTGTAGGTATTTTAAAATATTGTCCCATATTGTTCTACGGTAGCAAAGTCAGTACGTAATGTAGGTGTAAGCTGACCTTTTCTTCTAGTGAAGCACCTTTGTACACTAGGCCAAAGTATTTAGTCATTTATTTCCACAAAAAGGCATGGCAATGCCTTTTTCGAAAGCACAAACATTGGGGCGCCTTCTTTGGCGGAGACACCATGGCTTGTCTGAGCAAAGTGGTGCAACTTGGTGCCACTAGTAAATCTTCGTATAGCATGTGTAGATCGAGGGCAACAGCATCCACCGCAACGGCCACCGTAACAGCCATAGCTTCCGCAATTTTTTTCTATGTAATGTACATAGTACTTGATTATGAGCCTAAAATAGGTCGACAGTAAGCCAAGGATGGTGGCCCACTGTCCATTGTCCTCTTATCATCATTATGACAGTTTTGATGCTGTAACAACTATTCAAAGACTAATTTCAATCTGATTGCAAATACTGAATCCTCTTACAACTTGAATTCATCTCCATTTTACTTTCCCATATCTCGTGGGAGACTATAACACGATGCCTTGACTGAAGATGCGATTACTATCAGATAACCGCCTACAATTTCTAAACAATAAGTGATCAATGATGCTCCGTTGTGCAAAACGTTGCGCTTGCGTTACCATCATTAGCTTCGAATCGAGCTATTGTTGAATCAGTTTATGTTTGTCTAATAGGATCTTATTTACTGTTTCGCTTAAATGTCAGTTTATGCAATGCTGCCGCCTTAATGCTTCTCAGATTTCTGTGATTAATCCAACTTCTCTACACATTTTGAAAGCATAATTTAGTACATTAGTATCTCCCATTTCTTCCTGTGGGTGACGTAAAAGGCGACTAAGGGACTTACTAGAGAATGGGCAGCAGCGTTTTCTATGCATTCCACCATACTGCAATTGCCAACCCGCCTGCCAAGCGTGGCGATTATGATAAACCGCCCCAAATTGGGGGAGTTCTATGTCCAGTAGTGGACCTCTTACCGCTGAAATGATAATGATGATGAGTACCTCTCAGTGTCGATATTTTATAAAATGATATCTGAAATCGTTTTATTTTGCCTCATGGCCTAATGTTAAATATCTCTCGAATTTATGTTTAGTAAAATTTCAGGTTTTATATCGTAGTACATGCATTCTTAAACTGTGGTTCGGCAGAAAGCATACCGGGTGGCACAGACAACGATGTGCAATCTGTCATCTCTCATTCAGAACCTTCTTAGGTTGAAATGTTTTGTCAGTTATTAAGAAAAGTTGTCTAGAATCATATGCTGAATTCTTGGTTAGAGTTTGTGTATCGATGGCTACCATGTTTACGCCACCTGGTATGATCCTTACATATAACTTCTTTTGCTATTATTTTAATTTCCATAATATCCACATTATACCTTGTCTTCAAGACACCATTTCCATAGTTCCCTGCAATTTCTTTGTCTTTTGGAATCAATTTCACAATGTTGTTAGATCTTCTAGTGCTAATATTATACTTATTATCTGTCCGAGGTGCCTGTTGCACAAAATGATTATCACCTAAACGCTAGTTGTTCGCTAAGCGGTAATCACAAGCCATTTTCAGCACTATGCAGTTTGTAAAATCAATTTTAACGGACAGTTATATATACTATTATAGTGATTTGCACTGTATTGCGAGATTCGAGGTAGAATACTTCCCATGCCAAAGAACCATCCTTCGTTGTGGATAACATTTTATACGAAATCACCATAATGAATCTAAAAGATTGAGAAATTTTTGCTGGTTTTTTTTTAGTTTCATTTAATTAGAAATAAGACTAAAAAGTCTTTGCGACTTAAGAGAACTATCAGTAAAAATGACTACTACTTTGGTTCTTCACCCAGAAACCCTTTCTCATTATGATACGCAAGAGATAGTATCGACATTTTTTAATTATTCACTTACAGCTGATTGGATTACGTAATTACCAGTGAAAAGGTCAAAGTAAAAAGCCTGGTGGAAAAAAAAGATAATACTGAATGAAAATTCCTTGATGCCATTAAACCTTACAGCAAAGAAAATAAAAGATATTGTACGCTATCAAATAGATGGCAATCTTGGCCTTACAGCCTGGGGTCCGGAAGGCCTCGGACTACGTCACTACCCTCCTATCTCATGGGTTGGAAATCTTAAAGGTTATCGATTTTACGACAATCTTTGCCCTTATGCGTTTTAACTAGCCTTAGATTATGCCTATCTTCGCATCAAGGACTATATGTGTCTTTGTTGTCTAAATGCCTATTTTAATGTCTGATGCTATTTAGATTTCTATGGTTGATAATGTCATGATAATAAGTTGTGACTGTTTTTACGTATTACTTATTTGTTTGTTGTTTAGTACTTACGGTATCTTTACCAACATCGAAATTATAGATGTGTAACTTTCATATCAATCCTTACCAGTTTTTATATCTGTCAAGGATATAACTGCTTCTGTATGAATATTTAGTATAAAAGCACAAGTGTCAGCTTTCATATTATTTATTATTATATGAGCGTAGTAACACACAAAAGTGCTACATGTGAACAAACATCCTGACATAGAATCAACATATGTACAAGTGACTGACGTGTCTCCCCAGAGTAAGTATCACATCTGGTGGTCATCAAATGCGTTGACCAGATGCTAAAATTTTAGACACATTAAAAGCTTATGCAGAGTTGCAGACGTAAAATTAGAAGTCAATGAAAACACAGTTATTAAAATGCTTTTAATCGTAGCAATAATACGGGTAGCAAATCACTACCTACTTTGTGATTATGATATAATTACACAAATCTTCACTAGTAAAAGTCTTCGCATATTTGCCAAATTGTAGAGAGTTGGAGGCCAAATATGGCTCCAATATGTAATTACTAATAGAAACTAGTGTGATAATTATGTCTTGTTATGTTATTAACTAGTAACCTTCACCTACTGGTCTCAGAACAGTAATTAGTGATAGTGACATTGGTAATGAGCTTTTGTCTGAGTAGTGTGTATTTATGCCCACTTAGCTAACTATTTGTCTAATTTATTTTACATGAAGGGCAGTCTCTTCATTGTCTTTCTTGTGCCTTTAAGCAATACCGATTTGTAAGAGAATTGAGAGTTTCCTTATCTCCACTGTTGTTTTCATAGTTTTCAGTTATTTGTGAAATGTCTGTGATATTCTAAATTTTAATGCAACTGTATCATTTTGATTAGTACTCGTGGAATTAAAACCACATAACTGAAAGAATTGGTGTGTTTATAGTGATTATGCCTACGTTATTTGCATCTTCATTACCTTCGTCTTGCATTTAGTTCTTTTTCTGATCATACACAAGTACTTTTCGCACAGTGCCACCTCATAAGCCCCAATGCTCATATTTAGGCCACTTACTTTAACGGCATTATATTTGGGTTCTTACCAATTTACGGTAGTCGTAACATAATGTACGTACATCGTGAGTTACTTTAATCGGATTACTTCGTGCTCCCGTCACGAGCTGCACCACATTCGTGCCAAGGTCCCAAGTGTTTCTCTAATGTGGACTATGACTATATCATTAAACGACGTAATGTGCCACAGTGCTTTGTCTCCGTGGTTTAGATTTCATGGATTAGGTATATGTGCGTGAGTATTTACAAATACATTGCTAATTACAACTTCACATATCTACGTAAATTTTTCAGCAAATAGACACGACTTCATTTGACAAAAAACCATTCGGCTGACGACCTGTATCGTGTCCATCAAATCTAACTTCACGATAACAATGGCAACAGAACACGCCTTTCATATCGTTCCATTTCCAATCGTGACTTTTCCGATATCGATATTCGACATAAATCTTAATCGATAATCTTTCCGATACGTTGTCGTCTTGCTGGCTCGTTTCGGCGACTCGCTTTCTCCAGCCTACAAAAAAAGTTGATACACAAGTGTGGGACCTGTTCTGCCCATCTATTGATTGTTATTGTGTTGCTTGTAAAATTATACTCACCTCTACAGCTACACGGCTCGCATTACGCACCGATCGCTACAGGCAATGTTGTATCGATTTGCGTTTGATTTTATCGATGAATCAAATCTCGATTATTTTTTCAATAGACGCCCCAGACTAATCTAATAGATTTTTTGCTGATTCTTCAATATCCAAAGACGATAACCTGCTATTAAGTTAAACAACAGTTTATTTTACCAACCTGTGATTTAGATAGCGATAACATTAATTATGCGAACGAAAAACTGTATCTTTAAACGACAGACTTCCATCAAAGTCTGCGGGTAATTATGATAGCTATCAAACCTCTGTCGAATATTAATTGGTACTTTTGCTCTCGATATTAATATCGATTTTCATTACAGCAAAAGTGTTTTTAGCCATTCCGTTCACGACGCGAGAACACCCGTTGATTTAACTTTTACTGTCAAAGAAATAAAGTTTCAAATTGTGTACACATAATATTTCGCAAGTTATACAGCTTCGCAGTTGTGTGTAGTTTTTTGTGCGAATCTTAGTTAGTAGGTATGAAAGTTTTACAACCGGATGTTGTTTCACTGTCAATCCGTCTATCAAAGGGTAAGGTTCATCAACATTATCGTCTTGAAATAATTCTTCTATTGATTGAACGTCATAACATCAATCAAGTAATTGAGAGAAAGGAGTTACAAAGGTCTAAAGATAAAAGGTTTTGTAGTCGCAAAAGTGAAATTTCTTTTGTTGGGAATATTGAAATTAAAAGGCATTTGGTGTGTTGAGATTGACGGTGAAGATATGCGATCCGAAAGTACGGGGGAAGAAAGCGAAGTAGTCTAACTTGTAGTACCGAAAGATTTCATCATTTACTGCGATGGTGAGAAGCAACTGAAGATTGTCATTTTGATGGGAGAAGAGATGCCGAAAGATTTATGTAAGAAAGAAAGAGTCCCGAAGGTATATTTGTGATAATAAATGTAATAATCAACTTCTGCATTTGAAAGCTAGGTAACGATAGAATGACTGATAATGATAGAAAAATTGATCCACAAGAACTTCGGTTTTTGATAACATTTTGCTAATTATGCAAATTCGATGTCATTGTTGATGAATAATACCAATTAGCAGTCGTAAAGTTTGTTTATTTGTCACAATTCTTTATAGCTGCCACACCCCGCAATTCCTTATTCTACATCACCACCGTATTCTTTATATGGATGAATGTGCAATAAAATGGCAAACGCTTTGTGCTTACTTTGCAAGGACACGCTTTTGAATTCAGTTTAAGTATCAAATTATATTCCTTTTTGAGTTATCTCTTTGCTACTTCTTGCTTGTCGGCTGCCTTCTGTATTTTTGCATTGTATTGTTTGTTAGTTACAGTTGACTAGATTCAATGCTTTTTTATCTTAATGATGTTGACAAATACTTTTTTTTTTGTAAAGAATATTTAAAAAAGATTCCTATCGTTCAAATACGTAACACGGATCAGAACCCCCATTTTAAAAATGATTTTCACTTTAGTCTTTTATTATAAAGCTTATCGGAAATAATTTTAATCTGCTCCACTATTCATTCGATGTCATGTCATGACTGCATTCACTTTTAGAAATAATTCATCTGTACTTTTTTATCCAACAATTTTATTTATACCTTTATCATAAATTCTAAAGCGTCCCCGTTAGCTGCCCCTACATTTCGAAACACTTCAGCAAATGCATTCACATTCCCCGAGGGTGCATAAATAGCAGATGGATTGCTTCCAAACATCTGCTTGGCACGTGCGTGTGCCTTTGTATAGAATCCATCACATCGACTTTTAGAATTAAAGTAAAAAAATAGCGGTATTCATGAATCTGTCTATTTAAAGTTTGATTTGTATAAACTTAATGATCATTGCTAAAAAGCGGTTCCAAACGCAGCTGGTCCAACTAGCAGCTGACCCCAACACACTTGATAAAGACTGGGTTGATGACGCCTTAATGATAGCTATTAAATTAATAAAACTAGGTCCATTCTAACAAGAAATCAATAAAACTTAATATAGTATGCCCATTCGTGCAACTGATTGTCATTCAGTTCTTTATTAACATGTTATTCTACTCTTAATAAAAGGAGCCTACTATCGTGTTACAGCCTTCGTATTACCATTGAAACTTAATCTGACACCTCGAAATCAACGCCCGTAACGGTAGTTTTATAGTCGTAAATAATGATAACTTTGATTGGGATATAGAATTTCGGTATTCATTAACATGATCAGATATAAAACGCTTTATATATCAACTTTGTATAGGATTGTAACAAAGACGAACTGCATTGTTGAATAAATCATTTTAGATTCCCCCTTGTTATAAATATAACGTATTATATTGCAAATTATAATGTGCTATTACGATGAAACTACAAATTAGGTCTGAGGGGAACGAACTCAGCTTGTTGCAAATGCATTACACATTGCTATTCACTGTTATTCTCTAAATAATACTAAGAACTGCATTTATTTTACATCCCATTGGCACTATTCCAATATTTGCGACGGCTGTACTTCTTACATGTCTTTATGCTCCTCAGCGGTCCGTATGTCGTTGTAATGTGTCCTGTAAAGATCACTATCGCCTAATTTATGATCATGTTCGTAATGCCACAATCAAACGCCGACGATCGGATCTTGTCCTTAACGATACGGTTTATACCGCCGTCAAATTTTTATAGGTGTATTAAAGGAGTGAAGAAATTGTATTATGCTCAAATGTCCCAGTAACCGAGACTCAGTTTGAATTTATTGTGAAATAAAATCTGGTCGTATCGCTTGTCATTCAGATTGTATTACCAATGCAAAATATGACATGAGTTTTCAAATTCAATATATCTGAACTGAATTCTTGAAAACGTTTACATAGTCCAAAAGCTGTTTGCACATTCCCAGATTATTTAAATCGCGTGCACTGCTCCAATTCTGCTTTATTATGACGGTGGCATTTAGCGTTTAAAGGAGCTATTAAAACATTATTACCATTAAAGCGTGGGACGCTATTTAGAGTAGAAACTGAATCTTTTACGCTTTGGGAGAAGCCCTCAGGGAACAAACAATTACCTAACCAACTAAAAAGGAGGAATTCCAAAATTTGTTGTTACTGGGACTGGCAGACAGCCTGGGATTTAGCTGGGGGCTATTTCAGCATGTCGCTTACGCTTATTATGATGTTAGAAAGGAAAGGAATGACCGGTTTGAGGTTTACACGTGTTTCTAACTCGCGTGCCCGAACGTGGGAGAACGCCTGAGGTTTCGCAAATGTTTCGCGAATACTTCTGTTACTCGCCTCGAATTTGTCCGTGTCATTATCATTTTGGTTAGGACCAATAATTTGAATGACTTGCTTTGAGTGTTTAAGGAAATTGTATGGTGTGTGATTTGTTTAAAAATTTGCTAATGGTGGGAATTTTTCTTAACTGTGTGTACTTCTTTTAAGGGTGTCATTGTTGTTTAACGCAAGGAAACTATTGCCTACTCTTTTCTGCCTTTGTCCAAATTAAATCGTGTTAAATCAATATGGAATCAGTTCAGATCTTAATTCGTAATCATTGCGAGTTTTTCCTCACACACATCATTGACGCACCGTGGTACCGGTCCTGCCATATTTGTTATAGCAAATCGCTATACATTATTGTTTAGTGTCATGCAAATTTCGATTTTTGCAACCCGGCTGATTAGGCGTAGGCGTGATTTAATGGCACAGGTATTCTTTTCTTACACAGAATGATGTAAGAACGAATGTTTATGTTAATTTAACGAACGCATACCTACATTATCATTTCATACACCTATTATAGAAATTCATTGAGACAAGCGACGATATATTAGGTCTTAGTTATAGGAGTTTAATATTCAGTAGCCAATTTATTGCGTGAAATCGTTGGACTATTAATAATGTTATATCCATATTTCAAATTGAGAGCATTCTTATGCCACAGTGCTATTTTATTTTATTTATTACCTTTGAACGTTTTGATATTGAAGTCTGCGATTAAAAATTAAAAGGACCACTCTCGCACAGACGTCAAAATATCGTAGTGAAATTTCATCGTGCACTGGATTTTCAACTCTCGGTGTTGAACCGAGCATTGAGAATTGGACAATGTACTAACGAAACGTGTTAAAAAAGAGACTATTAAATTTTCAACCCTTGGCGCTAAGTAGTGCGTTATAGATCCAGTGCACAAAAAATCGCAAACCTGGACTTACCTAACCTTACTTTATAAACTTTGAAGCATTGTTTTTCTTCTATATTGAGTTAAGATTCTATTGCAATCTGCATTCCATTCATAATGATGTCCATGTCTTATAAATTTATTATCCTAGAATGATTGTGATTCATAGTAGCTCTGGTGATTAAACAATCTCACGGTCTTCGTCATAATTTAGCCTTTCGTCAACGTTATTTGCTATCCATAATCACCTGTTTTACCGTTATTAGTATTAAGAATAGCGGATACACAATTAATTATAACATCGATTTGTTAACGTCTTCTAAGTTATTAAACGTTGTTAGATGCTCCTTCAGGTTCGCTATATATTCATATTAGAGATAAATTAGTTTGCTTTTGCTTCTATGAAAGCGCGTTAAAATTATTTTTAATATTTATTGAGTAAAACCTACATGCTGTCAAGTTGTAATAAAAAAGTTAAGATTCGAGCTTTGAAAATTCAAATTTTTCGAACTAGTCGCCTTTGAATGATTTTAAACGTTGATTATTAATATTTTATTTTTCCAACAATTTATTAATAAGATGAGCAATAAATAAAAACATAGATTGATAATTTAATATTTAAAACATAATTTAGTCCCATCTTTGTCATTTGATCAGCAGATTAGATCAAGATAATCTAAAGATTGCCGAAAATAATGTAATCTGAATCTTTAATCAGTAATAACTATAAATATTAAAATATAGAAATATTATATCGAGTGGTGACAAATCCGTGGCTACTGATTCACGCACTAATGTAGTGATACTTGACTAGACTGAACTTGTTCCGAAGTCTGCTTTAATTAAGCTGGGCTTACACAGGCACTTTGTTTCAGCAGTATTCTTTTCCGGTATTGGATATGAATTTTCTGTAGGTATTACTAAATGTCGCCATAATTAAATTTTTAATGTGTGTGCGTAATTTAGCTCCAAGTTGCCATATATGTATTGGTATATGTCACTAAACAGGGTACCCTTAACATCGACGCGCAAACTGTAACCATGAATTTCAGCACATGATTCTAGGATATAAATTTTTCTTCGGTAACCAAAACAATATTTATGTTGATTCACAGAAAAGTAATACCTACACGTTCAAACTATATGGAACAGTATTTCTTCGCAGGGGTTCAGAATCATGTCCTGAATCCATGGTTACAGACTGTCATTCTGAATTGCGAAGTTTAAAATATCGATGTACTGTATTTATAAAGTTCACTATGGCGAATTTTAAACTTCGCAGTTCAGAATGAAAGTCTATGGAACGCCACCTGCTACGACCCTTACGTGTCACTACTTTTATGTCATTTACGTTCATACATTTGGTCATACAAGCACGCCGGTTGCAAGTACTGTGCAACATCATCAATATGGTCAGATGTGGAGGACACCTGACCTAAGGCGGGGGCGCCTTTTGGGCGTTTCCACTCACATCTGCCTTTTCATTAATCATCTACTCATCACCTAACACAAGCATCTATATGCTTAAAAGGTGATCTCCAAATCATGTATGTTAAAGCTTTTTATGTAATTGAAATAAACATTTTTATTTCATTATTTTATCTACTCAACATGACCAAACCATATGGTGGAGGTGTCTACAAAATCAATTGCTACAATGTTTGCAACGAGCAATATGGAGCAATATTGCCCCATATCGATGTACCACATCTGGCAACAATAGCTAAAATAAAACCCATGTGGACGCATCTTTGCCTCGGACTGACTGGTCTTGGCGGCCCACATCCACTCTCTGGGTGGCGTCCATGATTTATAGAGAGGCACCCGCCGACTACACGCCAGTACTTGTTACTGGCGTATAAACGTAGCTATTTATTACTTTATTAGCAATTACTGTTAGATTGTGTGATAATAATAATATTATGGTTGTGCTACGGATTTTTATTGGAGTGGCCCACCAATGATTTTCTCTCAATAAAAATTCCAAAGATTAAAAATAATGTTTTACATTATTTTTAATCTTTGGGATTTTTAGAAATACCAGGTTTTTCGCGGTTATGCAGCCAAGGTATTTTTGCTGTCGATTAATTGAAATACTCTTCCTTATCACTCCGTTATGTTAAATCAAAGGTCTAAAAAAAAGACATGCTAATTTCATCCCACATGCAAATTTATCAGCATAAACCTCACCGGATTATACCAATAGATTCTCCACCACAAAACCAACTAAAAGTTCAGTAGCGACACATTTAACAGTTCCAATTTTTTACCCACATTTTCTAGTAATTGGAAATGGTCTGTCAAGCTAACGATGGCGGAAATTATCTGTCCGATCCAATGCGGCACGGTAATGCGCATGCGCAATCTTCCGTCGGATATACTAGATCAACTGGTTATGTTGTAACCCCCGGCTGTGGAGGAAATTTTTTGTAATATATAATGTAGTAGCTTAATATACAAGCAAGTAGTTACGGATCTTTGTAAGGAAGTAGGTACAAGCGTGTGTAAGATTGGTTTTATTCGATGCGGTTGGTTTTTATTTTGCTTCTACGGTGCTTGGTGTAGTTTATTGTTGGTTTGTGACTTACACAAGAAAGGCATAACCCATAATTATAACGAAGTTTCTGAGATATTAGCAAATTTACTAATGGGTAAAATTCTTACACCTACTGGGTATAAAAACCAAGGACACCCATTAGTAAATGCTATAATAATTTGTGATCATCTGATTTTAAATTTATGTCCTTATTTATTGTTAAATTAATTCAAGTACCTACTGCAGCGTAAATCCGCTGCGGACGAAACTTTTTGGTTTCTAAATCAACCTTTTTTTGAAACACTGGCCTTTATATTTTTTGTTCTACCTCAAATTTCGAACCTGTAAAAATTGAAGGCGAAAATTTTCTCTTGTCAACGGGCAGACTGCAGATTGAATCCGAACGAATCAGATGAATTTTTTATTTTCGGAACCTCCAGGCCTAAATTTCTATTATTGAGCCCTATATTTTAAATAAGTCTACGTTGTATTAAGTGCTATCCGCTCAAAGTGAAAAGTTCTGTGTGCAACTCATCCGTTTAGCTGACGACGACCATACAAGCCGAATTTCGGCTTTTCCCCGACGGGCTTCTGGGAACCGGCTCATTGTGAGGTCTACGACGTGTCCAGTCGACGTCGTCGTAACATAGTTGCGGACATTCGACTCCCGTCGCAGAGTTTTGGTGACCTCGCTGACACCGATCCATTGGCGTCGCTAGACATCGCCACCAATTAGACAACGATTTTACCCTCTTTCTCCCGTTAAACTAAAGATTCTCAATGAGGAAATCGATAAGATGTTGGAGATGGGTGTCATTCGTCCCTCTCGTTCTCCTTGGGCTAGTCCAGTGGTAATGGTTACTAAGAAGGATGGTTCTGTTCGTTTTTGCGTCGATAGTAGGAAGTTGAATAGCGTTACTACCAGGGATTCTTATCCTCTTCCCCGTATTCACGATATCCTTGATAACCTTCGCGGTGCTAGATATATGAGCTCGCTTGATTTTAGAAGCGCATTTTGGCAGATCCCCCTTGCCGATAAGGAGAGTTGTGAGAAAACTGCCTTTATAGTACCTCAACGTGGTTTATTCGAATTTGTCAGAATGCCATTTGGTCTCACAAATGCAGCTTCTGAGATGCAACGTCTTACGGATATGATTGTCAATTTTGAATTTACTTCAACTAGTGATAACTATGTTTTCGGTTACGTTGATGACCTAATTTTGATTTCCAAAGATTTCAACAGTCACCTCGCACTCCTTAGAAAGGTACTAAAACGCCTCAAAGAAGCCGGCTTATCTATTAACCTTAAAAAATGTGAATTCTGTAAAAGCGAATTAAAATATTTGGGTTATATTGTAAACGAAAAGGGTTTACAAACTGATCCCAGCAAGCTTGATGTTATTAGGGACTATCCAACTCCTACTACCGCTAAATCACTGCGCGGTTTCATTGGAATGTGTTCCTATTATAGACGTTTCGTTGATGGTTTTTCATCCATAATAGCTCCACTCACTGCCCTTATAGGAAAAAGGAAGGGTCGTGACCCTATAAGTTGGGATAATGCCGCCGATAATGCATTTATCAAATTAAAAGAGGCGCTAATTAATACCCCTGTTATGGCTTGTCCTGATTTTTCGAAGCCTTTCATTTTACAATGCGATGCATCATCTGTTGGTCTTGGTTCGGTTCTTTCACAAAAAATTGATAACGTTGAACATCCTATTGCTTATTATTCTCGCTTATTTTCCAAAGCGGAACGTAATTATAGTACTACTGAACGTGAGCTTTTGTCTGTTCTTGATTCTATTAAACATTTCCGCTGCTATTTAGACGGGATGAAGTTCACTGTTATAACGGATCATATGGCCTTAAAATGGCTCCTTACGCTGAATAACCCTTCCGGACGTTTAGCTCGATGGGCTACTATTATTTCTCAATATACTTTTGACATCGTTCATCGCAAGGGTGCACAACACGTCGTTCCAGACGCTCTATCTAGAATGTATGCTTGTCCAGTTACTTTCGATCAAGGTCCAGACCATACTAATGATAGGTGGTATAAAAAGGTTTATTTAGGTGCTCGCGATACTCCACAAATGTTTCCAGCATACACCATTCGGAACGGTGTTCTTCTAAGACGCATGCCGATCGTTAGTCCTTTGTGTTCTGATCCTTGGCGCATGGTTTTACCCACTGAAAAGGTTCCATCTGCGATTTGGGAAGTTCATAATAATCCTTACTCCATACATCCTGGAGTCACAAAGACTTATCTTAAGCTCAAGGATGTTTTCTATTGGCCGAACATGTATCGGGATGTTACAGAAACATTAAGGCAATGTGAGGCATGTAAAGCCTATAAGATCGCGAATACTCAACCACGTGGTCAAATGTGTTATCCCAAGGA
Organism: Aporophyla nigra; assembly: GCA_947507805.1. Taxonomy (NCBI): domain Eukaryota; kingdom Metazoa; phylum Arthropoda; class Insecta; order Lepidoptera; family Noctuidae; genus Aporophyla; species Aporophyla nigra. The sequence continues at coordinate 18,927,539 of OX382307.1, read as the reverse complement.
GGTTTCCTTGCCGTTACAAATGATTTCTATCGATATCATAGGACCTTTACCTATCGCTTATTTTGGGTACAAATACATTCTATCTATGGTCGACGTTTTCTCTAAATATGTCTGGCTTGTTCCTCTTAAAAAAGTTGACGCAAGTTCAGTTATTAAATCCTTGGAATCTGAAATATTTTTTAATTTCGGAGTTCCGCGGTCAATACTGTGTGATAATGCTACAGTTTTTCGTAGTAATCAGTTTATAAATTTTCTTAGGTCTTTTCACATTGATTCCCCAACGTATACCCCTTATTATACTCCTCAAGCCAACACGGTAGAACGCTATAACCAAAGTGTCGTGACGTGTTTGAGCATATTAGTTGGTGAGAACCAAAGAAATTGGGCAAAATTGTTACCCAAAGTCAAACTTTATCTTAATTCCTGTATTAATTTAGCGACAGGTTTCACGCCAAACTTCCTCATATTCGGTAGAGAGGTCTGTATGGATTCATTTCGCGCTAATAGCCAGACTCTAAGCACTAATTTAGCTGAAAGTCGGGAACAACATGCGAAGAATCTGACTTCCCTGGCTGAGATTTATGCGAAAGTGGCAGACAATCTCTCTTCTGCTTTCCTACGAAATTCTCGAACTTATAATACAAACCGGACAGCAATTACACTTAACACTGGCGACATTGTATGGAGGCGTAATTTTTCAAAGTCTTCAGCTAGTGAATATTTTTCTGGAAAGCTTGCTCCTCGCTTCATTAAATGCCGAGTGATCAGGGTCGTGTCTAGGACTACATATATCCTACAAGACTGTGATTCCTCTCATACCGGCAAATATCATATAAAAGATATTCTTAAATGATTAATTACGTTAATTTAACCTTTCTTATAAGAATTAATTTTTTTTTTTTTTCTGACTGAAGTCATTTTTTTTTTTTTTTCTTACTGACGTCGTTTTATGTCTGACTGCAAGTCGTTATGTCTGACTGCAAGTCGTTATGTCTTACTGCATGTCGTTTTGTCTGACTGCATGTCGTTGTCTTACTGCATGTCGTTATGTCTGACTGCAAGTCGTTTATTTTTCTTTGTTCTTGTATATATTTAGGGGATTTCCAGGATTTAATTAGGTCGTTTATTTTCATTAATTAATTCCTAGATTTTATGTCTTTCGTTATTGTTAGGTTTAGTGGACACATCTGGAGCTCGCACTGATAACGTTTAAGTGAAGGTCGACTTTCAATTTTATTCTGTATCAGCTGCACTGCGATGTTGTTAGTTTTTAATACCTTTGCTGAGTCATATTATTTATAGGTTTATTAAGTTAGGTTATTTAGGTTAGTTTATTTCAGTCCTCCCCTGTAGGGTTGTCTCCTGCTTATACATTTGAGTGTTATTGGTTTGGCACTCTTATATGGTGTCACTCACTTAGGGTTGTCACTTTCTTTAAGGGTTGCCACACACCTTTTTTTTTTTTGCTGGAAAAGGGGTACTGCAGCGTAAATCCGCTGCGGACGAAACTTTTTGGTTTCTAAATCAACCTTTTTTTGAAACACTGGCCTTTATATTTTTTGTTCTACCTCAAATTTCGAACCTGTAAAAATTGAAGGCGAAAATTTTCTCTTGTCAACGGGCAGACTGCAGATTGAATCCGAACGAATCAGATGAATTTTTTATTTTCGGAACCTCCAGGCCTAAATTTCTATTATTGAGCCCTATATTTTAAATAAGTCTACGTTGTATTAAGTGCTATCCGCTCAAAGTGAAAAGTTCTGTGTGCAACTCATCCGTTTAGCTGACGACGACCATACAAGCCGAATTTCGGCTTTTCCCCGACGGGCTTCTGGGAACCGGCTCATTGTGAGGTCTACGACGTGTCCAGTCGACGTCGTCGTAACATAGTTGCGGACATTCGACTCCCGTCGCAGAGTTTTGGTGACCTCGCTGACACCGATCCATTGGCGTCGCTAGACATCGGCACCAACGGCAACCTTCCAGAGCATCACATCCAGCTAGTTTAAGGGACCTCTTTACATTACCTATTTTCTCATTTTACTGTAGTAGATTATCTAATAATTATTTTCTACTCTGTTATCTAACTTCGCATACTAATAATTATAACGTGTATTTTACGGTTTAACTTAGTGTACGTTACAAAAAGGATCATATTGATCTACGTGCATAGGCCTATATTTTGAATCGATTGCAATCGTTTTAGGGATAGGTCGTGCGCGAAGATAATTTCCGTTATATCTGTTTAACCACTAAGTTTGACTCGTCCCTCTTTTTTAAAATCCATTTTTTTTCTCAATCTACAGTCTAACATATACCTTTTTATATACTATTGTTTTTCTTATTTTTCAAAATTATACAGTAATTTTTAAAAGTGGTGAATTGGTTTTTTTTTTTCTCAACCGTCTCGCTACACTACCTAGAACTTTTATTTTTATGTTAGTAGTAGTTTTCATTTTATTTTCAGAATCGTAACTTATCGTTTTGCTGTGCTTAAAGGGTCTATATTCTTGTACCTAGCTTTACGCCCTTCGTAACATCTTTTTTACAATACGGAATACAAAAATTAATATGGATATAAAACTACAAGAATTATTGTTATGTCACTTTTACCATTGAATTCACTCATTACGTTAAATGTTTTTAAAGCTCTTAATGATATCCTAATCATTATGTACATAAATAGCAGAATAATTAACACCTGAAAAGGAACTCGAGCACTTACCTTCAAACGATTCCACATTTCTCCAGTAGTCCCCATCGTAAGTGTGATAGTCCATAAGTGGACCACTTTCTGGGCTCAGACGGATCTAGACTGGAATGTTAGTCTAGAAATTACAATGTATTTATATAACTGTGTCAATCAAGCCATTCACTCGTTGCAATGAAACTAATATAACGTATTAGAAAGAGGGCACATAATCGTTAACTTTACGATAGTAATAACGATATCGATTGTTAAACGAGTGGTCTTTAATCGTAAGAAGTATCGATAAAGACTAACCAGACTCGCAAAGGGGAGACAAATCTCTTGTCGGTTGTTCCGCATGGCAACGAGACAAACAGTTAGGAGGTGGTGTAAGTGTGAAGTTGATGCGAATTGTATTTGTAAACAAGAAATATCGCAAATTCATGTAAAGGTGACACACTTTCCATTAACACTATCATTCTAACTTTTGGTTAAATTAAATTACATCATGGATTTTGCATTGGCATTAGGTCTACATTCAAGCTCCCATCTTTATGCTCTTGAGAAAAAAAAAACAATGATGTCTATTAATTATATTTAGATGTCTATTAATGTCTGTTAATTAATGATGTAAATGATGTCTATTAATTATATTAGGCTTCATTTTCAGTAGCCTTTCATTTGCCAGAAATAATATTTTAATTTTTAAGGGCCGCCGCGTCGCGCAAGAATGCACGAGATTCTTGCGCGACGCGACGGTCGCGCGCAATTCGGCGATTTATATCCGTAGAACTATTTCTATGACCGTGTCGCGGCGCGACAGGTCGCCCCTGTGTGAAATGACGCGTGCGTTTTCATTGATATTGTTCTACAGATATAAATCGCCTATATAGGGCGCGATCGTCGCGTCGCGCTAGTTTGCACCAGCCTATATGCAACCAAAAGGCGTGGAAATGCCATGATAAATTAAGGCAATTCCATGCCTTTTGGTTTTATACTAAAGTAAAAATATAATTTCTGCCAAAAGAACTGCCACTCAAATTTTTTTTTTTTTTTGTGTCGTTGTTTAAACACAAAACTCTTTAACTTGGACTCAACCACTGTAATATGTGTTAACTATAACTATAAACTCGCTATCGCGTCTGCCTGGCCTTGTCACAGTTAACCCACAAACCCAGACGCCTCTGGACGTTTGAAACCGTCTTCTTGAACATATGTACCTGTTTTTAGTGAAGCTTTTTATTTATCTGTCTTAAATATTTTATAGTCTTCTGTTACCAGTATATCTTGGAACGTAGAGAAATATGGAGGATACTCAATGAATTTAAGGGCTTGTGGCTAAGTAATTACAGTCGCACGGATCGATCGATCAGGTGAAGCTACGCTTGCCGCGGTTGGTTCGTAGATGGATGACCATCTTTAGATACCAAGATTCCTCCGTTCCTAGGAAAGCACGATAAGTCGTTGGTCCCGGATGTCATTTGTAGATAGGCAGTCGTTTCATGTAAAATACCGGTATTCTGCTGCATCTGGTTAGTCCGGAACCGGACCCCAACATAGTTGGGGGCAGGCTGGGCAGATCCCCCAATTTGGGAGAGGTTTGCCATAACCTTCACGTTTGGCAGGCGGGTTGTCGATCGTAGTATGGTGGTAAACGCATAGAGTACTCGGTTGCCTATTCTCTAGTAAATCCCTTAGTCGCCTCTTACGACACCCACGGGATGCAATGGGATGGTGCTATTCTTTACCTCCACCACATGGAACATATTTGACAGTTTAGCACGTGTCAACTAGGTTTGGAAGAATCTTCGCTATGATACGATACCTATGTTAGTATAGTCTGGTTTATAGACTGTTTACGATCAAACCCTTCAACGCCACAACGGTTCTCATGTCACGATTAACCCATCAAAGCAGTATCCACGTATCAACCGCCACGTTATCGTGTGTTTGTTTGTCGCAAAATTTACGACCGAAAGCCTATCATGTACGTATAATATTGTCATTATCTTACTTTATGCGACGATAATGTGGCGTTTAGAAGGTTTCCTCGAAGTCGTCTCGTCTCTTAACCCACAAACATGTCTTCCTGTACAAATAGGCGTTTGTTTGTGTTGCACATACTTGTCTCGTGAGTGTTTGGCCGACTGGCACTGTTGTCTGTTAACTGCATTTTGTTCTTCAAGTCTTTTGCTAAAGCTATTTTCAGAGCATTTCAAGTCGTGATATCTTCATAGAAATATAAACGTCCTTTTTAAGTAAGCTGTCAGGTCTTCCTAAAATAATGTCGAGTGTGGTTAGAACTCTAGTTTCATTTGGCTGAAGAATGATGTTGTATCATGCATGAAAATGAAATGATGTTCGTTAGTAAGCGTATCACTTGAGAACGGCTCGATTTGACTCTTTTTGGATTTAAATGATTTCCGAATTAGGTTTTCATGGAAAGAAAAAACTTTATTTTTGGGAAAAATTGAACTTCCTTTTTATAACTCACTATTGAAATTTGTACATGACGTATCCACATAGTGTACTAATTGTGTACAATATAATAGACTTCTTGAAAGCTACTGCCCAATCCAATTTACACTTAGTAGAGCTGCAGTTATGAGCAAAAAATCAATACACGATAAATCAAAACAAATGAGGCATCAACTACTACTTCAACAGTAGTACGTTATAATTAAAACCCAGTAGCCATAACAAACGTAATTTAATGTGCATAAACTTGAAGAAAACTCATAAAACATTAACACAATTATGACGTGAAAACTTCCTACGAAAGTATTTTGCAATGCTAATGAAGTTACAATCCAGTTTCACATTTTCACACCGATAGTAACTGGTATAAGTAACAGATTTGGAACCGTACTATATTTATGTCACGACAATAGTGTTGATAGAAGTAGTGTATAGACACTACTTCTATCAATTAACTCGGCCTATTGTAGTCCACTACTAGGCCTAGGCCACTCCCATGCTGCGTCACAAATCTGTCCTCCGGCTTCTACATCCAGTGTGCCCCAGCCACCTTTTTAAGTTCATTGGTCCCACACCACTTTTCCCGATACGTGATGTTCACTCGAGAACTCGTCTGCTCCACCGGCCATCGATCCTTCGCCCACTGCCACTTCAGCTTGCTTATTCTGCAAGATTGTCGACTCCCGTGGCCTTCTACCAGGTCGTGGATCCACCTTGTGGGAAGACTTCCAACGATAGACACTTTTCTTCGTGTAAATTATTTCATCACCACTGCTCTCTAAACGGTGAAGGACATCATCTCTTACATCGTGAGGAACCTGCGTATCCTAGAACCAAAAATTCAAAGACATTTGAAATCCGCACTGGGCATGCTGGATGACGGTCCACTCCCTGTTACAGAGAGCTGTGTCCCAGCAATATTAAAGGCTGATTATAGTTCAGAATGGCAGAAGACACCATCGTTCAAAATTCCAGATGCAGCGTTAAAAAAAAAACAAAATTAAAGAAGAAACACAATACCACTATGATCGCACTGCATTTCCTACTCTGTGTCGTCACATACAAATTCATATGTTCATATTATATTCATATCCCAGCTCTTCAAAGGAAACGTTAAGCAAACAGCCCCGTATACAGCGATGCCAAGTGTTCAAGTTTTTGTCACAGACATACTGGACATTCCTCCGTCTCTGCCCGTACTCTGTTCGACATCCATACTCGTAAGGCACGTGTTTTTTACTACCAATTCGCGTCATTCCGTCTGATTGATTCGTTGGCACGTTATACAAGTTTAGTGTATATTTATTTTGTTTAATTACTTCATCAAAAAAGTTTGTATATGCGATGCAAATGCATTCCTGACGTATATTTTAGGGAAGGGCTTATTATTCTGGTTTCTTTCTTTCGTCTTTTCAAGAATTGAACACCCTTTAAGTAGGCGCTCAAATTAAGTCTGCTCCTTGATATGCAATGGCCTCTGTAGCACCACTAAAGCTGAGGCCTCATGGGCTAATGCAAAACTTGGGGTTCCTTCGATAAATCGAGTCTGGTTAAATTACGCTAGGGTCGGTGTATTTCATTAATTCATCATTAATTCATTCGATTTTGTTACTTTTATATCGGACGATCTATTCTGTAAAAGTATAGCATCAGTTGGAATGACGGTTCACTTCAACAAAATTTCCACGGTGACATTTTTAGAAAATAGTCCGAAAGTAATAGAGGGTATTCGAGAGTATGATGAATTTCACAACCAATCCTTCAAATTTCTTAAGATGAATTAACAACAACAACTTAATTATGACTCAAATAAAGCATACGCAATGTCTAATTAGAATTACATAAATTAATTTCCATTGTTCGTAAAGTAAGATAACATCGATTTGTTGTAACACTACCTACCATTGATGTGATAAGTCGGAAGGATTGCAATATGGCAGCAGAACAGTATGCAAAATTAACAGATGGTTGATGAAACAAATGATTGAAATAATATACGTAGTGAAGAAATTCTTACAAAACAATTTATTTGTAAAGATACAGTACAGTGAAATATACAAGAATACATTAAAATAAACACAGATATAGAAATATATTACGCTCTTGACGCAACCGATGGAATTCCATAAGAGTCCGCTTTACGACTTTAATAATGCTCTGGCCTAATTTAAACGCAAATCCCTGATATATGGTCACGAAATCCATATATTTTCCCCATACATCACTGTAACGGTAACACACGTTGATGCACCGAATATTCCAAGTATGACCTTTTCGTCATGACATTTGGATGCGTTGTTGCGTACGAAATGTCAAATCCGTGCTCAGATAAATGCGAATGGACTTATTAACTAACGATCGCGTTTAAAAAACAATCTGTTTGGGTCCTTGAGATAATGGTCGGTAAATAGGTAGACTAAGCAATTGGTCTTTAGGAAATGTCAATGTGATGTTTTATCGGTAATCTATTGTTGACCAGCATCATATTTGCGAAACAATCACAATCAGAATCATTTAGCTTATCCATTGTTTTCTAAGTTTGTATTTATTTTTTGAACTGTCAAAATAAAAGCCATTGCTAGAGCCAGTGTGTTATGTACGAGTAACTACCCCGCCGCTGTATTAAACGGATTTTTGTATACCTACTGTGTCTCCTTTCGAATTCCAAATAAAACACGCATTGTTATTTGTTAGTACGGTACTCTCGCATTTGTTACGCAAAATTAATTCATGTTAATTTTAGTGCTGGTCTCTTTGCATTTTTTGGCTGATAATCTGTAATGTCCGTTATCTTATGTTCTTTTGGATACCACTAGAAGTCCACCCTTAGTTGTATAGTTCGCACATTTTCTTCGTCAATGTGAAGATGACTGATATTTCTGTCGCACTCCAGCCGTTGTCAAAAATAATTATCGTTCTGTGCCAGGCTATATTTCACTTATATCTAATTTGCATCTTTATTTGTTCCAGGGCAAATCAGTGATCCGTCCGATAGCGTTCAAGCCGCTCGGGGGGCGCTTGTCTGCGGGAGGGGAGAGGTATGGCTCCACTCCAGTGCTGGCCAGCAGACCACCATCCCACCTGACCCTCTATGGCAGTGAGTATAACAGCAACACCAAACTTTCACTTCATCAAACGAATCCTGTTTACCACTTCTTCTCCGAGATCTTCGGCAGAAGCAAGACAAGAATAGCTCATGCAGTCACGTTTGGAAATCGTTTAGGGCGAATCTTAATACCATCATCATATTCAAACCGCGTTCAGTGTCCATATTCCATAGCAAATTTTACACTGGCAGCTCTTTGCATCTGATGATCGAGTCAGTTTTATTGGTGAAATTGGCTCATAATATTGGTGCACCCAATACACAGATTGTGAAAGAATGGTCGAAAAGGAATATAACCCTTGTTAATTTAACGATTAATCGATTGTGATTGAAGGGTCAGGTGCGTAGCACTAGTACCCGGCGTGCCTGTATGAACAGATGTATGACTTAAACGAGGCAAAAGGAGTATGTAAGGATCGTAGTAGGTGGCGTTCTGTAGTTTCTGCCTCCCCCATGGGAAAAAGGCGTGATTTTATGTATGTATGGATTGCTAGTCGATCTTGATGCCTGTTACGCAGCAGCAGCTAAAAATATTATTTTGTTCAGAGTTTAAGGGTTATGGTGAAAACAGAAGCATATCATAAGCTATCTTATCTTTTACGTTAAGGTTTCATGTTCTGAAATTCTGAGTACTTGCCCTATTTTGTAATAGATGTATATAGGCGGCAGCAATGGGATTTGATGTCGTAACACCTGCCTGAAAAAATTATGGCCTTTTTCCCAAAACACAGGCCATTAACTTACCACCTCTGTCTTATTGGCAGGCTCATCAGACGTGCGCGAGGGCCGGTGGTGCGGCTCTCCTCAGCCCGCCTCGCTATCCGCCCTGCCGCCTGCCACGCCATCCAATCCGCTCCACCAGAGGCATCACTCTGCTATTGTGTGAGTATCCTATGGCTTTGTTTTGATGGAACAGTCACATCAGTTTGTCATCAGAAGGGCAATTCCTGTATTTTTAAGAACGTTCCCATTTTAAACTCAGCTTCAATCTGTCAAAATAGCCTTTACCTTCGATCCTGACAAGATTTTCACAGTGATTGTCAGTGAAATATAAGTACTGTTTTGTTTTTATATTTCTATGATCGCTGACGACATACAGATGACTTTGTGATCAAAATCTGAACGTTTTTTTTTTAAGTTATATTATCGCGGTGGGTCTGGTAAGTGCCTAAGGGCATTATGATAAAGTGAAAAGCAGAAAAGATTGACATGTTCTTATAAATAGATGCTGTAGACTGTAGAGCATTGGTGGCCCAGTGGTACCGGCAACTACTTACGAATTGTATACGTCATGGGTTTTCACTCCGGCAGGCGCTTTATCCACCGTAATTTATTTAATCAGCACTGCTCTCAAAAACGGTGAAGGAAATCATCGTGAAGAAACCGTCATGTTTCACATGTTTACATTTCTGTCCGGAGTGCAGAGGGCTTTTAGAAGTGGTGAGTGATTAGTAGGGCCATGTTGTGAACGTTACGAGAGACGTATGGATGGCAGGCACATGTTTTATAATAATAATAATAATAAACCCGCAGGGCAGCATGTGGCGTGTTGTTGGGCAGTAGCGACCCCACGGACCCTATATCCCGGGAGAATTCTTGTTCCTCATCTGTGGCTTGCCTTTATTGGCCGGCTGGAGTGAACACTGATGAGGTTCAGAGCTCCCACCTCATTCTTGCCTTTATTGGCCGGCTTGAATGGAGATTCGCTAGAGCAAACGTGCTCGGGGAAAGGAAGTATTCCAGTAAGTGCTCGTAGGGATCTTGACCATCTTCCGGGCTGTAGGATTGTTCTGAAAGCCGTGGAATACCTCTCCACTTCTCAAGCACCTCAGGAAGTGTTGCTCCCTTGTCGCTACGTTACTCTGTGCTAGCGACGTTTTCCGGGGGCCCAGTATTGAGAGTGCAAGTCACCCCCTGCCATTTTATCCGTGTATACAAAACATTGATCAGGCAGGGGCCATAGTTCTTCCATAGTTGCGGTTACCAATCCACTGTAGCCATCCAAACCCATAGCCTAATTTGTTTTGTTTCCATATTCTGTAATAGCCCTGCTCCAACCAGGGATTGTCCTTGGGTGCACTTGCATAGGCGTATACAGGGATAATCGTCGGTTGGTGCCCCCTCATCATTTAAAATTGTCTAAGGGGCCTCTGCGAGTTGGCTTCGGCCCCTCGTACGCCTTCCAAAAGACCGCGATCCCAGGGTCCCGAGTTATGTTAATAGATATAAAAATAATAATAATAATATTCCACAACTATCACACAACGCCATCTAAGCTTTTAACACGCGCGTGCACCTTTTTGAGAGCAGTGGTGGCACAGTGGTAACGGCCGCGGCTTACGAGTTGTATGTCGTGGGTTCGAACCCAAGCAGGCACTTTACTTTGAGTAAATTATCACCACTGCTCTCAAATCGGTGAAGGAAAACATCGTGAGGAAACCGTCATGTCTTAGAACCAAACATTCGAAAACATGTGACATCTACCAACCCGCACTGGGCCCGCGTGATAGATAACAGCCCACTTCAACTCGAAAAGAGGAGGCTTGTGTCCCACCAGTGGAAACGTTATAGGCTGATTATGCTTATTATGATACTACTGTACTGTGACTGTTGACGTCTAAGGTCTGGAAGTAGGAGTTCTGGCCATCCGGCGGATATATGGACGAATTAAATTGTTATCTTCGCGGGTAGAACATGGATGAGGCTGGCACAAAAACTTGGAGATTAAACTGACACAAACAAAGATAGAATTACGCCCAGCACTGAGAGAAGTCAGGCTGTGGATGGTGATGAAATACTAGTTTATTTTCCATAACAACTAAAAAAGCTAGGAATATATCATCATCATCATCAGCAGCCTTTTAACGTTCCCACTGCTGGGACATAGGCCTCCACTCGGTGAGAAGGAGCGGGCCATAATCCACCACGCGGGCCCAGTGCGGGTTGGTAGATGTCACATGTCTTCGAATTTTTGGTTCTAAGACATGCCGGTTTCCTCACGATGTTTTCCTTCACCTTTTTGAGAGCAGTGGTGATGAAATAATTTACGCAAAGTAATGCGCCTGCTTGGGTTCGAACTCACGACCTACTACTCGTAAGTCACGGTCGTTACCACTGGGCCACCACTGCTCTCTAGGAATATATACACACTTCCTATACTTATTATATGTGATTTATAAGTTCTTACATCTAATTTACCACAAAAGAGCACTAACTTCCAAGATACAGGTTTTTGCCTAGTTTGTAATTCAGGAGTGCATTCGTTTAAGCCGTCTACTCACCCACATAACCACATTATTTGTATCCTAATTCTTAGGAATATTACTGTTTAAGTGTTTAGGCAAAATTTTATTGAGTGCAAATAAACGTTATTATTAATCTTATCAAAATCTAGAATGTAATAGACCACTGAAATCGTATTGTATTATTTCCGCTAAGTTCTCCGCTCCGCTGAACCAATGACATCACTTCATTGTAAGTTCAATTGTTAGAACTAGGTCCAATTGTGATATATTAGTTTTATAGACTAGACGTGGATTGTAGCTATCGTATTTGTACATATTATAAATTAAGGAAGTTTTTCGTGTATGTCTGTGTCACTTCGTTGTTCCTCTAAAGCAGGGCTGTCCAAGCTACATACCTTCGCGGGCTAATTAAATTTACTACAAAAACTGGAGGGCCGCAGAAACAGATATTTTCAGTAAAAAAAATACAGAGTAACCATTTCTTTATACGTTTATTGGTTCTTAATTAATTAATTTATCTAATAATAGTAATCCAGACAACGGCCCGCGGGCCGTTGGCTGGACAGCCCTGGTCTAAAGTACGCAACGGATTTCATTGGGTTATCACCACGTTTAGAGAATTTCGCTCCCTCTCTTTGCCTACCCCATTCTATTTGAGGTCAGCTCTTCTCGTCATTGTTTGCCAGTTGTTTCGATTCTCGGTCGTCGAGTCATTCACTTGGGCTTGCTTTACGTTATTGTTGACTACAGACATCCAAGTGAGAAGGGGTCTACCTCGCTTTTTTAATCTGAATTCATGACGAGGACTTGTTTAGTCATGTGTTCCTTGGGTCTTCTCATTACATGGCCAAGAGAGAGAATAGAGAATTAGAGAATTTATTCTGGAAAATTTAAGTGCAATATACATATATCATCATCTGCATAGCTTTTTCCAAACTGTATTGGGGTCGGCTTCCACTCTAACTGGATGCAACTGAATATCAATATTTAAGTGCATATACATATGCTAATTAATAGCAAATTCTCGATGTTATGCCTAGTCGTAAAAACCGAGCGAAACATTGGCAGGTCGCTAGTTTAAATATGTTTTGATCGTACCAAATTGCCACTGTTACATTATATAGTAACTACATAATGTATGTTTCATTGTGTTCCTAAACGTTCGCGTTCTTGCCAACAGCGTAATTTCCAAAAAATTGGTCCTCTCGATGCTAAATCCTAATGCATTAGCTTTGAGCTTTTTGTGATTAACTGTCATTACGAATGGATTGTTGTGTTGTCATTGACACATTTTTTTTATAATTTCCATAACTACCACATATTTTTTTTGCATGACATCTCGCAGGTCATCTATGAGGTTGTCGGCTACTTAACCGGAATTTCCTGTGGCCACCTTAAGGCCTTAAGTCCTCCAGCCAGGGCTTAAAACTGGAGCGACTACTCGCTAAGGGCACAGTCAGCGTCAATAATATCGGTACTAACAGAATGTTCGAAATGATCTAAACAACTATGAAAATTAAATATTAACTCAATGACACAAAGATTTTGAAATTGAAACTTATCTAAATGACGTGACATTTGAAATTTATCTAAATGACGTAAAGTTTAATTTTCTTAATTATTGCGATCATTTTGAACAGTCTGTTCGTCCCGATATTTTTGACGCTGACTATACCAGCGCTATCTTATTTAAGAAATAAAGAAAATATATACCTAATTATCGTTTCTAAAGGTTTATCTGTAACTTAATGTTCATAATAAACAGATGAAATTAGATCGTCATCAAAAGTAATGAAGTTAATTCTACTTCTCTGACAGAAAGTTGTATGAGCACGCATTTTCGTGTAGGTAATCGTTTTCGTGAAATGAAATCTGTTTTAATACGTGTACTTTCCAGTAAAAGTGAATTTGTTTATGTTGTTGTTTTAGCGGTATTATTAAGAATTAATTTAACCGCAGCGGTTAATATGTTTTTACTATTAATACAGTATGTAGCGTATCTTGTCTCACTGTAAAATATCTTATGAATTTATCAGGACCAACGGCTGAACGTACTTTCTGAGGCATCAAACCGCCCACTTCCAGGCTCCGGACAATTTCTAAGAAACTCCTAATGGAAAACCCAATAACACTTAGCCCTGGAAATCGAACCCAGGACCCCACAATCAGCAGTCGCACTTGCGACCACGAGACCAACGGGACAGTTGTCAGAATACTATTAAAGTTTTAAAACGTGTGTACGCTAAAAGGTTCACATCAGCAGCCTATAATATTCCCCCTGCTGGGACACAGGCTTCCCCTCAGTGAGAGGGAGGGGGCCATAATTCACCACGCAGCCCCAGTGCGGGTTGGTAGATGTCACAAGTCTTCGAATTATTGGTTCCAATACATGTCCGTTTCCTCACGATGTTTTCCTTCACCGATTTGAGAGCAGTGGTGATAATTTACTCAAAGTAAAGTGCCTGCTTGGATTCGAACCCACGACCTTCAACTCGTAAGCCGCGGCCGTTACCACTGTGCCACCACTGCTCTCAAAAAGGTGCACGCGCGTGTTAAAAGCTTAATAAAACATGTGCCTGCCATCAGGCGCGGTCGCAGCCTAACATTTTGGGGGGGGGGGGGGGGGTCACCATGAGTACTGAAGCACATTTTTAGGAAGGTAAATCCTCTTTGGTCTAGTAGTCGCAAGCGTACTGATCGGCATGATGTCCCGGGTTACAATCTTTTTGCAAATGTGAAAATCCATGGCAGTCTCCGTGGCTCAAATGAAAACAATTTTAAGATAGTAAGACAGGCAAATCGTTCAGGGTTTCGACAGCATGACTGTCTTTGGGGGGGGTCATGACCCCTAGAACCCCCCCCCCTCGGACCGCGCCTGCCTGCCATCCATACGTCTCTCGTAACATCTACAACATGGCCCTACTAATCACTCACACTTCTAAAAGCCCTCTGCACTCCGGACAGAAATAGACTCAATAACTACCAATGAAGGCGATGACTTCACTCCGTGCACCCTCTTAATAAAGAATGAACTCATACGAGAATAGATCACAAGTTAGTACGTTACGAAGTACAGTCAGGGAAATTAACTGTTAAGTAAATTGACTCCGTACGTCAAGTTGACGTGTTATATCCATTTCATACAACTGTCAAAGAATTAGGTACACACGGCTACATATCAAGCTAAACATTTCCAGTTTTAGCTGACCTCCCATTGTATAGGCTTTTCGTACAGTGAAGTCAGCTTATACTGGAAATGTATAGCTTGATTTGTCGCCTTGCATACTGTTGGAATAGTTATGTGTGGTGCCGGACATAAAGAATAGCACAATTCCATTTCTTCCCGTGGTTGTCGTAAGAGGCGACTAAGGGACTTACTAGAGAATTGGCAGCAGCGATTTCTATGCACTGTACCAGCATACTGCGACCAACCCGCCTGCCAAGCATGGCGATTATGCCAAACCCCTAATAAATAATAAAAAATTGGGGGAAGCCTATGTCCAACAGTGGACATCTATCAACTGAAATTATGTGGATGATGATGGGATTGGAATTCATAGAAAATTAAACCTGATAGTCAATTTGCTTAACAATTAATTTCTCTGAGTAGCAAGTACTCACCTACTTTCCACGCTGTACCCCTACAATCTTCAATTGACACGTCAATGACATACAAGACGATGCATCTGTTCATTAAACTGAATAATTAAAGACTTAGCATAATTGTGGTGTGGTGTGTCTGTTGCCGATAAATAGATTAAGTAGGCAATATACAAACTGTCTAGTCTATCATATCATTTTACTTACGCGGCTACGCTGCGTCTGCAAAAGAAAGCAAAGCGTTAAAATACAGGGTAAGTTTTATCCAGTGCGCAAATTGTAACCATGAATTCAGCATATTATTCTAGACCCCCCAGTGTAGAAAATTTTCGTCGATTATACAAAAAAAAAATCAGCTGTTCCATACATTTTGACCCTGTAGGTATTGCATTTTTCTATGAAACAGCTGATAAAAATTTATCCTGTATTTCGTAACGCTAATATCTTCCATGTTTTTATTTTTTTGCGCTCTACCCTATTTATGCACACTTCCATGGCATTTCATAAGTTAAGAATGAGACAAACATGTTATAATGCAAGTAAATGAAAGCAATTTTCTATTTCCTCACACATTACAGAACAGTAAAATATTAAAAACAAAACCCTTTTAATTCTACGACTAGACTGGTAGATAACAAATACAATAAATAGTTTTTATTTCACAATGTAGCTATCATTTACGCTAATTCACTAGAACTATGCATAAAGTAAAATATTCCAGAAAAAAAAAATTACGACGGTTTATTTGTATTTTAGGGCTGATTTCACCAATTAAATTGTATCTCTAAATCTCATTGAAATTGCATTCAAGGTATTCCCCAATAATGCTGACATTAACATCTCGTGAAACCGCGGTTTAGATGTGCTTGCTAATCGCGTTTAGTTTCGTTGTTGAAATTCGTCCTTAGTCTGTGCAAAAAACTAGAAGTTTACTGAACTGGCAGCTTGTGCCATGTAACTGCGACATAAACATGCTCTATGCTAGTGAATGAGTTAAGAGCTTAGGAGCCGTAAAACGTTACTGAATCATTCATTTCGTGGCGTGTTCATTCACCAGAAAGAACAACGTATAATTTAATAAACTAATAAATACACGTTACGCGTCCGCGATTTTTTTAAGAAAGTTTTTTGTATCATAGAGTAAAAGTTAAATACAGTGTGTTTAGATAATAAAATGTTTGTGTGGGTTTTAGGTGGTTACTATACATACTTTACCTGAAGTAGGTACGCCCGCTGACGAGATTTTTAAGTAGTTAGTTAGTAATTTTTTCATATTCAGTTTCCTATTCGAAAAACAACCGCATACTTGACAAAAAGCAAATAATCAAGGAAAAAGTAACCGTCCAATTCCAAAGAAAGTTGCTAGCAAAATGCGCGAAACTTTTTCTTTCAGATAAAATCGCCGCGCAAAAACTGACATACCGACATTAAACTTAGTTGCATTCATATTCACCTTTCTTTTAAACCATCTCGTTTAGCATTCATTAATAAAGCAAAAAACAACATGGTCTTATAGTATTTACTCATTTGCGCAGTTTATTCGAAGCGGCAAGTTAGCGGCGCGGTCGGCACGCGCGCAGACATTCGTGCGTTGAACAGAGTAGTGACTAGCCGGCGCGCATACGCAATATACAGTGTTTATTTATCAAATGGTGATTTTATACGTGTATACGTGTTCCTGTGCATAAAATGGTGTAGTTAATTGAAAAGTGAGAGTTCTGTGACATGTTTAGGTGAGTTTTGAGGGAAGAAAAAAAACAAAATTATATTTAATTTTGTGTATTTTTTTTTTGTTGATGGGCCTATAATTGCTGCTTTGTTTATAGTCAGGTTGTGACCTTTGCGTGTGTTATGCAAATCGAGTTACTTACCAAGGATTTAAGTTAAATAATGCTAAGCAAGTATTTATTTAAGTTAACCTAGTTACGTTAACTTAACCTTAGTTACCTATGCTTGCATATAAAAAATTTGGTCATTATTTACTTTCTCAGTAAGCACTTTTTTAGAACCTAATGGGCTAGTATTACAGTAGCTTTCATTAAAACAAAAACAAGTTCTTGTATTTCAATTTTTTGCCTTCTCATAGTCACGGTAGATTGTTTCTCAACTCAATGACTATATGCTAAAATGAGGCTCCTATTTACCACAAAAAACTCTACAACGATTGTCTAGTTGAAATATTTTCGTTCCTAGCAATGAATCTAGGAACATTGTTACAAAGTGTAGACGATTTCTTTACCGTCTGCCTGTCATTAATTCGATGGACATATTAATTGGTTTTCCAATTACTACAGTTCTTAGTGTTACTACAATGAAAGTAAGAATTCGAAAATAAAGACTGCATTACCAATCTTCGTATTATTTACTCAATGAAAGACTCGGCTTAGGAAAATTTGTAGGAACCTCCTTTCTTCACAACACCACGTGTATTATGGTTTTAGTTTTCAATCTTCCCTACATATATTTTTACCATAGTCTGTCGGTATAATATACTCAAGAACATAGAAATATAATATCATCATCATTATCTCTTCGTCGTCAGAATGAACAATCCTTTTCGAATAATGGTCAATAATCATGATAGTCAGAGCAGAGGTCAACAGATTGACAATTACTTTATGACGTCATTAGCTTCGCAGGAGTTAATATTCATAGGGAAGTCCTACGAAAGGATACGTATCCAGCTGATGATTTGTTTAGTCGTGTTTACGATACCCACCACTAGGGTTAGTTTTTAGCTATTATAAGGAGCTCGGCTGGAAAGAAAGCGATAACTATGTGTTTTTTTTTTAATATTCTGCGTTGTCATCAGAATCAAACGTGTATACCAAATCTCAGCCCAATAGCTTTTGACGAACTTGGCGAATACTTGATTGCAAAATTTCAACCAACTTGTATATCCATACAAGAGAAGTTAAATAAAAGCTTTTAAAAATACATTTATTGAATGACACCACATCAAAATGATATTTAAACTAGACCCAATCCCGAAACAAACACGTGAAACACGTCAAAAAAAATAACAACAAAAAGAAATCGTATTCACCCCTTAAAATATGAAGAGTATTTTATTTGTCCCCTATATTATTCTGTCACCGTGTATAGGCCCTTTTGTAACAAAATCCGTTGACCTAAACAAAATTGTATTGGCTGCTTCCCTCGGATAAACTAGCGATAGAAGTGGGTTACCTGCAGCTGCAGTACCTACCTACAGTACTAGTGAATGAATGGGAGAATGGGCCATAGTGAGAGACTATTGTTCAATACACTATACACAGTATACACCAGCCCAATCAATGAAAACGAAAGTATTGTTATTTAGTATTTATGAGAAGCTGAGTTGTGTTGTAGAATTGTATTGTTTCTAAGAGCATCTTAAGAATGAGGGTTGGAGGTACAGGAAAACTAGTTTTATTAAGGTTACAAGGGACATTTTGTTCTATTGAAAATCCGGACAGCTTCATGGGTGGACTACTACTTTCTGGTGAAAAGGCGATACGCATTTGGACACATAATATTATTGGAGCACAATCAGCCTATAATGGCAGTGGGAACTGCCGGGACACTGGCCTCCTCTTTGTGGGAAGAAGTGGGCCTTAATCCACCACGTAGGCCCAGTGCGGGTTAGTAGATGTCAAATGTCTTCGAAGTTTTAGTTCTAGGACATGCCGGTTTCCGAAAATAATATCAAGAGCACACAGGCATTTTATAAGGATTTTTTTTTTTCATATCGATTCTATATAAAAGAGCCTATTAGGATTTTCCAGTTTTTACCTGACTATGGCGAAGCGAAATGGAGGGTTATGATTTTGACCGATATGTATGTAAGTATGTCTCATAACTCCTAAACTGCTTATCATAATTTGATAAATGAGGCACCTTTGAAAGCGTCTTGGTTGCCAGTTGGTTATAGGCTATGTGACGTAACACCAAATCGAATATGGCGCCTTCTTGAGCAGCCTTTCCCAAAGTGGGCGATAATGCCCCCTTGTAGGCGCTGCAGGCCTAAAGGGGGGTGGTAAGACACCCAGAAAAAAACGGGGGCGTTGTGTAGACTCTACACAAGGGGGCGTTATCGCCCACTTTGAGAAAGGCTGCTCTAGAGGATATAAAAACCACGGCTTTCAAATGAGAATATTTTCTTGTTTCATACCTTTTGAAGGGCGATTTTGCGGTAATCTCCTCTAGATTCCTTTTAGATATCCGGTATGAAAGCTACTTTAACGATGTTTAAAAATGTTTTACAAAAACAATACACACTATTGAGCCACAGAAGAATCGCATTACTCATATTATTTGCTTACAAAATATTGCTTTATCAACATATTCGCAATCACTTTGCTATTTCCTACGAATACTATCAGCTTTATTGATGACTGAACTTCCTTTAGAGTCATCGGCTTTTTGATAAGAGAAGTAGGGCGTTTAATTAATTATTTTATCTATTATTTGTTATATTTAAGGTACTCAGTATTCTACTTATCACTATTTGAATATTGTCTACATCCATAGGTAAGTAATCAAATCGCGTGGTTACTGTAGATCTTACAGTAGATATATAGATACCATTAGAGGTACCACTTTGAACGAAAGAAGATTTTACCCAGAAAATAGAACCATTTCTCTGCAGTTCGTTCACACTTATTTTTACCTCTGATTTTGCATTTCTGACAATATCAAAGTGATCTTTGTCATTTTTAAAATAGTGTTGCTTTTGGGTTGCTAGCACTAATAAGTCTGTCAATATCATAGTCATCTTTATTCTCGTTACAATAAGGTTTCTGTTGGTTTGCTGCTGTCAGAGGTAAAGTAACTGTGAATGGAGTATAGTCAATCAAATCAATTCTTATTCCTCTTATTCCGAACTAGCTTTTGCCAGCGGCTTTGCCCGCGTTTTATAAATATGAACCTTCCACTTGAATCACTCTGTCTATTAATAAAAACCGTATTAAAATCCGTATCGTAGTTTAAAAGATCTAAGCGAATAGACGCGGAAAGCGATTTTATTTTATACTAGGTTCTGCCCGCGACTTCGACCGCGTTAATTTTCTTGTTCCCCCGACCCTTCCCGTCGCGTCGAATCGCCTACCCGTGCGAATTTTCCCGTTTTTACAACATTTTTGTTGTGTTTTTTCTCTTGGTTGTAGCATGTTGTTGCCTTCCTCGAAAAATAGGCTACCCAACACCAGTAGTTCCTGAGATTAGCGCGTTTAATCAAACAAACTTTTCAGCTTTATAATATTAGTACAGACTATGTAAAAAAAAAAGACTGGAATCTTAACTTGGAAAAATTCTTAACTTTCAAACCACACTACAATAAATAAAAGTTTCGACCAAGCACCTAACTTCAGCCACAGAAACACTCACCCAATATGCCGCTGTTACGTTCTACGTTTGGTAACCGCGTATCAGTATCATCTAGCAAGATCCGTGACAAATAACCTGGCGTAACTACCCTCGCAACAGTTAGTTAATCTTTTACACTGGATAATTACTTTCGTCGTAATTATACTCTGTTTGGAACGATACCAACAGACGACGTGAGTTTGACAAGAATAATGGTCTGCAGCGGGGCGAGCACGGTCTACTTTGATAGGTTTTCTTTTCTGCGTGGGAAATCATCAAATCACGTCTCCCGCTCTGGGTGGAGCGGAAGGGCGTGTCAGACTTTTACTGACTAAAACCTTGCCATGTTCCTTCAGTTACCCATATGCCAGGGCCACGGTATTTCTTTCGAAAAAATCTCGCGACCCTGGCAGGTACTGTGATAATCTTGAGTCACGCATTTAGTCACGGTTTTTGTTCCCAAACTGTGATAAAAATATGTAATTAGTTCTAACGTTTCAGCTGTGTGTTGCAGCTAGTAGGTAGTTCAATAATGATTTTTGTATCAATATCAGTGTTTCGACTATAAACTGCCTAGACGCAATATTGTGTTCCTACCTATTTCCCATTCGTCCAACGAATTACTTCTATCGTGAATTCATACAAGTTTAGTACCATTATCATTGTTTTGAATTCTGCTCTTTTTTTATAGTTTTAAGTTTTATTTTGATGGTGATATAATGCCAATAAACACATTTTTCTTTCTTTCTTTTCTTTCTTTACCAACTTTTTGTTACTGATTTGAAATAATGCACAACGTGTCGTGAACAGAATACCGTCATGTATACATACCAGCAACGTACTACTGAGTTATAAAGTATCCCATCTCCTAACCATGGTCCACCCATGTGCCAATTTTCATCTATATCCTTTTAGTTGTTTTAACGTGAAAGCATAGGAAAAACAAAGAAACTTTCGCAATTTTAATATTATATATTTACATAATTAAGGTTAATAACTAAGTGTTTTTTTTATCTTAAAAAAATTACTCAGACTATTACCGTGTATTCCCGTTCATCCCACTAGTGAACGGGAACACATGGTAATATTCTGAGTTGATTTTAATTTTCCACTGTTAGATTAGCGTCTCTGATTATCATAGTATCTGGTCTGTACCTATTGTACTTCCTCTGCAAGCACTGCATTTTCCTTCTACACTAATTCCCGTTCTTTGTTAATGGAGGTCAGACCTTCTATTTATCATCAGCCTAGCCTTTTCCCAAATATTTTGGGGTAGGCCAGTCTAACTGGAACCAGAACCCGACCTGGCCAGATTACCGTTTTCATTGATTCAAACCATAGATGCCAGCTAGGCATTAAACAACCACGTAGTCATGCATGATGACCAAGCATGCAGTTACCTTTACGTGTATAGCAGTCTTAACTAAGTTTTCCTTAATGACCAGTTTCCGTGATTGCTCTAGTAATAAACGACCTTAGATTTTCCTGATTATGAAGATGGAGAGTTCTTATGAAACGTTAATTGTCTGTACATAAGCGTGCTATTATTGTTGCGATTAAGATGAGCTAGCACTTTGTTACTAATGATTGTTTCAACCTTCAGTTTTCAACCTTAATGTCTAGGTATTATGACCTTGCGTAATACAGTCTGCTTATGTACAGTGGATAAAAAAATGCCTTGTTGGTCTAGTGATCGCAATTACTACTACTGAGTATGAGGTCTTGTGTTCGATTACCAGTTCGGGCAAATGAAGCGTTCCGCTAGGGCCGATGCCTGCCACGGTCACTGATTTGCTCGAAAGAGTTACCGTGGCCCAGACATAGGCAACTGCAGGAACACGGGTGGGTTTTTGTAAGTAAAATTCTATCTCCGTGACATGCCCTCCCGCTCCGCCTAGAGCGGGAGACGTTGATGATGATTTCCCACCCAGTGGTCTTGTGTTCCATTTCCGTTCCGTTTCCAGTTCGGGCAAAGTTTTATTGAGTTTTTCTATATGGAATTTCTCAGCAGCAGCCAAGGTTCTGAATTTGCAACAGGCTCGCCCCTATTACATGGGACTTAAAACATAACAGGCAAAATGTGGGTGTATGATGGCCCCCTTCGAGGAAACAAGATATGATGACGTGTATAGAAAAATTCGTTTTTCAGTACCCGTAATAACTGATGATTTTGATAACCTACTAACTTACTGAGTTGGTTGCCAAGCCCATTTTTGTTTAATTTCTTTTCTAGATACAAAAAACGTTATCCTCTCAGGGTTTCGTTTTTCCTTTTGAGTTACGGAACCCTAAAAATGGCTAAACTCCACTCCCTCTATGAATAAAGGTAACTTCATTCATGACCGAGTGATGAATGACATCACAACTCGTAAGCATTCGCTTAGCCTTCACTCAACGATTCATTAGCCCCCCATTCACAATAGATGCTATAAAAACAAGAACATCGGTTCACTGGTTTAAAAATTTTGTTAATAAAATCGACCTTGTTATTTTAGTATGCCTGTGTTAACATAACCTCTGTAACGACTGAAGCGATTTAGATGAAGCCCCATAATCGACGCTTAGTCGGCAATGACCTGAATAGGATTTTTACGGAACGCTTACCTCATTTATTTTTTCGGTACAACTTCAGTTCTCAGTTAACCTTTTGTCTGGTTTAGTTTATTTCAATTTAAGCAAGTTTAGAAATTGCTGTATATGAGAAGCACAGGGTGCTTACTCTCGAATATAATTCCAATAGATCGACATTGGTCAAACGTCAGTTGGTTGAGTTAAACGTCAGTGATTGGCTAGACTCAGTGAGTCCAGCCAATCACTGACGTTTGACTAACAATTCCAATGTCGAACTATTGGAATTATATTCGAGAGTAAGCACCCAGAGCTGTTCCATGCCAGGACGCTTGGGGAAGGCATTTGTCCAGCATTTAGTGTTGTAAATTTTTTCTACAAAAAGTGTATTTCTAAAAGTATTTCTGATTTTAGAGAGGGTTCAGATTAATAGAAAAAAGTACCATTTTTTTTTTCAAGGTTAATTCATGTATTTTCTAGAAGTTTTGCGGTCATTTTTTATTTTATTTTTATTGATTCAACAAGAATTGTAGGACTCCAAATAACATTATTGTATGATAATAGAGTCAGTTTATGTAAAAAAGAGTATTTTAGCGTACTCTATTAATGTTATAGATTATAAAGTACACCCATAAGAAAAGAGTATAATACAATACTCTATTTTAAAGTACGGTTGGTAACCCTACCAGCAATACACGTATTTCGTGTGTATTATGATGACGATGTGAAGTTAAATTAACAAAAGACAATTATATAATTTTATACTACAGGTATTTTATCAACATGTTCTTTTTAATCTAGAATAAAGATCAATGTCTACCACGCAGTCGCAGCAATTAAACATTCCAATAATATCTAAACAAAAAAATGCGTGAAAAATTTCACCACTTAAAAATATTTAAACAAAAGTGCGTGTAAAATTTCATCAGTCACATAATATCTAAAACCTTCATGAATCCCTAACAATAGGCTTGCGGAGATGAAGCCAGGAACTACGCACTGCTGCGTTCACATCCATCTCGTTTACATATAGTTAGGTAGGTACTGTTATGTACAGTCAGCTAAATGAATGGTTGAGAGTGATGACACCTTACTTAAATTTGCCGTGTTATAACAATTTCATACAAAAAATAGAAGGCCAATTCTCGTAAATAAAATCGTTAAAAATCTAGTCGTAATCTTATCTCGATAACCATCAAGTGTCAAGAACTTGACAAATATACGGAAGCTCGACGTATTTTTGACCGATTGACACTTAGATCAGACTGAACGTTCTTGTAATTACGAGAATTGCCGCTCTGTTGTGTTTTGAATATATGGACATTTTTAGTTGACTTAATTTAAACTGAATTTCCCTAACTTTACATAATTGAATGGCTATATAGCTCGATGTGCGTGATAGCTCAATTTCGCTAGAAATAACGTTTTTTACATAGTACGGAAACTGGTGAGTATGAGGATGGGTCTGTTTAAGGCGCGGTGTTACCTCAATATTCACAAAACACTGGTGTCTTTGACAATCGAGTATGACGTAACGCAATGAAAATATGCGACACAAAAAATACAGTGGACAGAGAAGGTTTTAAAGAAAAATTCTAACCGAATAGAATAGTGAAAAATTGTTTGATATTCCCAATAAAAATTGTTTCACAAAAAAAACTTTGACGTCGAACATCTCTGTATTTTCAGCGATAACAACATTTTTTTTTTAAAGAGTTCAATAGAATAAACATTACTTTAAAACTTTAACCAGACAATTATTTAATTTAATGTGTGTAGTCCGAATAATCTAAATAAAACCGTAAAATAAATGCCAATTCGCAGCTTAGTCACATCGTCAATCCAAATATTTATTCAATTTTCAACCTTATTTGTTGGAGCTGTAGCATGTAGTTGTAGCATTTAAAATCGTAGTCAGTCCGCGCCTTAAGTCGGAAATAGAATAGTAAGTAGTATTTATAGTTATGCCTTTTTGGGAGGTGGTTTAAGCTGAACTTAGGTAAGGTTTTGTCCCCCCTCTGTAAGATTGGCAATCTTCGAAAGATTGGCAATAGTATCTATCAATTCAGAAGGGATAAAAGTCTGCATCTTGAAAAATCTTTATTGCCCAGGATCTTTGATACCCTTACTCCTAGTCCTCTGGTCTCCGGTAGCAGAGACCTACTCGGTCTCTTTATCTTTTAAAGCTTTCATGAGAAATATAGCTGCTTAAAGGCTCCTACAGATAGGCGCGACGCGACTCTGGTAAAACAATTTCTATAAAAACATTGTGGAAATGGTGTGAAATTGGTTTACCGTAGTCACGTCGGCCGCGCCTGTCTGCGGGAGCCTTTATTCGGTGATTACTCTCATCTTCCCTAAGTTTCCAGAATTAGCCATTCTTTTTCAAACATAACGATTTATTTTTACTTCCATTTATTTATAGGTTTTGGTTACTTTGATCTACGTTCATATTGTGTTTTAATTTTCATCCCTCAATTGCTTCATTCTCTGTCTTTAGATATAAAAATAATATTTAAACCTTTCAAAATAACATAGGTACCTAATTGTGCTGTGCTGAGTTACGAAACTTTCGCAGTAACTGCGAAATTTGACGCACCGTTTCCTCTTGTTGTTATTTATTGTTCCAACAATAATATCCACACATTGGTGGTACAGTTTCCGGTGTAAAGTGAGTGATAGACACACGAGCAACTACCACCTAGTACAACGGTTCCATATCAAGCTATACGCTTCCAGTTTTAGCAGACCTCTCATTGCATAAATTTTAAGTACAACGAGAAGTCAGGTTATGCTGGAAATGTATAGCTTGATTTGTTCCCATGCGTACATTTCAGTCTATGGCATATTTCAAATTTCCAATATATGTCTCTCTTTATTTAGCTTCGTATCCATACTTCGCTTTCCCGTATATAAGCCACGCCATAAAATATAGCCCACAGCTTTCATAGTGCACTTTCTAGTCTTCCGCTTGTCTGCCAATACAAGTGCTTTTCATTTAATATAATACATTGTTATTACGGATTTGCTCCGCTATCTACATGCCTATTTCCAGGAATCTATGTAGGAATAATAAAAGAATAGGGGGAAAATTATATTTAAGTATTCCAATGACAAGCAGTTCCTGTCTCTTCAATAGTAGAACTTTACTAGCACCCTTATTGTGTAACACACTATCAACCGCAAAGACATTGCTAAACCATTGCTTCATATGTTCGAAAATATTGTCTGCTCAGCAACGTAAATAGCGCAATGAATGTTGTTGAACTGACAAATTTCATTCTTACTGTCAGTGTCTGAAGTAATGCCTCCTCTGTTTATTTCTAATTGTAAGCAGCTTCCGTCTTAACTACCCTACATTTCGGGTCGTCACCCTCAGCACTATGGTGGTTTCTTCCAAACAGTTCCATTTGCCGTAATTTCAGTAATAAGGTCATGTTATTTGTCACATGTATGTTATTTGTCACATGTATGTTATTTGTCACATGTATGTTATTTGTCACATGTATGTTATTTGTCACATGTATGTCAAATATAGTAAAAGCTGTTTAGCCATGTGTATTCTAATTTATAATAAAATTCCAAGTTATTTTAAAACTTTGGATCTCAGATTATTTAAAAAAACATTACTTGAATGGTTAAAAACTAAAAAAAATTACAGTATCAATGAATTTACTGACGGGAAACATTTTTAAAGGTCACCAATAATATTTGCATGCTATACTATAAGCTAAACATGTATGCTCTATATTTTGTTATCTTACACCTGTATATACCATGTTTATAAATAAATATAATAAATAAATATTATTTCTATTTCTATGTTAGATGGATCCTTTATTAATTTTATTCTAGTAGAGGATTCCGAATTCTCTCGGTCCACTTACACACATAGGTAGGTACATACATTATAATATAAACCAAGAATGTTCCACTGCTGAGGCCTCCTCTCGATGAGATGGAATAGGCCGATTTATACCAGCGTGGGTTGGTAGATGTCACAAGTCTTCGAATCTTCAATTCTAGGACATGCCGGTTTCCTCTCGATGTTTTCCTTCGCTGTTTTGAGAGCGGTGGTGATGAAATCTACACAAATAAATAAAATTGAAGTGTCTGTTTGTAATGTCGAATTAACAGTTTTTCACTAAATGCATATGAAAGTATATATGGTACTTACATTAAAAAAATCATTGTTTTGAAATTTTGTCTGTCTGTCTGTTTGTTCCGGCTAATCTCTGAAAATCTCTGTACCTATTTTGACGGGACTTTCACTGACAGATAGCTGATGTTATAAGGAGTAACATAGGCTACTTTTTGTCTGAGTAGCACTTCTCTGTGTGATAATTTCTGAACACCACGCGGGTGAAGCCGCGGGCACAGCTGCCTGCGTCCGTAATAAAGCGCCTGTCTTTGTCGAACCTACGACCTACATCTGGTAACTTGTGACAGTTACCACTGAGCCACCACTGCTCCACTACTTAATAATAAATTGTATTCACTTTATCTTTTGGATTATGACTTCCGACCTTAAAGGAAAAACGTAAACTTTATAAGGTCATTTGCTTTTCCGTCTCATGCGCATATCATATAGATTTTCTCGAAATCTATGTAATAAAAGTAGATATTTACAGTTTACAAAATACATTCGTTGACCGTAACGCTCTACTTTCAAGGGGTTTGGTGTAATAGTAAATTAGCCATAACTCCTTAATTCATTCAAATTAGCAACATCTAGATCAGAAATCAAGGTTTACTAAAATGATTAAAATGCTATGTTTGTAAGACAAGTAGTTAATGGACAATCTGGTTTGAAAAGTCACGTTTTTAGGGTTCCGCACCTCAAAAGGAAAAAGCGGAACCCTTATAGGATCACTTTGTTGTCCGTCCGTCCGTCCGTCCGTCCGTCCGTCCGTCCGTCTGTCAAGACCCTTTTTCTCAGGAACGCGTGGAGGTATCAAGCTGAAATTCATATCAAATACTCAAATCTACTGTCTCTTGGAGCTGTGAAAAAATCAAACTTCTAAACTCACGAAATCAAAATATATAGCCGTTTATGCCGCAAATTTCCGCAAATTTTCGAAACTCGCAAGGGAATCAAAACCTAAAGGGTGCTTCCAGTCGATCTAGAATTTTGAAATTTGGTACGAAGCAACGTCTTATAGCACAGATAAAGGAAAAATTGCGAAAACCGTAAATTTTTAATTACATCATATAATAAAAAATAAAATAAATTTTTTAACTTTATACCTACAGGTTTGGTACGGAACCCTCGGTGCGCGAGTCCGACTCGCCCTTGGCCAGTTTTTTTTAGTCAAACAGCGCACAGACCGCGTATACGCTCTTGAGTTCGGAGTAAGAACTCCGCATTTGACAGAAATGCTAAATTCATCAGATTTGCATCAATTGTTTGCCATTGAGGTTTTAAAGAAAAGGTGAGGGAATAACTAAACTGTTTTCCATTTATGCAAAAACACTTATGGATAATTAGGTAGGTACTACCTAAATATTACTCTATCCTACTAATATTATAAATGTGGAAATTTGTATGTTTATATGTTTAGATATTTGTTACTCTATAGAAAGAAAGAAAGAAAAATAGTTTATTCTGCACAAACAAAACGCACAACATGAAATAAAAAATTGTTACAAAAAAAGAAAGAAAAATGCGTACAAGGTAGCCAAAAGCCACGTATTCAAGATAAAAAACGTTGTAGAATGTTACCTATGGCTCATTGATGTCACGGCTACGGACCAAAGACAATACAAATCATATATCTGCGTTATGACACTGACAGTAATTATATAATAAAAAACAAAAACAAACTTGCCGGATGCAGAGTGCATTTCTAGCTAGTTTTGTGACAAAAATACCACACAAATAAGAACACTTGATCTGTGCGTCGTATCTGTGCAAGAACAGGTCGTTGCTCAGCAAATGCTGCGACGTCAGACGAATCTATCGTCAGCAGCGCTGATTTTCAGCAACTACCTTTATTTTTACCTCTATCACGCTAAAACGGCTATTATCTATTTTTTATTTCATTCTATCTCTTCCCCATTCCATATCTCATTTCTTGCCGTGGCTGTCGTAAAAGGTGACTAAGGGGCTTACTAGAGATAGGACAGCAGCGTTCTCTATGCGTTTTACCATCACACTGCAATCGCCAACCCGGTTACCATTAGCGATTAGGCTATTATGGCAAAACCTCTCCAATTAGTGGAGGCCTGTCCAGTATTGAACGTCTTTCGGCTCACATGACGAAGACTTTTTATCCCGATGGCACGTTCCTGAGAGAATTAATTTTCGACCTCAACCCGGGCGCAGCCGCTGGCAAAAGCCAGTATGCAAATAATTCATGCAAGACGCACCGAATCAAGGTCATGTCATTCGTTAGGGCTAAGTGCGTAGTACTTGTAACTTGTGCAAGGTATCTACAAAAAGGACAACGCACAAAAATAAATATGGTCGAATGACGAAGTAAATATACCAAGGTCGAACTGAGCGTCACATAGTAGAAATGGGTCTACCTTTATAGCAGAACTTTTATGTTATAATTTTGCATAACAGCGGATAGCATAAACTTCATTTCGCAGAAAATCGTTTGGCACACACTCATCTATCATACATTCAAAACTTATAATTGTGCAAGTCAGAATCATCTTTAGGCATAAATTTCATATCCATTAAAAAGTAGAACCATTATAACGCAGAAAGTTCACAGTCAGAATCGTCTTTTAGCATACATTTCATATCGATAGTCATTGGAAGACGAAGACGACGCGCCGCGCGCCGTCGACCTGGGCCTGATCCCCACAAAAACCTGGCACCTACAAAAAGGACAACGCACAAAAATAAATATAAATGAAGTAGCTATATCAGGGTTGAGCAGAGCGTCACATGGGAAAAATAGAAGCACGTGGAATCTGCTCTACCTGGATTATTAAAACTATATGAATGAATAGAAAATAGACATGAGCTGAAACAAATACCAGGCAGTGGTATTCGTTGTTGATATTAACGGAATAAATTGAATATGCCTAAGGTATGCATAGGTCAATAACATAAATCAATATTTTATCGATTAACAATAACAAACATTTGCCTGTAGGCAGTGGCGTGCACACAGTTTTAAGACAGGGTAGGCAGAAAATTTTACTCACCAAAAATACTGCACGTTGGTTTTGGTTCGTCGTCTTGTCGATTGATGATGTAGGTAATTGCCAAATGCCAGCTCAAATATCCATAGATTGACTGATTTTATATACATATCAAGTTACGGATCTTCGAAGTGGCCTTTCGGCGCGTTTGTCTGATGTTTTGTAATGTTTGTGTGATTTGCAAAATTTAAATAAAAGCAGTGAAAGGATAGTGGTGTGAGTATACTATATAGGATTGTTTTATTTGTATATTAAATCTATACGCCTATCTTTCTGTAAGAATGTCTGCAATATGGAATCGTAAAAGTTGGGAAGGCGTTTTATTTCCGTAAGAAGGTTTTTTTCTATTGAAATCATGGAAAGATCTGTAAGTCGTTGCTGGCCTTGTGTATTTCTTAAGTAGGTGTGTATACGTTTTAGCGACGAGAATGACCTTTCGGTTGAAGCACTGCTCGCGGGAACTGTAACAATTAATTTTGCCAAACGCAGCACTTCGGGAAAAACTGTATTTATGTTATTTTCGTAAAAATGTTCTATAATTTTGTAAATACTAAGGTTTTTGAATTCGGCAGATTTATAAATACATTTGAGCTCATTGATAAGGCGGTCTAAGTTAAAGTCGTATAATTTATAAACATTTACGAATTGCGATACTAGTTCAACCGGAAAACTGTCATTATATTTATTGAAATTTTCGCATGAAAGTAGTCCAAAAAATTTTAACTCTTTCAGATTTTTATACCGGTCGCGACATTCGTTGGATATATTGTCTATAATTTCAATAAAAATCCGCTTAAAATTGATTTTTGCGTCCACAACATTACGCTTTCGTTTTGGCGGCCCTGTGATTATTTTTACGCTTTCAAAAATGAATTCAAACCTAGATCTGAATGATTCCAAAAACGATTCAAACTCCTTAATTTTTTTAATACAATAAGTCACATCTGACGTCTTTTTTTGCATAATTTCGTAAAGCACATCAGTTTCTGCGAATATTTCGTTAAACACATGGAGTAAAAACTGGAATTGAAAGTCTTTTAAATTGTCTAACAAATATGAAACTTGACTTAATGTGTCGCCATCCCAAGAGTCTTCGTTTTCGGCCATATCCTCAAATAAATCAATTAAATGTAAAGAAGAATTGAAAATTACATTTACAGTACGCGAATTGTAAGTCCATCGAGTGTCAGCAACGCGAGGCAATTTTTTCATATCAGCCATTTTATTATAGTGATTTTGCCTTTTGGTACTATTATTAAAGAAATTTGCTAATGTTTTTATGAGATTGAAAAAACGTTTAGTTTCCGGAATACGTTCGCACGATTTGGAAAGTATTAAATTAAGGACATGGGCGGAACACCAAACGTATTCAGCAAGAGGACATTGCTGGCGAACCAGCGACTGAACGCCGTTACGGTCAGATGACAGGACAGCTGCACCGTCATATGTCTGAGCTACTAATTTCGATAAACATTTAAATTCTGATAAAATCTGCAGTATGATGGTACTTAAAGTTTTCGCGGTGCGGTCGGAACTTACGTCAATATATTTTATAAATCGATCAAACACTTCTGACTTATGAAAATATCTTAAAACCAGTACTAGTTGCTCTTTGCCACTTACGTCTGGTGTTTCATCGACCATCACAGCTACAAAATCAGTGGAAGCGATTTGTTGTTTTATTGTTTCGGTCATTACAGACGCTACACTAGAGATTAAGTCATTTTGAATACGATTTGATAAACCCGTAAATGAGCTAGTGCAATTTTGTAAATGGTTTTCCAACACTCCGTCGTATTTCGCGAGCAAGTCGACTATTTCTAAATAATTTCCCTTATTCACTGACGAAGCAGATTCGTCATGTCCACGAAAAGCGAGCTCTTGTTTCCCCAAAAAGCAAACAATGTCAATAAGTCGCTGAAAAATATTTCGGTTCCGATCGACTTTCGCATTATGTCTATCAATGTCGATTTGTATCTGAGAGTTTAAACGCGTCTCTATACGATTTTTTCCAAAGGTGTGATATTTAAGGGAAGCTTCTAAGTGTTTTTCAGATTGTTCATGTTTTCGCGCGGCGGTAGGAAAATTATGAATATCCGCGTAACCGGTGTCGTTCCAGACGGTTTTATTATTTGAAAATAGAAGACAAACGAAACAAAATAACCGATTACTGTGTATGCAACCTGTCAGCCACTGATATGAATCATATTGTTTTTTATTGAATTTACGATTGACTTTACCTTTAGTTTGTATTAATTGCAAATCCGGCGTACCACGACCTATCTCGATAACTTGTTTTTTTTCACCGAAAGATAGCTTTGAAAACGCATCATGTTGTATTTTCTCAATACACACACCATCTGAACAAATTTCACACACAATATTATCCATTTTACACTGTATTATCAATATTAAAATTCTAAATATCTGATAGCGTAGTCACAAACACAACACACATCAAACAATATGGCGACTATTGACATTTGAAAATAAGTAGTAAAAAGGGAAACATAATACGACAAAAAAATATGGTCATCTAAATGTATAAAATTCAATAAAAAATGTTACTTCTTAAAATATTTGCATTGCATAGCAAACTTCCCTTCGGAAATTTTCGGTACTAGTCGTAATTTTTCGTGTAGCTGCATAGATAAACTACAAAAAGACACTGGCTTTTCATGCAGTTGTGTGCGTGATTTTTGTCATTGTGTGTCAACAAAGCCCACGTAGCTATAGGAACGCACACATATTAAATCCGCATGACCACGACTTACCGCGAGAGCACACATATAAAACATTCAGAGACGAATAGTTTGTGTCTTTGCCGTGGCAAAGGCGAGGCGGCGCTAGTGCAGCGCGAATCGATGATGCAAAATTACGTGAACGACCCTTTGAACTGTATCGATCTTAATGATACCACCGGCACTCGATAGGTGGAGCTGATTTAAGTTGTTTTATTTATTGGTAAAATAATATTAGATCTATTATCATAACTAGGGTAGGCAGTGTCTTTCTGTCTTTATGGAACGCACGCCACTGCCTGTAGGTAAATATTTATACACAAATTTCAACGTCATTTTTCAATTATTTACTAATGAATACCAGCAAGTTGATTATGATTACCTTAGTAATGTGTATTAGAATAGATCCACCAGAATAGATTTACCTAAGCTAATAGTACGCCTACGCATATTTTGTTTGTCATTATTGTCATTATCAAACAGACCTAAGATGCTTTTTTTTTTGTGGGTGGGAAATCATCAAATGACGTCTTCCGCTCTGGGCGGAGCGGGAGGGCGTGTCAGACTTTTACTGACTAAAACCCACCCGTGTTCTCTCAATTGCCTACATGCCAGGGCCACAGTAACTCTTTCGAACAGATCTCGCGACCCTGGCAGGGACCTCAGATGATAAAGTTTTTTTGGAGCCTACTTTGTTTAAACGGACTAGTCCATCAGAAAGTAGTGGTTGGTTTCGATAACTAAATCTAGCCCTCCTAGCTTTTTTACCTACTATGTTGGGGTCGGCTCCCAGTCTAACCAGATGTAGCAAAATATCAATATATTTCATAGAGCGACTGCCGATTTAACCTCCACAACTCAGTTACTGAGAAACACGATACCTCATGGTAAGGCTGGTGGTCAGACTTTTGGGCATCTAGCCGTAACGACTGTGAAAGATCTTTGAATGACCCAAAAGCTTGCGTGCTTATCGAGGCACGGAGGTATCTCGTTATGTAGTGGATGGTCACCCATCTACGAACGACCGCGGCTAGCGTAGCTTAACCTTTGATTGACCAGGGCGACTGTTATCATTTAACCAAGAGCCTCTTGTGACTAGTTTCGATATGAAGATGTAAGTAGCAGCAGCTAGAGCTACCGATTCTTGTGACTTAGTATATTTTATTATTTTTACGAACCATGGTTGCTTTTCACATTATGTGGAACCCGCTGGAACTGATGGCTGCCAGAGTCGCGGAATGGTTCGAAAGAGTGGCCCTGGCACAGGCAACTGAAGAAACACGGATGGGTTTTAGTCAGTAAAAGTCAGACACGCCCTTCCACTCCACCCAGAGCAGGAGACGTCATTTAATGATTTCAAACCCGCAAAAAAATTTGTCACTTTTACCATAGGAACTCGTTACCAGAATGACCTTTATTAACCCACACTTGCAGTCACCTCAGAACACTAATTCCGTATACCTCTCGGCCCATAACGCATCACTCCTGACATTGGCACGTTACATCCATAATTAAAACAGGCACAATAGATTCATAAGCTGCACAGACGCAGTCAGGGTAACGCTCGGGCAGTGATGCAAGTCGCGCCACGGAGCGCGACCTGCCTTTCATATTATGAACTTCGTTAGTGCACTTGTTCTGAGGTAAAGTGTCGGAGGTTTTCTGGTCAGAGTAAATTGCCCTTCTAGAATATTCATCTACATAAAGGGTTGTAGGCTATCGTCGATAAGCACTCTTGATATGAAGTGAAATCTCTACGTCAATTTTAAACTTCAGGTATGTCTAGATAGAGACGTGACAGCGTTCTTTATCAGGCTGGTTCTTCCCATTTAGGTTTTCAACGCGGAGACTGTCAAAATGTCAAAAATCGTTAATGGAGAAAAAACTATTCACCGGAATCCAAGAGCTGTCTTCAGTGAACAGTGCTCAACATCGTATGTTTAAAAACTAAAACCCAAACTACTGTTATTTTAAAAAAATCTAAAAGTACGAAACAACAAAATATTCTCATCTGAAAGCCGTAGTTTTTTTTAAGTTCATGTCTTTATACTCTCTAGAAGGCGCCACACTCATTCACAATTAATGTGGCGCCACATTGCCTATACCAAGCGGATGATTAAGACGCCTCTAACGATACCTCATTTGTCAAATTATGATAAGTAGTTTAGAAGTTATCAGGGAACAGATGAAAATACATACAAATCGCTCCAAATCATAACCAAGGAGGGTTATGATTTGGAGCAGTTTGTCTGCTTCTTCGTCGGATAAAAAAGGGAAACCACACAGAAAAGAAAGTCACAGTTTCTTATTGTCCAAACTAGCATATTCATACTCGCCTACATAATATCAATCAAAGACTTACATAACTCGAGTAACCATAAAAAATCAACAAGAGTAATACTAATAATCGAAATGCATCAATCTTCGTTAGTACAGCTTCATTCATACAATCGTAACAACAAATGACTGTTACATAAAACGTAGCGGCTTTTACTTTGAGGAGATGATAGGCATTTTGCGACAATAGGTAAATGAAGCTATTTATTAATTGCCTTTTTTACCACAAACCTAAACATAACTTATTCTGCCTATAACCTTCTCAATACAGACCTCTCTACAAGAAGAGAGGTCCGTAATCCACCAGGCGGATCCAGTACAGGTTTGCCGTCGTAGCATGGTGAAGGAAAACATCGTGAGGAAACCGGTCATGTCCTAGAATTTGAAGACACGTCTCACACTACCAAATTTCATTCACAGAGAGGAAGACAGAGTCTCAGAAAATGTAATGGCTGATCATGTGTTTATGTTTAAGCACCAAGAAGTAAACAAGCTATAATTTATCACTCCTTTTACGAAGAACAACTACCACAATCCGGTCCTAATCGACTAGATTACGAAACTAGGTATTCAGGCAACGGTCGTCACCGTTCGATCGAACAGGTTGTAAACATAGTAATAAAATATTAAATGCCTTTACGGCTTTCCCGTTCGATGCCAATTGCCATATCTGCGCAGAATCTAAGATACAGCACGACGAAACTTAAAGGTCGCATCGGCAAAATTCGTCAAACGTGATAACTTCTCAGGTAATGTGTCTTGACTTCAACCTAACTGACAATCTATCAAAGCGTTCGTATCTTAACATGGACCGATAACCCATACTTGTTTGGGCAATTTGATTACAAACATCGTTGAAACCTCTAAATTCTGTCATAGTATACGCAGTTTAATACTAAATGCAGTGTACACTTTAGAAGTCAAATAGTAGTAATTGAGGAGTTATTAAACCATTTGTGGAACACTAAGTCCGAGATAATAACATACATAAAATGATAAATGCATGGTAAATGTGCTAAACTATGACGCAGTCTATAAAATCTAGGGTCTAATGATGCTGATTTGCTGTTTGAATTTGTAATTAATGTCTACACTGACTTAAATGTGTAGAATACTAGAATCTTGTGGGTAGTGTTATGTGTTTCGTTCTATAGAAATCAGAATAAAACTACGTTTTAAATGTAAATCATGCACCTGCCTGTATATTATTGTTGTCTGTGAATTTTTAATATATCAGGAACACAAATCGACACAATGATTTAAATGTCACCCGTCGACAAAATCGTTGTGTGCGTGCATTTCAATATCTGGTCATGCCTTGTCCGTCGGGTTTTATAGAACCACTAGCTTCTGCCCGCGGCTTCTCCCGCGTAGATGTCGAAAAATTCACCATTTCAACCCTCTATTTCACCCTCTTAGGAATGGAATTTCAAAAAACCCTTTCTTAGTGGATACCTACTTCTCACAAAGAACACACCCTCCAAATTTCATGTCACTAGGACCAGCGATTTAGGCTGTGCGTTGATATATAAGTCGGTCAGTCACTCAGGACTTTGAATTATATATATATATATATATATATATATATATAGATGAGGAACAGGATGCAACGTTCACTCATCCTCCATGGAAAAGGGAGGATCTACCGACCAGACTAGTGCCTGGTGGTCGCGACGTTGTCTAAATTGTGAGGTGCGCGGTAAACACTGCTTGCGCGATGCAGGATTTATTTTGTGACGTCAGTGTAATGCGTAGTCGGTATGTTCCAGTAAATCCTTATAGCAGCATGACCTGTCATAATATTAAGAAGTATATGTATGCTATTTATTAGGAGTAGACTTTCGTCGGAAGTGCAAAGAGTTTGGTTAGAGCTCAGTCTCTCTATCCACTTCTTGGATTTTTTTGTTACCCTGTGTGATCACACTAATGCCCCTCTCAATTTCAGAGCTAATGACTTTTAACAGTTGTACATGTAACTACAATATGAACGTTTTTCTTTTCCAGCACAAAGTCGAGTTCAGTACTGAGCGGTGCGGACAAGGAGCCGGTGCCAGCGCCCTCACCCGCAGACTCCGGAGTCGCTGAGCTGGAGAGAGATCAGCATGACTATGGGTAAGCGCTGATTGGTTGTGTACATACTGTGTACTACGTCGACAATCGTTTAGCTACAAAGGGATGAGTGAAAGGCATTGCATGTATGTACCTGAGATGAGAATGCTTAGAGGTATGTGTGGTGTTAGATACGCTAATGGATAGAAGAAGATAAGATTAGATATATAAAAGGAAGTCTGAAAGTGGCAACGGTAACAGAAAACTTGTGCGGAAATTGTGCGGAATTGGTAGGTACATATATAATATAATGTGATATATGAAACTGAGGAATGAGGAAATTGTCTGAGGAAAGTTTTGAGTATGAATGGCTAAAAGAGTAAAGGAAGACCAAAGAAACGATGCATGGACAGTGTGAATGATGATATGGTTTGAAAGAAATTGACTACCGAGATAAAGACTAATGGAGAAGTATGGAAAAAAAGACATGTTGCGTCGACCCCAATTAAATTGGCATAAGGGGAGGAAAATGATGATGATGTTACGTAGACAGTTACGAAGGGGAAAAGTGATGACACAAGGTGATGCTGTCCCATCAGAGAACAACTGTAAGGCGGAGGTTTCACCATCAAGAAGCTACCGCCTCCACCTCTGTCTATTTGAATAATACATTGATCAGAATGCCTATATTCACGTTTTGCGTAGATACCTATTAAATGGATTGCCCAATTGACACTTAATAGTCTTACCTTATGTCATCTTTAATTAAACTTGAAGACAAAGAAAAAGAAATTAAAGAATTGGTCGTTTTTTTGTTTCATATTTTTCATAACAATTCTCATCTATCAAATCAAATCAAAAGTTATTTATTCAAATTAGGCTGAGGATCAGCACTTTTCGAACGTCAAAATTACAATAGACAGTCCCCCAAAACGCCCACCCGTCACCACTTCCTAGTGCTTTAGCTGGGAAGAAGAAGTGGCCAACAAAGTCCCCAGCAGCACAGCTGTCTGTCCAGTTAGAAGAACTTGATTCTATAGAATGGTATATAGTAAAACATTAAGAGACACAAAACATTAAATTAAATGATTTGACTATTTGATTTGTTGCTAGCCAACCCAATATACCAACAAATAAAATTAATGCTTTCCCTTCAAGTTTCAATCAAGACAATCAAGACGAAATAGGTAGTTCTGCCAAATAAAGACTAGTAGTTTCACAGAGTACCACAAGAAGCTGGTTTCCATAGAGGTTGCGGCTCTTTGTAGGGCAGACGCTCAGATTATGCACAGTTAGGCTCAACAGGCCGTAGCCAGTAGCAACAACCGTATGATTGGCGTCACACACATCAACCAGAGTGTGGCCTTTGGGCTCCCTCAATATTGACTTGCTTTATAAAAATTATATTAGGATTTCGCAGTTTCATAAATTAATGTTAGTTTCAAATACTGTACTTACTAACAAGTCACTTATAAGGCAGAAGAACACATATTGCATACAGACATTTTCAATCCATTCATTCATTTGTTTTCATTTTTACGTTGTGTTGTTGTTATTTCAGGCACTTAAATGAATCCTATAAAGATAGAAAACAATAGCCAATAACTAGCCCGCACATGTATGTCTATTCTTCTTATATTATACCAGAATTCTTGTGGCTATAAATATTCAACTCTCGAGTATTTTAGTAGGTTGGGTTAGGAGGTTTTACGGTGGACCGCTATAAAATTGTACAGATCCGTACATCGAAAGGAATATATTATACTTTCTAATACTATCACTAGGTTTATGTCTAGAGATAAAACTAAGCATGGAGTGGATTTGCAAAGCCGCAAAGTTTATATAGTAATACGTTTCAAGAAATCCATTCATATTTAGAGACTCGACTTTCAAATTATCAGTTCCTTAGTACTTCCAGCCTATTAGTGTCTCACTATACATAAAGCAAATGCCTTTTCTCAAATTGAGAAGCCATGAGCATTGATTACCACTCACCAAGCTTGGTCAAAATGCACTGATGACTTCAACAAATATTCGACTTTGGATCCTTGCATTTTCAAATCTAACTGAAATTTCTTTGCATATTCCAGCACAACAGAAAGAATCCGCAGCCATGAGGTTCGCGTTCGGGCTGCCCGAGGGCTGATGATGCAGAGCTTCGGACGCTCCCGGGACGAGCGGGATGCGGAGCTGGCTCGAGTGAGGCGGGACCGAGCATTGTTGCGTCAGAGGCTGGAGGATACGGAGTGGAGTCTGTGCCAGAGAGCCGGCGAGATCGCGCTGTTGAAGACGCAGCTTAAGGATGCTCAGGTTGGTAGAAAAATATAGTATAATCATTGCGTTAGAGACAGGAACAAAAATACAAAGAAATATATTTTTATATAATAATATAAAGATACTTTTTAGCTTTAACACTCATATAGTCACAAAACAGTATGTGCAGTTGTGTTAGTTGCTTACCTATCTTGCTTGACTTGTATCATCGAGTGGATTTGTCGATCAGATGAGCAAGAACCTAATATAATATTACTCAAGCTCTAGGCTTAAAACAAAGTTTTCATCAGCTTCGAGGGGCCTAAGCATATCACAATCCTACTAGCACTGACAACTGCCTATTCAACCTATCACTAACATGCTTTTATCTATGATTTCAGAATGAACAAACAGCAAAGGGACACGAATATTTGACACTCAAAGCTGACTGCCGCCAACTGAGAGAAGTCCTTGACAAGAAAGAAAAGGAAATTATGAGGCTCCGAGCAGAAACGGAAGAAAAAGAAAAATCCATCAACCGACTGCAGACAGAAGTCGACAGGCTTGGCAACGACCTCTTGGCGAGTGTTTCTGACCTTACCAAGACCAAGGAATCCAGCAAAAACGAAATCGAAAGACTAAAAACTGAACTGAAGGAGTTACGACAAGAACTGTCAGATATCTCCCTCAGCGGCTACGAAGGCATCGAGTGTGGGAGAACCATGAGAGGCATCTACGAAGTCTGCAAAACAAACGAATACCACTGGAACTCCAGTGACAGCGCCCTAGAAGATGCTGAAGTTCAAAGACTGAATGGAGAGCTCCCAGACTCTTGCCACGAGCCTTGTGCTGCCACTGCCATCGTCGACAGACTCAAATGCGAGCTCGAAGCTAAAGAAACCCAGTTCAACAGCGAAAGGAGAAAATGGTCCGAAGAAAAGGACAAAGTTCTACGATACCAGAAACAGTTACAGCTGAACTACGTCCAAATGTTCAAGAGATCTCGTACTTTAGAGGCAGAGGTAGACGGCCTCAGGTTAGAACTAGAATTATGCAACAAGAACATGAAAAACCTGAACAAACATGGCAAGACTATCGAGCTATAAAAACATTACCAAATTCAATAATTTAATATTTATATTTAAATGGCTATTTTTCTAATGTAAATATAAATTAAGAGAAAAGGCGAGATGGCTTGTTGGATACTAATATTAACAGAGTCACAAAGACAAGTGATGAAGAGAGAATTATCGAAGGGAATCAAAGTGTGGCAGATCGTGGTTTGAGGAAAGTAAACTATGACGATTTCTTGCCTTATAGAAGACAATATGATACTGTAGTTGAGTTTATCAAAGTTATGTTAGATTATTGCCGTCATAATACTCAACTAGCAGAATTAGAAAAAGGACGTGGGTGTGAACCAATTGTAGACAAATATACGCAAGCTCTCAAATGCTACCAATACAAAAAACTCAATTTTAAGACAGTGAGGAGGGTTTTATTCAATTGCTTGGAGATAAAAATCATCACCTGGTAAGCAAATATCAAAGCAAATCGCTTCAGACTTATCATTGAACCAGTCTTCACAGTCCGAACAAAATATTTGCAATCGAAGTAAGTTTATCTTGTAATAATTGGCATCGCGTGACGATCTCTTCAAGAAAACCAACCGCGCCATAAGGCAATTTTTTTTAGTATCATGCGATGCTAAAGAAATTATTTGCCACAGAATAAATGTAAATGTCCTGATTAACTCAAATTATGGTCACAAAAATGATTATTTAAATTCTGCAAACTTTCAACAGATGGCGCTTATTTTATAATTGTATTTAACTCCTACTAACAATGAGCAACTATTTGTAATAACCTCATCATCATAATCTTTAAATGTGCGTCATCGACATACTAGCTTATTAACGTATTTAAATAGTAAAGTAGACAATTGGTTCACACTCCCACGTCCATTGTACATTGTATTAGAGTTATGTTGATCGTAATTTTGTAACGTAGCACGTTAAGTTATTGTAATAAACTTCTTTGAAATATTATGCTTTTGTTTTGTTTTTTATGAGAAAATTGTAAAAGAATTTCGTACCAATTTTCGTAGAAATCTTCTAAAACGTGCTAACTATTTATTTATTGCTGAATTTAGATAAATATATTTATCGTGACCTCGGTCACGCCTGTTGGAAAGCGATGAATGAGTTCTATGATGGAACGAGTGTGCCCAGAAGATGCTTGTTCACTCTTTCTTTGAAGAGAGATGAGTTATATGTAGAAGAGAACACAGACGCTGGCAGTTGGAGCCCATTGGACAAATCTACATTAGTTAAACCTACAACAAAATTTTTAGGTGGTGGCTTTTGAGATGCTAAGTCTTTACAGCCCAGCATTGCAGTCCGACAAAAATAGTGCAAAGAATTCTATCAACACTATTATTTTTCAAAAGATCTAATCTATTCAATATCGGTGTCTGCTATATCACGTTCATAATATAAAACGCTACTAGCAACGCCATCTATCGGAGTTTTACGAACAACTTTTTACCTTGATATTTACTAGAAGTTTTATTATCATTTGTCATTTAGATTAAAATCACTTCATATTGGAATTATATTTGTCTACGTGTAGGTAACTATTACCTGTCACGTATTTTCTATTTCTGGGTTCAAATCGAGACACCCATTGCATGAAATCCCAACTATTTTTTAGCATGATCCATGTCTAACATAACCGTGTTCAGTTCGCGTCAATTAAACATTCACACGGCGTCATGCAATACAAATCTAACAATAATTCGACAAAGGTCATGCTAAAGTCAATAAAAGGTTATTCACTAAGGCTATAGCAGATCAATTTCCATTAAATTTTCATAGAAATTGTTCTTGTAGAGTGGCGTCGCGCCTGTGTTCAGGAGCCTTTATTTTATAGACAAACATTCCGAAGAATTGTATAAGGGTAGATGATAAATTCATTTTTCTTGACCTAGGACTTCGAGTTTTTGATTATCATTTTTGATGAACCCAATAGGAGAGATACCAAGTTATCGATTTTAGGACGTAACTTTAGATTATCTACACTTTCTAAATTTATGGACGACAAATCTAGCTAACTACAATAACCTCTTTAGAGATTCTCATAACATTTTTACAGAATTCAGTTGCCAAATGAACTTACAAAAATGATGAAGTTACCATAGCTTCATACAGTATAAATCTAACCAGTGTCTTGAATTGAACACGGAAAAAGAAATAAGTTTACCTGACTAAGGAATCAAGATGAAATATTCCAATACAATTCTGATTTTTAACCGACTTCAAAAAAAGGAGGAGGTTATATGTTCGACTGTATGTATTTTTTTTTATTTTTTTTTTTTTTATGTATGTTCACCGATTTCTCCGCCAATTGTCAACCGATTTTGAAAATTCTTTTTTTATTCGTAAGGGTATACTCCTGAGGTGGTCCCATATTAATTTTGTGAAGATTTGATGTATACTTTGGGAGATAAACGAAGGAACTCCTCAAAAACAAACAGTACACGTAATGTGATTTGGATATTGTACTAAAGATCAAAAATAATTGCTGGTTCTATCTATCCATCCGTGGTGAACTAATTATAGTCTTCGAAGATATCGCATGGAACTCCTCATCGGTGAACAGTACATATAGGAACTTACAGTGAAAGGTTAGAAGGTTAGGGGATAATTCTTTGAATATTATAGGCACGTTTAGACCGTTACTTGTATTCTTATATTCCGTTGAGCTGATGATGGAAGGTACAACTCCTTATCGATCAGGAGTTAGAAGATATCTTGTCCTAGATAGACATACTCGTTGACATCGAGAATTGATTCCTCAGCAGACACTAGAGTGGGCTCTTACCCACTCTACTGTCTGCTTAATAAAAAAAAAAGCAGCCTTAATCATTTTGGCCTGGCCATGGTTGGTTTTTTTTTTTATGTATGTTCGGGCATAACTCCGTCATATATAGATGGATTTGCAAAATTCTTTTTTTGTTCGAAAGGGGTTTATTCCGAAATGGTCCCATATAATTTTCATATAGATCTGATGATGAGTTCGGGAGACAGACACCGGAACTCTTTAAAAAATGACAGGAAATCAACCGCGAGTTCTGCTATCGCATAAATATGCATTGTTTGTTTGGAATTAGTGCAGGGTGAATACCACAACTAAAAATTTAAAAATAAAAACTTTTTTACAAAAAAAAAACAACCGACTTCCTTAAAAACACTACAAAGTGAAAAATAACTTTAATTTCGGAAGTCGGTGGCAAAAATACCATAAATACAGATCCTAAGACACCGACTACCGAAATTAAAGTTATTTTTCACTTTGTAGTGTTTTTAAGGAAGTCGGTTGTTTTTTTTTTGTGGTACGATTTAGTTCTAAATAATAATACAAAACTCCTTTTACTAAGACAGTTGGAAAGAGAGTAGAGAACCTTTGGCCAGCAGTGTGACATTAATGG
The DNA here is from genome assembly GCA_947507805.1 of Aporophyla nigra. Taxonomy (NCBI): domain Eukaryota; kingdom Metazoa; phylum Arthropoda; class Insecta; order Lepidoptera; family Noctuidae; genus Aporophyla; species Aporophyla nigra. The sequence goes on along the minus strand of OX382307.1, from coordinate 18,883,480 downwards.
CTTAAACAAAAACAAAAGGCAGATGTGAGTGGAAACACTGGGAGGGGACGCCCTAGAAGAACATAATAATATACCTAATAATATTAATTCATAAAATATTTCCTTTTAATCCGAAATAAATTTGATTTAATTTTGATTTGATAATATAATAACCTTATTGGTGATGTTCTTCAGAAAAGTTAGGGGTGTAGTACTCGCAACCGACGTGCGTGTATGACCAGAGGCGTAATTGCGGAACTTTTTATCGGTAGGAATTGGTTTAATATTCATAGTTAAACAACATTCATTGCGTTATTTACGTTGCTGAGCCGACATTTGATTCGAACAAATGACGCAATGGTTTAGAAATAATCTTCAATCCCATTCAGATTCTGATAAATTTGTGCGTTTCGCAATTAGGGTGCAGATGTATGAACGTACACGAAACAAAAAGAGGATATAACTAAGGATCGTACCAGGTGGCGTTCCGTAGTTTCTGCCTACCCCCATGGGTAAAGGCTTTGACGTTCAAAAAGTGCTGACTCTCAGCCTAGTTTGAATAAATGACATGTTTTTTTTTTTTTAAAAGGCGTATTTTTATATGTGTAATAAAATTAACAAAAATAAGTGCCACGTGTTTATTGCAGACACACTTGCATACATTGGGGCAGAACTATACAAATACTCTTAATAAAAAATGAGATCAATGAACACATGGAAAATACGATAATACCTAAAGATATTTAAGAAGAAACATTATTGTTTTAAAACTTGGGTTTAAAGCTAAGACCTAAGTTTCTTCCTCTGAAGTTAAAACCTTCGCCTTGTTTGTCCACGTTGTTTCGAGATAATTTCGCTGGTTCCACCTGCAACAGAGATTGAGAAGTCCATATTTTTTATTAGATTTGGTATTTATTGGTAAAGTTCCGTTTGGTGCTGGACGTAAAGCACCACCCTAGTTCGTCACCGTTCTCTATGCATTTTACCACCATACTGCGATCCCTAACCCGACGACCAAGCGTGTCAATTATGGCAAATCGCTCCAAATTGTGCATGTATTAAAACCAAAAATTCGAAGACATGTGACATCTACCAACCCGCATTGGGCCCGCGTGGTGGATTATGGCCCACTCCCTCTCACCGAGAGGAGGCCTGTGTCCCAGCAGTGGGAACATTATAGGCTGATGATGATGCTCCAAATTGGTCCTAGATTAAACCTATGCCCAGCAGTGGACGTCTTGTATCTATTGCAAGAAATTATACGATTTTGAACATATACCTGATTATACCTGCGGGGTAATTGCGTGAGACGCTGTCAGTAGGAATAGCTTTAATTTGACAGTTCATCTACATTCATTGCGCTATTTATGTTGCAGAGCAGACAATATTTTGGAACATATTAAGCAATGGATAAGCAATATTCTTCAAAATCATTCTGTCGTGTCTGGTGGGTAACTGCCCGTGAGTTGTTTTTTTTTTGTTTGGGAGTGACATCTCGCAGGTCAGTTTGTCAGCTCCTTAACCGCACTTGCCTGTGGCTACCTTATTAATTAAGTTCTCCAGTTAGCGCTTAACAACAATCGCTAGTAGAGGGCAACAAGAGACGGGCTGACTCGGAATGAAAGACAATAATTGATGTCGGGTGACGTCAGTGTGATGCGTAGTTTACATTTGGCGGTGTAGATGCCGCTGCATACTCCTAACTCTTGCCAAAACAAAGAAAAACGAAAAAGAACCTTATACCTGAGTAACATGAACCACATCTCCAACAACGGGCCTCTTCCTCCATTTGTACCACCAGTACTCCACGCCCAGGGTGACGCACGCCAGTCCGATGCCCATGAAGATCACGATGAACACCCCTCCAATGTTCTGGATAGAGATCCCGTCAGACTGGTCGTCCTGTTTCTCGCATTTCATCGATTCTGGATTGTTGTTCCACCAGATCTCTTTGAGCTTCTCCAGTTTGCGTTTGTTTAAGAGTTGTAGGATTCTGTAAAGTGAAGTGAAAGTGTAAATCCACACTTCCACACTAATATTATCCACACTAATATTATAAATGCAAAAGTAACTCTGTCTATCTGTCTGTCTCGCTTTCCTGTCAAAACTACTGAACCGATTTAAATGAAATTTGGTGCACAGGTAGTTTAGGGCCTGAGAAAGGACATAGAGTACTTTTTATCCCGGTAGTACGTTCCTGCGGGATATTTTCCGACCTCCACGCGGGCGAAGCCGCTGGAAAAAGCTAGAGTGTGATAGAAAGTGGCCTGTTTCACAATTTCCGGGTTAGTCTTAGATAACTAATATATCCATCAACTTCATAAAACACAAAATTCATTGTGAAGTTATAAAACCACTTCCAAAACTTGCAATTGCGAATGGAATTTAATTAGATAAATGAATTGTTTGTTCTCTATTAATTTAATTTTATACGAACACTCTCACTAAACCTCAACACATACGTACTAAACTTCAACTATAAACCTCGTTACTTATTTCTTGTGGTGACCGTTCCTATGGGCACTATTAAGGTAAATAACAAGACTAGCTATACGCTTTTTTGATATTTCGCAGCGGGCCACTTTGCTAGATTAGACATAAGGAATGCTAGATAGAATCATTAGTGACTAGGTATTTCCTTCGCCTTGAAATACGATTCTACTATAAATTGCTATCAGTCCAAACCGGAATAAACCGTAGCATATAAACTACTTCGTAGTAATTTGTAATCCTAAGGCCAATGATACCTCAGGGCACATGTCTTAAAAGCATTTTAAGTATTCTATCGTTTTCTCGTTTTTCCTGGCATGTATTTATTTAACAGCACAGATAGCCTTTACCGAAAATGGTCATATTATGAATGGTTCAACAGTTTCCTTATCACCAGGATTGTGCCGGAATATAATCTGTGGTCTGTCATCAGCAAAAGCATAGATAAAACACAAAATGAACAAGTCAGTAGCATATAAATTATCTATGGTCGGAAGATAGCCGACACGCAGAACCATCGATGCGACGGTCTGCTAGAGTGACTGTCACCAGCCAGTGTCACTCATAAGTTATGAAAAAGGGTATAGAGGTCAGTTATGAGTCAAAACCGACCTTTTCGGTTATTTTAGTAACTTCGTAACAAAAGCAAGCGTCGCCACTTGCTGCGCCGGAAAACTGATTTTGTAGGAACTTGTAAAATATCTAACCTGTAATAGGTATATGATCTACATATTATGTTCCATAATAATATGGTAAAAAATTATTTTCATCAATCGAAACTTGAAAGTGCTTCGAAAGCATTAATTTTTAATGTTACCTACTTTTCTTTGGTCAATATAACATGGCGATCGAATTATGTGTAGTTCGATTACCGTTTAAGTAAATAGAATTATGTCTTTCCTACTGTAGTATCAAACAGCATGCTAAATAGGATATAGGTAAGTTGGTAAATAGAAATTTAGACGCAACAAAGTAACCTTTCTTTGAACTTATGAAAAATACGTTTACCTACCTAATTTGTTCATAGAAATTGGAAAGAAATCATCATGAATAAGACACATTGCATGTTATCAAATATGAGAAGAAGGTTAAAAAGTCACCTTCCATTATTGTTTGTAATGCACTGTTTTCAAAAGCAGTGGAGCAGTGGTGGCCCAGTGGTAACAGCCGCGACCTACGAGTTGTAGGACGCTGGTTCGAACACTGGCAGCTGTTTTACTCAGTGTAAATTATTTCATCACTACTGCTCTCAAAATATCGTGAAGAAACCGGCTTGCCTTAGAACCAAAAATTCTAAGAAATGTAACATCTGCCACCTGCGAGGTGATACTTAGGCTTAGTCACGCATTTATCACGGTTTTGTTCCCAAACTGTGACAAAAATGTGTGACTCAAGCGTATCACAGTAAGCCGTGCTCGCCCCGCTGGCCCACGTAGTGGATTAAAGCCTTGCTTGATTGCTGGGACACAGGCTTCCTCTCACCAAGAGGAAGCCTGTGTCCCAGCAATAGGAACGGTGCAGACTGATAATGCCGTTTTCAACTCAGCAATATAATAGGTTGGGGAAAAAGTTTCTTCGCATTTTTTAAGAAAATTCAAAACATTTTTTAATAAAGTTTATTTACATTTAACTAAAGTATGTAGGTACCATTTTGTTCGATAACTTTTTGCCATCTTGTAGGTAGGGACATGATCCCATTGCTATAGAAATTTTGGGACTTCTGGTCAAAATACCGCGACAAGTGGTTTTGGCAGTCCTCTCGTGATGTTAACCTGACACTGCCTAAAGAATTCTGAAGAGACCGAAACAGATGGAAATCTGAAGGTGCAAGGTCAGGACTATACGGCGGATGCATTAACACCTCCCAGCCAAACTCTCTTAATTTTTGTTGGGTGGCTAAAGATGTGTGAGGTCTAGCGTTATCATGATGAAAAACCACACCCCTTCTGTTGATTAATTCCAGCCGCTTTCTCTCAACTTCTTGCTTTAATCTCATCAGTTGTTCGCAGTAGAGTTCAGAATCGATGGTCCTGCCTGGTGGTAACAGCTCATTATGAATAATGCCCTTCCAATCCCACCACACACACAGCATCACCTTGTTGTGAGTTAACCTGGGTTTCGCCTCAGTCTGTGAAGCCTGACCGGCCTTCGACCACGACCTTTTTCGCACGTTCTTGTCATACGTGATCCACTTTTCATCACCAGTTATCAGCTTCTTCAAAAATGGTTCGGTTTCATTACGTCGTAATAAAGAATCACAAATGAGTACACGGTTCATTAGGTTTCTTTCAGTGAGCTCGTGAGGTACCCAAATGTCGAGCTTTTTTGTGTACCCAGTTTTTATCAAATGCGCCAAAACCGTTTTGTGGTCAATTTCCAGTTCTTCAGCTACGTCGTAACTACTGGTATGCCGATCTTGCTCCACTTTTTCAAAAATGGCATCCATTTTATCCGTAATAGGGCGACCAGAGCGACGTGCATCTTTGACATCAAAATTTCCGGATTGAAAACGCTTAAACCAAATTTGTGCTACTCTCACAGACACTACACTAGGTACATAAACATCGCAATGTTTTTTTTTGCGGCTTGCGTTGCATTTTTACCTTTTTTGTAGTAAAATTTTAAAATGTATCGAATTTCTTCATTAGATTCACTCATCTTGACGGTACGAAAAACAAATGAAAATCACACATTTTCCTAATTTGAATTTGGAATTATGTTCTTTAAAATTTAAACTTTCAATGATACCAAAACCAGCCAAATACAAATAGTATAGCCAAAGAGATTTTATTACAAGTTCATACATACTATAAGGCGAAAAGACTTTTTCCCCAACCTAATATTTATCCTCATTCGAATGGTAACAACTTTGTTCACACTAGGCAAGTACCTACTTACAATTGTGAATTTCACGCAGTACAGAAATATTCGTTTACAAGGTTCGCTAGATTTTAGTTACCGCGTTAAGAAAATAACATTGCGTACAGAATTACGGAAAATTTCTCAACTACGCATATTCTGAGAAAGAATTTTTATTTCATTAACAGTATTTCAGTCACGCTTCCAAGCCTACGATCGTAAGGAAGCCGCGAGTTCACATAAATATTGTCTATGAAAACGTTGCACGAAAAAAGGCGGGAAGTCGTGAAATAAAAGGTCATTGACCGAGAATAATTTAGCGTGTAGGCACAGTGTTTAAAGCTATGTAAACTGGATCCAGATACGTTCTACAAAGATACTAAAGTCTGTTTGTTTAGTCGAAATATGGTTCAATGACCAAAACTTAAGAAACGTGTACCTACAGTCTACGCTATATGTCTGCAAATATTGCACATTGAATGGTAATAATGATTCATTTGCATATCCCAATATTAATTGGTTTAACTTTTTTCCTCAATTTGTACAAGAGCTAAATATTTTCAATACCTATAAAGGATCGCAGACACATCGACGCGCAAACTGCAACCATAAATTTAGTAGATGATTCTAGAACACCTAGTAAACAAAATAAGCTTTGCCTTGCATATTTACCGCGCGGATATGGCACTTTTCTTAGAAGCAGCTGATGTTTTTTTGGTAACTGACACAAAATTTCAACGCACGGGGTTCAGAATATACTTACTGAATCCATGGCAACAATTGTGCGTCAAAGTCCCTGCCACCCTGTATTAAAAACAGGTCTTTATCTATGCTCGTAGATTAATAACTGCCTATTGAAATTAAAGCATACAATAAGCTCCTAATTAATCATTCTTACGTCTACACACGACTTGAAAGAGACCTAAACAAAAAAAAAAAAAACAAGCTATGGTACTCACGCATTATTAAACTGGTCTTTCAGCGGAGAACCCTGCTGCACAGCAATCGCATACGGCTTCCTTGAGAACTCGTCTCCAACTGACTGAAGATCACAGCTGGTCATCACATGGTACTTCACATCAGTAGCATCTCCCAACCAGGCGAACCCTTCACTAGAACTCTTGGAATCCCTCACTCTCTGTAACGCTTCTTCGATGGTGTTAGGGAGAACTGCCTCCTCCATCGCTTGCCACATTTTGGAGTATTTGTCGCTGACAGGGTAGTCCCATACTGCTAGTTTTGCGCGTTCCACCTCCTTTAGACTGTCGTTTAGGCTCATTTCTTTCCATATCCTGGAAATGTAGAAGTTTTACTCAAAAATATAGCTGAATACTGGCCAGCACCAAAAAAATGTAGACAACTTGCAAGAGGATGGACAGATTCTGAATTTTATAGTTTTAATAGGCACTTATTATTTCGATAATAACATTTATCACTACACAGTATGTGCACTGTTTGAAGTCACTTGCAATAGTGACAGACTGTCGTTTTTGATTAAACGGTAAAGTGCATAATACTCAATGTTGCCTCATTTTCATTATAGTTCAATAAACTTCGATCGAAATCGTCTGCGCTCAAAATTGCGCTGCGCTATGAGACAATACCTCGTTAGCCCACATTAATATTCATTGCACCATTTCTATACAAAATAAAAATAAAAGAAATACATTATCTTTCAATGGACGTCAAAATGGAGTCATTATTCTTTTCATAGTGACGCGGAAGCAAAGTTTCGCAATAATGATTATCTCAAAATGTTCAAGGCTTTGAAAAAAACATACAATGAGCATTTCCAAGTAAAAAAGAAGACAGGTAATAACCTCGTGACGATAACTACGTCATTTGTGGTCATTTTAGTAAATCTCACGGTTTGGTAATTTAAGGTTATCCTTATCAAAAGAGCTCTGTATTTCGTACTGAATAAAGCAGTTATTTGAATTATGCACACCTAATGAAGATTTTCTGAACCTGCTCCGAGCCCAAATAACTTGTGAAAAGCCAGGAGAGCAAAGATACTCTTGAATCAGTCAGTTTATTATTAAGTACAATTCGTTTATAAAAACCCAGTTACTAATTTCACAGGTGATTTCAGTGATATGTTAAACTGAGCGAGCGAGCTGCGAGCTGCTGTAATAAAAAGTTACATTATTTTTTTTATAACCCCGACTAAAACATAACCCTCTAAAAATTACAAAAAATCTACGTATTGCCTCGTTTATCATATAATATTCTGATCTCTCTGATCTCATATTGTATCGAATCGTCGAATCGATTTTGATAAAATGTGTCTAAGAACAACCGCTAGAAAGCCTACTTTTAAATAAAAAGAAACCGCACCCAAATCGGTTCACTTTTTAATAGCTACAATGCCACAGATCGACACCCATAGCGGTCAAACTTATAACACCCCTCTTTGTGCGTCGGGGGTCAAAAACACAAACACACAAGACTTGAAATACCAGAAATGTCTCTAGAATTTAAAAAAAGGAACTATAGTATGTACCTAGTGTTGTCTGAAAACGCAGTGAGGTGGGGTGTTGACGTCGAATTGATTCGTGCACTGCCTATATTTAGGATTTCGTTCTATGCATTCAAGATAAGAATAGGAATAGAGGGGACCTTGACCGGGAACTGGCTAACTTCACTTGGATGAGATGCACGTTCTAAAATAGTCTCCCCAAACCCAATTCAACTGAAGTTTGTTACGAAAGATCTCACATTTTTTTTTAATATGTTATGTTTTAAAAAATTAAGTCAAGTGTAGTGGTGAGTAGGGAAGCGCAACGGGTTCGCAGATTATTTCTTTCTAATATTTCCTATGGTGTCTACATGCATTACTTTTTTATCACGGGTATTATTGAACTGTTTGTCGGAACGATTTATTGATTCATATTTTAATATTGCACGCTTGTTTTCGCTTTCTGATGGGCAGAACTTGAATTAAGATTGCCTTGGTTGTATACAAAGTTGATGTCTTGAGCCTTTTGTAAACAAAGGCCAAGGTAAGCCACAGTTCAATGTTCATGATGGCTATCAAAAGTGGCTGAAGTGGCGTATAGTCCCAGTCGCCCCCACATGGATTGCCACCAGGTGGCAATTGGGAGAAAAAAATCCCAGTTGCCACCGGGTGGCGACTGGGACCTTATTGCCCCCACTTCAAATCGCTGTACATTGCGGCGTGGATCGCCAAACCCCCTCATCACTATATTTCTTACGGCCGCGATGACGGGGTTGGCGGTCACATTTCCAATGTGGTTTTATTAGTAGATATTTTGTGATATTTTTAGGGACATACAAACAAGATTTTCTTTATTGTAGTTGCTTTTAATCACTTATTATTATTAATCATAAAAACCTGGTGTAAATTCGTATCACAGAAAATCTTAGTTTTTACCATAGATATCCAGAGATATGCCTTCATTGCGGAATAGTAAGGAATCCTAGTGTCGCCGCTTATCTCCCACCCAAAAAATTACAACATTAACAAATAGTGTACTGACGACACACACTTAAAATTTAAACACGCACACCAAAAAGAAAGCAGCCACACTAAATCAATTTCTAATAGCACACATACATAGAATGGGCGGGGCATTCACTTGTAAACACTTGCTACTTGCGAACATCCAATGCACACGCATGCAATTAGGGAGTCGAAAGCGAAGGTCGATTATTTTTATCGATATTTAATTTTAGCACATTATTGTATTATAATAACTTCGTTTAATTTTATTTAAATATTTTTTTTATATATCTATCAAAATATAGTTTACTTTTACTAAAATAAAATGGGAATATGTTTTTAAAATTTTGTATTATCGGTTAAAGGGAACGCTCTCTGTTACATATCATGCCGTATAAATAAATAATATATTACTTAATCTTAAAAAAAATTATTATTACTAAGAATATTTTAATATAATACGTTATGTTATATCTATGTGGGCTAAGTTTGTTACTACGTCTGAGGCCGGATTGGAGCCGAGAGCGTAATAATACAATGTTCACGCAAGTTATACGACATTTTTAACACATTTGTATAGAAATAAAATAAAATGTGAAACCCTCAGTATTATAGACAAAGATTTGACAAAACAGCGACGGACCGCGAATTTTCCAATTTAAACTTCGAACGATCTAAGATCGTCGGCCTCATGATTGACTAAGATGGGCTTGCGATTTAGTGATCAATACAATAATGTTGCGGAAAATATATTTTTATTTTCAACAATATTTTACTATCGCAATCTTCAATATTTATTATTATTTTTCAGAGCAGTGGTGGCCCAGTGGTATCAACCTCGACTTACAAGTTGTAGATCGTGGGTTCGAACTCAGGCAGGCGCTTTACTTTCTGTAAATAATTTCATTACCACTGCTCTCAATAACGGTGAAGGAAAACATCGTGAGGAAACCGGCATTTCTTAGAACCAAAAATTCGAAGACATGTGACATCTGCCAACCCGCACTGGACCCTCGTGGTGGATCATGGCCCACTTCCTCTCACCGAGAGGAGGCCTGTGTCCCAGCATTGGGAACAATATAGGCTGATGAGGATGATCTTCAATATTAATCTTACTCGGTCAATAATATTGCGCAATATTATTAATAGTTTTTAATTCGCTATTTGGTGGTTTCGTAAGGTGGGCCACCTTACGAAACCAGCCCACCTTACGAAACCACCAAATAGCAAATTTAAAAAAAAAATGAATATTTTTGTATTTCGAAAACAAATTATTGTAATTTTTTATACCAAATATAAATCATTGGATGAAATATAATACTTATTTATCATATTACTTATCATATTGTAAAATAAATTAAAAACTGTTAATTTGTGAAAATCTTTAGGCATAATATTACTTTAAGTAACACACACACTTAACTGTATTGGAATTATAATGTTTTAATTTGGTTCAAACAACATTAAATTAATAAGTAATTTAACTGTTTTACTATACAAGTAATACGAGGATATCCATTAGTTCTGTAAAAAATATTCAACTGCAATAATACGCATATCGATAAAATCAGCCGCACGCAAACGATTGCACCTCTCTAAGTCGAAAACGTTCGTTTCGTTCGGGAAGATTCGGGCTAGTTCGGGTTAGTTCGTGTCGCTCCGCACATAATTTAATAAATCATTTAAAAATTGATTTAAAATATAAAACAGTGACTTAATTGTATAATTACCGGTGGTAGGACATGCCATTTGTCTTCAGGTTGATGGTATTTGGTCTATTTTTACAAATAATTACTGCACAACTCGGCATTTTGGCTTTTTACGCATCAATAGTGCACTGTACGCAGTTGCAAAGCGACTGAATGAAGCGTACAGCCGCCGTTCGACAATACTATCAAATTGATAGTACCGAGGCGGCACGTGCCACGCCCCCAAGGTATATCCCTCGATATCCGTGGTTTTTACAATAATTATAAGTACTAGGAACAAAAGCTAGTCATCATCAGCCACAGATAATCAAATTACATATTTACAATAACTATGTTTTATCAATCAAATTACTTAAACGTAAAAATTACCTCATAATCATAAAAACTTGGTGTAAATTTGTATCACAGATAATCAAAATATTTACAATAATCATGTTTTACAAAAAACAATCGTTACCTACGTGTCTTTGTCGTTTGTATGTCCCTAAAAAATATCACATATCTATTAATAAAACCACATTGGAAATGTGACCGCCAACCCCGTCATCGCGGCCGTAAGATATAGTAAGAAATATAATGAGGGGGTTTGGCGATCCACGCCGCAATGTACAGCGATTTGAAGTGGGGGCAATAAGGTCCCAGTCGCCACCCGGTGGCAACTGGGATTTTTTTCTCCCAATTGCCACCTGGTGGCAATCCATGTGGGGGCGACTGCGACTATACGTGAAGTGGGCCATTTAAAGTTTGTCAAGCTTGGGATCAACTGATGACTACATAATCATATTTTCAAATGATTTTCCCTCTTATTTATAAATGCTACTTGAGTTTAGAGACGTAATAAACGTCAAAAATGCTTATGGGGTTATATGGTAGTCTGTAACAACTCCGATGAAACTTAAATTAAGGTTTATGTAAAATCTGGGTCTGGAAACAGGCCGACTTATACCAATGTTTTTCTAGAACCGGACAAAATAAGGTATAAAAGCATTCAATTGGCTCTTGTAGAAAAACAAACACTATTGAGTGCAGCTCTATACTTTGATAATTATTATAATCTAGCTTTTGCCAACAGCTTCGCCTGCGTATATTACTTATAAACCTTCCTCTTGAATCACTCTGTCTATTGATGAAAACCACATTCAAATCCGTCGCGTAATTTAAAAGATCTAAGCGTAAAAACGCGGGTACCGAGTTTGTTTTATACTATGTAAAGATATGCATATATAATTGTCTGTTACCTTTTCACACCAGTGAATCGATAGCCATGACATGTAACAGACAGGTAGCCTGGGACCAGGGACACTAGATAATTACTTTCCCCTTAATTACGAAACACAATATTAATCATTCTGAAGGAAAATGCTAATCCAGTACCGGTCAACTGTGGCATCTTTACTTGCATAGCAACTTAATCCATGATTAAAGTAGTACTTATTTCTCGATAACTAAAATAAAATCTGTTGCTGCCATTTAAAAATATCTACTACTTATTTGTTACAAATTTTTAGTAATCGAAAGATATTCAAGTAGTTACGGGTCATGGGTGAAATTGCTCATGGAAAGTAAAGATGCCGCAATTAACGCTACCTCAAATATTCGAAAAAATTGTCAGCTCAGCAACGTAAATATCGCAATGAATGTTGTCGACCTGTCAAAATGAAGGCCATTCCTACTGTTAGTGCACGCAATTTTCTCCCCGGATAATTGTATGAAACACTGATGAAGTACAATACACACGCAGAGAAAATCGCAGGACAACGCTAGTTCTACAATAGATTGACTCTAGCCTTCACAAAGGCCAGTAAGAGTATTTTCTTCATTAACTATAACTAGTTCTCTCAATAGAATAATAGAAACCGAGTCAGTCGCATAACTTTCTCGCGAGCCATAAGAACAACAGAAGTAGGTCACTAGTACTGTTCTATACCTACATACGTGAGCGATAAACTAGCCCATATCACTAGTTGTGGTCTATCGTAATCAGTGGATGTGTTACATCATTGTGTATATTAACATTACTTCTATATTATCTCTTTAGGGTTGGGTCTAACAGCAGTTGATAAGAATTTTTACATAATTTGCATTAGCTTTCATATCTTAGGTTATAGGTATTTTTGGATTTTATTTAGCTATCATAGGTACGGTACAGCGGTCACACAATGTGAAGACAGAATCAAGAGCCCGGATTCCGAATTCTGAGACTCTAAAACATTTTCTCATATTTTTTTATGTTTTCAGAATTATTTAGTCATGATCTAACCTTCAGGAGCGAAACTTTGAGATTTAAACCTCATTGGATCTTTATAAATATTATAGCTTCCAAATCTTAGTATTAATAACAGGCTACTCTGGCTTACAGTGGTAACATTGTATCCTGTTCTTCGTGTATTGAGAATGTCCGGTTGCTAATAAGCGCATGACCAGTTTCCTTTAGCCGTGACCTGACTATCTTTTTTGGTGTTACGAGCAGCGAGTGCCGTTTGACCTTCGTGACACCTAGTGCAACCAGTAATCGAGTGTAATTAGTAGTTACTATGCAGGAAAATCTGCAGTTTGCATTACACAAACTTGATTCACTCTGGGAAGGTATCTAAATCCGTCTTATTTCCCGATTTAAAATTTTCTTTCCACATCAAAAGCGCGGGACCACTAACTGATCAAGATGGCGTCCGTAAAAATGTTGCACGTTTAAAAAACTTGATGATTTTAATAGAATGATTGAATGTTAATTAGAAGGTTTGCAATATTATTGGATGTTTGCAGCATCCATTCTTTCTCAATGATCAGTCTTTAGTATAATAGATATTTAATTCGCATTTTATGGTTCTTGGACGTGCCGCATTATGTCAACTCCAACTCCCTTAAAGGTGCTAATTATTACACAGTTGACAGACGTAAGCTATTATTTTCCTTTAAAATTATATCTGTCTACATATAGGTCTGAGGACTGCCAATTACAGAATAAAGGCTCCCACAAACAGGCGCGCCGCGACTCTCGTAGAACAATTATTTGAAACTTCATGGAAATTGTTCTACAAATGTCGCGTCGCGCCTGTCTGAAGAAGCCTTAAGACTCCATTCCCCAGTTGGAGTTAAATTGAGTTTCATAACTTGAAAATTTGACGTCATTAAGAAGAAATCGCGATCGATCATTTTGAGTATACTCATCGTGTTGTATTTAGCTTGATAAGCAAAAGTGCATCATTTCCGACCGATTATAAAGTTCAAAATAGAATTAATTAGCTGATTACGTGCCCCTGAACAAGTAAATCAACATTGTACAGTACATTAACATCAAAGACTCGGCAGTGCCAAAGTCCCACACGTTAATTTTTCGCTTTCCTGCCTCCAAATAATAAAGTTGCTAATTTTAAGTCGAGTTGAATGACACTATAATGTTTGATCGCAGATTGGTATCCGAATAACAACGATAATAAAAAGACGGTCCTTATCATATCACATAGTCACATTAAATGAAAGTGCCTGTGCCGTTTGACCGATAAGAAATGATAACATACGTAGAACTGGACAAATAAAAGTTAGTGAGGATTTGTAAACGGCATTCTAGATTTGCATTCTAGGACAAAATTGTCATAATACCAAATTTTTTATTGTTGTGTAAAACCTGCTGAAATGGTGCAACTTTCATTTTGGTTATGAGCAGGCCAACCTCATCTATTCATATTCATATCTATATTTGCATCTAAACGTTGTTCTGCCCAAGAACAGTAAAGGATCCCCGAAACTATCAAACAATCTTTTGTATATTTATTGTCAAATGCATTTGGTCAACGATCAATTTTCGCAGCAATGTGTATCAACACACACTTAGAGTTACACCTTCTTCCCATGGAACAGGCAGAGACCAGAATGCCACCTGATGTATGAACGACAACGAGATAATGTGTATCAATCACGAAAACAAATGCCACTAAAGATCTCCCGGCCGAGATATTGGGTGAAGTTTATCTACTGAAGTTTCCACAGTTCCGGTGCCTATCTTCTTGCGATAACCCCGCATTGCCGTTACCTACTAGAAGATAAATATTTGTACCTTATTGGAAATATGTCCAAAGAAAACAGACCTCTTTAGAAGAACCAGAACCAAGCTATGCAAAAAAACGAACTTCCTTTTACGAATTTATCGGCCACATTTTTGAAATTGGATTTTACATGAATGAGGTCGCATGCATTAATCCATTCTTCTTTCTTTCAAACATTTCAAATAGTATTGTACTGAATACTGAACAGTGAATCATTGAAGACCTAGTATTCTCATTCAGACACGCTAGGTAACCTAAAATGTAATTTGGGCAGTAGGCCGTTGTCATGTGATACTAAATTAACAATTTATCGTATGTGCGTAACACGATTTTGGAAAAGATAATTAAAACACGCATGTTTTTTTAACCCCTTTTTCCTTGTAGATAATTAGACGGTACAAAGGAAGAACTTCAATGTTCTTGTGGTGGAAAATTAAATAACAACATAACAAAATATCACGCCTGTATTACCCGAGAGGTAAGGCAGAGGTGTCTATAGTAGGAACACCCATATTTCGCCAGTTATGTGAAGTCCCATGCAATAGGAAGCGAACCTATTGCCAGTTATAGGGCTCTTTAAACTCTGGGCTGCTATTGAGAAAATACATACAGAGTGTGGCGTAAGTAGTGGTCCACCGTTCAGGATTCGATGAACCAGATAATTAACTATAACAATTAAAAATTTTAAACATTTTTACCCAAGGGTTCCGAAAATATTTCATTTTTGTCTTTTATTTACGAAATTTCTACCTTTTATTACATATTTGTTTGTAGTTTAAAAAAACCATTATTTTTTATTTTGATTTCTGTTAATTACTGCTGAATACTAGAGCTATCATGATATATTATGATTTTTTATGTAAATTCAGCTCTTTTGAAGAAAAAGTTGGTTCTTCTCTAATTTTAACCCCAATTTTTAACACACCATCAAGTTCAAGAGCAATTTTTGTAAAAAAAAAAATTGGGTAAATATGGTTAAAATTTTTAATTGTTATAGTTAATTATCTGGTTCATCGAATCCTGAACGGTGGACCATTAGTAACGCCACACCCTGTATACACCGTGACATTTTAGTAGTCTTACAAAGGTTGTCCACTCAATGTATTCGACATAATATACCTCTAGGCGTGATTAAAAATTGTTACCATTAATTAAGATAATTGATACTAAGAAAAATAATAATGGATTAGCATTATGAAACATCCTGTTAATAATGTTTACATGTCAAACGGTAAAGAATATACCTACCCAGTGCACGAGTCGGCTAGATCATTCCGTCTCCATTTCCTATGAGACAAAATATCAAATTTAAACCACGTCATACGTCATCATAATGAATAATATTTTTTATTTTTTAGTTATTCAAATATTCATTTTTTTTCTTATAGATGTGTAGTAGTCATTGGTTACATGAAATGGGCTGCCGTTGTAGACGACTAAAATGTCACGGTGTATACTTAAACTGCGCATTTACTACGATCCTTACATTCTTCTTTTGCTTCGTTTACATTCATATATCTTGTTATACACGCACGCCGGTTACTACGCACCTGACTATTCTGAAGACCATCACCAATAAGCTGACTACACGATACGTCCTCCTAGGGCGTCTCCTCCCAGAGACCATATAAGCATACCTACTCTTTTCAATGTCTGCCACTAACTTTCATAAAAATAAATAATGTTATGAAATAGGTATTACCCATTTCTCACATTCCGAATAACTGATAGCAGTAATCCGATATCCATGATATTGAATTATTTGAATCAAAACATTTGTTTTCAGTTTTAACCCACCTGCTATCTACATATATCTTCCACAATAATGCCTACCAATTTAATACCATAATTGTTAGATGTAAGTACAATAACATTTTGTACAAAAATAATAATTAAAAGGTAAGGCACAGAAATTTAACACAGCAACATTCTATGTGCACATTCAAGACCTTTTTTTTAACCGACGAAAAAAAACGGAGGAGGTTATCAATTCGACGCGTATATTTTTATTTTTTTATGTATGACCACGCATAACTTTTTACATGGTAGTCCGATTGTGATAATTCTTTTTTTATTGAAAAGGATATACTCCGAGGGTGGTCCCATATAAATTTGGAAAACAAAATCGAACCCTAAGGGTCGGAAAACAGGAGATGATTGATTGTTCACTCATTGATTGTAATGTATAACCACGCATAACTTTGTACAGAGTAGTCCGCTTTTGATCATTCTTTTTCATTGGATAGGGTATACCTTGCCAAGTGTTATTAGTATATTAAAGCCACAATAAAATACAAAATAAAAACTTTTTAACGAAAAATTAAACCGCCGAAAAAATTAAAAAGCAAAAAATAAACCTTAAAATATTGAGTCGGCGCTGAAAAATCAATGAACTAAGATCACTCAAAGCGCCGACTCATAATTTTAAGGTTTATTTTTTGCTTTTCTGTTTTTTCGGCGGTTTAATTTTTTGTTAAAAAGTTTTTCAGTCATCACGTCATCAGCAGTCGGCATTGTGTGCTGGACAAAGACCACGACATTGATCAGTTACCCTATCCCTCCACCTGGCCTGAGGGCGTCCTACCTACTGGACCTATATTTCGATACTTTACCATCCCAGCCGAAAGACGTTCACTGCTGGACATAGTACTCCCAATTTGAGGGTTTCTCATAATCGCCACGCTTGGCAGGCGGGTTGGTGATCGCAGTATGTTGGTAAAATGCATAGAGAAAACTGCTGCCCATTCTGTAGTAAGTACAGACGCCAGCGCATCAATGTACCCGAAATTATCAAATTTTCCCAATCAATCCTGAACGTAGGTAATACTTTAGTGTAAAGTTGAAAAATTATTATAGAAATTTGACAGATTCTTGTAGCTTCAACTGCTGGCGTCTGTACCTTTCAATACTCACTCATAGAACTTCTCCTCGATATTAGCCATCCTCTGGAAGTAAGTCATGGCCGCAGACCCATTCAGAGGAGCATACTGTATCTTGTATTGTTTGGACAAGTCATCCAGGGATTCAATGGGCGTATCCAGGCGGGAAACCGTCAGAAACGCAGCCAAGTTCGCCGTGTATGATGCGATTATGATGAAACTGTGGCAGGAGTAGTAAAGTTGATATTATTTTATGGTCGTTTATCAGAAAGAAAAAAGGACATAGTGTTTTTATTGGCGAGGTTTTTATTAAAATAAATTTTTAGCTTAGTTTCACAGTTTGGTAGCTCTTTACATTTCAAAGCCAAAGTCCTTCGTGAAATGTTCAAGTTACAGCTACGAACTAAATTTAAAAATAAAACCTAACTATCTATACTATAATACTTCCATTATTCTAATTTAGTTACCTTTTTCTCAATCAAATTTATTATTAGTTCAAATTGTCTTACCCAAAAAGCCACCAAGTAGCAGCCAACAGACGTCCAGACAAATTCTTCGGCGCCTCACCACCTCCTTGCGGAGTAAGCGACGTCATGCAGAACCATAGACACTCCTTCAGAGTAAACTCCCTCTTCTCTTCGTCCTCTTTATACTTCTCCCTGTTATTCTGATAGCTGTATGGACTCCATTTGTCGAACACCCACATTAAAAAACTGGAAGGCGGATTTTCATAAATGTTTTGAATATTTGCTATGTTAACATAGCCGAGAACGTTTGTATTATGTAAATAAGGAAATAGGTTACTAGAACGACCAGAATGTAGTACTATTTAATTTCGAAAAAGTATTTCACACACTGCATTATTAAGGATATCATTTTGAAAACTACGTAGAAACGCAAACTATTCATAATTTGTACTAGAAATTGATTACTAAACTTTATACGTAAGGCTAAGTTCGAATCCAAGTGGATTTAGAAAAGAAAAATAACCGTCGTAGCCTAAACAAACGTGACTCTACTGGACTCTACATAATATGGTATATCCGCTAGCCGGCTATGTTAAACTTATTTTTGTCAGATTCAAAATATAGTCGTATAATATGAGCATACCTCTAAATAATAAATAATAATATACAAGTGTGTGTGGTTTTCAGTCCCGTTAAGTTGGTATGAAATCATGTGTGGGGACCAAAATAGCAAAGATTTAGGTCGACTTTTCCTCGTTCAACTAGCACAGATTACTTAATCATTCGTTATGGCACGGCCCTCGTAATATACAGTGCATAAGCACTGGCCAGTTACTATAGCCATCGAATGTTATAACCTCTGTGCAACTATGGTAATACTTAAATAAAAATCATAGTAGTTTTCAAATATTCAAATTGGTGTTCTCATTCCAAATTCAATGGTGCAGTTTTTTTAAATTAAAACAATGTTGTATTACAAACAATCTCTAAAGAGTAATATATTTTTCTTTTTTACTGCATTTGTTTAAATTGTCTCCATTATGTCGTTTTTTTTTTGTGTTGTTGAAACACAGTGAAATTCAAAATATCGCTGTAATGTTCTCATTATGTTCGAATAACGTACAGTGTACAAGTACATACTTACGTACAAAAAGTTTCAGCGTTACGTAGATACATGCATATAGCTGGTAAATTCGTGCTGAAGCACTTATTTTCATTCCTAAGTCTAGACCACTAAGGTTGAAAATTATAAGGCTGGATTTTGGGAAATACTTGTTGCTATGCGTATTCATTTTACTTTAGTCTTTCATTTAAACTGTGACTAATTTTTGGACGCATATCGACCAAAGCAAAAAAGATCGTTGCGCTTCAGAAATTCAATTATCTTTGCAATGTAAGAGCGCTGGAAATTAAGTTTCAAAATATCTTCGTTTTGTTTCGATGACTTTTGTAGAGTTAACCAAAGGTAGTATTTATAGCTTTAGCTATTACTTATTGTAGGTCATTTTCTTTAGGTAAATAGTTGATATTATTCAAGTAGATACCAAACTAATCTACTAATAAGCAAGACTATACATATTCTTTGATTGATTCCTTTTTATTGTAACATTAACTACCTACAAAAACTTCATAGTAATCAAGTGAACATTCAATAAATCTTATACCAACCACATAAATCCCTAATGTTACAAGACCTAAGGCCTAATTAATTAGGATTCCCTTGGCACGTGCCATAGTAGCCATATTAATAAATAAATAGTAACAACGGCGTATACATGAGGGGTTAGGTTCATCGTTTGACCTCGTTCCATAAAATCAGATAAGAAATAATGGAAACAGGTGGGCACTGCCCCATCGATCGCTTGTGTATCGTAATAAATGTCAAAACGTCACGGATGAACGCCCGTTTTCAGATTATGTACGCCACAGCGCTTTATAACCGCCATATTAAAATACTGGTTTCAAACTAAATTCGCACACCATCTCTCTCTTTCATGCAAAAAGGACAGGGATAAAGAATAAGGTCACCTGCAAAGAATTCGGAAATTGTAAAATATTGTGGAGTAGTTGTGCTGGAAACTGGTTTCTGCAACACTAAGCTGACCGGATGATGTCATTAGATTACCTGGTAAAGAAATATGCAGCCAGTATCGATAGCCATACGTCGTTCTCCAGAACAGTTAGGAATTTGAATAGGGATGTCGGAGTTCTCGGCAGCTTCATCATTATTGTAATCCCGACCAAATCGTAGTACGGTACAGTGAAGTCAACGACATTTTCTCTTTCAGCCATGACGGACAGCGATGACAGCCCTATGTCGGCTTTCTTATCAACGAGCTCTTTTATAATTCCGTTCCAGTTTCCATTCTCGTCCATTATGCCGAAGTTACCGTCCGGCGCCAAAGATATTTCATAATCGAATTTAACAATTTGCCGAATTTCCTCGATGAGGTCGATACAATAGCCTTTGTAGCCTTTAGGCGAATCTTCGTCGCGTATTATAAAAGGCCTTTGCTAGAAAAAAAATGGGATACATAAGAATGGCTATCAAAAGCGTGCGTTTGTTTCTTATCAAAATTCCAGACGAACCAAAGACAAGACTGACACAGTTGTTTGAACAGTTTGTTGTTAAGTAAACTGACAAATTTTTATCAAGTTGCCAACAGAATTTTAAACAATAGCGGAGTTCATTTACCTACCTCGACTGTGACGATTCTGTACACTAGCTGTGCGGAGTAATTACTCATGTTATTGGGGTCAGTCAAGGTTAGGTTCGAGGAGAGGCCAGCTTTCCAGGAACCCAGCGAGTGGCTGCTTATAGAAGCCCCATCTTTAACCGTGATCGCGAGCAAATCGGTGCTAAATTCCATGTAACTTCTTCCATTCATGGGGTCATCTTGCGGAATAAAAAACGGAGCATATGTAGGCGTCTCTTTTATCTGTGAAAAAAAAAAAAACCAGTGTGTAACCAGTTGTAGCGTAGCCGGTAGTACCTACTCGGGCGATTTTATCGAAAAATTTGTTTCAGCCTAAATATGTCAACGCACCTCTTGGAACGCCGTTTTAAGATCCAAGGTCCTGTTTGGTGTATTCTTGCCGTCGTAGTCGTCGCATGTAATATATTTCATGTCGTTTGGCCACTTGCCAGAGTCCAGTAGTGATCTGGAAATTCATAAGCGTGAACTCTCATGGAATAATCCGGGATATATTTAGACAAAACACATTGCACGTGGTGTACAAAAGTAGAAACTGGTACACTAGAACAGCAATAGTAAAGGTCATTACTTGATAGTTAAAAACGTTCTCAAAGACAGGTCGAAGTAGAAGGCGGATGTGATTTCTGGCTCGCCGTTCATGCTGTATGTGGTTTTAATCTTTCCCAATCGGTCTCTGCTGTCGGCGTCGGGTGTCGGCCGCATGTGCACAATCGTAGCATTTTTACATCCGCAGCTAATATCGCCCTTCTCCAATGATAAAGCGAACCATGCAGTTTTCCTTCCAAAATATTGATTCTTATCTGCAGCATCTAAAACATTCTTTATCGTCCTCAGACTCCCAACGATAAAGAAATTCACGATATCTAAATTCCGAAGACTTTCCAGTTGGGTTTTAATCTCGTTTGCCTCAAAACTCTTCACGGGTGTGATCACGTGTCGTGTTGGTATATTTTGTAGCAAAGACTTGTATTTGTGGTCCATAACTGTAAACAAACAGATTTTATTATCAAGAACAGTTAAAATGACTTGGTAACCAACAATAAATTTAATTAACGGATAAAGTTATGCGGGCGCTATCTAAACGGTTTCGAACTGGGGCCTTGAAAGCCTTGACATAAACGCTATATTAGCTCGAATTTCACGCTTGACGTGAAAAACAAGTAATTATTGATTGATACGCTAAAACTGAACTTTTATAAGAAAATACTTTTGCTACAAACCCACCAAAGAATTCGTCGAAAATAATAGCAGCGTTTGTAATGTCTTGTTTGGTGACGACAGCTCTGATAGCTTCCGGTAGAATATCAGCTGGGGGCATGACTTGCAGAAGGAACCTTGTTTGATTAGCATTCAGAGTCCTCCATTGCCTCAGGTCCCCAACTTGACCAAACGACCCGGATATAGTTGGCAAGCCTAAAGCTTCTGTGAACGATTTAATGGTTTCCGAACCCACGCCAGTCATTGTGAAGTCGAGAACAACGTGAGGAGTCTTTTTCGCCAAGAGCATGTCATTGTACTTTCTGCAAACTAATAATGGTGAATGAATCAAACATACCTAATCTCTTTAATCTAAGATTGTTTATCGGCTATTTCAGTCAATGTTAATGTTGTAACTGGTGAGATAAACTTATTTGTGATGCATACCGATTTGCATGTGCATAACACTGCAACTGACACTTCGTGAATGCTACAAGACTGCAACTATCGCAACAAAAAAAAACGTCTCTACAAAGCAATTCATTTAAAAAAAGAGGTTAATATTTAAAAATATTCTTACCATTCTCCAAAAAAGCCTTCGCATCCGTCCTGTTTCCGACAACAATAACGGGATCCACAGCAAGACCCAAGCTCGGATTACGTCTCACATACTCCTTCGCTACTTCGAAAGCCTTTTCAGCCAAAGCATTACTCTCCTCGTTAATCAGTACTGGAAACGCAACCAGGATTTTATATTTGAACTAGCTTTTGCCCGCGGCTTCGCCCGCGTGGATGTGGGAAATTAACGCAGGAGGACGTACTACCGCGGTAAGATGTGTTAATTCAGGTTATATTATAGGTAATAGCTGTTACCCGCGACTTTGTCCGCGTGGTATTTAACAAAAAGTTTTTCATAAAAACTGTCTTTGAAAACTACGCTGACATACGTCACAAACTACACTGACATACGTCTCAAAATTCAGCGTTTTTTAGTTTTTTTAAACTATTATTTATTTTTTCTAAAATAAAAGTAGCCTAAGTTACTCCTTGTTACATCAAAATCGGTCCAGCCATTTCAGAGATTAGCCGGAACAAACAGACAGACAGACAAAAATTGTAAAAAAAATTGTACCTATATCTACCGTGTATACATCCATATACACTTAGTAAAAAGTGGTTATCTTAATTTTAAAAACAGACACTCCAATTTTATTTATTTGTATAGATGTATACATAAGATGTCTATTCTAATAACCATATCTTTCCATACGTCTCACTGAAACGTATTTCTGCACCATTTGTTTGTTTAGATTAGAATGAGTCATACCGCATTTAATAAGTTTGAAAAATCGTTTAGCTAGGAGGCCGAAACCGACACAGAAAACTATGGAGCCGCTTGTGCTAAATACTACGAAATCGCGTCAGTCCTACTAGGAAAATATTTTGATTCACATTACTTACAAACATTAATATTTTGCGTAGTTTGCCCAAAAGCGATGCGAACCAAGTAGAAAAGAAGAAAAATAGTTAACGTAGACATGTTTGTTCCCTTCACGGTTTCGTGTCGCACATCGTCACTGCTCCCTCCAAAAGGCCCACTGACTGATCGCCGAGCTATCTGACCATCGACTGAGGGTGGTTCACCCACTTACTCTGTGTACCGTATAGTTTCCACGGCAATGCCCGACCTTGAATCGGTTTGTCCTATTGATGTATTGGTCATCAATACAAATGTTTGTTGAAGAACTTAAGCAGACAACATAATATATACTTACTCAATATGACATAGTACATAGGTAGGATATACGATGATAAACAAGTTTCTATGATATAGATCTAGTCATAAGGTTTGTCTCATCATCTAATACCACTTTACTACCCGATTACGTCATGTGAGACGTTTATGCGACATGCCCTTTATAAAATTATCCTTGGTGGCCGAGTAGGAAGGCTATAAATACTAATCAGCCTTCAGCATTAACTATAAGTACGTCCACCTAGTCACATGAAACAGTGCATACGAAAACAGCGCAATAAGCGGCTACAGAGTTATTCAAATATTCATTTACTGATTAAGTTCCATGATAATGTAGCCCAAAAATATAGCTAGGTAAGTACAGGTTCTATAGGTATACCTACGTACTTGATAGGTAAAAAATGGTGTTTCGAGACGAAAGTGAATACTTTTAATTCTTTGAAAATATTGATGCAGCAGTTATATCAAAACTAGCTTTAGAATAATAACAAAACGATAAAAAGTAGATTTGTAATAAACTGACCAAGACAAGGCCAATATGTCACATTCATAATCTTGTTCCGAAGTTGTTATTCTGACATTGATAAAGCGAAAATTTTGGTAGGTTTACAATAAGGTAGGTATATATACATATTGTAGCGAAAACAAAACAATATATTATTTTGATTGGACTATTTTATTGCCAGAAATGTTTTACAAACACTAACTCCACTGTTGAGAGAAGTAAAGTGTAAACTGTACACGCTACTTTAAATCTAATACTAAATGTACTTTGAATCAAAAATTATTATTTAAATTGTAAGATACAATCTGAAAGAGTTAGTCACAACTTTTAATACAATATTATATCATAGGAAGAACACACAAGTGTTAACTTACTCGACAGTATTATGAAGATTCGTTTCCACAAGGGTTATCTTACATTCGAGGTCTGTTACTATCACATTATAAGAAAATAAATTAGAAAAACAGGATATAAGAAAAATAAAGTTGTCCATAGAATTACAAACAAAAAAAAAAATAGCACACAAAAGTTAGTTATGTCAATATGAACTATCACCTTATTTGTCAACTTTGAACTTTAATTAAATTCCAAACTCTTAAAATTAGTGTTACAATGTGAACAATTATTTTAAATAACGGGCCTTTGCGCGCCGGTTGGAATTCACAAGCGTAAAACAATACAGTTACATGAATCAGTTGTTGGTAAGGTCAACGCAAACTTCATCCAACTTGTGAGGAAGTTACTCGTTCACACTGCAAACCGTAACCAAAATGTCAAAGGAATGTTCAAATGGTTAAGTAATAATGCCTATGAAATACAAAAAAGTGCGTTTATCTGCTAACTTAAATTTACAACTGAATTAATTATCTAAACTTTTAATTAATCTTAAATCTTTATCTAAAATCCTTGTTTTTCGGAAGCTGTTGTATAAAACGCGTCGTTCACAGAACGGATTGTGAATTGATTTCACACTTTGTGAATTACTTTGGCAGTACATTACTGGCGTAATATGTAAACCGATACACGTTACCTTCATCAATTCAATAATCCACCGCTACTAGTCCGTTGAGATAAGACACCAATACTCAAAAACAGCATACAACACCTAAACCGACTCGTGCAATTATGTTCAGTTCACTGCGATGCACACTGGCGCCATTGACAGTAACATTAAATTTACAATTTACAGGTACTTCACAGGTAAGATTTAATACACAATGTATTATAAACCTAAATATAAGTGCGGTCACAAAAGAGCTCAACTCTTTATTGTACACGCAGCATATAAACTGTAAATAGGAACTACCAAGACTTCCTAAGTGTCAGGGTATCTAAAAGTTTGTAACTATCTACACACTACATAATACCTGTATGTGTGTTTGAGTAAGTTCTATTGTATGTCATCTATTGTCTGTAAATTTTGGCATGTTAGGAAGTCCGAGTAGTTTAAGTTTTGTATTATAAATGTAGATATGTATCCGGGTTGAGTTGAGCCCTAATGAACATGGTTGCATTGCAGTAAACCAAGCGAGGTAGTTTGGTAAGAAGTTTTAAGCAGCCGCCTCCTCAGCTTCGGCGGGGGGCGCGTCTTCTGCTACTTTCGCTTTCTTCTCTGGCGTGGTCTTCTCCGCATCACCGTTGTCGGTGGAGACAGATTTCCTCTTCACGCCTACTTCTTTCTTATCTGTAATACAAAGTTTGACAGTCAAAAAAACCATTGAGGAACTTACCTAGAGCTATGAAAGGAAATGAATTATGTATATCTGTAATGTATAAATGTGTGCGATGTTTACCTGTAGCATCACCATTCTCAGTGGCGTCATTGCTCTCCTCGGCGTCATTGCTATCGTCGCCGTCGCCGTTCTCAGCGGGTGCGTCCTCGGCGGCCGCTTCGCTGCCGTTCTCCTCCTTGCCGTTGCCGTTGCTCTCGACCGCTTCCGCAACCTTTTTGGCGGGAGACTTCTTCACTGGAGACTCCTTCACCTCAGTTGAGGTGACTTCCTCAGCTACGACGTCCCTGAAAGCATCCAAGTTTTAGTGTTATTCCCTTATTATCAGACCTATTACCGGTACAGGTAAACTAAGTAGTAAGAATATTCGATAGTTTACTAATATATAGAAATGCAGCGCTAAAGTCGTAAATCTTCAATCTAAATACCTACGCACCGTGGCTAATGCGAAGTGAGCGAGTCAGTAACGGAACATAACAATGCAACAGTTCCACACGCGGGCAATGCTCAGCGGTTAAGTGGGGCGGTATAAAAGGAAAAGTCTGCCGGAACAAAAACAAGTGGCTGTTGCGCAAGGCTGCATGTGGGAAAGTTGCAACATAGGAAACTGTTATAACCGTGATACTGATCACCTTTGCTGAATGAATAAGTTACTCGCTCCAGTGGGCTACACTTCACGGAGAGTCGTAAAGCGTTAAAAATAACTAATGACAACACGCGCCGCCCGCGATAACGTAACCGAACAGCAACCTGCCTGAGTTGCAAAACTCGAGGTCTCGGCGAATTCAAACGAGCGCGCGCCGGCGTCCGGCGACGCTACGCGCCGGCACGCCGCGCACGCAGCGCCATCTTGGATAAAACAAGCGGCCCCGCGCCCGCCACCCGGCGTGCTTTTAACTTTTCCAGTTCATTTTAATACGCTATAACAGGAAAAACAATGAAATCTAATCGACACTTCGCGTTCTCCAACACATAATGCGCCTGGAAGCATCCATTCTGAGGCTCAGAAATCCACTTTTATCGTCTATCAGTATAATAACATTTTCCCGCGTGTCTTATCTTTTGGCGGCGTTTACAAAATAAGCATCACCAAACTATCAGTACTTCAAAATAATATTTTGTAACTACCGCACAAACAAAACGAACCGATTAGTATGTTAAAACACTATTGAAACACTGTAAATTCACAAAAAACACGAATTTCACTCATAAATAGGAAGCCATTTTGAACACATTTTCGAAGCCGCCAAAAATATTAAACCGCGTAACTTATTAAAACTTAATGAATTTAATGTAAAACTTACTTCTTTACGACGGCTGCGTCTGCCATTATGTTTTTTTAGTTTTAGGAGATACTTTTAAATTATAAAGAAATAATTTTAAGCACGTGTTACGCACAACGTACAACAATGTTCACCGCACAAACACCGACGACCAAATGAAGGAGGAAGAAGGAAAAAATATAATGCGCGACGCCTCGTGCGGGGGACCCGTAGTTCGTATCGTACAGCGTACTCGATGTGAAGCTAGCTGCGTCTACTTCAAGATGGTGAAACAACAAACTGTGATTTACATTTGCTAGAGAGAGATAAGTATAGATTTTACATTCGTCTGCAGACAACCTTGAAGTCGCACTAGAAGCAACACGGGCAAGCAACACTATACCTTTCTCTCTCTTTCCTGTTTAAAAAATACAATCGTTAATGTTTCACTAGACATAATAATAAATGAGTATTTTTCTGGAAAATTAATATAACAATATAGCTGACTTCACGTCTAGACCGTAAACAATTAGCAGAAACTATTATACTATTACTTACTACTAAACTAACTTTTAAATTACAGTATTTTACAACTTATGCTACAAGCTCAAGCTACAAGAAGGGTATTCTGAAATATTTTATGAAAGCTAAGAATGTACCTAATTTTCCACACACATAGTAATAATAATTAAATTATAATGTCGACTATACATTAGCTTCATTGTTTCAGTCGGAACACCCACTCACCTTACGTATTTTATTACATTCGTTCCTACTACCGGTCGATTGAATGTAGGGATCAGAGTAATTTATGACTGTATGACCATATCTACCGACGACGCTTAACTATGAAAGGCATTGGCATTTTTCATTCATGGGTAGTAAAAAGCGTGTAATAGTAGCGCGTAAGGTCCTACTTTACTCTGTACCTAACTACTAGGCTATTAGGCGGGTTTTACACTGCAGCGGACATCGCTCCAATGTGCGATAACTTGATTTGCATACAAATACCACAGAGTATAAACACACTCCACATCTGCGTTAAAAGATAAAAAATCCCAGTACCTATCGCACTCCGGAGCGGTGTCCGACGCAGTGTGATTATTAATTACCATCTGCCATCTTTACGTTCTTGTTGCCATTTAATTAATCAATCAATCAAGTTAGTGAAGGCTCTACAGCTTCCTTATTATTATTATACTCTTTGCTGTACAACCTGCTTCTCACTACTTAATAAATAGCTTTACCAATTGCTAGCTAGATTCCAGCAATATTTACTGACCCTATTTGATCACAATACGGCTTTGTTCATTTTTATTTACATTAAATAAATAAAATAGGTACCTATGTAGGTAGGTAATCTAAATAAAAAGAGGTAGGTGTTACCGTAAATTAAGTGTCCATGAAATACAATTTGCGCTTGTGGTTTTTAAGAGTTCAATGCCCGATTGTCTCGTTTCAACCTACCTGTTTTAAAGTATGTAGGTAGGCGCCTAGGATTTCTACGAAAGATAATAAGTAAAAAATACCTGCGTGTTTTTTTTTATTTTACACCCATTTAATTAAAGAATCTGCTAATTACATGATCAATTCACCACGTTGCAATGTGAACGCGTTTATTTCCCGCCAACCGTAGTTTGCTTGTGCCAGAAAAGTCCGACACTCGGAGTCTTGTCCGAATGACTCCTGAAGCCAACATCACAAGGAAGTTACAAACCATCGTGCTACGATATTTTATTCCATATGTCGATAACATAAGGACCACAATGGTTTTAACCGGACGCAAAACATAACGTAGTCCCGTGATAGGTCGATGGCTTTTAAAAAGAAATCTTGGCACTACTTGGTGATTTCGTCAGAATATGAATTCGTCAAGCAGAACAGTTCGTGAGCCGATGTATCCACGTGCCGCATGCCGTCGTGATACCTAGGTCGTTTACAGCTGTAGATACCTACCCATCTACTATACTCTGAACTCAAATCGCGTTGTCATGGCTTGGCATGGCCCATGTATGCATGTACTTACCATAATCTAGGCACTTGACCATTCCATTATCAACCAACGAGAAGGGTGGAAGAAAAGAATTACCTAGTAATTATTTTGATGAAGCACAAAATTACGGTTCTCTGATGTCATTGTTTTATTTATTAAACGTCAGTCCCTATGTCTAGGTAGGTAAGTATGTACCTACCTATCTATTACAGCGGCGCTACAATAAGTATGTTCGACACCTGGCACCGGTGTTTTTGTTACTGGCCACTTGACATTTTCGAATAAATTATAATTTAAAACTTAGGGTCTTTTTCATTTTCGAAACAAGCTTTGTTCTGATCAGTTCAAAGGTTGAGTTGGCAGTACTATTTTAACCTTTACATAATTGGTATAAAGAATACATTCATTTGGCTGAGTTTGTGGGATGAGATGTTTTGGCAAGCACGTTGGATTATCGATTTAGAAGTCAATTTTAATCTTTTCGACTTTATTACAACGCAATAAAGTTTAAAATTGGATGCAATCTATTTAGGATACATTAAGAACTTATGAAACAAAGTAGGAAGGTTCGTCTATAGGTAACATGTATGCGTATGTGGGTAAATGCATACATGTTACCATATACATTGTTATATCATTAATTTTATACCCAGGAACCAGGAATATTTAAGCAGCCGATTCACTTTTAACTGTTTAATTCGAAAGCCGATTCAGAACTTTTAAATGTTTAGTTCGAAAATTGAATGCTTCACTGTTTGCGTAATACCTAATTACCTAGGACACACGAGACAGTCTCGGGGTGAAACGATGCAAAGGTACAACTAGAAACTCGTAAGAGGAATATAAAAAAATCTCACACAATCTTCTTTCATAAACCTGTAACTATGGTAACCTACCAACCTACCTACGTAAGAACGCCATCAAATAAGTTAGGTCAGAAAAATGTGGTGAACGAACATAATTGGAGTCCGAAAGTGGGCAATAGACGTAGCGTGCGTAAATAGTTATCTACCTATTAGTCAGATAGGAAAAGCAGTAGTGTTGCGTTACGAAGTTGTGACGTCACGTCAAGAGGTAAAGTTAGAAGTATGAGTTATAAAAGACTTTGACGGCCCATTTGTTTCGTAGCTATAAGGTGTCCTTCCCTTAATCCCAAAAGAAAAAAAAATGAGTCGTCATAAAGTATAATCGCGAAAGGGCTATACATATTATTTTCGGTGTTCGTAGTTCTAGTGTCACTACACTACTCACTAGTGACGTGCAGTTGACCATACTCGCGGAGGCGTTCGCAATCGTTGACTCATCAATCATTCCTCGGCTAATATAGGTAGGTAGCTACACGTACGTTGATGACGCAATAGTATGCTCACGACCTTTTTCACCGCAGCGGACGGCAGTGATTTACTGAGTGCAAAACCGCAACATTCTACATTATGCCGCTAGTTACGCACGGCTACAAAACAAGCTATACATTTCCAGTACAAGCTGACTTGTCATTCCACAAAAAGCCTATACAATGCGGGGTCAGCTAAAACTGAAAATGTATAGCTTGATAATGTAGCTGTGTGTACGTTTTCGAAGCGGTTGGTGGCGGGCGTTGCCGCTTGGATTAGTCAGAACTTCAGAAGTTTTGAACATTTTGGAAGTTGTTTTTAATATGGTAAGCAGTTTAGTGTAGGTACCTACGTCCTAAATAAAGCCGTTTTAAGTAGGTAACAAGGGATAAGGTATGCGATAACGACAACTGCATCTTGCTATGCATGCATCTTTTGAGGAAAGTCAGCTCAAACCAAAGAGAATATAAATAGTCTTTGGCTCAAACCTACAATCAATAGCTCTTTTTGAAAAAGTCCCTTTCAGATATGGCTCTGCATTGTTAAACTCACATAAAATCCTAATAATGTAATTTTTAGACTTTAAAAGAGACCATGACCTCAGAGTTTATTTCGGCATTTCTTCTCAGGGATCAGTCAGCAAGAAAATGTCGGCGCCATTTTGTTTTAAATATTTTGACGTGTGAAAGTGTTTTAAAAGATCTACTTACGTATATAAATAAATATAGCGTTTATTTCAATTCAACAGTTACGTATGAATGAGACAAAAGTAGGGCTGCTGTCCCCGTGACCACGCTTGGCATGATCTGTGTATACCGAATTCCTGCAATTCCGACCCTAAGAATCCTATAGTTTATTCTCTTCCCACCCTACCACCCTATTTAGATTAAATATAGGGTGCGTACGACGCGACGGCGACGTGCGCAATCCGGACAGCTAGGGCTACGAACGACAGATTGCCAACCGTTTTAAATGCCTGTCTTACCACACGGATAAAAAATACAATAGCCTTTTTTATCTGTGGACGAAACAGCACGTGCATCATAATGTAGGTATTGTGTTTTAATACTAGGGGCTGGTGGCTGAATAATACTCACTGCACGAGTCGATGCTGATGTACCGTGTGGTGCCCGACGTATAGAATAACACCACCCCAATTCTTCCCGTGGGTGTCGTAAAAGGCGACTAAGGGACTTACTAAAGAATGGGCAGCAGCGTTCTCTATGCATTTTACCGCCATACTGCGATCGCCAACCCGCTTGCCAAGCGTGGCGATTATGGCAAAGCCCCCCAAATTGGGGGAGGCCTAAGTCCAGCAGTCGACGTCTTACGGCTGAAATGATGATGATGAGTCGATGCTACGTTTGCGCGGTCGGTTCGTGAACGGGTGACCTTCTTTACATACCGAGACCATGCCTCTTGGTCCCGGCTGTCATTCGTGGGTCATTACGGGTCGTCAGAAGCTCGAAAGTCTGACCAATTGCTCCACCTGACTTTGTTGTGGTTGTGGAGATCCGATAGGCAGTCACTCCATGTAAAATTCAGGTATTCATCTACACCCGGTTAGTTAAGGAAGCCGACCCTAATGGTGATGGAGAAGGCTTAACAAATGATGATTATTGAAAATCGTTATGCAGGTAGGTATTTTGTATTTATTTTTTACAAGCTTTTATCATGTTTAGATCCTACTAGCTTCTGCCCGCGACTTCGTCCGCGTTAAATTTCTTGTTCCCCGACCTTCCCGTCGCGCGTCGCGTCTAATTGGCTAGCCGTGCGATTTTCCCCGTTTTTGCAACATTTTTCATTACTGCTCCGCTCTTCTTAGTTGTAGCGTGATGTTATAAAGCCTATAGCCTTCCTCGATAAATAGGCTACCCAACACAAAAAGAATTGTTCAATTCGGACCTGTAGTTCCTCAGATTAGCGCGTTCAATCAAACAAACAAACAAAAAAACTCTTCAGCTTTATAATATTATATTAGTATAGATTATCATATCAGCCGAAAGACGTCCTCCGCTAAACATAGTCCTCTCCTAATTTGGGGGGATTTGCAATAATCGCCACGCTTGGCAGGCGGGTTGGTAAAATGCATATAGAATGCTGCTGCTCATGTCTAGTCAGTCCCTTAGTCGTCTCTTACGATACCCACGGGAAGAAATGGGGTGGTGCTATTCTTAACGACTGGCACCACACGGCACTAGCTATACGGAAAATCCTAATATTATAAAGATTTATAAAAGCTTGTAAAACTAAAAATACACCAACGTGCCTCTGCACACTGGATGTGGTTATTTATTTGTACAGGATAAGCGTAATTTAACCCAATATGGTCCGCCATGACACCTGCGTGTGTGACATAGTAACGCAAATGACAATAGTACATTTGTCTATTTACGTTACCTACATCACGGATAGATATAACTTATGTGGAAATAGTGCGTAAGTGCTAATAAGAGGCCTATCACATGACAGCGCATAATTTAGAAACCATTAGGTATGTCTTTATAATTGTCTATTTACATAAACCTACATGTGGCTTGTACCTAGGTTTACGTCCTTCGCACGTCATTGTTATTAGTACTTATAGACCCGTGTTGAAGAGCAGTGGTGGCCCAGTGGTTACGACCGCGACTTACGGGTAAGTAGGTCGTGAGTTCGAACCCAAGCAGGCGTTTTACTCTGTGTAAATTATTTCATCACCACTGCTCTCAAAACGGTGAAGGAAAACATCGTGAGGAAACCGGCATGGCTTGTCTTAGAACCAAAACTTCGAAACCATGTAACATCTACTAACCCGCACTGGGTTCGCGTGGTCGAATATGGCCCGCTTTCTCTCACCGAGAGGAGGCCTGTGTCCCAGCAGTGGGAACGTTAAAGGCTGCTGGTGTAAGTAATAAATAGGTACCAAGTGTACAAACTTATTTTTGTGCCCACTAAAGTCTGAGTATGTATAAATATTCATCCCGACCACGAAACCTTTGGCCGTGCGTGATCCGTGACACCCTTGAACGGTTTTTTAAATTAATATCTTCATATCCTGTCGATTTTAACTAGTTAACATAAAATTTAGCCATCTACACGGCCCACACCACTGGTAGAACGATTGTATTTTGTATGCGCCTAGATTTATTTTTAAACCACGATAAGTACCAGGAAATCCAGCTGTTTAATATTTACGTTATAGGTAATTTTCGCGTAATGTCGGCCAGAAAAGGCCAATTTATGTAGGTACCCAAATAGGTACCTACCTAGTTCATTTTCAATGGTCTTTTGTTCATTGGCCCGTATAAAATGAAGAAAGACAAGCGAGTCACCATTTGAAACGAAACTCGTTAACTACCTACTTATCAATCATCTCACTGCACTGCTGGACATAGTAGGCCTATCTCAGACTGCGTCCCAACGTTCTGTCCTTCGCCTTCCGCATTCAATCCGTTCCAACGTCCAGAGGGGTAATTGTGGAACTTTTTATCGGTAGGAATTGGTTTAATATTTATAGTTAAACAACATTCATTGCGTTAGTTACGTTGCTGAGCCGACAATTTATTCGAACACATGACGCAATGGTTTAGAAATAATCTTCAATCCCATTCAGATTCTGATAAATTGTGCGTTTCGCAATTAGGGTGCAGGACGTCGCTCGGTTCATCTAGCTGGGGGGCGTGAGTGTCCCACTCTGCGCTTGCCGACACGCGTTCTCCTGTCCAGGACTCGTGTGCTTAACCGGCCATCAGTCCTTTGACAAACATGGCCAGCTCACAGCCATTTCAGCTTGTTTACTCTACCCACTTATCCTGCTGAATAGTGATTAAAAAAATACAGGGAATTTGTCACATAACCCCTTCGTGCCGCTGATTACACACCTAGTTAACGAATTACATTAATGTAAGCCACACACACACACACATGGTCATTGCTTCACGACCACCTATCTAGCATACCCTAGCGCGTTTACAATTTCAATGATTCTAGCCAATACACTCTTTAACTTTACTAGAATATCAACCTTAAATCTTTGAGTATAAGATTAATTATCACGTGAACGTAAAACTTCTCATGCTTGCAAATGGCCGATCCGAACTGTTAGCATTACGAGAATATCAGCCTTAACCAGTATCGCATAAGATCGCTTATCATGTGGAGATAAAATCTCTCACGCTTGCAAAGGGCGGCTACCTTGTCTATCTTTAGATGTGTGCTGATTGAAATAATAGCTGTGACACTGACACAGTGACTATGAAATTAATGAAAGGAATAATGTAATTTTCGCAAGAAAGGAATGCGGATGGGAAAAATACGGAAAGTAACCATCTGTTTTATAATCTGTGGTTAGTCCATTTCCTTCTCACTGTTCTTCTAATAATGTTACAGAAAGCAACATGACGATACTATGTTTTTATGACTAGTAGTTAGACCGTATATCCATCTAATATATGTAGTAAATCAACAAATCGTCTAGTACAGGGCTGTCCAAACTACATACCTTCGCGGGCTAATTAAATTTACTACAAAAGCGGGAGGGCCGCAGAAACAAATATTTTCAGTTTTCAAGTAAAAAAAATACAAGGTAACCATTTCTTTATACGATTATTGGTTCTTCGTTAATTTATCTTTAACAATCATATCGATATCAACGTCAACATTCGTTGTTGCCAGACGCATTGCATGAAGAAGTGACTTATCTGAACAATGAAGATCTATACTTAGATTTTATAAAGTTCACTGTTAAATACGTACTTTCACATAAATAAGTGATACTAGACTGTAACTGAAGAAGCAAAACAATTTTCTGATTAATTTACACTTTAAAACATCCGTCGCGGGCCGCATGAAAACAAGCCGCGGGCCGCGTGCGGCCCGCGGGCCGTTGTCTGGACAGCCCTGGTCTAGTAGATCACCCTTCCCCTTTATACCATTACATCTCCCTCATAGAAGTGTAAATTTATCTTGGAAGCAGGGTTCACGGATACAAAATACAGTAGATATAATATTTGATATTTACTCTCAAAACTAGAAATTTTGCAGATTTTACCCTAGTGACACTTGACAAAAAATTAAAAAAGTTGATTTCCTTTTCCGGAGTGGTTTCTAATCATAATTTAGGGGCTCACTAAATAACGTGCAAGTAGGGTTACCTTTATAATGAAATTCATACCTTATAACAATAACTTAGGATTCATACTAACGTAACCGTTGTCCGGAGTACCGCCATCCGGAATAACGTTCTTTACGCTTGCTCTTCAACTCTTATCCTCGTTTAGGTACGCTTTAAATTATTTGAACGTTATTTTGATCTCCCTATCGATTTCAGAACCCTCGAACGGCATGTATGATGGAAAATTTGAAGATTTTTAGAGCCGTCATCTCTGATTTTCATTTTAATCTCACTATTGGCTTCACCATCCTCAAAAAATAAGATAACGACGCCAATGGTGAAAAATTTGAAAATTTACGCAGCCGCATCTTGGATTTTCACTTTGACCTCACTGTTGGCTTTAGCCAACAATTCCTTTTCAATAGTTACTATACTCTATGGCTTTAGCACCCTCGAAAATCATGAAAACGTCACCCCATTATGAAAAATCGTAAAATTTTCCCAGCCAGATAACAAACTGTCAAACATTTGACAAACTTATATTCTGCAACCACATCACATACAGAATGAAGATCGCATCATATTTTTAATCACGATAGTTACCTATTAGCTTATCGAATATTTTGATTCTGCAAGGAAGTTCCATTTACTGAAACAGACTTTTCTGAAGATTTCCTTCAATTGCAATTTTAGGCAACACATTGAAATTTAGTGCCATATTTCACCGCTTCCCAAAATACACTGGGCGCACTGTAGAGTCATTGAACGACAGGCCGCCCGCGTCCGCTCGGATGTCACTGCTCCGCGCCATGCCGCTGTTTATGTCGATTGGTCTTACTTGCATTTTTTTCAAAAAAATCACCTTTTTTGAGAACCTACATTTCGTAGTAAACTTTAAAAGTCCAAAGCAGCATTTTGCAGATAAAACAATACGTGAGAGTAGCTACAATGGGCATCAATGGCATGCCGCCTAGTCCACTATCGGCTGTTTCTAATAGAGCCACAAAAACTTAAATGTAACTATGTAACGATAACGAAAACCTGTTTAGGCGCCACGCGGGCTTTTTTTCAAGACTGTGTGCTCTATTACTTCCTCACTTTTTTTTGTTATGTGGCTAGTTACAAATGAAATAAACTTTTTTGACTTTAGCCAAAGTTTAGCTTAGTAACAAGGCGTGCAGACGTAGAAACGGCGCGGCGCAGACCGAGAGTAAAACTGTGGACCCTTTTTCACATTTAAATTGTAACGGTTTTTACGCATTTCGGCTTCCCCCACCCTCTGTGTCCTTCGGTTTGGTACAACCGAGCTGAGTATTCAATATACATATTGTGTAAATTTGAGAAAATAATAGGGAACCCTTTTTTTTACTGTTCGTGTCGTATCATTATGGGCAGTATAGACATATTTCCATACCTTGAAATGGTAAGACACCAAACAATTTGTTTAATACAGTGGTAAAGGGGCATTTTAGACAGTTAAATAAGGGACAAGGCAAATCAGTAATTGACAACGTGCCATTTTCGATTCAACTACTTGTAGTATGGTCATTGACATATTATATTACTGCGTAAGGACAGGGCGGACCGCATGTTACAATGACGCCTCGAACTTGGTCCCAAAATGGTCCTCCCTTTATCGAAGTGAACTAGAACGCGATCGGCTGTCTTCGGAACGGTCGTATATTTTGCAAGCAAAAATGCCAAGTTTTGCCGTGAAGGGTTGCGTGAACTACGACAAAAAGCACAATAAAAAAAATGATAACATTTCATATCACCGGTAAGTTAAAAATATGTCATTAAATCCACTGCTAACATTATTTAAAACAATTTTCTTTCATATTTGTCTCAACCTATGACAAAGACGAAGCGAAGCCGCGTAAAAGTACGACATAACTTTGCAGCGGCGCTCGTTGTAGCCTGTAGCCGATGAAATGGAAAGATTTAATAATATTACTATAAATAATTTAAAAAAAAATGTTTTATTCGAAGGCCAATGAAAACTTAATAACACCAACAATCTGCAACAAATATAAATTTTCAAAAATAAAAGGTTGTTTTTTTATTTCTTTGTACCTCGAAAAATACCACACCCCGCTCTTACAAGGTTACGTCTAGGAGCAGACCACGCGGATTGACATCGTAGTTCATACTAGTTCTAATAGATGACGTTAGTGTTTTTTGTAGGGCGACCGCGTCCGTCAAATGTTCGGACGACCGTATCTTTACTATTTAAATCAATGAGTATGGTTGTGAATAGGCTATGCTAATAAGACTTTGTCATCGGCTTTATTTCATAGTAGCAATAAGGGTGGTTTTTGTAACTTTACTGACACGCTACGATCACTAGTAACGCAAACTTCAAAATATAATGCTGCACTTTTATATGAAAGAGGTTGAAACAGTCATACCTACTTCTATGAACATTGGATTCAGTCCAAGATCGGTCATACGCGGTGGAAGGCACGCAATCGCAACGAAAATTTGTACAACAGTTTATAGTGATGTTTATGACGCAGTTCTGCATAAAAACGTTTACAACTACTGCTAAAGTCCACTTTGTTTATTCGAATTTAATTATACAAAAAAAAAATGCACGAAATGCGTATACAAATGTTTACCAACAGCGCCACCTATTAACATCATTCATGCGAGCGTCAAAAATCCTAGTAGCCGAGTAGATGCACACAGCACAATGCAACAAACATGGCTGACAAAGATATAACCAAGTTACAAATTAAATTACCAACTTAATAAAAAACAACCACTTTTGTATTTTTCTTGTAATAAAAACATTAATTAAATGAGTTATGTAGCACTAATTATATGATTTCATGTATAATCCAGTTGCTGCGTCGCTTCGTCAAGGTTGTCTGCTCTCGTGGCTGTAATAATAATACAATTAATTTTGCAACTGAGCTGCTGCAGACTCGTAATACCTATGCTATGTTGATTGCGGATTTCAAGGAAAATAACGTAAGGTTACCGAATCGAATCTCGTTATTATGTAAAATTATTTTGTTTGGCTAGCAACTGGATTTAACTTTTAATATGTAAATTATTTTTGAACTATTGACTGTACTCGATACATACTTACATACGGCTATAGGTCAAGCTATAAATTCCAGTTTTAGCTGGCCTCGCATTGTATAGGCTTTTCATACAATGAGATGTCAGCTTATACTGGAAATGTATAGCTTGATGTGTGGCCGTGCGTACAGCCAACCCCACATCAGTGGTGACAGTTTGCATTGACAGTGCCTTTAAATCATAGCAGGAAGGGTGATTTTCGTACGCAGTGTCAATATCGCCGCTGGTGTTTGGTCGATTGTAAAATAACGAGGTAGTTCATGAAAGGAAAACCATATAATCACTTACTATTGCAGCACACAATACTGTTGTTTCATAATTGAAATGTTAATCTAAATATCGAAAAAAAAACCTACGAATAAACCCCATAAACCTACACGTTCACGCACTTTTGTTCTCCATTGCAATAGTTTTCAATAACATTCTTGGGAATAGGAAGGGGCACAGCTTGTAAACCACAGAAATATCCAAAGAGTGGCAAAGAGAAAAAATATCGATTAAAATTAGTTATGCAACATGCCGCTGTGGCAGACTTTGGCAGCACGATCTTGAAATATTACAGCTACAGAAATTGTATAGCGCAAAGAACGTGCTGCCACCTATGAGCACTGCTAGGAAACTCGTACTATGTTGCCACATAAACAAACTTTTGATCAAATGGTAGAAAATATAAATTCGTGAGACCCACAACACGAATGGGTGTTATGATAATTCTATTTCAAACTAGCCTTGGCAGCAATTTTTTAAATGAGTTATTATGTAAGTATTATGGCCAAAGGTCCTTAGGTAATTAATAAAAACAAAAATAAAACAATTTTGATCTCTTTCTTTTCTTGTCACCATGAGCTATTGTGGATTAAAAGTTAAACCAGTCAGCAGGATGCTAGCTAGAGTAAATGACTAGCTAGGTTACATTGGACTTACTTTAGTAGTTTGTGTGGTACATTAGTAATTTCTAACTGCTAAAGCACACTGTACGCATATTTCATGAATTTTTGTCAGAATAATTTATTTTGCCTTATTTATGTCCTTCTTTATTCTATTGTTAATGATTTGAAATTATTTATGAACAATAGTAAATAATTTATAATATTTACCTGCCATAGTGTTGGCAAATATTTCAGAACCTACGAGCATATACTTTTCTGTTATACTGCGTGCAAGTTTTTATTCTTTTAAGTACACATGCACATGTTTGAGCAAATAATGTTTAATCTTACCTTCACTATGGGTGGCTTGAATTATTAATTATCTTTTCCCAATTATTTTTATTCTTATATCTTAGTTGATGCATCATGTCAAAGGCTCGGGTGATTCGGTATTTCTCAAACTTGTCATATTTTAACATTTGGTACATTTTTTATTATTCACGGTCAGTTCATCGCGTCAAA
Organism: Aporophyla nigra; assembly: GCA_947507805.1. NCBI lineage: Eukaryota > Metazoa > Arthropoda > Insecta > Lepidoptera > Noctuidae > Aporophyla > Aporophyla nigra. Next base: position 18,843,524 of record OX382307.1, on the reverse strand, counting down.
TGGCGTGTTAAACAACCATATTGGGGAGAGAATATCAAATTCATATTCATTTAATTGCCAAAATGTAGCTTTACAATGTATGGTCTTAAACTATTATGGCGTCTAACCAACCTAGATAAAGGTAGGAAATGCCTGTCAATCTTCCTCGACTTAAGCAAAGCATTCGACACCATTTTTATTCCAGTATTAATAAACAAACTAGATATTCTGGGGATCAGAGGCACGCAACTGAATCTTTTTAAAAGCTATCTCACTGGGCGAAAACAGTGTGTTCGAGTAGGTCAACATACGAGTAGTGATCACACAGTCGACTATGGGGTGCCACAAGGTAGTATTTTGGGACCAACTCTATTTCTCGTTTACATTAACGACCTCACTAACCTCCATTTACCCCGAAGCGAATTGATCTCATATGCAGACGACACTGCCCTCCTTTTCTCCGCCGATACTTGGGATGAGGTATTCAACGCTGCCCAATCGGGATTTAATGTGGTGAAAAATTGGCTCGGGGCCAATATTTTAAACTTAAATGTCGAAAAAACTAAATACTTGACGTTTAGTGCTCGCTGTCTCGGTGACGCTATTAATAATTGTCACATCATATCCCATGAATGCCTATCTGGCGTGGGATGCTCATGCAAATCTCTAGAGCGTGCCAATAACATCAGGTACTTGGGTATAATAATTGATAGTAACCTTCGTTTCAAAGAACACATTAAACAGTTAAGAGCACGCGTACGGAAACTAATCTATGTTTTAAAAAATCTCAGACATGCCGCCGACGCTTAACTACTCAAGTAAGTTTATTTCGCGCTTTGCCAGTCGATAATTATGTATTGCATCTCATCTTGGGGAGGCGCTCCAAAAACCATCCTGAAAAAAGTTGAAATAACTCAACGAGCTATTTTAAAAACTATCACATTTCGACCTATTCTGTATCCTACAACGCAGCTATACCAATCATGCAAAGTGCTGACTGTTCGTCAACTTTTTATTTTAAGTATAATCATAAAACAACACGGTGATCTCATATACGATCCAACACTTTATGCAAACGTACGAAATATGCAGTATACAAAACGTACATGTGTACTCAAAACATCTTTTATCAAGAGATTCTTCATTCTTCTTGGTCCTAACCTATACGATAAAATCAACAAAATTACTAATATTTACCCACTCAATAGGACACTTTGTAAAAAACAAATACAGAACTACCTATTAAAACTTACGTCGAAACAGAAGCAATTTTGAACATCCCCAAATAGACAAGCTACTACTTTACCCACTCATATTGAATAATCATCCCATCAACATCTCATACACACACACACACGCGCACACACACGCACACGCACACACACACACGCACAAACACATACATAAACACATTCACACATATACCCACTCCCATCTACACAGACAAAGAAACAGCTTCACACCACATTTACATTTTCTCTTACATTGTGCATACTTTCCAAGTTTCTAGATACATGGCAATCTTATTAAATGTTTACAACCTTTAACATGGCTATCAAATGATCACAATTTATGTACGGGGATCAAATGCAATCCGAGATACAGGTTTACTACCTAGTTCGGATGCAGATAGTCCCAAACTTTATGTATTACCAAATTTAAGCCATTACTTAGTGTATATTGTCATTTTCCATTTTGTAATACGTGTTCTTATTTTGGTGAGTAAAATTATTATTATAAAATTATTATTATGGCCTCTTTGCATTCTTCCATTTTATATGGTGTGAAAATACAGGGTGTAAGGGAACGCTTCCGAAGCCAGAACGTAGGTTAGTTACAACCTAAATGCAAACGGATACCAATAACTTTTTGCCTTAAATGATTATTAAATATAAATAATTAATAATTAATATTATTAATATATTAAATTAATCCGCAATTAAAACCGTACAAAATATGAGGTTACTGACACGCAAGACATAGGCGCCCGCGGCGCGTGGCGAACGCCACGTGTTTACACCAGTTGTGTTACGGAATTTACATACACGACTTTCAAAATCCATAATTTAGTAAAGTGTGTAAGGGTAGGCACCCTACCCCTAATTAGTTTTAATCGTATTCGTAGCCATTAAAAATTGAAATTGACAGAGGCATTTTACAAACCTGTCTAAATTTTTACGATCTTATGAGGTTTGGCTCAAACTGTGCTCCATCCCTTTCATGCGAGATTCAGAAAGATGCCAAAAGTTTGGAAATCTGTCTCGATAAATTCATAACAGACAGCTGTGCTGCTGGGGAGTTTGTTGCGCCACTTCTTCTTCCCAGCTAAAGCACTAGGAAGTGGTGAAGGGCGGGCTTTTTTGGGGGACTGTCTTATGTAACTTTGACGTTCAAAAAGTGCTGACTCTCAGCCTAGTTTGAATAAAAGACTTTTGATTTGATTTGATTCACAAAGCAAGAGCAAAAGCATTGCCACGGGCTTCTGAACACATTAACATGTTATCGTTTTCACGAGTACTGTACATGTATGCCTCAGGTATTGTTTATCACAACAAAAACAATAAAAAAACACTAAAAACGTAATAACAATACAAGTGTTTTAAACTTAAGTATTAAATACGGTTCAATACCTATCGATCACGTAACGCACGTTCGCTCTCGAAGTGAGTTGGAAAGGAACTAGAAAGAACTGCTGAACTCCCGACAAAGGCTCCGAAGCCGCCACGCCGGCGCCATGGTGTTTTTGCGCATGTATAAATAACAGAGACGAAACACAGAACTAATTCTTATTGAATGTCAGGAAATTGGACTTATGCTTTAAATCGAAGTGTTTTAAATTTTTTGACTTTTCACTAAGAGATTTAACGGGTTTCTTAGATTAAATTAATCAAATTAAACACATTATATTATTTGAGTTTACTTCCTAAATAAAGGATACAGTCATTGCAATAAACAAGCTCACGATACGGCGTGAGCTTTAATTACACTGGCATAAAATTCAAATTGAATTGATTCACGTGCGCTACATGTTTTAGTCAATCAAAATCAAAAGTCATTTATTCAAACTAGGCTGAGAGTCAGCACTTTTTGAACGACAAAGTTACGTGAGACAGTCCCCCCAAAACGCCCACCCTTCGACACTTCCTAGTGCTTTAGCTGGGAAGAAGAAGTGGCGGAACAAACTCCCCAGCAGCACAGCTGTCTGTTAAGTTAGAAGAACTTGATTCTATACAGTATTATGTAAGTAATTAATATTATAAAACAAAACAAAACATACATCAAATTATGCGTCATATGTCAGCTAGCACACGCCAATATACGAACAAAACATTAAAAAACTAAACTCAAGCTGAAATAATAAAATCGTAAATAGAACTTAAAACCTAAATAAGAGCCTCCGGGTATAAAGGGCGTGCCCGCTTACATACACAACGATGAGGAATGCTAATTCAGATTCTGGTTGAAAGAACATAAACATTGAGTTAATTACAGCGACCAACTATTCTTATCGTTTAAGAAGTCGTTGATAGAATAGTATGCCTTTGAACAAAGGTTGGATTTTACTTTAGCTTTAAACTCATTAAACTGCAAATCTAGGAAAGCAGAGGGAAGCTTGTTGAAAAAGGTAATACCAAGACCAACAAATAAATTATGAACCTTATGAAGCCGGTGAAAGGGAGCACGTAGCTTGTCCTTATTTCTAGTATTAATATTATGAATATCACTGTTCTTAGTGTACAGATGTATATTTTGCTTAATATATAAGATGTTGGCGAAGATGAATTGTGATGCCACCGTAAGAATACCAATATCTTTAAACAACTCTCTCAGAGAAACCAGTACCTAGTTGGTATATAGCTCGAACAGCTCGTTTTTGAAGAACAAAAATATTTTGAATGTCCGCGGCTTTGCCCCACAGCAGAATGCTGTAGGACATAACGCTATGAAAATAACTAAAATAGACTAATCGAGCTGTATCAACGTTCATGTATTGTCTAACTTTCCTGACGGCGTAGGCAGCCGAACTGAGCCTCCCGGCTAGGCTTGAAATATGTGGGCCCCACTGTAGTTTCGCGTCTACTGTTATGCCTAGAAAAACTGCCGAGTCTACAGTTTCACGCACCTCATTATCTAAGACGACGTTGGGTCCCAGATGCCTAACATTCGGTAAAGCGAACTTTATACATTTTGTTTTCTTAGCATTAAGAACTAGGTTATTAGTGGTAAACCAATCCATAGCCATTGAGAGTGCACTGTTCACATCGTTAAAATCTTTTCTATTCCTGTCTACTTTAAAGATCAGTGAGGTATCATCAGCAAATAGTACAATGTTACAGATATCCTTTAAATAGAATGGTAAGTCGTTAATATACACTAAGAACAAGAATGGACCCAGTATTGAGCCTTGAGGTACACCTAACTGAACTAGTAGCCCGGAAGATTTCACACCATTAATATCTACACATTGGTGCCTATTTTGCAAATAAGAACTTATGACATTGAGAGCTTCGTTTCGAACACCGTAATGACGTAGTTTACGCAAGAGCGTGTCATGGTGAACGCAATCAAAAGCTTTGGAGAGATCACAGAAAACTCCAATAGCATTTTGCGAGTTCTCCCAAGCATTGAAAATGTGTTTCAGCAGAGCAACACCCGCATCCGTTGTCGAACGACCTTTTGTAAGGCCATATTGCTCATTATAGGAGGCTATATAAATTAAAATGTATTAGCAATTGCTTGAGTATTAACTTTTCAAATATTTTACTAAATGCAGGTAAGGTAGAAATGGGTCTGAAATTGTCAACGTTATTTTTATTACCTGTTTTAAATAATGGTATGACTTTACTACTCTTCATGAGGTCAGGAAAAGATCCTAAATCAACACATTTATTAAAAGTAACAGCTAGATTGGGGGCTACGATATCTATTATATTACTTAACAGTTTAATGGAGATGCCCCAGTAATAACCAGTGTTCTTTGACTTAAGTGTGTTAAAAATATTAACCACATCATGAGGCGTTACATGTTCGAAACTAAATAAGCGACTACGTCCGGGCACACAACTATGCAAAAAGTTTTCAGCTTCAGACGAGGACGAATTTAAGGAGCAAGTCGTAGTTATAGGTATGTTGGCAAAAAACTCATTAAATGCCTCAGCTATGACGGCAGCTTTATTAACCAATTTATTGTTAATTATAATCTCTAGTTGTTTTTCCTGTTTAACCGGTTTACTCGTTTCATTGTTAATAATTTTCCAAGTGATTTTTATTTTATTATTGGATTTTTTTATGGTATCGCTTAAAAATTTTGACTTACCTAAAGCGCAGATTTTTTTAAACAATTTTGAATAATTACTGACATACTCTAAAAAAGGAGTATCAAATCTGAATTTTTTCAAACCATATAACTCGTATAGAGCAAGACTGCTCTACTTTTATAAATTCCTGGAATAGCCCATTGGTTGAAGCTAACGGAAGTGCTATTAATATCAATAGTTTTGGTCTTGAAAGTAGATTCGTATTCTTTTTGCACAATATCAAAAAGGGCTCCATAGATTTCATTAGGATTTTCGCGTTCTACTATAGTTGGTGTAATCTTATGAGCTATATTATTTTTAAATTTATTGCAACGACTAGCTGTATAAGGCCTGCATAATATTTTATGCGGCTTTTTAAGTAGTGGCAAAGGGAAGCTGGCTCTAATAATCCATAGTGGTTAGACGTTAAGTCACTTAAAACAAACTTATTTTTGGCATCACAATCACTAAATATATTATCAAGACAAGTCGACGAAGAAGCCGTGACCCTTGTTGGTTCAAGGAACAAGTTTATTAAATTAAAAGACCTAAACAGATTGAGCAGTCTAATACTTAATGGAGTAACATCTAAAATATTAATATTGAAATCTCCACATAAAATTATACATTTATTAATTGATTTTAATTTATTGAGTGAATCCTCCATTACTGATTCGAAACGAATAAAATCCCCAGAGGGAGGACGATAAACGCAAATTATGACATAACGCTCCAATTCAACGCAAGACAACTCAATAATGCGCTCAATGGAAAGATTAACTAGATCTTACCGTTGTTTACATTTCAACTTGTTCGAAACAAAAACTAATGATCCTCCGCGAATAGCACTTTTCCTCACAAATGCACTTTGCACAGTAAAAAAATCATTATTCATAAACACTACTTCATGTTCCTTCAACCAGTGTTCAGTCAAACATAATACCTGAACATCATAGTTTTCAATAAATAAACTTAACTCTAGCTCTTTGCCAGATAAAACCCTGCATATTTTGATGTACAACATTCAACACATGCGGCTTACCTGTTGTCGCACCTAATAGTTTAAATTACTAGGTGTATCAAAAGTGGTGTTAGTACCACTACTAACAATAATCGATGGTACGCTACAGGTACCATTGTTACGGTGTAAATTGTATGCTAAAAGATTAGCAATTTGTCTCCTACAACTACGTGGCAAATACAAAGTATAATTCGTTAGTTTGTAATCAGTAATAAATTGATTACAAACTCACAGCTAATGTCGGCGATCGTTCAATTTATTTCATTCACTATCGATAATCGACTTACATAGAAAACTGTTATTAAATGTAAGACAAAGTCCATCAATTTAAAACTTTTGATACTTCTGCAATTTACTTATTTTATTTAGGCGGCGTTTTATATAGGATGCGTTAAGTCACCGCGTGTACTTGGGGTCGTCGACCACGCGGTCCACGCATCTGTCAGCGTGCGCAGTGAACCCGAGGATCAGCTGATTTTTACATTTGAATTTACATCGCTTGCTGAAGTTGTGATTTTTTTTTAATTGTGTGTGTTAAATCTCAAATAATGGTTCATTTAACTGTTCTCACAGCATAGTGCACTAAAAATGAAAAAAATCCTATCACCTGTATTCATTTTCGGAAGCGTTCCCCTTACACCTTTTATTTAGTGTCGTCCTGCACAAAGCTATTATTAAAAAAACAAAATATAATCATAATATCAAATCCTTAAGTAATTTAGCGTTATATCAACCCTTAGGTCATTCGTGTCTTCTTAGTTACTAGATTACCGGCTGTTCCAAACTTTCTTGATATTAAAATCCCTAGTTTAAATAGTTTGTACATTCTGAAATTAAGTAATGGTAGGTTTTGACAATAGTAGTTTCTCCAACACATTAGTAGATTTTTTGTAGTGAGCTTGCAACATTATTTTAATTGACCGCCACCCGTGAGCGAATCGTCGCTCGATCTCGCTCTGTCGATCGAGTCCGGTTGTGGAAGCCATTTTATTCTTGTGAATGTGACAAAGTATTTTTTGTGAATTTCCGTACAAGGATTCGTGTCAATGTGTACCTGCATTGAGTGTATTTCGTGACGTGTGACCGTGATATCAAAATTGAGAATGTACGTGTTTCAAATTGGTTTGTGTTGACCTGCCCCGTTTCTTACGCGGTCGCACAGCAGGCATCGATTAGTGCAGTAAAGCGGCCTCTAATAACGGCGAATCGAGGGTGTAGGGCCAGTTTGTGGGGTGCGCCATGGGCAACAATGCTCCCAGCGCTAATAAGAAGGTGGACGCCGCCGAAAGCGTCAAGGAGTTCCTCGATCAGGCCAAAGAGGATTTCGAGGAGAAATGGAAGAAGAATCCTACCAACACCGCCGGATTGAACGATTTCGAGCGAATTAAAACATTAGGTACAGGCTCGTTCGGTCGAGTCATGATAGTTCAACATAAACCTACGAAAGAATATTATGCTATGAAAATATTAGATAAACAGAAAGTGGTAAAATTGAAGCAGGTAGAGCATACGTTAAATGAAAAGCGAATTCTTCAAGCTATCAATTTCCCTTTCCTGGTGAGCCTCAGGTTCCATTTCAAGGACAACTCAAACTTGTACATGGTGTTGGAGTATGTGCCTGGCGGTGAGATGTTCTCGCACCTGCGCAAGGTGGGGCGCTTCTCTGAGCCGCACTCGCGGTTCTACGCGGCGCAGATTGTGCTGGCGTTCGAGTATCTTCACTACCTGGACCTCATCTATCGGGATCTCAAGCCCGAGAACCTCCTCATCGACTCGCAAGGCTACCTCAAAGTCACAGATTTTGGTTTCGCGAAGCGCGTCAAAGGCCGTACGTGGACGCTGTGCGGCACGCCCGAGTACCTCGCGCCGGAAATCATCCTCTCCAAAGGATATAACAAAGCCGTCGATTGGTGGGCGCTCGGCGTCCTAGTATACGAAATGGCGGCTGGTTACCCTCCGTTCTTCGCCGACCAGCCCATCCAGATTTACGAAAAAATCGTTTCGGGTAAGGTCCGCTTCCCGTCGCACTTCGGCTCGGATCTGAAGGATCTGCTCCGTAATCTATTGCAGGTCGATCTGACTAAGCGTTACGGCAACTTGAAGGCCGGTGTGAACGACATAAAGGGCCACAAGTGGTTCGCGAGTACCGACTGGATCGCCGTCTTCCAGAAGAAGATCGAGGCCCCGTTCATCCCACGCTGCAAGGGCCCCGGCGACACCAGCAACTTCGACGACTACGAGGAGGAGGCTTTACGTATCTCATCGACTGAGAAGTGTGCGAAGGAGTTTGCCGAGTTCTGAGCGCGTAATTGGTGCCTGCGAGCGGACACTCCCGTGAGTAGGTGTTTTTAGTGAATCTTCCGTGACATTGTGGTCGTGGAACGGTGACGAGTGCGTCTCTTTGCCACAGCTTTGGGTGATTATAGACGCTGAGGCGGCCCCTGGCTGGCACACCATGTGGATCAAATTTGGAGTGTAGGCAAGATGATAGTAGAACTGATTTCCGATATTTCGGTGGCGTTCATTTGCTTAGTGCCCTTTCAAGTTGACATAACATAGAGCAGTAGACGAGCTGAAGTGATCCTTGTTCTGGTGATATCCTGAGTGTTACCACTGACACCCTGTACCCGCAGCGTCTCGCCAGCACTCAATGTCTTGCTACCTGGTCGTTCATATGGTACATGGTAGTTTGCTGTTGGTAGCATTGGGATGTGGTGAGCTTTATTATTATATAATATTTTTTATTGTTTTTACAAAATCAAGAATAGAATTTTGTAATATGTAATTATGATCAAATTTTCTTGTTGCTTTTAAGAATTCATGGTCGAACTTCTCAATTTCGATTTTATCTAAATACATCACTAAACCATCAACTTAGAGCAATTTCGACGACCATCACTAATTCTTTAGTAGATTACTGAATTGAATTTCCTAAAACTATGTATTACTTATCTTGATGGAATGTTATAATTAATTATGTATGTATAGGTTCTAATTAATTGACATTTCGTTATTGGTTTTTATTTATAGTGTTAATATTGTTGTATCAGTTGATATTTTTAACTAAGGAACTATAACTACATCAAACTATTGAAGAGATTAATTTATTGTATATGTAATCATTGTAGTTGTGTTCACATGTGCAATTTGACCTGTGTTTGTGATCTGATGTGAGGTTTCATTTGAATTTAAGTGTAATTTGTATTAGTTCCTTATTTTGTAGTTTTAAGTGTAGTTATGTTAATTGTGGAGTGAAACCATTTAAAATGTGCATGAATACATCTAAATATATTCTGAAGTCAGCCTCTCAACAAACTGTGCTATGTGACCTGGCCTTATTGCTAGCATCAGTTAACATTAAAAAGCAATAAAATATTGTTCATTTAAACATATTCCAATTTGCAACAATATTTCTGTCCTGTTAAATGTTTATAGTTTTATACATTACAACTTGGTATTCAGCACAAAGTAAGACATGAGAGAATTTTTATATATGAGATATTGTTTTCATTAAGAATAGGAATATGTTTAAAGGTACTTAGTGTTAGATCATTGAAGCGTGGCGTCGAGTCGCGTTGATATCTTGTCATTGAGACTGATGTTATCAATAAGCATGTGTATAATGAGAAAGATATCATTATAATCAGGTTCAGCTATTAATTTCTGTCCCACCATTCTATGGATAGGAGATACAGCAATGATTAATTGGCAAAGTTTACTATAAAGTTTGTTAGCTATTAGATGTAGGACTTTGAATTCAGGCTGTACAAATAAATATCTAGTAATTCGTAGTGCATTTTACATTGTGTACATTGTGAGCGTCTGTGGTAATAGTTATTAGGTTGAAATCATGGGAAGGTTACTTAACCGCTCTGTGCACATTCATATTTATTATAAAATGTTACTGATGTGACTTGAGCTACGTCTAATGCATGCATAAGATTGTCGTCTTTGAGTTAGTACTGTCCTCGTTCTTACTATCGGAACTGGTCAAGTTATGATAATAACTACTTGTAAAATCATATCAAATTGTACACTAAATTAATCATTTTGAGTCAATGTATATTGTAAATGATACATTCTCAATATTTTCTATGATCATTCAATGTCAAACTTCAATTATGAATTTGGATTCAAATTGCTTATACTTTTTTACTAAGCACTGTGCTATATAAACAATGTCTTGTGGTGAAATGTCCATTGAGAAATCTTTAGACCTTGAAATAATATATTAATTTCTTTTATTCTAATAATTTAGTTTTAAAATCAAGACCTATTATTTCATTTGGTGCCATAATTATTATTTTGGAAATGGTCCTGCTGTGTAAATATTTAGATTAAATTGTTAATGTTTTTATTCTCTTTAATAATTGAATTCATTGCCTACTTCTTTACAACAATAATATGTATATTGCTGTGCTAAATCGGTACTCTTATCGCATATTATGTCAGTATTAAACTTTGCACCTTTTATGTAAGTCATAAAGTAAGTCTTGAAGTATCAGTGAATAGTAGAACAATACTTATGTAGCTAGTCACTTCATACTTGTTAATTTTGTAAACTATACGCCGATTCTGTGGTGGCAATGTTGAAACCTTGGTGTCCTAACACTTAGATATTTATTAAGAGATAGCTAGTAGAATTTATAGAATAGTTAATTTCAAAGTTTTGAAAGTGAGAGTATACCAAGTCTTAAGTAAAAACACGCTACGTTTCTATCTGGCGCCATTGAGTCGAAGGCAAACTAATAATTCTCAGATTGCTTTCGAGACATTGTTCTGAGCGACAGTTATTTCTTAGCGCGTGATGTTTTATCTATTTTCCATTGTCTGAGCAGATTGCTTGTGGACTAATGAATTATTTGCTACTTTGTAAGAAAGTGACATTCACCAATTAGACATTGTTTAACGATTTTCGAATTCGCGTAATTTAAACTCCTGCAGTTCGTAGTGTCAACGCAGCGTTTAATTTTTATAAATATTGTATCGACTAAATAAGAGTATCTGATGTGTACCCTTCGTTACAGTCATTGTATATAACTGTAGAGTGATCGTATCCCCAGTAATTAGGAGATTCGGAATCAGCTTAGATATCTGCGGTCTTTCATTCCAATTAGCTTCACAACTTGCTCATCGACACAATATGAACGTTCTAATGTGAACATTTTAAGCCATTTTGGATATTATAAACATTAGTGTGACCGTATGTGTATTTGCGAACCGTCGTCTTTTTATATCTGTGCGTATTAAATATTCAAATGTTCACATCTAGATCTATTATATCGAGTGCCTATAGCATTGAAAGTTCAAGTGTAAAAAGTCAGTTAATTTCAGTAATTATTTGTCACCATGTATTGATCTTCCATAAAATTACGATGAAATTAAAATATCGATGTAACAGTATTTATTCGTTTGATTTTACATGACATAAAGGTATTCTAATCCAGTGTTGACTACACGCTACGTGTATTTGGCACATCTGCTTTCCGACGTATGTTCGTTGGCTTGGTAGCTTGTACGTGGAGATAAAATATCCGCCGGGTATACGTATGTTGTATTGTTTGACGTTGTTCGCACGTTTGGAGCAGCACGGCTGTAGCACGTGGGGCGAATGAGCCGGTTTAATACGTGGCTTCCTAATAAAGTGGAATGCTCCGCCGCCCGTACGCTCTTCATCATTGCCAGACAGATAAAGATTTGTTTTATCGCTCACTGTTTCTACACTGGATGCAATAATTCATAGTTATTTTCGTACTACAACCATTTCTCACTAATAAAACTGACGTCTCCCACATTTTTTTGTTAATCATAACTTATTATTAGTAATATTACAATAAATAAATAAATATTTGTATCTTCTATATTGTTTACTGCAAATATTATTTTTAAACTGATAGGCACTGATGTGCAAATGTTTTTAATTCTGCACGATTAGATCTCTGTCCATTAAATAATAACATATATTTTTAATTGCGGGTTCGTAATCTATTTAGCATGTCACGTTTTTGTAGAAAAACATCTGATCTGTATCTGTGGATTCTGTAGGTTGGTAGGATTGACAGTATTTGTAAAAAAATGTCATTGTAACTAGATTTTCTAGGTAGGGAGTCAACGGACAACCTTTTGAAAAGTATCACATACATTCGTTCGTCTAAAATGAATTTTCCATTTTTCGCCCACGTTCTTGTTTTCAGCTCACATATTCACGTCTAAACAAAATGTGCTAAAATTCATATTTTACGATTGTTTGAGATTCGGAGATTCGAATGGTATGGTGATGTGACGCATACAAATTTTTAACTTATGAATGACTTAAGGCCCGACTCCACGGTGCGACGCGATTCTTGTAGAACACTATCCATTGAGTTTTCATAGAAATAGTTCTACTGGAGACGTTTCACGCCAGTCCGCGGGAGATTGTTACTAAAACCTTTTACCTGTAATAAGGTAATTTCATGCAATTCACTCATTATGTGTGCGTAGCTGATATGCTTACTGATTCATACAAAAATGTAGGTAGTTTTGAATCACGTCTATTAGCTGACTTTGCGGCAAAACAGTGGATTTTGTGCTTTATTTCAGTAGAAGAACGCTGTACTTACTAAATTGTAATAAAACTACCTACCTTTATTGTGCTAGCTACACTATTTGAATGTTTGTTAAAGTGTATTATCTTCCGGCCATATCAATGTATGTTGCGTTCGATAACCTTTAGATTACATTACCATTTGGCATGAACACACTACTTATTCTTAGTTCGTCATAGTGTGAAATAGAATTTCGGCCTTTTTCTGTTCCATTCTTACATAGCATGGGTATGTACTATGTAATTTTAAATGTATGTACGCACGGCTACATATTCAGCTACAATGTCCAGTTTTCACTGAGCCTTCATTGTATAGATTATTTGTACAATGAGAAGTCAGCGTATATTGGAAAGGCATAGCTTGATTTGTCGCCGTGCGTACATTCATGCAAATTACACACTCTCCATGCATCACAAAAAATGCATAGATCTTAAAATGCAAGTATTTTTGCGACACTCCGGGAGGTTTACGTCGCTTTGTAAATTAATCATTTTAATTTGCCGAGTTTTCAGTTCATTTTACTAAGAGCCTCATTTATTTCCTAGTTTCCCCGTTGTAAAGGAAAGCATCGTGAGGAAACCGGCATCAATCCGTATTGGGTTCGCGTGGCGGATTACGGCCCATTCTCTCACTGAGCTACCTGTCCCAGCAGTCGGTACGTTATTGGTTGATTATCCTTAATTGTACTATGAACTATTATTACTGTTCTATGAATGTACTGTACATTCACTCTAAGTACCTCTAGGTATACTTATATAAGCGAAAATGTAGTAAAATCATCTATATAACAACGTTAATATTAATCCTATACTACTATATAGTAGGATATGTTTTGATTTGACACGCGATCCGCGTTGTGGGAAGTAGGATCATTATCAATCCACACAATAGATGTTTACTTGGAAACATGGGCTTAGTAACACGTATCAAACGAGCTCTGTCCAGAAACGATAAATTTTATACTTGCAAATGGACCATCCGTATTATCTTTGCCGTTTTAAGTGGTGTCTTTGGTGCAGGATTTGCTGTGTTGACGTATATGTGGCTTAAATGTTTCAATTCACTCAACAGAATGCTTCCATCGAATTTGACTTGTCGCTTTTTACGAAACCCATGGGAAGAAATGGGGTGATGCTATTCTTTACGTCCGGCACCAAACAGACAGGTCCGGCACCTCACGGGATAGATTTGTACGGTTACCTAATGTTATCTTAAAATTCAAGGCGTTCACATTGATTTCTTCTTCAAGTAATATAATAATCATTTGCTTCTTGGGTACAAGTGGCTGGCTGCTGCCGATGTTTCGTAATATTCACTATCAATAATTCAGTCTCCATTACTTCAGAAATGTGGAGTTACTTTGCTATAATGTGTCAAATATTGATCGGTTCCTAAGTGGAACACACATAATAGACCTGTCGACAGTGTCGGAGCTCATGTAGCATTTTGTGCTTGCGAATAAGTAGGTAGGTGTGTTACCTATAAGGCTGGTTCGTTCTCGCAACCGACTGTCGCAACCTTGGGGCCTGAGAAAGCACATGTTACGTATATCCACCAGTGTATACGCGGCCCGACATTGCGGAATAATCTTTGCTTATGAACAGGCGTCGCTCACAATTACAACATCCTCTTTAATTTCGATAACAAACGACCGCGTTAGTTTTGAGGTAAATGTCAACTTTTTCTATATTTAAAACCAGTTTGGAACCGCGACATGTCGACGAAAAATATCCTTGAATTTAAATAGGTATGTTATTAACAGTCAACATGGACTCTCACGCTGTTACGAATTGATTTGACTTGATTAACGTCGTGAACAGCTTGTGTTTTCTAATCGGGGACGTCTGGTGGGCAGAGTGGAACGGTCAACTGCCCACTTTGTGACTGCCACTTATTCACAGTCGGGGTCCGTAACTATCCCCGTTTGCTCGATGTAGTAAAAGCTAGGGGTCGAATCCAAATCCTCTCGTATTTGTTCGCCAGATGTCCGTTTTCCACTCGACAAAGTTTGTAACGTCATCGGTACTACACACATGCTAATTTTCACATTCAAACACGGCAATATCATCCAAGGTTCGAGGCGTTGTAGTTTCATCTCGCTCTTGTCGCTAGAATAGATAGCAACTATAGTCACGTGTTTTCTGGGTTTTCCCACGTTGTTTGTTTTTTATTCTTCTTTGATGGCGAATTTTCGCGTAATTAACAACTTTTTGCCCCCACTGTTATTCATAATGTTTTCGAAAAGTTCGAAAACACCTTTCAATAACAATTTATCCATCTTTTAACTGTGCTAGACATGAACTAATATCATAAAAAAACTGTGGACGCATTAGAATTATTCATGAAATAACAACGTGTCCTTTAGTTACGTGGTACATTTATAAAATGTGTATTAAATTCCAGTCAAGATAAAAACAAGATTGGGAGATAAAATGTTTTTGTTTGGCGAGTTGTAAAAGGGCTCGACGCAACTGTGCAATGTTGCCTAAAGACGCCTATTAGAAAATTGGCCGGTGTTTATATATTTTCCATAATATTCATAGCCGTAAAGCAGAGTGCTCACAAAGCGACCGTTTTATGACTGTAAGGTCGGCAGACCCGTTCAAGGTTTATAGGAAACGGTCTAAGAACGTTTTGTGTCAGCGTTCTCTTTATAATTCAGATTCTATTAATGTGGGAGCACCTTTGAAATTTGCTTCTCCTCTGATGGGACAGATATTGCGCAGTTTCCGTTTCAATCATTCCTGCCTTTGAAGCTTTTTTATAGGCCACTATAAAATGCTAGTATAAGGTAAATATTTATTTTAGAATCTTTTTCGGGAATCAGTATCACTATCGGGTAGATTATCTTTCTTAATCTAGGAATAGCTTAATACAGCTATGGACGCTAGGGATTTATTTTGCTTTTGAGACCTGTTTTGCATATTCCAAAATAACGCAAATTCCACCTGTAGCAGCCTCGTTCATTTACCTCATCTTTATTTGTTTATTTAATGTGTATTTTCACTCTGCAGTGTCATGTAAACCAAATTACCCTTTCCCTTAGGAATTCTCATTAAGTTAAATAGAACCCTTTGCTTATGAGATGAGAAGACATTTTGAAGTAGGTATTCTCCCTGATGTAAAAGCACTGGTGTTTCAATGATACAGAAGAAAGCGCTCGTTTACTTTGTCCGTAGAATAATTAAAATTAGTAGACTCTAGCTCACACAGAAGATTTCGTTAGCAGTCTTCGAATTTAGCCGAGGCTGAAATGTAACTGAGCTGATTGACTGAAATAGTCGTCTGCCAAAAAAAAAAAATCCTTCAAAAATATTAATAGAGAGGACTTTAGCAGAAACTGGGAGTTAGAATGTCTTGAGTATATTTATTAAGCCAGGATCTTAGTACTTGGAAGTCGTTCTTGCGATTAATCAGTCTATCTTGACACGATTACTCGACTTCCTACTCATAAAACACTTGTATTAACTTAATGCTACAATTGATTCCGATAAGATTAATATGGTAAGTTCGTGTGCAGTAAAATCATTGCTATTGGCGACGCATCATCATCATCATCATTTCAGTCGTAAGACCTCCACTGCTCGAATTGGCCTCCCCCAATTTGGAGGGTTTGGCCATAATCGTCACGCCTGACAGGCGGGTTGGCGATCGCAGTATGGTGGTAAAATGCATAGAGAGCGCTGCTGCCTATTTATTCTCTAGTAAGTCCTTTAGTCGCCTTTTACGTCGCTCACGGGTAGAGATGGGATGGTGTTATTCTATACGTCCGGTCCGGCACCACACAGACATGGCGACACATATTAGGAGACAAATTAAAGTTATGGCGATTGGTCGTTTAGCTTTATTGGTTCAATTAATCTTTAGTTGCGAACTGTGAGAGTATGGCGCCAAAGTTGCGTAAGCTAAATTCGTCAGAATATATTAAATCTTCCTAACGATCCCCATCGTTTGGAAGATTTAATATCCGTCGTCTTTCAATCTCTTATCGCTATCTTTTCCTTATCATAATTGATTTTCTAGCAAGATTATATCGTTGGATACTGTTCCTCATATCAAGTGCAGGTGTCCGTAGAGCAGCTTCGCTAAGGGACACTATATCTTAATTGCTAGTCCTTTAACTACAGCGCCCCCTTCCCATTCCCCGATGCCACGTGTATAAGCAAACTTTCGTAAAATATCCAAAACTTCTAAAATCTCCAATTTTTATTGGTAAGAGTAAATACCTAGTGTAAATGTGAAAATATTCATCCTGCTTTGGAACTACGCCGCTGTAGGGTAAACAGCCCCAAATAAAACTTGACTAAAGGCCCCTTTATGACTATGCCTTATCAAGAGAAGTGAAGCGCTATCCTAAGAAAAGAAGAAAAAAAAAACACTAAAAAACGTCAGTTTGATTTTTCTTTGAGCTTCTTGGTATACCTAAAAAAAAGACTTTCTATCCGCTCTACTTCTTCCATCGTGCTCAATAAAAAAGGGAGGATACTGTGGCCTATTTCCATCATACCTCACAGCAAATAATCATGACGAATACTATTCGATCACATCATACCAAAGAAATATTTAAAAAAACTTTTCTTATATCTATGAATCGCACTAATGGAATTGGAAACATACCAGTTATTTCCCCTTGAAAGTATAAACAGGTAGGTACGGTTTTACATATTTGTTATTAGTTTCGGTTTACCATTGTGCTTTGTTCTTTTTATTCTGTTTCGCATGATATTATCTCTTTCAACATTTCCTTTACAAATCCAATCAATTAGCGAGTGCCTGGTAGGTATGTATGTAGCTAGGTGCGTTGATCACGAAATATTTACTTATATAACAAATAGACCGTATAAGTTTTCTTGTTCTATTTACGTGTTTTAACTATACAATTATATATTAACAAAGTAAATAAATGCTGAAAGTTATAAATTATAAACAATGAGCGGAAACCGTTCAGAATACACAAATAATTACGTACCACGCAATGGAAAGCAATGAAGTACCTACATATTTGAATAACCAGTTTAAATTGGAACGAACAGTATTTATTTGTGAACTAATTTGATTGGGAGCGAGTGATAGACAACCAGTGGAAAATTAACGCCGACATTTTCATAGCAACGAGCAAATAGAGTTCACAGTCGCTTCACGCATATCGATGATTGTTTCATGTTGAAATTCGAACATAAAAATGGAACGGCGGAAAAATAAACACATTTGTTTTCTTTCCTTCAGAAATGTAATACGCAGTTTTCATTTTCAAGTTCACCAATGATTTTATGTTCTACAAACATTACTCATCGTAGGAATGGACCTTCGTCTTGTCCTTGCTTCGCAGCTATGTAAATTACTGAGGATTCAAGTTGAACGTACGAACGTCAGATAAGCGTACGAAACTCTAAAAATTATCTTTGGCTCCTTGTCTAAAGACTGCGTATCTTATCGTCGACGATAAAATGCTGAACGGTCGCTTTCGGAAGGTACACGGCGAGGTCGCAACTCTGCTTGTTTATGAGTCCCTCCTAGAGTTGCGAATCCGTCATGTCGAAATAATTGACTGAATTGATTAGTTAAGGAAATAAATAATCGCTAATGAACGTCTTGAGAAATGTGTTAAGAATTGATTCACGAAGAATTTCTTGAGAAGGAAAGACAAGCTGGGAAACAACATTAAATTGATTAATGCTGCATTAGAAAGTACCACTATTGGACACCTGAACATAAGCGATATGAAAGATTCTACTGTTACAGATGATGTCATTTCGCATGGATCGGTCTAATATTTTTCTTCAGCCCACTCTAATTATTATGAGAAAGTGTAAACTCAGGAGGACTGCCAGGTCCATCAATTGCAGCCGGGGCGTGGCGGATGGCGGGACCGGCTGGAGTGACGTCATGTGCGCGAAAAATAACGCCGATCTATTACTGGACGTGTTATAAAGTAGATCTATCTTTGAATTGAGGCAGTTCTTATATCGGATCAAACGTACAAACAGTTGAATCTTGAAAGCAATGTTATTTTGGCAAGAGGTTATCAAAGAAAACATATGGATTTAGTTTGTTGATAAACGCGATAAAGTCACCGTTTGCCTCGATTTGAATGAATTAAACACTTCGCCGTGATAACATTGTTCTAAGACTCCTTTTGAACACAGAAGTGGTTTTTGCACGCCCTGGCCGTGTGGCACTGAAGGTGAAGAGTAGGTCTGTAGTTAAAGGGTTAGTTAGAGCCTAGATAGTTATCTAGAAACTAACACGTCCGAATCAGTTTATAAATTAATGCTTCTGGTCTTATCTACTAGCTAGAGATATGGGTTACCGAGGAGTTTGCACTTGTCGCACAAATGTCACCGATATCATTATCGTTCCTAGACTTATCACAGCTTTACTTCTTGCCGTTTATGCAAAGTCTTTCTTTTTTTTTCTATGCAAACTTTTTCCTTATTTAAATATTCCTTTCCTTTTTTTGAAGGCATTCGGTATTTAAAAATATTCCCGTTAAAAGTATCGCCCACGATCTCATGCCCTACATGGCAAAACCAGTAATTCTTTAAAGTAGATACAAGTTGTTTTACCGATGCCAAAACGGTATCGATATTTTTGGCAACCATAATGAGAGTACAGATGTTAATTGGATTTATAATTATTAAGTCTTAAATAAATTTAGTGTATTAATATCGAAATAAACTGTTGGAAGTTCGGATTTATTATAATATTTAATAAAGGTTGTGCTGTTAGCAAAGGTCTTATAAGGTTACTATGTCAGTGACCAATGATTGAAGCGAAGTAAATAGCTCTTTAAGATTGATATATTATCGGAATAAGTTAATTATTACATGTAATCAGTTTAATTTACTTTTATTTACACACAGTAGCCTCTTTATTAAGTTAAACGCGCAAACAAAAATGATGCACAAATTTTAAATTGTTTTAAAATATGGCTGTGTAAATTTAACCCAAGTAATGTTTGCACTTAACCCCTAATTTTATGTTACGATTCACGAAATAAAAGGTCATGTCCAGTCCAAATTGCCGGCATACTAATTTCGTATGTAAATGCTTCCATTTTTAAAATGTATGACTTGAAGGGACTGATGTGGCACGCTTTTTATTAGCGCCGGGTGTAATGTGACGCGATAAACTCAATTAACTCGGCACACATTTGCTTTCGTGTCGTGTGAGCGAGTAAAAGAGACAGCAACAGTCTTTTAATGAAATGAAACTCGTTTCCCAATTAGGAAAAACTACTAAAATTATTTTAATAAAAAAATGACAGTGTAGAAACGGAAATTGTTGTTAGTTGTTATCTATCCATCATTTGATAATTAGAATTGGCGTAGGTGCGATATAGTGGGATGACGTCAAAGGATATTAATATACCGTTTCACACCATAGAACAAGGGGTTCCCGGCATAAATAACCGGCTCTATCCCGGGTCAAAATGAGCCAGAATTAGCACGGCCGGATAATTTGTTAGTCGCCTTTTGTAAACACCGTGGTTGACGTAATAAACATTGGATGGTTGTACCTACGTAAGTAATAGACACATCTATAGATGTATATTACTTATGTAGGTACAACGCTATAGGTGATATGTGGCTACTTTCATGTTCTTTTCCTTTATGGACGGAATATAACCGAGTAGTATCAATACTAGCGGAGATTCTAGCTGGAGCGTCTGACAGGTTGATAACCTATTACCTACTTGCTTCAATGCAATGATGTAACCTTAGTAGATGTCTCATACATAGGTAGGTATTATAAAGTAGATAAGAAAGAAGGAGTATGGACCTATATATTAAGATCTATTATAACTTATTATATTGCGACTCTGAGAGCAATTGGTGGCTGCATTTATACATTTCCCCCAATTCTCTAAGTGTGTACATAGCGGAAATTTGATTTTTAGTATGTTTTTTTTACTGTCTATCAAGGTTCTTTTTTAATCGACTACAAAAGAGGTTTTCACTTCGTCAGTATGGTTTTTGTATGAATGTTCCGCGATTTCTCCGACAATTGTCGATGGATTTCGAAAATTCTTCTTTGAGTGGATACGGTATGCCTTAGAGGAGGTCCCATATAAATTTTATTTACTTTGCTCGACTATTTTTGGCATTAGCCTCGGTTTTTAATACACTTTTTTATGGGTTCCCTCTATCTGGCAGAAACTTGATGCTCCGAATTTTATTTGGCATAACACACTTGGCATAATCTTCTTTAAACGAATAATTGTAAGGCATAAAAAATGTTTAGGATAATGATTGTTTGGCCGAATATTTATATGTCCGACTTTACGCTGGCATACTTTTAAGATGGCAGAATTTTATTAAGCCTTTGGCAGACTTAATATTCCGCAGAATTTCGTTTAGCATAACATTTATTTAGAGCGACGATTATTTGGTACAATTTCACTTGGCGTACTATGACGATGGTAGAATTTCATTTAGAATAATTTTGTTAGGCATATTGTCATTCCTATAAAATTGCAATTTAACCTTAAATTAAAATTAAAATAGTGTCTGAAAAACTCAATATAATTATGTTGTGCTACAAAAGTTATTGACAGAAACGAATCGCTGCAGAACCGACTACGTCACGACACGTACTCTTGTCTGCCCTACCCCTAGAGTGTAATTTAAGCCCGCGTAGGCGCGGAGGGGCGAGGCGGCCCGCGAGCTGAGGAGCAGGTGATTTTGACGCTCGCCGCCGTGGCTGAGGCTGGGCGGCATAGCCGAAGCTGCGGTGGTGAGCGTAAAACCATCTGCGACGATGAGCTCGCGTGGGACCGCCGGAGCCACGTAGAGCCGGAGCCGTGACAGAAAACATGCATGCTGCATGTTGCATGCTCGCCTGCATGCTGTGAGCTTGCTTGCATGCTGCATGCTTGCTTGCATGCTTACTTGCATGCTGCATGCTTGCTTGCATGCTGCATGCATGGTGTATGCTTGTTTGCATGTCTGCATGCAGCGTGCTGAATATGATTTTTCTGTAATGTAATAGATGAGCGTTTCAATTATTATGGATATGAAATGTATGCCAAAAGATGATTCTAACTGTAAAGTTTCTGAGATATGATAGTTCTGCCTTTTAAGGACTATCGATATGAAATAATTCCAAGAAACGATTCTGACTGCGAACTTTCTGCGATATGATGGCTCTCCTTTTTCATTATTATGGATATAAAATTTATGCCTAAAGATGATTCTGACTAATAAAATTATGCCTTGTGAATGTATGATAAATGAGTGTATGCCAAACGATTTTCTACGAAATGAAGTTTATGCTATCCGCTGTTATGCAAAATAATATTATGACGAAAAAAATTCTGCCATAAAGGGTGGACCCCTTTTTTATATCCATATTACATTATCTGCTTCTTGTGACTGATGCTTACATAGTAAGTAGTGGTTTACGAATTGGTGGTACCATAACTAAAACGTGAAAAATTAAAACTTCCTCAAAAAAAAAAAGAAAAACCAACAGCCAACTTTCGAAAAAACACTACAAATTGAAAAATAACTTTAATTTCGGAAGTCGGTGGCATAAACCTAAAATACAGATTTAATGACACCGACTTCAACGACGAAATTAAAGTAATTTTACAGTTAGTAGTGTTGTTTTTTTTTTTATTAACAACTCGCTTTATTAGATTTTTGTAGTCCACTTATAAATAATTAGTGTGCAGTAAGTAACATATCAATATTCATACAATGCCACTCGCACGTCACTTACGTAAACGCCGGACAGTAAACAAAATAACAAAATAATAGTTTAAAAAAACGAAAAAACACGCTTTCATTGCAAACCAAACTAAAAAGTACAAAATAATGGAAAAAAAGCGTGGGGTGCTTTTTAAGGTATTTTTTATTGATTTCAGGCACCCCACGCTTTTTTTCCATTATTTTGTACTTTTTAGTTTGGTTTGCAATGAAAGCGTGTTTTTTCGTTTTTTTAAACTATTATTTATTTTCTATTTTTTAGGGTGTTTCGAATTTTGAGACGTATGTCAGCGTAGTTTGTGACAGTTTTTTTGCTGTCCTGGTAACTCTGGCAAGGATAATTGCACAAATTTATGAAATTATTGCATTGTCATCGGTCCTTGACAGGTGTGCAAAGTTTGAATGAAATCTGGTCGTTTAAAGTGGGTCAAAATCGCGCTATAAGGAGTCGGTTACAAACAAATATACAAATATACAAACATACAAACATACAAATATACAAACATACAAACATACAAGTGAAGCTAATATAAAGCGTGTAAAAAAAAAACAACATCAATACACGCAAAAAGCTAAACGAAGAAGCGTGCAGTGTTGCCAAGTTTTACATAAGTGAATTAGCAATTTTTTTTCACAAACTGGCATTACGGTGGCCTGACATTGTTGGTGTATTTTTATCCGTCTGTCTTCGTCGAGTGCTTGGCAGCATTTCAACGGTGCCTCAATGGCTACTCGTTGTCTATTCCTGGATGACATTGCTCTTGGTGCTAGGCCACCACAAGGACAGAGTGGCCATGCTCTTTTATATCTATACATTCTATATCGATACCACTGCATAATGTAAATTAAAGTTGCCTTTCGTGGAGTACCTCTGTGACCACGTTGTACCATGTTGTTCTATTAAATTACTGAATGGATTTTGATGCAGATTTCAATATAATTTAGAGGATTTATGGCGGTAGGATTATGTGTATAATACTTGCCTATATTGTGTCCCTTGGCTGGTCAAAGGTCTCCCTTTATTCCTTCCAAACTTCTCTGTCTTGTGCGTGTTGTGGCCATATCGGCCCTGCAAACCTTATCAAATCGTCACACCACCTTCGGCGTAGCCAGGTCGACGGCGATGTCTTTCCGCCTCGTGTGTGAAGAGCAACATGTCCAGCCCACTCCCAAATCACATACAATTAAAAAATTAAAATTAAAAATTGTTTATTTAGTGACCACATTCTTCAAATAAACATGTTAGTGATTGGAGCCTTAGAATTATTATGCACACAAAATAATATAGAGACCTTGATTTTTATTCAAGTCGTAACATCACTGCGAAACAGGGGCGGATAATGTAGACATCTAGACAAATAAATAAAATTGGAGTGTCTGTTTGTAATATTAAGATAACCGCTTTTTACTAAGTGTATATGGATGTATACACGGTAGATATACCATAACATTTTTTTTTACAATTTTTGTGTGTCTGTCTGTCTGTTTGTTCCGGCTAATCTCTGAAATGGCTGCACCGATTTTGACGGGACTTTCACTAGCAGATAGCTGGTGTAACAAGGAGTAACTTAGGCTACTTTTATTTTAGAAATAAAAATAGGATCTCACGAAAAAAAAAAAAACGAATGAAAAACTTTTTTGTTAAATACCACGTTGACGAAGTCGCGGGTAACAGCTAGTGTATTAATAAGTTTTTGATACCTATTATACGTTATAAACTTGTGCTTGAGTCTGACGTGACGCTCAAAGAAGATGCTTTGGGATCTCTGTTTATTTACAACAAAACCCCCGATATTTTCAACTATTACGTTTTCTCGGGAGATGAGCAAAAATACCAGGAATAGATTGATTTTGAATTTGTTGACGCAAGCTTTCTCAATCAGCATCATGCAGAGCTCGAACTTCACCTGATAAACAATTCACTATAAATATTTATTTTCTGAACCGGTGAACAAAATGCAGCTTGTGCACTGTTGCGAAGCGTTCAAATACTGTTTACTATTATATTTATCGTTTCCAAAACTTGTTGCCAAGTCGTAAACGACGCCTGAGGGAAAGGCTTGACTTAAATAAAGTAATGTATTTGTAATTTATAATTGTATTTACAATTTCTAACGTGACATAATTTATCACGGAAGTTCACTTACATAAAGTATATGGAAATACCTCCAAGTTATCAGTAGTGGTATCGGCCCCGACTTACGTTCCAACCCAGGCATTTTACTTTGTGTATTTTATTTCATCAGCACTGCTCTAAAAACGGTGAAGGAAAACATCGTGTAGAAACCGTCATATATTAGAACCATTAATTCGAAGACATGTGACATCTACCAATCCGCACTGGGTCCGCCTGGTGGATATTATCGCCCACTTCATTTCATGAAGAGGAAGCATGGGGCCCAGCTGTGGGCATGATAATGTTATCGTGAGCGGAAATTTAAAGCGTCTTCTATTGCCATACATTTTACTTGTTGTGTTATCGTGATTCCGTGGACGTCCATTCACCTTAGAGAGTATAAAAGTGAACATTTTCTCGATGAAACTCATCGGTGAACAATCGAACTAATGTGTCCCATATTTAGAATTTACCAAGACAGTAGATAGTGCAGATGAACTCAGAAACGGCTGAGTGACCAAACAAGCAGACCGCTACGTTAAATTGGATAATTGAGATTTTGCACCCAAACTTGGTCCTATTTTAGGAGCACCGTTTTAATCTATCTTTGATATATGTGATGCTTGAAGCAATAAGTCTGTAATCATCGTTAAACTCAAATTTAACAGATTGTTTTTCTGTTTCTGTAGAACATCTTTCCAACGAGTTGAAGTATTAAGATCAAAAATGACCGCATTTTTTTGTTGTATAATTCATTTAAGATGTCAACATTAAATTATGTTTGGGAAATAGGTACCTTGTAATTTAAGAACACATACATTAGAATGAGATGATTAGCTCCAATAAAAATATTCGACCAATCCTCCATTTGCGGCACGCTCAACTAAAAAAAAAAAATCGAATTCAAAACACTCGAATCGTTTTACTACAAATCGATCAATTGAATATCCGCTCAATCGAATCAAGATTCAAATAAATGACGTTGCGAATGCAGTTCTCGTAGGCGTCGGTACACAGTCGGCCATAATTGGTGCAGTATTACAATCTTTGATCCCAGTTAGTGCGTGTTTTGTTCTCATGTTATTACAAGGTGGGTGTTCCACAAGGTTGTCATTCGCAGATCTTTTACACTCCCTGCCAGGGTCTCGGGTTTGTTGGCACAGGCAACTGAAAGAATACGGGTGGGTTTTAGCCAGTAAAAGTCCCCGCCCTTCCGCTCCACCCAGAGCGGGAGACGTCATTTGATGATTTCCCACCCCAAAAGACGATCTTTGACAGTCGTTAAGGGTGGGTAATCAGAAGCCCAAAATTCTGACAAATAGTCTTACCAAGTTACTGAGTACACGATACCTCGTGGACGATAGAGGTCAGATCTATAGATGCTCCATGTAAACAACAGAGTTGGGACACAGGCTAGCCGGAGTGATTGTCCTGCAAGTTTGTCTACTTTCTTGTTATTTTTGCAACATTTGCTATTAATTTTGATGGTATCTGGTTACCAGTATCTGTTGTGGCGATGTTTTTTAACAAACCATGGTCAACATTTTTCTTCTGGGAAAAACATATATGTAGAAAATATTTTGCAAAAATGTACCTACTTCTAAAGTTACAAACTTTATTCTGTTAGAAAAATGTGAGCACAATTCTTTGCCATTTACGACCAATTCTTAACTTTTTATGGTCGATGACAAAACAAAATTATTTACTCTCTTATACACCAAACATTATGAAATATATATTACTAGCTTTTGCTCGCGACTTCGTTCGCGTAAATGTCGGTTATCGCGGACGCAGTCGAAGTCGCGGAATAAAAAGTAGCATTTGTCCTTTCTCAGGCTCTAAACTATCTGTGTACCAAATTTCAATTAAATCGGTTCAGTAGTTTTAGCAAGAAAGCGAGACAGACAGGCAGAGTTACTTTTGCATTTATGATATATGTGGATAATAATACGGAATATAGAAAATCAAATATAAATATGAAAACATGAATAGTAACCTAATTGAATAATAATGAAAATACTTCTAAGAATAACATAATAATTACCTACAAAAAATATCTTAATTTCAGCCGAAAGATGTCCACTGCTGAACATAGGCCTCCCCCAAGCACCGCCACTTCCACCGGTTCTGTGCTTCTCGCAACACATCCAATAAATAATTTATAATAATATTAAATGGCCTAATTTGCTACTTAGCCCTCTTCCTCTCTCCTAATTTTGTTGTGCCAGTCCGGTCAATATTGATCTTGTCTATATTGAATTGAGCATTGAGTCTTGGTCAACCCTAGTGATATAGTGACGTCGGAACTCCCATTCATCGATAATTACCAACCTGTGTTTTCATCGTTTGTCTTCATTCAACGTATCATGCAAAGGTGTTTGGAAAGGCCAAGTATAAATATTTAAGAGTTTGATGTTGTTATCTACATGTACATATGTACCTATATTGTATAGATAAGAAATGTAACGCGAGGTGAGACAGCAATTATTACGTAATTTCCATTGTTTTATGTAATGTTATGATATGATATGAAGATGTTTTGTATAAGTTTGGAATTGTTCTCGAGTGTTTTTTCCTGGGTTTCCGTTGCTTTTTTTTTAAAATAAATGATTGGTACTGTATTGTATGTCAGTGGAATTCTAAACTGTTTATAAACATAAATATAGAACTACTTAAATACATGGTAAGTTATATACATTTTTCGATAGCTAGGCTGGGTTGTAATCTCTTTAGTTGTAGAACACCTAAAGTACTCTAGAAAAATAATTTAAAGAAAAAAAAATGTTAATAATCTGTAACTGGCTCTTTTACAGTTATTACAGGTCGTCAGAAGCCCAAAAGTCTGACAACCAGTCCTATCAAACGGTATCGTATTACTCAGTTATTACTTGTGGAGTTCAAATATGCAGTCGCTCCGTGTAAAATACTGCTATTCAGCTGCATTCATACTGGAAGCCAGTCCTAACGTAGTTCAGAAAAGGCTAGGGAGACCTGCAAACTAATCATACAAAAACAAATAAAGAGTTCTACACTAGAGTGCTGTGTTTGCGAATATAATATATCAATGAGGGGTCAAAGACACAGGCTGACCTTATTAGTAGTAAATATAATGCCTAATTATGTCCTATATATGGCTAGGCGTAAGTACGAAAAAGGTGCAACATGGCGCACGCGTAAATGGAAATGTTAAGTAAGAGAAACGTGTAAGTATCTTAGCACCTATTTCGTTTTTAACCGACTTAAAAAAAAAGAAGAGTCATATAAGTCTTAAATTTCACCTGGCCAGTAGTGGTATAGGAATTATTGCGGGGTAGATACCATAACTAAAAAGTTGAAAATAAAAATCCAAAAAAAACCGACTTCCTTAAAACACTACAAAGTGAAAAATAACTTTAATTTCGGAAGTCGTTGACCAAAATCTCAAATACAGATACTAAGACACCTACTTCCGAAATTAAAGTTATTTTTCACTTTGTAGTTTTTTTTAAGGAAGTCGGTTTTTTAGGGTTCCGTTGCCAAATGGCAAAAAACGGAACCCTTATAGATTCGTCATGTCTGTCTGTCCGAGTATGTCACAGCTATTTTTTTCCGAAACTATAAGAGCTATGCTGTTGAAACTTGGTAAGTAGATGTATTCTGTAAACCGCATTAAGATATTCACACAAAAATAGAAAAAAAACAATAATATTTGGGGTTCCCCGTATGGGGAACCCCAAATATTATTGTTGTTGTTGTGTGTTGTTGTTGTTATTGTTGTATTATTGTTGTTGTGTTTGTTGTTATTGTTGTTGTTGTAAAAATTTTGAGTTTCAGTTCTATGTATATAGAACTGAAACTCAAATTTTTTTTTTTCATCAAACCCATACGTGTGGTGTATCTATGGATAGGTCTTCAAAAATGATATTGAGGTTTCTAATATCATTTTTTTTTAAACAATAATATTTGGGGTTCCCCATACATAGAACTGAAACCCAAAAAAATATTTTCATCAAACCCATACGTGTGGGGTACCTATGGATAGGTCTTCAAAAATGATATTGAGGTTTCTAATATCATTTTTTTCTAAACTGAATAGTTTGCGCGGGAGACACTTCCAAAGTGGTAAAATGTGTGTCCCCCCCCGTAACTTCTAAAATAAGGGAATAATAAAACTAAAAAAAATGTATGATGTACATTACCATGTAAACTTCCACCGAAAATTGGTTTGAACGAGATCTAGTAAGTAGTTTTTTTTTAATACGTCATAAATCGTAAACCACAATTTACCTTTCATTCAGTCAACTCAAATATAAAAATTAAAAAAAAAAACATTTAATTTCATAAACATAAACCTTATGCATAAACCGTGAATTCCTGCAGGTTTGTACGGAACCCTCGGTGCGCGAGTCCGACTCGCACTTGGCCGGTTTTTTTTATTTGTTGCCTGTTCTATCTGCCAAACCTTCACTCCTCTATGTTATTTTCTCCTATTTTTACTATTCCGCAGCGACAACCAAAGCCGTGTGGTGCCGGACGTAAAGAATACCACCCCATTTCTTCCCGTGGGTGTCGTAAAAGGCGACTAAGGGACTTACTAGAGAATGGGCAGCAGCGTTCTCTATGCATTTTACCACCATACTGCGATCGCCAACCCGCCTGCCAAGCGTGGCGATTATGGCAAAGCCCCCCAAATTGGGGGAGGCCTAAGTCCAGCAGTGGACGTCTTACGGCTGAAATGATGATGAACCAAAGCCTGTAAACAGGAACATTCTTCACGGCTGAATTCATTATGTTTCCATGTTAATTTTCCTACATAATTTGTAATATTCCGCACCAAACTCCATTTACCTACGTCTATTGTTCCTGTCAATACAACTTTATCTTGTCACTCTAAGTTTTCATTCCCCCGTCAGCCGCTGTCGCCGTCTCGACACGTTATTATCATGTTATGCAAGTCATGCCAAGTAATTTTACTTAGCGAACGAAGCCGGCGCCATTTTTAGACCAGTCTAGTATAGAAATGTGATTTACATGATGCAAATAGTATCCTGGGACGGTTCTGGATTAATGTAGGGGAACGGGATTCAGACATAATTGGATTTGATGTGGGTAGTAAAAGTTTTAGTGTTCTCAAGAAAAATAACATGGTCGTGAAATGTTTAGAATCTTTTTGTGTTTTTCAGGAAATGTTTTTCAAAGATCGATAGAGAATAACCGTTACGATATTTTTTGTAAGTTCTTATAATAGTTAAAATCATAGCGTTTTCAGGCTGTTATCTAAATAAATAGCGACTTTTTCGGGATGAATCGATACTTCCTACTTACCTTATCACATCACTATTCACGGGTTCCAAGGAATGAACGGTTAAAACAGTCGATTTCTAATGCTGTGTATACTATAATAATAATGAAATTTTCTTTGCTTACAGAAACAAATTGATTTATCTCTCAATTAAGTCATCTTTTAAATTAGCTCACGATTTAAAACCGCACCGTGAACTTCAAAGCAGACACAATTCTCCTGTCTGGTTTTTATTGAACGTAGGCAAATAAATCTTCGTAGCCTCACGGGCAACGCCCAGACTGTTTATAAAAACATAATATTTCTTTATTTTGTGACATTTTTGCTTTTAAAACTAGATAGGTTGGTTTTATTAAAACTGCGTATGAAATATCGTGATAGTGCAAAAGTCATGTTATTTTTAACGTCTCGTTATTTATCTATTTACAGCTCGGACGGAAATATCTGGTCACATTGCTGGATTTATAACGAGTTGATTGGAGTTGAGAGTTTAACTAAATAGAGAGCTGTGCTGTTGGCGTTTGATCCGCCACTTCTTCCTCCTAGCTAAAGCACTAGGAAGTGGTGAAGAGCGGGCGTTTTGGGGAACTGTCTTATGTAATTTTGACGTTTAAAAAGTGCTGATCCTCAGCCTAATTTAATAAATAACTTTTGATTTTGCTTCTTATGTTAGTGCCTAGTGTACTCCAGGGTCAACGGCAAGAGGTTTTAAAGAAACTTTTCCTTTACCAACACAACTAAAAGCGCAGTTATGATAATTAGGATTTCAATACTACAAATGGCTGTACACTTTAATGTCATGACTGTCTCCAAATCTGTGTTGAGAATTAATCGACATACAAGAACCTTTTACAACTATCCTATAGTATTTTTGTTTAAAAAAACCACCAATAGCTATGAATAAAGTCTTAAAACATAGCAAGTAACATCCATTTTTAATCGTTTGAAATATCGTGGCGTTTAACCCGCACGTTCGCGTTAGGCCCACAGAACAGCGTCGTGTGAACGTTCGCACACAGTACATTTCCATTCATAATCTAAATTATAACAACGTGATAACTTCTTCTAATTCCTCATAAATCCAACAAAACATTTACTATGGACAGTTGTCTGTCTGTAAATAACTAAATATCTCTGGCCAAGCGCTGGAACAATGCCGAGAGCCCGAGACTCTTCCGCGTTGCAATACTTTCGACGAGTAAGAAGGCCGGCTTATCAAATGTTATAAAATCATATGTTTGCCTTGGAGAAATATTATTAAATCATTTGTTAGCCTTGTAGTTGTAATGAATAAGTAGGTAAGTTTAGTAAACTTGTGCCGAAATATATTTAACAATTCAGCAATATGAATTAGGGAGTAATAATATAGTAACATTTGGCCGTGACAGGAGTTAAGTTTGGCGCCCAACGTGGGCCTTGTTGGGCGCCACTAACTTATACTTATATCTAAGTCGAGTTTTCCTTCTATTTACAAGGCTTATCGTGATTTAATCCTAGATTTACTTAATATAAACATTTTGTGGAACTACAGGGTCAAGAACAGTGGCGGCTAAGTTGTAACGGCCGCGAATTACGAGTTTCAGGTCAAAGGTTGGAACCTAGTCAGGTTATTTTCGTGGAGTAAATTAGTTCATCAGCACTGCTTTCAAAACGGTGTAGGAAAACATAATGAGGAAACCGGCCTGTCCTAGAACCAAAAATTTCAAAGACATGTGACATCTACCAATCCGCACTACGAAGTCCCTATCATTGTGGGCCTGAATCCCAGCATTGGGAACATTAAATGCTTTTTCAAATGTTATTTGCCACAACATAACTAAGCAAACGATGTGTACAATAAGTACAAATACTAAATAAACTGAGATAATGAGACATAAAATCACCCGGTTTTCCAACTGTTGATACTTTTGAAAGGTCTGATTCTGACATTTTATTTATTATTTATTCATCGTCTCATAAATTTTGCCCTATTAGGAAAATCTTATAGAAACTCTAGAAAGGGTAACAAGGTGCGTTTGTTTTGTTTGTATTAGATAATGATGACTAATTGGTTAAGTCGAACGTGATGTTAATGTTATAGACGTAAACTGAACGTTCAGGGCAATTATTTGGTAAACAAATTAACACCCTACGTCAGTTTTTCTTGTTCTTTTTTTTATAATGGCAAGCAAAGCCGATGTCGAACATTCTACTAATATATAAAGTGAATTGAAAAAGCAAGTATGCATTGTGATTGTTTATTTATTACTAAAAACTGTCATTCGCTAACAATTTACTGAAAGTTCAACGAAGAGTTAAACAAAAATGGAATAGACATTGGGATCTAGAGGAAGTAATCAAAACCGATCTCCCAGTAGAATTGAAAAAAAAAGATACTGGACTGAAACCTCTTCCCATGCTTCAAATCTCAAATATTTATTGCGTTCCATCTATACTAATATGTATTATAAAGCTGAAGAGTTTGTTTGTTTGTTTGATGAAACGCGCTAATCTCAGGAACTACTGGTCCGAATTGAATAATTATTTTTGTGTTGGGTAGCCTATTTACCGAGGAAGGCTATAGGCTATATAACATCACGCTACAACCAAGAGGAGCGGAGCAGTAATGAAAAATGTTGCAAAAACGGGGAAAATCGCACAGGTAGGCGATTCAACGCGACGGGAAGGGCCCGGAACAAGAAATTTAACGCGGACGAAGTCGCGGGCAGAAGCTAGTAATGTATACACATGGTGGGTATTAATATAAATATAGAAACAATTAGGGACCCTGTCGGGCACAACAGCAACATTTTAATTTGTAAGTAGAATAGCCTCGTAAGGCCCAATAAAACGTATTGAACAAAGTGACATGCAGCATTCCGGCCCAGACTTAAAAACAAAATTTTCTCCTAAACGCCCAATGTACTTTTAAATCACCAAATATCAACTTAAAAGTAGTTGTATTAAATTCCTTTCTAAATAAGAGTACCCATATAAGTTGTTCCTAAAGAAAATTAGTTGAACGTGCTTGGGCCGGAACCATGTAAGACGATATTGTTCATTGTATTGTACATTGGGTGTTTTTTCTCATCATGGGAAACTTAGCTTGGGCCTTACGAGGATAGAGGAAGAGCGCTTTAATAATTTTCCTATAAATTCTAAATGTTGGTCTGTATATAACATACGCATGCCAAACTTGGACATTTAACAAATCTTTCAAGAGCAAAAGTACTACATGCCAAAGGGTGATGGAGTGCAGTATGCTCAACATAAAAAATAAGAACAGTTTGTTTTAATGTCTGTCCTTATTTTCATTTTTTTATGAGGAATGCTGGCATTATAATCTCGTCTTTGAGATATTTTAGCTGACCTTCGCTTTTTATCTCCATTTCGGCTTCTCGTGGAAGCAAACTTTGAAGGTATTAAAACTTTCTATCCTTTTAAACTTACCGATAAACGTAGCGAGGGTTAAGGAGTTAACCTTTCGAACTTCCTGGTCCTTTGTAACTTCGGAAAAAAGGACCAGTTCCTGAGTTTCTGACTTTGCATTCTTACTTTAACGAGAAAGTAAATAAGTTTATGCAATATTAGGGACAATCCTCTAAGGAAAGGGACATATAAAATTGGGTAAGGGACAGAATGTGAAAGGGAACAAGTGACGAGGGTTGTGGTTGATCTGAGAAGTAAATTGCTGCATAAGTATCCGTTTTGCTTAGGTTTTGTTAACTTAGGTTGAGTTTATTAGGAACTGTGTGATCAGAGGTAACAGTGAATGTGTTGTGAGTCTGATTATTTAAATAAAAAAGTACTTTGAGGCGAATCATATCTGATTATTCCAATTCAGCAGAAGTCTACGCTCGAGGTTTACATAGAGCTGTGGAACGGTGTATTCTTGGTATTAAACTAGAGAACCGAATTAAGAATACAACGGAGATGGCGGGATGAGCTGCTCATTTTAATAAAGCAGCAGCTCTGGACAGAGAGACGTGGAAAGATAGAGAGGTTTTACCTCTTTACTTTCTTTCCACTTGAGTTGGAGATTAATGGCTTAAAATTATAACTACCTAGCTTTTGCCCGCGACTTCGTCCGCGTAAATATTGGTTATCGCGGTCGCAGACAAAGTCGTGGGATAAAAAGCCCCGTATCAAACCTCATCAAAATTGTTTCAGAGGTTTAGTCGTGAAAGCGTAACCGACAGACAGAGTTACTTTCGCATTATACGTTAGTAAAGAAAGTATAGAATATAGATTATGGGATTATCGAAGAGAAAGTCTTAACGGAGGCAAGAATACCTAATTATAGTTCAGGATTAGATTTGGGTCATCTCAGGATAAATCTGAAGAAATAAGCACAACTCGCCTGATTGCACTTCCTGAAAATAAAAAGGAAATTTTATCAGTTTCAATACTAATCTGAGCTTCATCTTGTTGCGTTACACACTAACAGTAGGAATGGCTTTTCATTTTAACAGACGACTACATTCACTGCGTTCTTTGAATTGTTGAGCAGACAAATTTTTCGAACATATGAAGTAATGGATTAGCAATGACTACCCCATTTGACTGGCCTGTTAGTCTAGTGGTTAGTGACCCTGACTGTGAAGACCGAGGTCGTGGGTTCGATTCCCACCCAGGACAAATCTTTGTGTGATGAGCACAATTATTTGTTCTGTGTCTAGGTGTAATTTATTTATAATATGTATGTATTTAGAAATATATAAGTATATTTATCAGTTGTTTAACGTGTCTAACGTGGTCGCTCACAATGGGCCTTATTAGAAGGCTGAAAGTCACCCAAAGGGCGATGGAGAGGGCTATGCTTGGAGTTTTCCTACGCGATCGAATCAGAAAAGAAGAGATCCGTAGGAGAACCAAGGTAACCGACATACCCCGAAGAATTGCTAAACTGAAGTGGCAGTGGGCAGGGCACATTGCTCGCAGAACAGATGGCCGATGGGGCCGAAAGGTTCTGGAGTGGCGACCGCGTACCCGGCAGACGTAAAGTTGGAAGGCCTTCAACAAGGTGAACCGATGACCTTGTGAAAGCCGCAGGAATCCGCAGGATGCGGAAAGCACAAAACCGGTCGAAGTAGCGGAGCTTGGGGGAGGCCATGTCCAGCAGTGGACGTCTATCAGCTGAAATGATGATGATGATGATGATCAGTTGTCTGGTTGTCACAGTACAGGCTCTGCCTAGTTTGGGATCAGATAACGGTGTGTTGGTTGTCCTAAGATATATTTATTTAATATTCTTCAAAATGATCTAGATTCTCATTAATGGTGTGTTCCGCAATTAGGGTGTTGGTCACTGTTAGAGAACCGCGTTCAGTCAGAGTTAGATCTAGCTAGGCTCATTTCAGTCACATTAAGAAACGACTAACTTTGGTATAAGCATAAACCTCTCAGCCAGTTTTTGTATTTCGAATCTTACACCAACTGAAATCCCACAGAATCTGATTATAGTTGTAAATTTTGTATTAAGTAGTATCTTAATACTTACAAAGTTGACTACGAAGACTCAGGGTTGAAAATCGGTTTTTGCGTTTACAACTTTAACGTTATCGGATTAAAGTTCTAAATTTAAAAAAAGGCTTCATTGGATTGCGGGCCTAAAGATAAATCTTGCTTTAAGCCGAATATAATTCACCTAAATCCTGTTCCAATTAAAATTGACGTATATTTAATGAATAGTAAAAATACCATTTCCACAATTACTTACCACAATATCCTTAAGTAAATTTCAAACCTTTCCTTGAGTGAATCAGGATGGAAATTTAATGGGATCATGTTTTATTAGTCAGCGTCAGGCGAACGTGACAAGTGTCAAACTAGCCAGTAGACAGACTACACCGCCACATGCGAAGTACGCATGTCACTGACGATGACGTCACGCAAAATCCTGCATCGCGCAAACAGAGTTTACCGCGCAACTATACAACGTTCCGACATCCATCGTCGGGAAATACCCACCAGTCACGACACCCATCTGGTTGGAGTATCCTCCCTTTTATGTGGAGATTGAGTAAACTATACCAATTATATTTAAAATTATGTGAAATATATTTATTTCGATTGGCCTGTTAGTCTAGTGGTTAGTGACCCTGACTGCTAAGACTGAGGTCGTGGGTTCGATTTCCACCCAGGACAAATCTTTGTGTGATGAGCACAATCATTTGTTCTGTGTCTGAGTGTAATTTATCTATAATATGTATGTATTTAGAAATATATAAGTATATTTATCAGTTGTCTGGTTACCATAGTACAGGCTCTGCCTAGTTTGGGATCAGATAACGTTGTGTTGGTTGTCCTAAGATATTATTATTATACACCCTGTTCCTCATACTTCCAAACAATAAATGGAATTTGTGGTGTGTCGGTATTTAAGACCGCTTCCCTGTGCTTTCAGGTGTTTAAGGAAAGCCCCTTAATTATTTATTTTTGCTGTTTCGAGAATTGCCCATCTGATCTCGGTCTCAATCTGTCAAATATATTTCTAGTTCCCATACCCATTCCCGTTTCATATTTGGCAAGTTTTTGATATTAGCTTGTCGCCGAGATGAGATTGCGATTAGAATTTGCACGTTTTTATTACGAGGGTTGGCCTTCTGTACTTTTGTGGTAAATGTCAAATGAGACTTTTTTAACGTCAATAAATTGATAAAAAATAAATTGACATAAATCCCATTCTTTAATTTTGTAATTAGTATTTAAAATCACAAAAAATCTTATTAATATTAGGAAATTATGACAATCCATAATGCTATAAAATACTTGCACACAATAGTGAGATCATGGCCACAGATTGCATATTATCTTCACACAGCATGCACAATCGCACCATGCTATCTAAGTGACTAATGAGACTTGGCTTTAAGTAATTATAAGTAACAAGGTGTAAATTATGCCAGTGTGACACGACTGCACCAACGTAAGACGTTGGGAACGATGTCTTTTTTTAAATAGAAGAAAAATGTATTGCTTATTTCACTTTATTTATCTTAGTGTTATAGTGGTGAGACAATGGTACCGATTCCCTTGTTCACAAACTAAACTAAATTTAAGTTCAGTGCATCTTTGTCTTTGTATTTCATTAAGAAGAGGACAAAAGAAAAAAAATAGTTTAGTCCTGTCAAATTAATCAGCGCCTGTCACTACTCCATACAAGTTTAGACGTGATTAAAAACTTGCCTACTAAAATTACGTCAATTTACGTCAAGCGCTGATTAATTTGACAGGACTAAACTAAAATTTATCTTCTGTCCTTTCCTTAATGAAATAGAAAGAAAAAGATGCACTGAACTTAAATTTAGTTTAGTTTGTGAATAAGGGAATCGGCACCAATATAGGTTCTCATTGTGGGCGATAACGCCTCGTGGGCGTTTCAGACTTACTTATTTAAACTCAGACATAGGATAGGGGTCATAATTATTCTATCTTACGATCATATGAAACTAGCTTCTGCCCGCGACTTCGTCCGCGTCAAATTTTCGCTCCCCTTCCCGTCGCAACGAATTGCCTGCCAGTTTTCGTCCATTTTTCGTTTGCTGCTCCGCTCTTTTTGACCGTAGCGTGATGTTATATAGCCTATAGCCTTCCTCAATAAATGGACTACCCAACACAAAAATATTTTTTCAATTCCGACCAGTAGTTCCTGAGATTAGCGCGTTCAATCAAACATACAAACTCTTCAGCTTTATAATATTAAGTATACTTAGATTACATATCCTACTAATATTATAAATGTGAAAGTTTGTGAGTATGGATGTATGTTTGTTACTCTTTCACGCAAAAACGACTGATCGGATTTAGATGAAATTTAGCACACAGATAGTTTATAATCTGGATTAACAAATAGGGTACTTTTTATCCCGGTAATTCGTTCTCGCGGAATAATTTTCGACGTCTACGCGGGCGAAGCCGTTGGCAAAAGCTAGTAGGTTTAAAAAAGGATCGTGTGGTTTTATGAAACCACGGTAAGAAACTTTTTTTTGCATATTATAGACATTTAACTAAATATTTTCGGAATATATGCAATAGCTTAATAAAAAGACTTAATTTAATATGACTGGCCTGTTAGTCTAGTGGTTAGTGACCCTGACTGCTAAAACTGAGGTCGTGGGTTCGATTCCCATCCAGAACAAATCTTTGTGTGATGAGCACGATCATTTGTTCCGTGTCTGGGTGTAATTTATCTATAATATGTATGTATTTAGAAATATATAAGTATGTTTATCAGTTGTCTGGTTGCCATAGTACAGGCTCTGCCTAGTTTGGAATCAGATAACGGTGTGTTGGTTGTCCTAAGATATTTAGATATTTTAGATATTTTAATATTCATACGAAATAAGTTAAATAGTAAATTCAAGCACTCAAAATTGAAATAAATCCATAAACAACAACATGCACCAGCGAGCGCCTTTCATTTTATCCCTACTCCGCGGCCGACCGTCACGCGACATGCAACACACAGACGAAAAAGTGTGAGACGATGTAATAAAAGTTTCACTTTAATAAATTCGACAGATCAACAACGTAACCTAAACTTACGTTTAAATATTCTTCCGTACACGGCCCATGTTGGCCCTGTCATCGTCTATTTTGGCTATAAGCATTATAAAATCTCTTTTATAAAATAATACCATAGTATACGTTTTCTCTCCTTATCTGCACTCAATATAGGCGTATTGTTTATGGTCTCGTGTCAAGTCGTAAAAGTCAATTGATGGAAATAGGAAACAATGGACTGTGATACGTTCTTTTAATGCAATGATTATGCGTTATTGTGTAACTCGTGTACGTCAATATACGCTTTTACTCTTTACACTAGTTTTTATTCGACAGACGAAGGACGTTTAGGGGCGCCATTTTAAACTCATTATTATTATTTCAGCTGAAGGAAGTCCACAGCGGGACATAGGCCTTTCTCAATTTGGAGGGGTTTGCCATAATCGCCACGCTTGGCAGGCAAGTTGGCGATCGCAGTTTAGTGGTAAAATGCTTAGAGAACTCTGCTGCGCATTCTTTACTAATGTCCTTAGTCGCAAAAATCGAAATGGGGATGGTGCTTTTCAATACGTCCTGCACCACACGGAACACTCGTTAGACGTACAGGTTATAAAATCTAGCCACACATATCTGGGACGTGGGTAGACCCTGATTTGACAGGGGCTCAATAAAATACTGGGTTACTTATGTCCGTGTTCGAGCCGATGACGGCCCTGCAGTGCCTGCCCTGTGTGTGGCACGCCACTGTCACGTCTTTTTTTTTTTTTTTGGATGGGAAATCATCTAATGACTTCTCCCGCTCTGGGCGGGAGGGCGTGTCAGACTTTTACTGACTAAAACCCACCCGTGTTCCTTCAGTTGCCCATGTGCCAGGGTCACGGTATCTCTTTCGAACAATCACGCGACCCCGGCAGGCACTGCCACGTCTCTGATATGTGTAGAACGTCATCATCATCATCATCAACAGCTCGACTTCGCCCGCTGCTAGGCATAGGCCTCTCTTTTCTGGTGCCAGTTGCCACGCTCCTGTGCCAGCCTCATCCAGGTTTTGCGATGGCAACAATGTCGTCCGCCCATCTCGCCGCCGGACAACCAACATCTTGTCTTCTAGTCCTTGAACGTCAGTGTGTCACAGCCTTACTCCATTTTTCATCACTGCGCCTGTGTATAATAGATACCTGTTATCGTCTTAAAAAGCTAATTACCTATACATGCGATTTCCGGGTGTCATCATTACCATCATCATTTCAGCCCAAAGATCTCCACTGCTGGACATAGGCCTCCCCCAAGCTCCGTCACTTCGACCGGTTTTGTGCTTCTCATATCCAGCGGATTTCTGGGTGTAACCAAATTAAGTTGTTTTTTTTTTTAAATATTTTAGTGAATATTGATGTTTGAAAAAACAATGGGTGGTTCTAGAAGGCCTTCCGTCACTCGTGTTATTATGTAAATCTTCAAACATATTGTCTTATTATATATACCGTAGTTTGTATTACGCATATAATAATGTCTACTAAAATAAAAACGTATTGGTGTTCGTTGGTAAGCGTATCCCTTGAGGACAGCTATTTTTGTTCTTTAGGTTTTTATTTATAACAAATAAATGGGAATGTTGCCTTTAAAATTGGAAAATTTTAATAGGTACTAAAATGTTTTTTTCTACGGCATTTTTGTACGAACTCAAGATCATATTTTAATTTCGATAGGATAACGTCTGTCGGTCAGCTAGTAGATAAGTTAGAAAATGACACTACTTTCCGTAATATTATGCTGATCGCCTTTTGTATAGTCGCACTAGCGTGGAAAACTTCAAACAAAATATGCTAACTAAAACCAACAACAAGGTACGTACTTAGGGAAGTTTGAAAGTTTTACAGTCTAACATTTTTAAAATTCACACTCACATTTTCCCAGCGAGTGGTTTTAGCTCTCACACACTCGGTGTTCGCAGCATCTCGCGAGCTCTCGAGATTTGAAACAGAATCAATACTTGCATTAACTCCGTTTCGCGCCGAACTTAGGGTTTACTTTATAGCTATAAGAACAAAGCACATATTATGCAGTTTCAAAACCTAGTAGTGGCAAAGGCATCATCATTATTTCAGCCGAAATACGTCTACTGCTGGACATAAGCCTCCTCCAATTTGGGGGGCTTTACTATAATCGTCACGCTTGGCAGGCGGGTTGGCGATCGCATTATGGTGGTAAAATGTATAAAGATTGTTGCTGCCAATTTTCTATTAAGTCTCAGTCGCCTTTTACGACACCCACGGGAAGAAATGGGAGTAGCATAAATCATGTTATTATTGTATGCTACATAATATTGTACACAATAATATTATAGAAAGAAAAAAAATGTTTGTAATTTTGTATGCACCCCTGCATACAAAATTACAAACAATTTGGAGGAAGGGTGTACTCTCTGGGACATCCAGTCGGATTAGAAAAAATATTTTTGCATTTGATAGCCTCATCCTTGAGGACGATTTGCTATTAAACATCACGCTACGATTCTTAGGAGCCGAGCAAAAAGAGAGAAAGTCGGGAAGAACGCTTAAAGAAAACGAAGTAATAGCGCGGACAGGCTATGGGGTGCAAAGCGGTATGTTGAGGGCCAACATTTCACGCAGACGAAGTCACGGGCGAAGTACTACTAATTAATAAGCACCAAAATCGTAAAAGAAACGTCCAAAATTATGAATTCACGCCCTGAATGGAAGAGATCCGCTAGGGCCGGTGCTTGCCAGGATGGCGGATTAGTTCGATAGAGTTACCGTGACCCTGGCACAGGCAACTGAAGGAACACAGGTCGGTTTTTTCAGTTAGAGTCTGACACGCCCTCCAGCTCTGGGTAGAGCATTTGATAAATTCCCACCCAGCAAAAAAAAAGAAAAAGTTGGCATACGACCACGGCTTTAAGATTTTTTCATAGTTCATTACTTCTTGTCCTCTAGAGGGCGCAATATTGCATTTTATGTGACATCACATAACCAGCGGCTGATCCAGACGCCTTCAACGATACCTCATTTATCGAATTATGTTAAGAAGTTTCGAAGTTATGAGGGAACAGATGAAAATACTTACATACCGGTCAAAATCATAACCTTCGTTTTTTGCTTAGCCGCTGTCGGGTAAATAAGTTTATTTATATTATGAACATTTTCTATGGAAAACTATATGTAAAGAAGTGACACCATCGTTTTCATAATGTATAACGATGTTATCATGTATTCTATTTATTTATTCCATAGAGGTTTCATAGCTTCCTTCACTTTTAAACATTTATGACATGTAAACTCTTATAATATTCAGTCCGCAATTCGGCACGGCATGGTTGGAGTGGCACTGATTGCCTAGAGTTCGCTAAATGTACTGAAATATACACGTGGAAGTTTTTTCTATTCCAATCTATGACAT
The DNA here is from genome assembly GCA_947507805.1 of Aporophyla nigra. Classification (NCBI taxonomy): domain Eukaryota; kingdom Metazoa; phylum Arthropoda; class Insecta; order Lepidoptera; family Noctuidae; genus Aporophyla; species Aporophyla nigra. The sequence continues at coordinate 18,801,632 of OX382307.1, read as the reverse complement.
TCATATACATACGCAGTAGTGTTGTTTGTATTTCAATCCGTTGGCATTTCGCTGCGCAACGGGCTAGTCTTCTCTATCTTTTTCTCGTCAAAATGCAATTTGCTTCGCACGAACTACTCCAAATATTGCTTTTCTACCCTCACAAAGCATATGTTTTCTCTTTCCCATTCGCATAATACCAAAACAATATTTGCAGAGTCTACGTGCGACCTAGATTCCTTCAGGATGCTGTAACGCTCCTGTCAGCATGGTCTCATAGTAACATCTAAACTAATATAATCTAATTTGTTCGCTCCAGATTCTGGTCGGGCCCTGTTGTCGCTGACGTATTGGTTGGACTTATTTCTGGATTATTTCGTGCTTATTTTCTTTGGTAATAATGAGCTGAATAGAGATAAATGAATGAATGATATGATAATAGTAAATATTTTATTCCATGTATAGTCACTAAAAGCCCCCCAAAGCCCCCCAAATTGGGGGAGGCCTAAGTCTCGCAGTGGATGTCTTACGGCTGAAATGATGATGATGATGATGATAGTCACTAAATATAAGTAACCCGGATCGTCGGATATAGTTGAAGTTGTAAGAAACCGATGGAAGTTTTCTATTAAACTTTATTTGAAGACAAATCGGTATCTTACTAAACTTCAACTATTTACGACGACGCTGTTTACTTATCGCTTTTGGTACCCGTACTTACGACCTTTTTTGATTACTTTATTGTATACATTCAAAACTTATCAATTTCCTAATTTAATATCTACATATTTCTGAAGTTGTCGATTCGCCCACGAATTAATTTATCGAAAAGTATCGATTCACCCTGATACGGAAGAGTAAATTCGTGGAAATCGACTAATCAGCAGTTACATATGTTTTAGCAAAGCATAGATATTGGTCATTGTGGATTTGACGTCAGACTTTTTTCTGTCTCTTACTGTTAAAAAAAACTAAGCGGACTGAGACCCACATTTCCATATTTATTTGCTAGACCGGATAAGTTGAAGAAAATATTAATCTTCTTCTTTGCCCTCGCCTCTTCCCGTTAGGCGGGTTCGAGTTTCTTAATATTTCCTTCGCTAGCAAGCATTGCCATCTGTAAGGCTAAGCTTTTGCACTTCTGGACATTTTTCGTCCAGGTAGTTTGCAGTCATCCTCGCTTTTTGAACATAATATTGATGATAATCTTATTTATTAAGAACAACATTACTGCTTTATGGTCCTGGGTTCAATTCTCAGGTTGCTGGAAAAGAGATATTGGGTTTTTCCATTACAAATAATGCTGGATTTTTGCTCAGTTGATGGCAATAGGATCCTCTCTCATTTCATGACGATTTGTGTGTACTATATAAGTACACACGGCTTCATATCAAGTTACACATTTTCAATTTTAGCCGACCTCGCATTGTATAAGTATTTCATACTATGAGAAATCAGCTTATACTGGAAATGTATAGCTTGATTTCATGATTTGTCGCCGTGCGTACAGCTCTGCCCAAACGTACGGAGAGTAAAAGCGTATATTACGCTATGAAAAACATTACAGAATGCCATTAAACACAAATCAGCAGATAAAAAACTTACCTGAACCCATTTTACTCTCAAAGCAGACATTAAAGTTGATAATGGAGAAGAACGAAACGAACGAAATGCTTTATCAAGTTGCACTAGACATAATTGAAAAACTTCTTCAAGATCAATTCCTTCTGCGAGTATTAAATTCTTCCTGGATACGAATCGACCATCATATTTTATTATTTTTCCTCCATTTCACTTGTTTTTGAGTTTTTGCCATTCGGTATATAAGTATTGTTTAGTTTGATAGCTTTTCTTGTATGTCATCTAAGTTTACTGCGATTGGACGTTTCGCATTGGAGCTGAGAAAAGTTTTTAAGCGAAAATCATTTTATAATTTTATTAGTTCGATCTTTAATGTATTTTTGTTCAAAAGGACTTTAGTGTCATGTGAATGATAAGGTTAGATAGGATGTGAGTACTGAGATGACGAGTTATAGAGAAGTGTGGAAGAAAAATACATGTTGCGTCGACTATATGAATTGGGATCAGAGCAGGAATGATGATAAGGGCTTTAGTGTCGTGATGGTCCAGTGGTTAAGGCTTTCATGTGTACTTTCTAAGTTTATTTTGGTATTTATCTCTGACACCGGTTTAAAAAAAAGCCTCGGAACCTGGACTTATGGTTAGTATGAGTCTGAAATCGCCCACCAGTTTTGAGCAAGCGTAGTGAACAATGCTGGTGCCTTCTCTGTTAGAGAAGAACCTTTGCCCAGCAGTGGGACAATTATAGGCTGCTATTATTACTAGGACTTGTAGTAGATACCGTTCCTCTGGTGCCTGACGTAAAGAATGGCACCATCCCATTTCTGTTCGTTGGTGTCGTAAGAGGCGACTAAGAGGCTTACTAGAGAATGGGCAGCAGCGTTCTCTATGCATTTTACCACCATACTGCGATCGCCAACCTGCCTGCCAAGCGTGGCGATTATGGCAACCCCTGAATTGGACTGGACGTCTTTCGGCTGAAATGATGATGATAGTAGATACCTATGTACCTATTTATTGATATTTTGACACTTCCTGTTTCCCAAGGCCTGGCTTTTATCTTGGCCAGCATGCGTAGCATGACCACCGTAGAAAGGGGTTTTGTCGACGGAAGAATAGACAAAATTACAAATTATAGAAAGATTAAAGACAGAATTAAAGATTGTAGAAAGATTTGTACCGTTTTATGCTGGCGTAGCATGACAACTCCATCTCTATTCTACCAAGAATAGACAAATTTCTTTCTATGGTGGTCATGCTACGCGTGCTGAGGCTAAGCATTGCCATACAAAATGGCAATGCCGCCAGTGCGGATTGGTCGATGTTACATGTATTCGAGTTGTTGGTTCTAGGACTTGCTGGTTTTCTTACATCGTTTTGAAAGCAATGTTTGGTTGAAACAATATTAAAAAACCGTGTTGACTTTTCAGTTATTTTCACGTGACTAAATCTACTAATATCTATTGGCAAAAAAAATCTTGACACCGTTTTTAATCAGATGTTTAAACTACTATTTTCCTAAGCCTTTAAAAGAAAATAAACCTCTATACCAGGTATTCGGTAAATAAGTTTAGAAACCATTCATTAATTAAGTGTAAGAGGATTGTAGGTTTAGAGCTACATCGGCATTAAACCGGGATGGATGTTGGCGGGCACCTGGGCTGCTAACTTAATTAATTACAAGGTACTCCTACAATTTGCTGTGAAAAAGGCTTGCTAATTCTATGAAACAGTAAACTTTTTGTTAGAAACAATCTTGTGAGTCTTGAGTAGCTAACAGATAACTTATTTCAGAAACTTTTAAAATAAATAACATAGCATAATATCCCGAATAGTTTCCGAGAAGGGTTGGGCAGAGGTATACATATAACAGTACAGCCAAATTTAGCCAATCAGTAATTGGGGGAGAGCCTATTGCCATCAACCGGGCACAAAATTCGGACTCTTACTGAGAAATTCAAGATGAAAAACTCATTAAGGGGAATGCTCCAACCAGCCCGCGAAATTCAAAATTTCTTGCGTTTTTTGCAATTTGCAGGCCAGTGCTAGGTTGTATGTTGATTAAAATATTATTCGCGATTGTAAGACGTATGTAGTTACAGAATTATAATCATCAAAATCACCAATACAACCCTCCAAGTTCATAAAGGCGTAAGAACAAAAAAACAGAAAAAGTCATTCCTACAGCTTTATGAACTTAGAGCGTTGTATTGATGATTTTGGTGATTATAATTCTGTAACTACATATGTCTTACAGTCGCGAATAATATTTTAATCAACATACAACCTAGCACTGGCCTGCAAATTGTAAAAAAACGTAAGAATATTTGAATTTCGCGGGCTGGTTGGAGCATTCACCTTAAATCCTTGCCTGAACTGGGAATCGAACCCAGTGCCTCATGCTCAGAAGTAGCGCTTGCGTACACTGAACTAACAAGGTAGGTTTAATTAAGTAGTCTACGAAATTCAATTCAAGATAAATGTCAGATCACTAAGAAGATTACTACGTGTGTGACCTGCACCCTAATTGCGTAACGCATTATCTATCAGAATCTGAATAGTCTTAAAGATTATTTCTAAACCATTGCATCATTTGTTCGAATAAATTGTCGGCTCAACAACGTAAATAACGCAATGAATGTTGTTTCACTACTGTCAAAATGAAACCGATTCCTACTGATAGCAAGTTACGCAATTACCCCTCTGGCTGCCTGCTAGATTCAACCTGGAGAACTGTTATTATTTAACACCTGTAGTCCAGTTACTAGACACAACTGAAATCTTATGAATAAAATCAGGTTATTAGTCGATTCGCCCGAATATATTTTTAACCGACTTAAAAAAAAAGGAGGAGGTTATCAATTCAACTGTATTTATTTTAAATGTTTGTTACCTCATAACTTTTGACTGGGTGAACCGATTTTGATGATTCTTTTTTTATTCGAAAGCTATTGCTTCCCATTTTAATTTCATTCGGACAATGGGATCCATGTGAAAACCATATAAGTCTTAAATTTGCATTAAGTATTTGCGCGACAAATGAACGAATAACGCGATTAGATTAGTGCGGGGTATCTACCATAACTAAAAAGTTAAATAAAAACTTTTTACAAAAAAATAACAACCGACTGGCAAAAAAACCTTAAATACAGATCCTAAGACACCGAATTCCGAAATTAAAGTAATTTTTTACTTTGTAGTGTTTTTTTTAAGGAAGTCGGTTGTTATTTTTTTGTCAAAAGTTTTTATTTTTATTATACTATCTTACGAGAAGAAATGGAATGGTACTTATTCTGTACGTCCGGCCACCACACGGAACATAAAATTCATAACGTGCCAACTGCCTTATACGTATTGCTGGATTTGTCGATTCGTCCATTAGTAAATAAACTTCGTGCGAGTCGTCTATAGAAAATAATATATTACTGAAAAGTGTGAACTGACTAATAAGCCTTAAAACATATTTGACTACCCAATATTACCTATCTGTGTTGACACAACAGTCTTAATTATATGATTACCTTGACCGACAACGCAAAGATCGACTTGCTTTCCAAAAAATGAAAAGATAACTTTATACCTCAATGTGTCACTCATCCAAATACTGACCTCAGCAAGGTTATCTCAACTTTGCAGATCGGTCGATTCTTATTTAGCAACGAGCCCCTCTATAACAATGACGTATAAAAACCGTAATTTATCGTATATTTTGGCATATAGTGATGAATAGATTGATGTTTTCCGGAGCCGCGATGTGTTGTAAATTTTATAAAATTTATGCGGTTGTAAATACTGACGTTTTATTTACTGTAGTTATTTTAAATCATTTTTATTCTTCATGTAGTTTTTAGGTGAAAAATGAAGAAATGCGAAAGAAAGAGATTATTATAAGACTGACAACAAGATGTAGTGATAAACATTTAATTGAGTATGCTTGGTTATGTTGAGAGGATGAATGAAGGGCGGATAGCAAAAGATATTTAGACTGGAAAAGCTGGAAGGGGACGCCCTATGAGAACATATAGTTACCTTATTGGTGACTAGCTTCTGCCCGCGACTTCGTCCGCGTCAAATTTTTGCTCTCGTGACCCTTCCCATCGCATCGAATTGCCTGCCAGTTTTTCATTGCTGCTCCGCTCCTCTTAATTGTAGCGTAATGTTATATAGCCTATAGCCTTCCTCAATAAATAGGCTACACAACACAAAAAGAATTTTTCAATTCTGACCAGGAATTCCTGAGGTTAGCGCGTTCAACCCAACCAACAAACCCAAAAATTCTTCAGCTTTTTAATATTATATATACATAGTATAGTATATACCGGGTGAAATTTTTTAACGTCTGGAAAAAAGATGGCGGTAATAGGTAAACGGAGTAGAAGCTTTTGGCATAGAAATTTTTGTTATTTTTATTTTTGAATAACATTTAATGAAATTGATCTAGCAATAAATACTACACATTTAAAGTAACATTTTCATACTAGAACAACAAAAACAGAAATTTGGAAAAAAAAACAGTTAAAATCTATCGAAACTCAAATCATACGCACCCTACTCAATGCGCGGCATGTATCAATGATTTCTTAGCGCGGTCCTACCCTTTGAAGCCAGCCGATAGGCGGCCTCATTGATCTTTCGCAGGCGCACGAGCCGCACACGCATCCCCGTCCACCCACGTCCCGCGCTCCTTTAGTCACCTGCGATGAATCTGAAGGCCTTCCTGCCTTCTTTTCTAGTTACACAACAAACCCTATGAAGGTCGAGAAGGTAAAAAATGTCATCCGGTATAGTATAGATGTTCTTACGAAAGATCAGGTGCGTAGTACTACTCAATCGGCGTGCATGTAAGACATCCTCTACTGGACATAGGCCTCCCCTAATTTGGGAGGGTTTGCTATAATCGGCACGCTTTTCAGGCGGGTTGGCGATCGCAGTATAGTGGTAAAACGCATTGAGAACGCTGCTGCCCATTCTCTAGTAAGTCCCTTAGTCGCCTCTTACGACACTCACGGGAAGACATGTGATAGTGCTATTCTTCACGTTCGGCACCACACGGATTCATCTTTTATAGCATGTTCTAACTCAACGAAACCGCTTCCTACTATCAATTAATTAATCTTCGTTTATCTAACGCGACATCTGTCCGTCTCTGTGTTCGTAAATAACTGTACCTTTGAAATGGACACATTTAGACATATGATGTCTGGTCTGTGTATCCGGATTGTCGGTATATTTTTAGATAGACCAAGTCTGGGATAAAATAAAACCTGTAATTGAAGGGGTAGACAGGTTGAGTAATCTTAAAATAGAAAGGTACGGTAGAAACGTGTGTGTTGTCAGTTCTCTATACATTGGTTTCTGCCCTTGACTTCGTTCGCGTGAAATTTCTTGTTTTATCATAAAATGTACGGCTTATTGTACAAATCATCACGAAAGTCCTCCCATTTTTTTTTTGGGTGGGAAATCAGCAAATAACTTCTCCAACTCTAGGCGGAGCGGGAGGGCGTGCCAGACTTTTAGTGACTAAAACCCACCCGTGTTCTTTCAGTTGCCTGTGACAGGGCCGCAGTAAGGCTTTGGAACAAATTCGTGACCCTGGCAGGACCACTGAAGGTCCTAAAAGGGAAATGTAATCCTAGAGTATCGCATCGCCCGCCCGCGATATTACCTACTTGGATTTTTCTTAGCGTTCTTTCTGACTTAGGGCCGTAGCGTGATATCCTTGATGATGATTTGAATGATTATAATTCTGTAAAAACTTGCGGTCGCGAAACCAACTTTTCAGTCTCAAACTTGGGTTAACTCTTTATAGGACGGCTCATACAAAGTGGCCAGTAAACTGGACACTCACTTCAAGGTACATACCTAGGACCTTGAAGTGGACGGTCACTTCTTCACTGTTCAGTTTTGTCCTCATACAAAGTGGCTAGTAAACTGAAGTGACCGTCCACTTCAAGGTTAGGACCTTGAAGTAAGTGTCCAGTTGACTGGTCACTTTGTATGAGCCGTCCTATAAAGGGTTAAGAGGGGCTTGTGGGTCGATCGATCAAGTTACGCTCGTCCCGGCTGGTGCATAGATGGGTGACCATCTTTAAATACCAAGACCCTTCCGTGCCTCCGAAAGCACGTTAAGCGGTTTATCTCGGCTGTCTTTCGACAGTCTGTACGGGTCGACAGAAGACCGTAAGTCTGACAACCAGTCTTATCAAGGGGTATTACCTAGTAACTGGATTTTGGAGATCAGATAGGCAATTAGATCGCTCCATGTAAAATACTGGTACTCGAACAGCTCAGTACCAATATTTTACATGGTTTAGATCTGGTTATACTGGACGCCGACCCCATCATAGCTGAAAGGCTGTGCTGATGATGACAGCCTGACAAGGACCTACAAAATGGAAAAAACGTAAGAAAATGAATTGAAGTTCCCGGGCTACCTTGGCGCTTCCCTTTAAGAGACCGGACACGAAATTTTTAGGATTTTGCTGATTTATATCATTTTATTGACGTGTTTCTACAGATAAAATACTGTTTTGTGTGGAAGATCGTTACAATTTTGATCAAGTGAGTGAAGTATTTTTTATTTTTATCATTTGAGTTTGATTAATCGAGCTCAAACCGATGACTTTTTTGTAAATTTTGCGGTAAGAGATTTACAATGACATATTTTACGAATTGTTTTTTAACGTCTATACGGCATATAAAAATTACAATGTATTGTTGTGAACCCCCAAAAAAGAACTGGTCAATGTGGCAGTTCTAGGGGGAGGCCGGAGTCCATCAATGTATTCCCAATAAAAAAAGTGAAAAATTAAAAAGAATTAGTACTAAATAATCTTTTTTTTTAGTTAAAAAGAATTGGTAAGTAATAAATAATCAATCTGAACACTAATAAAAACGGAGCTGCTCATTTATTAGATATTAATAACTGAAACGATATTTCATGTTTGCACAACATGAAATATCGTTTAAAACTAATGGGAATGCAAAATTTTAACTGTAAAAGCATGTCTGTAAAAACAAGAACATTTGTGAAATCGCCAAAATTTCGTATACGGCGTCTTAACATTCAGCAACTGTTTTGGAACTCTATAATTATTAACGGAACCGTGAGGTAAACGCAAGTTTGTTGCAAACTGAGCAACCATTGTTATTATATTATTATTTCCAAGATTTATTAACCAGAAACAACGTGGCCTTTACTCAGCTCCGAAAATAATAAGTCGTTAAATATTACGCTGAAATAATTCAAAGTATTCACAGTTCAGGCCAATTAGTCACAATAATTTGCGTGAATAATAAGCTGATATAATAACTCACTATGAGAATCGCGTCGCACCGTCATGTCGTGCCTGTCTATGGGACCTTTAACAGATCATTTCATATTTTACCAAATAATGTGTCAAAGTACACACTACTTTACTACTCTACTTTTTACAATAGACAGTTTATCTTAAACTGTGGACTCTCTAACCCAATTTCTGTAATTAACAATTTTATTCGAGATAGTCTAACAAGATGTATTACGTTTCATTAAAAAAATGTACATCGTCTAAATACAAAACAATGCGGATTCATTGTGCCAATGATGTATGTAGGAAAATCTAATTAATCGACGCGGCACGCGACAATCGTTCTAATTGTCAAAATAGTCGCACGGGAAAGTGTGTGCGTGCGAGATATAGGAATGAACGAAATGACCGACGGACTTTATAAACGAAATATTATCGGAACTAAGCGGTCAAAATCCTGAAAAAAAGGCACCATAAGACACCTAAAAAGATATTTAGAAATAAGCATCACTTGTGTCTGCCAGGGTCGCGAGATTTGTTCGAAAGTGATACCGTGGCTCTGGCATATAGGTAACTGAAGAAACGCGGGTGGGTTTTAGTCAGTAAAAGTCTGACACATCCTCCCGCTTCGTCCAGAGCGGGAGATGTCATTTGATGATTTCCCACACAGAAAAAAAAAATAGCATCACCTTCATACGATTTTTGTGTACAGACGGGTAATTGCGTAATACATTCATGGCATTGTTTACTTTGCTAAGTAGACAAGTTTTTCGAACATATGAAAGAATGGATTAGCAATAAGCTTCAAAATGATTCTGATTCTGATTAATAGTGTGTTACGGGAGTAGGGTGCAGATCTTCTTGCCTATTACACGCTTTATATTAGCTTCACTTGTATGTTTGTATGTTTGTATGTTTGTATATTTGTATGTTTGTATGTTTGTATATTTGTATGTTTGTTTGTAACCGACTCCTTATAGTGCGATTTTGACCCACTTTAAACGACCAGATTTCATTCAAACTTTGCACACCTGTCAAGGACTGATGACAATGCAATAATTTCATAAATTTGTGCCATTATCCTTGCCAGGGTTACCAGGACATCAAAAAAACTGTCACAAACTACGCTGACATACGTCTCAAAATTCGAAATACCCTAAAAAATAGAAAATAAATAATAGTTTAAAAAAACTAAAAAACACGCTTCCATGGAAAACCAAACTAAAAAGTACAAAATAATGGAAAAAAAGCGTGGGGTGCCTGATATCAATAAAAAAATACCTTAAAAGCACCCCACGCTTTTTTTCCATTATTTTGTACTTTTTAGTTTGGTTTTCCATGGAAGCGTGTTTTTTAGTTTTTTTAAACTATTATTTATTTTTTTATTAAATATGTGTGTAGACAAATCGTTTAATAAATGGGAATAATAGAGGGGTCGATAGATCAAGTTATGCTACGCCTGCCGCGGCTGATCCGTGGATAGGTGACCATTTAACATACCAAAACCCGATCGTGGTGGATGTTTGACAGGAGCCTTAGATTAGGAGCTCTCGGTACCTTAGCCTTAGCTTAGGAGCTCTCGGTACTCCTAAGCTGAGAGCTCCTAAACTGACACACACATTCACTGCGCATTTGTATACTTGTTAACCACCAGTAAAGCGCGCGTCACCTCGTGGGATAAAAAAAAATACCCAACCGTTATCAAAAAAAGCTGCAACATTTGATTTCTTTTTAACATAAAAACAAAGAAGCGGCCTAACCTTAACTACATAGGCCACTTTTCAAGATTAAAAGCATTCATTTAATTTATTTTCCAATTACAGTTTTCACGTGGAATAAAAAGTGGAGTTCAAAAGAATCATAAAACACAACATTCACGTTCTATTTTTAAACCACTTTTATTCATTTTCGTTCGAAATACGAAACGTTTTCGAATAATATCGCGATTCGGTATCGGTATCATGATAGAATCCATTGCATGAGAATAGACTATTCAGGTTTCATATTCATATCGATTTTATCAAATAAAAAATATGAGCCATATTTTCGTTGTGAATAAACCGAAACTTATTTATTAGTCTTGATTTGTTTACTTATCTAGCTTTTCCACATTTATTTGTACTTAGTTTTTATTGAAATGGATACGAAAAAATATATACTTTTTGCATCTTATTGCATTATCATTCTGTTGTTGTTCTACCATAATTTTTTTGTAAATCTGGATATACTAATATGTCTGGCTAGTAAAAAAGTATGTGCCTCAATCTAGCCTCATTCAAATTCAAAATTAGTTTATTGTTTGTTTTGTAAGTAAATTTAATTGTGTGTGTCATTAGGTAAGTTTTTTTTTACCGTAGCTAGATTTGAAACTTGTATTTCAGACTTATTTTTAGCCGTGGCTTCGCTTGCTTAGACGTCGGAAAATATTCCATACGAACGTGGAAACCACCATGGGAACGTACTACCGGGATTCAAAGCAAGTCGTATGTGTTAATCCAGATTATAAACTAGCTGTGCGCCAGTTATTATCCAAATCCGTTCAGCCTTTTTTGCGCTGATCCAGAACATACATAAGTACAGACCACCACCACCACTACCATCACCATTCCTACTACTACCATTCTCCGTTACTATTTTGCTTTATGTATACATCGATGTATGAGCGAGTAGTCGTATTGTTATGCAAATAAATTGATGAACGGAACAATCGAATGAATTACGAACGAGTGAGTGAGTGAATGAACTAATTACAGAAAATGAAATTAATTACAAATACGGCTTCGGGACAGTTACAACAACGTATTAATTTACATTACTACTTTATTAGAATTGTAATCTTATCGAATAGCTGAATAAAATGAAATTAATGATGCTTGTGATTAAATATTGATAAATAATGTTCAATGAATATCGTTTTATTCCCATTAACAAAGCATTAAATTAAAACGACCATTAATTCGAAATTGGAACTGTTTAATTTTCTTTTGATTTATTTTTCTCTTAGTTGGGAGATCAACAAACTCGTTAAGAATTACTAATGAAATCAATATAACTAATTTTCTAGCGAAGGAATCTTTACTAACGAAATCAATAAAAGCCAAGGAAACAAATTACATTCAGTCCCTAAATAACTACGATTCTAGCCCATCCCTTGCTGTCCCCAGCGACGCCCTAAGCTGAGGTCCGTATCCCACAGATGGTACCTATGATGCTGTGTTAATACGTTAGTAAGTAATTGCTTAGTTTATAAGTTTTAGGCCTTGGCAGGAGGCCTGAATTTATTAAAGCATCAGTTGACCAGTGGCCAACCTCTTAGGTTGGCTCTGAGGATGTTAAACAAAAAATTAACCGGACAAATGCGTGTCAGACCACGCATAATGAAGGGTTCCGTCGTCGTCGTACTTTAATACTGTTTCCATGGAGTTTCTTGTCGTTCTTCTCCATGAAGACCTAGTTTTGGAACGGACAATTAGCTTTCTGATTAATTACCGACAAGCCTAATTGAAATAAATGTCTAGTCTTGTCTTTCTGTGCTTTACTTAGTGAAACCCTTTCCCAACAAGCCATATTCATAAGAACCTTCCTACACAGTAAATAAGCCGCAACCATTCTGATACACAAAGCTTGACAGTTGGTATATATATGTATACCTACTTATCCATGATAAACTGATATTTCTATTTAAAAAAAAAACAAACAACAAAAAAATAAACAAATAAAAAAAATAACTTTGTAGTAGAAAAACATATTCTCCCGTACATCGAAATATGTATGTAGGTACGTCACGGTTAATTCCTCACCTGCAAAAGTAAGTTTGTAATCGCAAAAATATTGTTTATATGATAAAACTACAAAGCAACGTTCCTCAGCGTTTTCCTTTATTGGTGTTGCGAGATGCTTCTTTCCAAATTTTATAAATCTAGCTCAAAGGGAAGTTTTGATTTATTTGCGAGTATCAAACTATGTCGTATAAATAGCCGCATTTTTTACTGTTTTGACTTAGAAGCTTGATTATTTTAGTGCTCCAAGGGACCGTATACTTACGTATTTGATATTAGTTTCAACTTGATACCTCCACGGGTGCTTGAGAGTATGGGTACACTGAAAGACAGACGGACCGATAACGAAGTCATCCTATATGGGTTCCCTAAAAAAGACGAAGGTTCGGTGTGAACTGGAAGAAGCAAGTCTGAACATCAAGGCGGCAACCAGTCGCTTATTTTTAAAGTAAACACGTGAACAACTCCTTCAGAAGCCGAAACATCCCAGCGCTGATAAGCGAGTCGTGGTTTCTCCTGACAAAGATTATGTATGTTTGTATGGATCCATTTCTGCCCCTGTGTGCCACAGAAGGTGACTAACGGACTTACTAGAGAATAGAGCAGCGTTCTCTGATGTGTTATTGTTATAATGTGTAGAGAATATTTAAAAACGTAGCGTATTTTGTGTAACGTGACGTGTATTATGTTTCTGTGCCATTCGAAGAAAATGTGATAAAATGTTGTTACTACTACAAATAGGAAAAAAACTTTTTACAAAAAAATAGCAACCGACTTCCTTAAAAATAACACTGGAAAACATGAAAAAAAAAACATGAAAATGTTTTGTCTCTGCATCACCCTAAGGTTAACTGCTAGAAAATGCCTCAGGCATTAAGTCCGCTTTTGTACAGTATTTTTTTACTTGTGCATGTTTTAAAGAATAAATTAAAAAAAAACAATAGAATGCTAGATTCTAGTTATGAGGTAGGTACTCGAAGAAAATAGTGCGTCAATGGCGTTGATAGAAAAACAACAGCCGTTAAACATGCATATGACGTAATTCAACAGGAGTGAGTTTATTTCGCCCGTGTATTCTACATAATAGTGTCTGCGTTATTTATAGAACTAAATTATTGACCTGCACAACGTTTTACAAGTTAATGTTGACTGGCCTGTTAGTCTAGTGGTTAGTGACCCTACATTTTGCCAGTTATGTTTGTTCCATGTAATAGGGGGCGAGCCTATTGCCATCATTAGGCACAAATCTAGACTCCAGGCTGCTACTCAGAAATTCCAGATGGAAAAACACAAGAACACTCAATAAGGTTAAATAAATAATAATAAAAAGGTTTATTGCAGATACTTGTACATCTTTAACAGTAAATCATACATAGGGACTTCATTTTCAGTAAAAGATATCGATGGTCCCTATGAACAATGTTGGTTATGCATTTTTACCAATATTCACTTTTTAACAATACATAATAATAATATAATATTTAATTTTATTTAATTTATTTGCATCAGACACAACGATCAAAGTCAGTCAGAAGCAGATCAGTGCAAATTTGAACATCCACAGTCTTATAAATATTTTTTTTAATCGCCTAAACAAACTTTGAACTGCTCTACTGAACAGTAGTCTTTTTGTGGGACCGACATTGTTAATAGGGACCATCGATTTATATAAAAAAGTGAATATTGGTAAAAATTCATAACCGACATTGTTAATAGGGACCATCGATATACCTGTGTTAGGAGGTCCCATTCTCCAATGATGAGATTATGAGATGGTAAAACTGGTGTACAAAAAGGAAATAGATTTTAAACAAAAAAATTGAATTTAAATCTCGAACTAAACAATACAAGAACTTGAATATATAGCTAAGGTTAAGATTAAAATCGAAACAAAAAAAGCTTGCAAAAAGCGTATTGAATCATATGATGGAAATCGGCAGGGTCACACGGTAACGGTTGGAATGACTTTCATTTTGACAGTTCAACAACGTCCATTGCGTTATTTATGTTGGCAAATACTGGTTTTCTGCTGTACCCGGTAAGTCAGGAAGCCGACCCTAACACAGTTGGAAATGATTTCCGTTGCTGAGCAGACACATTTTTCAAAGCAGATTAACAATATCCTCCAAAATGATTGAGATTTTGATTGATAGCGTGTTCCGCAATTAGGCTGGAATATGGATATTCTTCTATAGGTGCTGGATCACGACCTTGACATGCCGTGGCGTTAGAATCCTTAGTTCTTTATCTTCTTAAATATATATTTGAGGGACAATACACATTCTAACGCCAGCAGTCCCGTTTCCTAAGTCCAGCTGTGGACGTCTTACGGCTGAAATTATGATGATGATGATGACACATTTAAGGATCTAGAAGCGTTTCGTGGATTTCTTCGAAAGAGATACCGTGGTGCTGGCACAGACAACTGAAGTAACACGGGTGGGATTTAGTACGTATAAATCTGACACGTAAAGTGTCGAAAGTGAGGAATGATAGTTTGTTTGGAATCTTGTATAAATGAATGCTATAGTTTAAAAAAATATAAGATAAGAGATTTACTATGTTTGTTAGTATCGCTTTCACGGTAAAACGGTTAAATGGATTTGGATGAAATTTGGCACATGGGTAGACCATGGGTGGCCGGGATTAGATAGTATGTTAATACTTTCATCCCAATATTCCCACGGGATTGAAACATTTGCTGGTACAGCCGCAAGCCACAACTAGTGTCATAAATACTTCCGTACTCTCCTCACAATCGTTTCCAACTTCCTGGCATTCCAGCTTCATGTTTCAAGTAAGTAATTAAACATGAACAAACAAACTGAAAACAAAATATTTTAGTCAGTTTTCATTTGCGTTTTTGAAAACGCGAGAACTCTAAAGCATTCCGTAGCTCAGAAACTGCTCGAGTC
Organism: Aporophyla nigra; assembly: GCA_947507805.1. Taxonomy (NCBI): domain Eukaryota; kingdom Metazoa; phylum Arthropoda; class Insecta; order Lepidoptera; family Noctuidae; genus Aporophyla; species Aporophyla nigra. The sequence continues at coordinate 18,786,089 of OX382307.1, read as the reverse complement.
GTCGTCTCAGTTATCACAAAGTTGCAAGTTCTTAATTAACTCTTTCAACAGATAAATATTATTAATAAAGTACGATATAATTGGCTCATGGGTTGACTATGGCCTGGCTGGATTAAGGCATAGGATACTTTTTATCTCGATATTTCCACGGGATCGACACTCATGCGGCCGAAACCGCGGGACGTAGGTAGTATTTCATTATTTTCTGGCGCAGAATTGTCATGGGTAGATCATCATCATTCTCCTGCCCTTATTGGGATAATTTTTTTTTTGGTGTTGGCGCATCATGTCTTTTTCTTCCACACTTCTCTATTAGTCGCCGACTCGCTAGTCACCCCCTTTCTATCCATATCATAATTCACACAGTTCATCCAACGTTTCTTTGGTCTCTCTGAATATAAGCCTCCAAATCCCAGTAGCGCTTTACGGCTGAAAATTAACAGAAGTGGACTTAGGGATACAAGAAAATAATTGTGATAAAAGATGTGTGTTATTTGTTTATATAAAGTGTAAAATGATATAGTTATGTAGGCCCTATACAGTACATATTCGTATATGTAGGTATAAAGATGCCGCAAGTGTTACCATGCAGCCGAGAGTACTCTGTGGTGGGGGGTGCGCAAGATAAGTACTCAATTGATTTTACTCCCCATAAATTTTCATACCCTGGGCTGCATATGAAAATTGATTCTTAAGGAGTAAACTCCAAAAAAACAATGACTTACTTCGATTCCACCATTAAATAGGTACATATTTAGTAGAATCTCTTCAGTTGTAACCAACCAACCTATAAAGATCGTCTCTCCACCTAGACTGAGGGATAAACCTTACGACTCCAATCATGAACACGGCAGGCCAAGAGTAGCTTCGTAAAATACTGAGGACTGACATGATACTCATACAGTGGACCGCCCGTCACCAGTACACTACACTTTGACCTTGACCTGGCCTACTGTAGTATAAAGTATCAATAGGCTAAGAGGCCAGCTGATACTGGTTTTGTTACCGTCTGTGGTGGAAGGAACGTTGCACAACCCATTCAATGTTGGTGTCTTAATTCTGTTTAATTCATATTAATAATTAAATGAGCAATCTTCGGATGCTATTGCCGTTATGGGAGTTCCACAGGGGTCAATTCTAGGCCCTTCTTTATTTGTCGTAGATATATATCGATAACCTTGCCTTATTACACGCTTTATATTAGCTTCACTTGTATGTTTGTATGTTTGTATATTTGTATGTTTGTATGTTTGTTTGTAACCGACTCCTTATAGCGTGATTTTGACCCACTTTAAACGACCAGAATTCATTCAAACTTTGCACACCTGTCAAACACCGATGACAATGCAATAATTTCATAAATTTGTGCCATTATCCTTGCCAGGGTTACCAGGACAGCAAAAAAACTGTCTTCGAAAACTACGCTGACAACCGTCACAAACTAATTTGTGAAACACCCTAAAAAATAGAAAATAAATAATAGTTTAAAAAAACTAAAAAAACACGCTTCCATTGAAAACCAAACTAAAAAGTACAAAATAATGGAAAAAAAGCGTGGGGTGCCTGATATCAATAAAAAAATACCTTAAAAAGCACCTCACGCTTTTTTTCCATTATTTTGTACTTTTTAGTTTGGTTTTCAATGGAAGCGTGTTTTTTTAGTTTTTTTAAACTATTTTATAAAGAATAGTTCTGAAATAGTGTTATTTGTAAATGACACATCACTCATATTTAAACTTAAACGAAAGCAGACAGTGATCTAAATAATATCCTCGCTAAAATAGTGCATTGTTTTAGTGTTAATAATTTACTTTTAAAATAGAAAAAGACTAAATGTATTAGATTTGAGACTACTAACATTAATCTGGTGAAAACTAATGCACTAGTAGTTGTGGATACCACTGTGTTCTTAGGTATTACTTTAGACTCGAAGCTATAGTGCAGTGGAGCCCCATATATAATCAAAATATTGAAGCGGCTAAAGTCTACGTGCCTACGTGGTTTATACAATCCGTCAATTGACTGATTTAGGAACAGCTTGATTTTTATATTTTAGTTCTTTCCATAGTGTAATGGCGTACGGCATTTTGGGGAAATGCAGCCGAAATTCGGGTGAAATAAATTTGTATTACACAAACGAGCCATTAAATTCATTTTGTTAACACAGTTTCGTTGAAACTTCCCACGCAGAGGAGGCCTGTGTCCCACCTGTGGGAACGTAATTCGTAACTGATTATGATGAGTAATGAAAAACGGCCTACCGTGCTTACCATAGTTTAGCAGAAATAATGAGAAACGGCCTACCGTACATATCTAAACACCATTTATATTTGTAAACCTTTACCGGTACCCACATTATCTCACCTGTATATTATGACATTGTGACGTCATCTAGGTTATTAACACATAGGTACGACTCATTTGAGTATCACGTAGTGTGTTAACGTCAGTAAAGATTTGATCACGCGTTATCACCGCTATCGGCTAATCTACGATTAGCGCAATGTTCTACTCGCATTACACATGGTGTAGAGTATTGATATTATCGTAGGCTGTACTAGTAAATAGACGTCAGAATTTCGTCAGCAATGGACTACCGACTTGATTTGCCGTTTATTCAAGCCACTGACAGAGTCATTCTTCAGTGTATAAAACACACAGAATCATTCTTCTATTGTATAAAATTGCTATAACACGACAAATAGACTTGGAATGTCCATTTAGATAATTTTCCTTTTTTTGGGAATGATATCCCGCAGGTCTGCCTAGGAGCTTGTTAAATTCGACTTGCCTGTGGATGCCTCAATAAATGAAGACTTCCAGCCAGTGCCTAAAAACATAAAGCTAAGCGATTACACGCTAAGGGCACCTTCTGTTTCTGCGAAGCAGTAATGCTCGCGAAGGAGGAGGCGGGGCGCGTGAGGGAGTGGCAGTCTCTGCGCCCTCACGTCCCTAGTCGTCGCAGGAGGAGACGCCCCGGGCGTCGGGAGTCTATAGCGGACTCCCGGCCACCGTAGGCGCGAGCTTGCGGGCGGCGAGCAATGGGTAGCTCGCCGCCCGGTAAGGACCAGGCTCGGGTCGACAGTGCGTAGTGTTCCACGCGCGCCTCAAAGAGATGTCAGCAGCACTGAAGGGGTCTGCTAGGACCGATGCCTGCCATGGTCGCGAGATTGTTCGAAAGAGATGCCGTGACCCTAGCACATGGGCAACTGAAGGAACACGGGTGGGTTTTAGTCAGTAAAAGTCTGACACGCCCTCCCGCTCCGCCCAGAGCGGGAGAAGTCATTTGATGATTTCCCATCCAGAATAAAAAAGGGCACCTTCTGTGGGGGAAGGACCTCGTTTAATGACTTCGCTGGATGATGGTAGCAAGGGACGGGGGAGTGTTTATTGTCCGCGGCGCTGGCTGGCTCCAGCAAGGGTCAGGTTGGACATGGACATTGAGGTGTGGACCTCGGCAGCGAGGATGGAAGGATGGCGGTTTGTGTCGGCGGATTTTGTGTCGGTAACTTTGCTGAAACCCCACTGCCCGTTGGAGATATAACTCTTTGCTTCAGCATATTTCATTCAGTCTTTGAGAGGGTTATGAATAAGACGGCGAGAGATGAAATTCCAGAGTACGATAAAATCCCTATGTGATGTTAATACGTCCATACAAACGTGGTCTTAGTTTCATAATCAGATGTAAATTAGATGTATCAGTATTAACTAACACCTAATTCAGCAAGCCGCACTTTCAGGAATTTCCAGTGTTATCTCATCAACTCAGATCGCTGATAACGCTGGCTCGCCAAAAGCAAACTGTCTCGGCGTTTACCTACACGTAATATAATTATAAAGTGCACAAATATTTGAAGAAACATATTTTTACGAAGATTTTTGCGCAAACATGTCACTTTAGGTAGATATCTATTAAATGAATATAAGATTTTCTTAACTCAATCTCTTTAGCCTTTCCCAATCATGTTGGGGTTGGCCTCCAGACTAACCGAATGCAGATAAATATTAGTATTTTACATGGAGGTATTGCCTATCTTACCGATAATCATAAGATTTTCTTCGTTACTGTTCATTGTACTGTGTGGTGCCGGACGTAAAGAATAACACCACCCCATTTCTTCCCGTGGGTGTCGTAAAAGGCGACTAAGGGACTTACTAGAGAATGGGCAGCAGCGTTCTCTATGCATTTTACCACCATACTGCGATTGCCAACCCGCCTACCAAGCGTGGCGATTATGGCAAAGCCCCCCAAATTGGGGGAGGCCTGAGTCCAGCAGTGGACGTCTTATGGCTAAAATGATGATGATGATGTTCACTGTAGATAACGACTAAAGCTTGAACTTGCAGTTGAAGTGGACATATTTTACAATACCTGAATCTAAGGCAAGGATGGTGTAAAATTCTGTCCCGTATTTAAGATTATTAGTGGACGCCCAGTGGTCGAAATTCAACCGAAATTCAATTAAACTTTAATGTATCATTAATTCATTATATATATTTCTAATGGATTTTCATATAAAACATTCGCTTTCTGTGCCATTTCTCCATATAAACTTTAAATGTGCCAAATTTCTTACTCCTCCGTCTTTGTAACTATCGTTAAAAGGCGTCGTTTGCAGAAATTTTTTGTCGGTTTTACAAAAAAAAAAAAAACGGCTGTTTCATAGAAAAATGCAATACCTACAGGGTCATAATGTATGGAACAGCTGATTTGTTTTTTGTATAACCGACGAAAATTTTCTACACTGGGGGGTCTAGAATGATATGCTGAATTCATGGTTACAGTTTGCGCACTGGATAAAAACTTATCCTGTATATTACTAAACTCGCTCATTACCACACCAAGCCTCTCATGCAGGGCGCTTCACTTTTAATCGTTTCCCGCCAATCGTGATAAATGACAGTTGACATTAGTGACAGCTACCACGCTACTGATGTGTATGAGATAGTGTTAACATATCTATTAAATAGAATTAGTACAGATTATCAACTGACATGATATTTTGCATAACATCGTGAAGATGAAAGTGGAAAATACCGGTTTGATAAGGATTTTCTTCCTAATTTTTTTGCAGTTTAACTTAGAAGCAACCTTTGTCCTGCCGAAAAAGGTATAAGTATATATTCTTAAAGGTGTAAGTTCAAACAGTGGTCATTTTAGGCTGACCTATAATGGGCGGTTAAAATAACGTGAAGACAAGACAGATATTTTAAGCAACTAATCAATACAGTTTGACATTATCACCTTGGGGACATTAAGGTTGTTTGATGAACTTTAACCGACCATGATGCACAGACCTCAGCACATCAAGCAATCCGAAACTGTAAAATTTTCCCAGTCAATCTTGAACCTTATATTTTAGCAATAAAGTTGAAAACCTATTAAAGAAAATTGACAGATTGTAGTAGCTTTTTGTGCTGGCGTCTGTACCTATTAACTGTCAAAGTTTTTAATAAGGCTGGATACACAAGACTGATCTTGGAGGGGCTTGTGGCTAAGTAATAGCAGCCGCACGGGTCGATCCTTCAGGTTAAGCTACGCTTGCCACGGTCGGTCCGTGGATGGGTGACCATCTTTACATCCCAAGACCCTTGTAAGCCTCAGAAAGCACGTTAAGCCGTTGGTCTCGGCTGTCTTTCGTAGATCTTAGACAGTCGTTACCGGTCATCAGAAACCTGAAAGTCTGACAACCAGTCTTAGCAAGGGGTATCGTATTACCCAGTAACCGAGTTGTGGAGGTCAGATACGCAGTCACTCCATGTAAAATACTGGTACCCAGCTGCATGCAGTAAGACTGGAAGTCGACCCCAACATAGTTGGACAAAGATGAGGCAGATGATGATGACACAAGACTGGTCTATTCTCTTGATTAACAAGTTTAACCTTTTTAGATAATTAGTTATTCGCAGAATCATAACTTTTGTATAGGTAAGTATTTTGCTTTTATTTAGTCGCTTGTGATCTTAAGAAACATTTGGTAAATCACTTAAAGGTCTTCGCCCACAGTTTACATTGTTGGCAGAATGTTGTAATTCCTTTGCCTACTAAAATAATCCTTTGTTTTTTCTGACTCCTTTTTGAATTACTTAACTTTATTGTATTTTGTTAGTAAATTATTCAGAAGCGTAGGTAGCTTTCATATTGTTCGTAGTATCATAATAAATACTTGTAACATGTAATTTACGATATGTTATACAGTGTTTAACAGGCTGTTTTAATATTAAAGAGCCAGAGGTCAACAACACTTTATAATTACTTCGAAGTTTATTTTGACAATCCAGAACGTTGGTATTAATTTTTGATGTCGCTTAAGAGTTAATTTACATAGCTTATTGATACCAAGGGGAATCATATTACCCAGTCACTGGACAGTCACACGTTATAGAGGTCATACAGGCAGTCTGGTTGCTCAATGTAAAAAAAAAAGTTCAAAAACTAAAACCAGACAACTAAAAAAATCACGCTCTAAAAAGTATAAAAAAGAAAATATTTCCATTCGAAATTGTTATGTACTAACTATTCAATATTTATCGTCAATTAAATTACATGTCATATATTTTAATGTATTGAATAAATATTCATAGCGATGTTCAGAGAATAGCCGTGGTCGTATGCCATCTATTCTAAAGAAACAGCTTAAGTCATTATTACTACACACTTTTTTAAATATAATTCAAACCTGAATACCACCGTCCATAATAATGAATGATTTGAAATGTGTTTAGTATGCCCTTTAATTTGATACTCACATTTACACGGCATCATTTTTAGGGTTCCGCACCTCAAAAGGAAAAAGCGGAACCCTTATAGGATCACTTTGTTGTCCGTCCGTCCGTCCGTCCGTCCGTCCGTCCGTCCGTCCGTCCGTCCGTCCGTCCGTCCGTCTGTCAAGACCCTTTTTCTCAAGAACGCGTGGAGGTATCAAGCTGAAATTTATATCAAATACTCAAGTCTACTGTCCCTTGGAGCTGTGAAAAAACCAAACTTCTAAGCTAACGCAATCAAAAGATATAGCCATTTATGCCGCAAATTTCCGCAAATATTCGAAACTCGCAAGGGAATCAAAACCTAAAGGGTACTTCCAGTCGATCTAGAATTTTGAAATTTGGTACAAAGCAACGTCATATAGCACAGATAAAGGAAAAATTGCGAAAACCGTAAATTTTTAGTTACATCATACAATAAAAATATTTTTTTAAATTTTAAACATTATACCTACAGGTTTGTACGGAACCCTCGGTGCGCGAGTCCGACTCGCACTTGGCCGGTTTTTTTTTGTAGTTATAGTTCATGTCTTTATGTCCTCTAAAGGACGCAATATTCAGTCTAATAATAGGTCTTTACCTATGAAAATTGTATGAAAAAAATTAAACGAATTTTTTTCATGTATTTTTTATATGTATTAATCGAAATAATCACCCATGCAATCAATGCATCTTTGCCAACGCAGTGGCAGTTTATTGATGCCCTTCTTAAAAAAATCAGCTGGAAGGGAGGCAACAAATTCTTCAAAGGCATTTGTACTGCCTCTCGGGTATTGAATTTTTTTCCCGCCAAGAAGTTATCCAAATTCTGGAAAAAGTAGTAGTCTGTAGGCGCAAGGTCTGGTGAGTAGGGTGGATGACGGAGAGCTTCCAACCCCAGTTCTTGCAACTTGGAGACCGTCTGCTGTGCAGTATGAGGTCGCGCGTTGTCGTGCAGGAGCAGCGGAGACGAGCGATTGACCAATGCAGGTTGGAGATGTGCCAGCTTCTCCATCATTGAGTTCAGTTCTTCACAGTACACATCTGCGGTAATGCTCACCCCGTTTGGTAAGAAGCTGTGATGAATCACACCGGCGCTAGACCACCAAACAGTGACCATCACTTTTCTAGGGGTAAGTTTTCGTTTAGGGCATTGTTTAGGTGCTGAACCAGGATCCAACTAACTTGCTGAGCGCTTGCGGTTATCAAACAGAATCCATTTTTTATTGCAGATAACAATGCGGTTCAAAATTCCTTCATTTGTGTGTCTGTTGAGCAGTGCAAGGCACGTCTCGACGCGTACTTCGCGCTGGCGATCATTGAGTTCGTGGGGCACCCATTTGTCAAGCTTTTTTACCTTGCCAATTTGACGCAAATGGACCAATATTGTTTTGACGCTAACGTCGAAAGCTGCTGCTAATTCAGCCGTAGATTGTGTATCATCAGCTTCCACAATCGCCTTTAATTCGTCATTGTGGACCAAAGTCTTCGGACGACCGCGATGTTCATTTTTCAGGTCGAAATTTCCAGAACGGAAGCGAGCAAACCAAAAACAGGTGGTGTGTTGGTTTGTAGTGTTAGCTCCGTAAACGTCGTTAATGTTGCGTGCCGCTTGTGCCGCGTTGCTGCCACGACGGTACTCATATTCCATTATTACTCGAATTTTTAACGTATCCATGATGACGAAAAAGATTGAAATGCGATGAAAATGTAACACTAATCAATAAACAAATGCCTACTTTTGGAAAAAGAATTCCATGTTTTTAAAATAAAATTAATTTGAAATTAGAATTCTTAGACAAACAAAAATTATTTTGATTTGAAATGGCCAGTACTGCAGAACAGCAAATTCATAGGTAAAGACCTAATATGCCACATAGCCTATACCCAGTGAACGATCAAGACGCTTCAAACGATACCTCATTTGTCATATTATGATAAGCAGTTTAGAAGTTATGACGAAACAGATGAACATACATTTGTTCATACATGCCGGTCAAAATCATAACCCTCCTTTTTGCTTCGCCGAAGTCGGGTTAAAGTTAGTTAGGTTAGAGTCCGCGGCAGGTCAATCATGTGTTGGACCGATCAGGTCAAAACTGCACTTAACGATCCACTTCACGAATGTACGAGAAGGGCTGCAGCACGAGAGGAATGGCGACGGATTGTGAAGCTCGTCACCACACCAGATGTGAAGACCACGACCACTCTGTAACGAGTGTAACGACGAAGAAGAAGAGAAGACGGATATACAGCTGCCTCTGATTTGACTGGAAGCCGACCCAAGATAATTGGCAAAAGGCGTACGTACGTAAGTATTATTGACAATCTATTCTAGTTATATACCTATACAAGATACGTTCTTATGGATTTATCGTAGATATCGCTCAGAATTTTATCCACACAGAGACATAAAGTTAATCCTTATCCGCTTTTTACGTCGAAGCAAGGAAAGTGGATTCCTTCATCCGCTTTTAAGGTAGAGATGGGAAAAGTCGATGAAAAATGTTGTTATGGTTGTCTTTTCTTGTGTTTTAAAGATTATTAATTCGAATCTTTGTTACATACATACGTACTACAGAACACCACCTGTTACGATCCTTACATGAGTATGTAAGGATGGCACGGGGCGTTGTCTTTGCCTCGTTTAAATTGATCTTGTTCTTTGACTTATTTTTAATTGACACGAAAGATTTGTAAAATTGTCACGTCAATAATGTATTTGTCCTCCATCCAAACTGACATATGTATGTCAACTTTATTCCTCGGATAAACGATATACTGCATAAAGTAACACGTTGCTTGGTTAGTGCATGCTAGGTTTGCACATAAGTAGGTATAACAAAACTGTATGGAGAAGTCGGGTGCCTCATTTCTTTGCATTTACAAACATATCAGGTATTCAAAAGTTTATCGAAAAAGGAGCCAAAAACTATAAAAATATATTTCTTAGCAAATTTAAAGTTTTTGCGGTTGATGTCTGCCAAAATTTGTTGGCTCTAACGCTACATTTGTTGTTATTTATTGCGAACATACCTCAATTCTTTAAACCTCGCTAATTTGCGTCACAATACAGGCATTTTCCGAAGATTCACTATGTACCATATATGTATTTACTACTGATAAATTGGATAAATCAATCATCGACAGCCTATAATGTTCCCACTGCTGGGACACTGGCCTCCTCTTTGTTTGAGAGAGTAGGCTGTAATCCACCACGCGAGCCCAATGAAACAAACAAAATTAATATCGTTAAGTTTACGCGGTTGGCACAGCACTAGCTACGAGCTTTCGATTACTGAAAACTAAGAAATAGGTTATCAATCGAAAAAAACCGTAAAGTTAACGATAGTTCTTTCCTTCAACGTATCCTCATTTGGTGCTTAATCTTATTATTATATTAAAAGTATACTCTTTTAGAGTTTGAATCTATTACTCAGCGAATGCATATTTGCATCGAACGCTAGTATGCACATTCGTTCGTTTGCCAAAATGTCAAGCAAGTTCGCGTACAGACGTCATTAGAGACGGCACGTACTCAAAATCATTTGACTAATAAGTTATTCGCATAATTTAGAAGTTTTACCATTTGTTGTAAGTCTTATAGTGATTTAATATTATGCCATTTCTTTTAAATTTTTCCAAAGTTACAAACCATATTCTATCTATACAAGAAAGGTGTGTTAGGTCCACATAGCAACGAAAACTACTTTGTACATGGTCCTTCGAGCCGGATAATATTTTGGGGAGTACATTGTTTTAGAGTTTTCTCCTTTCTCCAGTGTGGAGATCAAACATACGGCAATTAAAATGTGATGAAATAACAGTAGTATTTATTCGGGAGCGTTTGCTGTGTCGTACCTTTTCTGTGTGAACCTTCTTTCACTTTTTTTTCCACGTCCAAGTGTCCAGTCACAATACTTTTTGAGTTCAATGGCTCCAATTTGCGTCCGTCATAACTTTGGCAGAGGTAAATAATATATTTTTGTTTACGTCTCAGATATGTAGCTGTGCATAATGGGGGTTTTAACGAGCATTTCAATCACTTTTGTTTTGCAGCTATCCCGTTATTATGGTCTTTTGTTGTGGGTGAAGACAAGTATAGTATTAAATGGGTGTTGAAATGAGTATGTGAAAATAATATTTGAATGGCAATTCACTATTATTTTATACCTGGTCTATTGTTTAAACAAGATGCTTGATCGTGGTCGTAGCCTTTGTGTGAATTTATGAAACTACTCACTTTTATAGGACAACATGTTTATGTATTTTAAAGCTTACTAGCGAGTCGCCCGGCTTGCCCTGGTTGTACTCTTTCTCAAACATATTTTGTTTACGGCATCAATACATATGTTTAATAATATTTTAACATGCATGTTTTGTACATATAAACATACCGAGAAATGATCTAAATGACACTGAAAACTGTATCAAAATTCTTTGTGTAGTTATGAAGAAGTAAGCAGAGAATCCGACGAAATAACAAAATTAACAAAATTATACTATTTAAATATTTTCTGTTTTCAGAGCACATATATATCGGTATGAGACCTCAATACTTATTCAATTATCATAAGTTGAGCCGAAAGACGGACCTTGTTGGACATAGGCCTCCCCTAAGGGTGGATGCCATAATCGCCACGCTTGGTAGGCGGGTTGACAATCGCAGTATGGTAGTAGGTAAAATGCATTGAGAAATAACGTTGCTACCATTCTCTAGTCCCTTAGTCACCTTTTACGGCACCCTAGGGAGGAAATGCTATTCTTTACGTCGTGCACCACACGGAGCACTAATTCAATACCCAAATCTTTTACACCCAATTAAAAACAATAGTTTTATTCCTTTTTTTTTTGGATGGGAAATCATCAAATAACATCTCCCGCTCTGGGCGAAGCGGGAGGGCGTGTCAGACTTTTACTGACTAAAACCCACCCGTGTTCCTTCAGTTGCCCATGTGCCAGGGTCACGGTATCTCTTTCGAACAATCTCGCGACCCTGGCAGGCATCGGTCCTAGCAGACTCCTTCAGTGCTGCTGACATCTCTTTGAGGTGCGCGTGGAACACTACGCGCCGTCGACCCGAGCCTGGTCCTTACCGGGCGGCGAGCTACCCATTGCTCGCCGCCCGGTAAGGAACGAAAACAAGTCTGAAGAATGCGTAAGTTTAGACACCTAAGCAAGTTGTCCGAAATAGGCGTGGTTTACACACCCAATTCGGGCGTACGAACAAATATTATAAACTTCCATAATTATGATCAAATACTGTTATCGGTACAGGAAAACAACAAATTTTGTATACTTATTTACCTGTTATTGTCCTTTAGGAAGTTTCGACTCTCAAATAACACCACACTTTAAATATAAACTGAAAACTGACCAAGAATGTTTCAATATTCTGAGTTTTTCCATGAAACGTGAAATGACCCTCGGTTGCTACTTGATACGTCTGCAGAACACAATAGCTCTTGAAACGGAGAAAGTGTCACCATCAGACGCCAATGATCCAATTTCTTGAAATATTGTATGTGCTTTTTCACTGATTCAGTGAAACTATGGTGGAATTGATACTAGTATGTTATGGGTAGTATTCAGTGGCCGGAGCAATGTTTGCCTGGACTAGTGGTGGTCTAGTGGTCCGGCCCCGATTTACGAAATGTAGGGTCGAACCAAAACAGATGCTTTACTTTATGTAAATTATTTCATCACCACTGCTCTCTAGTACCGTGTGGTGCCGGACGTAAAGAATAACACCACCCTATTTCTTCCCGTGGGTGTCGTAAAGGGCGTCTAAGGGACTTACTAGAGAATGGGCAGCAGCGTTTCTCTACACATTTTACCAGCATACTGCGATCGCCAACCCGCCTGCCAAGCGTGGCGATTATGGCAAAGCCCCCCAAATTGGGGGAGGCCTAAGTCCAGCAGTGGACGTCTTCCGGCTGAAATGATGATGATGCTGACTGCTCTCAAAACGATGAAGGAAAATATCGTTAGGAAACCTGCCAGGGTCGCGAGATTTGTTCGAAAAAGTTACTGTGGCCCTGGCATATGGGCAACTGAAGGAACACGGGTGGGTTTCAGTCAGTAAAAGTCTGACACGCCCTTCCGCTCCACCCTGAGCGGGAGACGTAATTTGGTTTCCCATCTATAAAAACAAAACCGGCATGACCAAGAACCAAAAATTCGCAGACATGTGACATCTATCAATCTCCATTGAGGTGGATTACCATTATAGGCTGATTATGCAATGGCCAATAATTACGTGTGAACTAAGTATGTCACTAAATGACTTTTTTATTTGTATATATACAATATCTTACAATATTTACATAATTTAAAATCTAAGTTTAAATCGAAAGAAAAAAAAATATGTACATGTGTATTTAAAAATAAATAATTACAAAGCATCAAAAAATTCTTCTGCATCGTTGTCAACAGGAAACGTGCCCAAAAGGCTGGCAGCATTGCCACGTTGTATGGCAATGCTGATTCTTTGCCCAAAAAATAGGCCAGCCCTCTGGTCACGTGAAGAGTCGACTAGCTAATTTAGCTAGTCACTAAATTCATACGGACACGTTTATTAGCTGCTGCTGGTCCCATCATTACGAAGTCAGTCCACTGATGATTTCAAGTTTCTTCGTACCTTCGATTCACCTGCCGACCATTGTTAACACTTTCGGGGACCGTCTCAGTTTAAATTGTGTTCTAGAATGACACAATAAATTGCCATACAAATAAATTTGACGTATAAACACGGACGAAAATCAAAGTCCTGCCGTAAATAATATTCTGTTTTTGAATGTCATCAATTCATCATACTTTGTGCCGTATCAAAAACTCAAATGATGACGTACAATTACGTTCTATCCGTGAAAGTGTTCATGTTACACCCATCATTACGACGCATACTGAAACTCAAACTCAAAACATTTATTTCAAATAAACCAATTACAGGCACTTTTGAATTGTCAAGTGGTGGTGAGTCAGAAAAATGAAGCTAGTTGCTATTCCAAAGCTTAGTAGGTACCTATGGAGAAGAACGGGCAAGAAATCCCATGAACACGCTTGGTCTACTGGTGCCTTTTTCAAAAAAAAAAAAAAACCTGATTTTCTTGCACATTCTTCAGGTGAAAGAGACAAAATAGTCAAAAGTAAGACAGCGATTTGAAATGTAGTATTTGTGTTTATATTTTTTTTTTAGTCATTTCAAGAAAGTTTTCGACTATAAAGTTTTTATATAAAATGTATTAATTCTTTTTGTAATCATTTTTACTTCTAAAATTGAGCTAGTGTATTATCAAAATTATTGCAAGTTTAAAAATGTGGTACGAAGCTTTGAAGGCCAGTGTACATTCTATTTTTTGACATTCAGATGGAAAAGACCATTCACATCATAATCGCATGAGACTGCAATAATTTCAAACTTTATCCATTTTCATTTAGTTGTTGACAAAGTGTGTATCATGACTTTAAATTTATTTATTCTATTTCGGTTTTATCGCCAACTGAAAGACAAACAAGAGAAAAGAGACATGCAATAAAGAAAAAAATAAAATAAAAAGCCGTGGACACGACCTTTCCCGTGTGTTCCATTAATGAACAATGCAATGTTGTTTTTCATGTCAAATCTTTTTGAATCAACGTCTTTGTGAAAATTAATTATAGACAGTTTTTTTATAGAGCTCAGACATAATCAGGCTAAAATGTCCTCTACCTGCAGCACCACGACCTCATCATTTATTTCAGCCGAAAGACGTCCACTGCTGGACATAGGCCGCTCTCAATCTCACACGCTTGGCAGGCGGGTTGGCGATCGCAGTATGGTAGTAAAATGCATAGAGAACGCTGCTGCCCGTTCTCTAATAGTCGTTCTCTAGTCGCCTCTAACGATACCAACGGGAAAAAATGGAATGGAAGAATAAATATGATAAGTAAATATATACCTATTATATATTTATTAATTGCGTAACACATAGTAGGAATGGCTTTCATTTTGTCAGTTCAAGAACATTCAAGAACCCCATTTTTATGTCCATGCAATCACTGTCCATTCAAAGGTTGCCTGGAAGAGATCGCAGAAAGCGATAAGGCCGCCCATTGTATGTTTTAGTGTTAAATGTTCTTGTTGTTATGTATTTTCTGGTGTACAATAAAGCATATATAAATAAATTTATAATTCATTACGTTATTTAAGTTGTTGAGCAGACAAATTTTTCTCAAAGCATTATAAAATATGAATAAAATTCAAGTTCAGAAATATATAGGATACAAAAAAAATTACCTTCTGCAGGTGCTAAGTTTCCCAAGCATTTATTATTGATTAAGGAAGTGGGTTACTGTGTTATTACCGACGAAGGTCTAGGGAAATAATTTTAATAGGTTTTTATTATGGTACTAAATTAATGGTTGTTCCTAGACGTGGTTTTTCAAGGCTTTTTATTTATGAATGGATTTGTTTGTAGTGGAAAGCGACGGATGAGGTCTGTGATAAAACAAGTGTACCTTGAAGATGACTGATCACTCTTGCTTTAAAGGCAAACGGGTTAAATTTGGAAGAGATCACAGATGCTGGCAGAGAGTTCCATAGTTTGGCTGTATGCATGATGAATGTGGAGGAGTAGCGCTTACTGGTCGGGATATCAAACATGCGCGGTTGGTACCACGCAATTTGTCTGCTAGTCCGGTAGTAAAAGGGAAATTGTAGTTTTGGTTGTTTCTTCTTGTACAAAAAAAAAATCTGTTCAATAAACCGAAACAAAGTACTGAAGAGCTTCCGAGTTTTTATATTTTCACACATTATTTTCGATCATCATCAGCTGTGCACGGCTGGAAACCAACGCCTCTCATTTCTTGCTTGTTCTCACAAAGCATAAGAAAACCACGTTTTATTATAGTTAGGTTTTTTTTTTAAACCACTTTTTTTCATAATGTTGATGGATTGTGTTTGCCATGTGTGCCAGTTTTATTTTCTTAATAACATTTCTTTAACAACCTTTTCTGCAAAACTGTGATGTTTTTTATCTCAATAAAACAAAGGAGCAACGGAATATACCAAAATATCAACAAATGAAGCAAGTTGCCTGTTTTCTGCTCGTTTATGAATGTGCGGTGGATATGGCCCCAAGCGATGCGAATTTGTAACAAAGGCGGGGAACGACAGCTCCGCCATTTTGGTTTCCAAAAATTAAACTTGAGTATAAAGAGGTATAATTAGCGAGTTTTGCAGTGTGTTGGCTGTTTCTAAGAGGCGTAAACAGTTAATTACGTGTAGTTGGTCCTCGGTTGAACATGATACTGGCCATTATTGGCACTTAATGTTCAGGTGACCATGTTGACAATTTTCGTTCCAATTTTAAGTTCTTCTTTTTGGTAGATCTAATGGAGTGTAGCGTTTTTTAATCGAAGCAATTGGCCACAAATTCATTTTTATTCAATTACTTCGAAGTTAGAGGTATTTTTGAAATCAAAATATTTATTCCAAATAAACTTACATGGACACTTATGAAGCGATGGAAACTACGTGCATGGTTCCAATCGGTCGTTTCCTATGGAGAAGCCCCGGCAAGAAACTCCATTGCTACTCTTATAAAAATTAATTGGCTTTTAAAATCTTTTCAAATAACAGTGTTAATAGGTATGAAAGGATAGTGTAGGCCTATCAACAAGTAGTGAAATGTGAATACTAAAGGAGGTCTTTTTTAAAATATTCTGTACTTACAGACACACTCTAGTTGTCAGTGTATTGGCAACGATCTAATGATTCTGTGGTTCATGATTATTTTATTTTCATGAACCTAAAAGAGGCGAACTTATGCGTTTTTATATCTCAGTAAGTCTGGTAATCCGTGTAATTCAGCAGTGTTAAGACCACTATTACAGAATTAAATAAAAGATGAATTCTGCTTACATTAGAATTTAAGGACTCTCTTGGGTGCTATAATTTCCATCGGAGTCTCGTTCCCTCTAGCAAAGCATTCCTTTGTGGGTGCGAAAAATATGCAGTTATGTGGAGACGTTGAATGCATAATGAATTGTAAGCTGGTATGCATAACGACTGTATTCGTTAATGCACTTACGTGCTACAATTTAGAGGTTATTAAAAGAAGTAAAAGGTTTACCTCAAGTTCTGATTTGAGCTTTACGATTACTGACAAATGCTTGCACTGACTGGACTGGTCCACTCAAGTCTGTGTAGTTTTTTCCTCAGAAGACCATTTCAAAATAATTTCATTTCAAGACTACTTTTCAGATGTTTGGGCACAGCTGCGAAAATTGTGGAGGCAGTGGAAAATTCGACGTATAGGATGAATAATCAAACAATTCGGTATGTTAATAATTTATATTGTAGAGCGAGTAGAGAGAGTAATAACTGCAGAACTTTTGTTAAGAAGATGAATGTTTTATTTTATTAAGAAGAAAACTAATGACCTAGTTAATCTTAGACTTAGAATACAAGCAAATTATAATAGATAGGCCTGAGCAGAGAAAATATTTATTAAGAGTAATGTTTTATAAAATTAAAAATGTTCAATAATGTTATAATATGAAAAAAATAAACGAAAAGGCTTCCAAAATTATAATTTCAGTGCTAATTTCTCTTACAAGATTGTCTCACTTCCAATAAGTCGTGTGGTCACGTTTACCCACAGACTATACGTCACCGAAACACATGATAACCAGTAATACCTGTAAAAACTGGTCTAGTTTATTGGTCTGATGTTTTTTCATACTTGAAGTGTCAACAAGTAACATTTGGTATGACTGAGTAATTAAGAGAATGTTAATGTAGGCAGATCATGGGATTGTTTTGAATTGAATTTTTTAATAAGAATAAAAGTTGAATTTGAAAACTGCCCGTTAGAAATAGTTGGACGGCTGCACCATACGTATGATAGTTGAACCGAATTATCGATACATACTGCTGTCTCAAATATTCTTGATGTTATGCAATCTTCAGGTCAGTCTCAGGCTGTATGTTGATCAAAATATGATTTTACACGATAGTAACAATATGTATTTACAGAATTGTAACAACTCAAATCATCAAAACAACTCTTTAAGCTCATATAATCCCAGTGAATGAACTTAGATTAGTTTAACTTAGATTGTAATGATTATAATTATATAAATACATACGTAGTATTATTGTAAATCCTATTTTGTTCAAGATACAGCCCGACATTAACTTTCAAATTGTAAAAAACGTAAGAAAATTTGGATTTCGCAGGTTATCCTGGAGATTTTACCTTAACCCGTATTTCTTCATTCAAACCTCACGTCCGTCTTATTTTTTTGTGCCTCTTGACATAATATTATCGATGGTCTGTTCTGTTTACATTCTGTTCTGTGAATCCTGACGATGGTTTTCTTAATTTTCTTTGACCCTGAAAAACAGGAAAAGTTTCTTATGAATATAGCCTCCAAATTCTTTTCTGCCAATAAATCGTTTCGATAGATTAGTCAAGAAAATGTACAGAACAGATAGATAGAGTGGATGTTTACTGCCCTATCAATGCTCGTCCACAACAAGCTATAAATATTTGATATCCATTAACATATTGTGTACAACTATAAAATGATTATAATCCTGTTAATACATAATTGGTATTGTCGTAAGTCCTATTTTCCTCAAGATGCAACCTGACATTAACTTTCAAATTTGGATTTCGCGGGTTATCATGGAGATTTCACCATCACCCGTATTTCTTAATTCAAACTTTATGCCCGCCATTTTTTTTTTGATCTTCTTGACAAAGTCTTGTCGATGGCCTGTTTTGTCTTCACTCTGTGGCGTGTATGATAAATTTGTTGATGATTTTCTTGTTTTTCTTTGACCCTGAAAAATAGGAAAATGTTTTAGCCTCCAATTTTTCCTGCCATCTAAATATGTTCGATTAGTCATGAAAATGTACAAAACAGACATAGAGTGGATGTTTACTGCCCTATCAATGCTAGTCCGCAAGAAGCTATAAATATTTGACATCCATTAACATATTGTATAGTTGTAAACGGGATCAGAATCACATTAGGAACATTTGGTGGCTGGCCAAGATATCAATCTTATAGCTTTTGGGGCATTGACAGTAAACCTCTAAGAGGCAAATGTAGTCATAAAAATAATGGTGTGAATTGTTAAATTATGTAATCGATTCGACTTAGTAATTATCACCCTAAGGTCGAATGTCACTTGCACGTCACCAAATGACAAGGTCTATTTCTCTACGTGACAGTTAGATAGTTCAACTTACACCCTTCGTGATCGATTCGTTTGATGCCGGTTAAAAAGATTAGTACCATAAAATTTCTTTGCGTGAGTGTCGTAAAAGGCGACTACGGGACTTACTAGAGAATGGACAGCAGCGTTCTCTATGGAATTTATCCTCCATATTGCGATCGAAAACCCGCCTGCCAAGCGTGGCAATTATGGTAAAGCCACCCAAATTGGGCGAGGCTTATGTCCAACAGTGGACGTTTTACGGCTGAAATTATGATGAACCTCAGTGAATTTTCAGTTGCACGGGAATTGGTAACAAAAGTGTTAAATCAATTACGAGTTTAACTATAAATGTGTATGACGTATGTAATGCACTCTTTGGAGAGCAGTGTTTTTTTTTATTGCCGTAGTGAGTTTATTGTTTTATGTTTTTATAATGTCATGGCGACTAAGGGACTTACTAGAGAATGGGCAGCAGCGTTCTCTATGCATTTAACCACCATACTGCGATCGCCAACCCGCCTGCCAAGCGTGGCGATTATGGCAAAGCCCCCCAAATTGGGGGAGGCCTAACAATAAGTCCAGCAGTGGACGTCTTACGACTGAAATGATGAATGTCATGGAAGGAAGCTATTACCATAGATACTCTACTTCTACTCTCTGCGAGGGCAGTGATCGGCTAGTGGTATCGGCCCCGACTAACCTGCAGTTGTAGGTAGTGAGGTCGGATCCAGTCACTTCACTTTGTGTATTTAATTTAATCACTAGTGTTCTCAAACGGTGAAGGAAAACATCGTGAGGAAATCGGCATATCTTAGGACCTAAAATTCGAAGAAATATGACATCCACCAAGCCGCACGGGGCCCGCGCCCACTCCCTTTCCCAGCAGTGGGAATATTATAGGCTGATTGTGCTACAGACGCTCTACTACAATTAGTAGCTATGTATATAAGTAATTATGATAACACAATTAGGTTGAATTGTTTGTTGGTAAGACAAAGATATCACTCTTTCTAAGAAATCTATTTTTATTCAAATCTAACTTCCTTTTGACATTGCAGAAAGGAGAGTCAACCTATTGTAAAAAT
This sequence comes from Aporophyla nigra, assembly GCA_947507805.1. Taxonomy (NCBI): domain Eukaryota; kingdom Metazoa; phylum Arthropoda; class Insecta; order Lepidoptera; family Noctuidae; genus Aporophyla; species Aporophyla nigra. The sequence continues at coordinate 18,766,046 of OX382307.1, read as the reverse complement.
CTTATCATTTACTCACAAAAATATAAAGCAATGTGTAATGTTTGTGCATCATATAATATACTCGTACATTCCATTGTCACGTATATAGATAAATGTTCTGAGATTAAACCGCTTTCTGCCAAAAACGGCCATAATTTATCTGTAAACTAATTCAGATAACGATAAACTTGAGCCTTAGAAATGCTCAATATTAATGACTAGACGCCTTAAGCTAGTATTTAAACCTAAACGCTATGAATTCATACAAAAATCACGTAAATTAGATTAGGGGTTCTAAAGTTATAAGCGCATTACTGGGCAGACAGACAGATATAATATTTAAAATTGGCAAATTATGAACATTTTGAAACTATTGCAATTCCGTTTTTAATCATCATTTCAGCCTAAAGACGTCCACTGTTGGACAGGTGGGCAATTCCGTCACATTTTGTCAAAACTCTCACGGTGTCTGACCTATGTAGGTATATTATTAACTGTAGAATTAACTGAAAAATTTGAGTATTTCAAAGATAAACGACGAAGTCGTCGTTTATCTTTGAAATATTCAAATTTTGTTTAGGATAGATAAAATGTACCCACATTTGTTCATAAAAAAAACTTGTCCTTTATAATCTAGTCAGACGATAACAGCCGTTACAATACGCTTCAAATACATCGACCAATTTCAAAATAAAATTGTCACATTCAGAACAGATTTTTTACGGTCGATACTTGCTAAAAAAGCAGATTTGTGAAACAAAATACGACCTATCCCGACATCATTTGACGGCTATTGTTACTGAAATAACACAATTACTTCCATAGCTCGCCAATTACTGAATTTTTACTGACTCAACATGACAAACCAATTTCATTCGCAGCTTTTGTTTTCATTGTTCAATCAAAACGAAACACTAATAAAATGGAAAGAATTAAGGTTAATATTGAAGTGTTTTTTTGACTGCGTCGTTGGTCTAGTGGTAGCAAGCGCTACTGCTGAGCTTGAGGTCCTGGGTTCAATTCCCAGGTCGGCCAAAGTGTTATTGGGTTTTTCCATCTGGAATTTCTCAGTAGCAACCCGGAGTCTGGATTTATGCCCGGTTGAAGGCAATAGGCTCGCCCTCTATTAAATGGGACTTAAACATAACAGGCGAAATGTGGGTGTACTATAGGGTACACCTCTGCCTCTCCCTTCGCGGACACAAGGCGTGATGTTATGTTTATGTTTTTATAATCATACTAGCTTTTGCCAGTCGTATTACATAATATACAAACTTTCCTCTTGAATCACTCTATCTATTTATGAAAACCTCATCAAAATCCGTTGCGTAGATTAAAAAATCTAAGCGTACCTACAGACGCAGGAAGCGACTTTGTTTTATACTTTGTAAAGGTTTTACCAATTAGCAATTTATTGGTTCAGGACAAACAATCACGGCCTTCAGTTAATTTTGTAATGCTTTATAGATAAATGTGCTTTCTGCAAATCTACTAAAAGTTTGTGTTTTTGGAGCTACACCGACGAATGATCATGACCGTTAATAATCTTAGACTGCACCGATTGAAAAGTTCCACTCCATCTATGCTTTTTCTTCAAACGACGAATCCATTACCACATCGTCCACATTAGGGATACGCCGAATATTAGTTTCATTCATTCGATGCGATGTGGCAGGTTTATCGATCCTTCGTATTTGGCTGAATATTCGACAAAAAATCGAACATTCTACCGAATCGTAAAAAATTTAAAAGTCTATAAGTAAATATGAAGTAGCACAATTATAAGTAGTCAATTAATCTGATCAAAATTCTAAATTTCTATCTACAGTCGGTTAGTCAATCTGTCACGGAACTATGCTGTTTTATACTCGAAGATACCAAGAATACAGAAACAATTGCCATAGAATCTATAAAACAATTACGCCATTTTCAACCGGATGTTGACACTTGGTGGTCATTAAACTTCACCATTCAAAAGTGAGACAGAAATAACATCTTCTCAGGAGCAGTAACCGTAAATCTTAGAACAATAAAACTAGTCCTGAACGACCTAGTGAGTTACTCTACTGTATTTATTAAAAAAACCCGATCAAGGGCGAGTAGACTCGCGCATCGAAGAGTTCCGTACCAACACGTATTAATATTTTAGAGTATTATATGTATTATTGCATTTGAAGTTTAAGGTCAGCGCCATCTCTTGACTCTCAATTTATGTTGATGATTTCTGAAAAATTGTGCTATTCAGAGGTATCGTTTTATTTTTCCTGTAATCTTAACACACATGTTTATCACACAGAATAATTTCAGATTTTTGTCTATGCAAACTTCGGAGACATGGGGACGGACGGTATTTTGTAAATTTTTCGTGAAAAGTCGAAAATTATGCGGCCTATAAAAGAAAAATGTTTGGAAATGTACAGATTGTGTTCTATCATATGATACCCCACATACCATAGTAGTCCCGCTTCGAATTTTTAAGAACCCCGTTCAGTCCCTGTCGCAAAAGGAATTATACATATTTTTGATTCTTTCTTATTTGCAAATCGTTTTAGATGACGTTTGTCCCACTAAGGACAAATGTCATTTAAAACGATTGCAAATTTCAAGTTGATAGCATCAGTAGTTCTTGAGATATCCAGCTGTGACTGACAGACGGACAGTAAGACTGAGTCTCACCATAAGGGTTCTTTTATACCATTTTGGTGCGGACCCCTAACAACAAAGTAAATCTGAAGAAGATCACGAGTCAGCAAACATTGAATGACGTTGTCAAACAAATGTTCTGATGCGTTGTTACAATACTATACTTTTGTATACTTCTTGTTTTCATTGTCGTGGAGATATCAGCTGTTTCTGATAGTGGTGTGAATTTAATTATAATGTGACGTCATTGAATGGGATGGAACTAATAAGTTTGCTTATGACATATTGTATTCTTAGGGTCTGTTATATAAGTTTGCATGAAGATACCGTATTCGTAGAGATTGATAAATAGGAGTCACTGTACCAAGGTACTCACTATGTTCATTGCTTGATGTCTTCCGAATTCCTGACTAAGTAATTAAAGCAATACTCTCAGGGATTGCTTTATATTACTAAGCTCCCCCCCCCCCTAATTTTTATAAAGGTTGGTAAGGACATCGACGCGCAATGATGGATGTTACCATGGATTCAGTACAAGATTATAAAACCACAAAGTGCTGAAGTATTTGCAAAAAAAAAAAATGGTTCTTTCATTATTTTTGACCAGTTTAGGTATTATTCTATTCGTTTTTTAAATTGAAGAAAAACAAGGTCTAAGATTATGCGAAATCTGAAGTCATGGTTGCAGTTTGCGCTTCGATGCCCTAACAACCTGTGTTACAAAAGCCATTCACATTTTCAACCAAATTCGCATTTTTCTTGACCGCCTGATTACAACATGGTGAAAGAAATGGATCAGTAGATATCTTTCATATAAGGATTTTCAATTCATGTTCATCACAAAACACCCTCTCCCCTCTCATACACCACACCACACCACACCACACTCCATCCCAATTCTCATCCCATCCCCCACACACATACTCACACATACATATAGCAAATCGGGTCATTATGGGTTTATTGTTAGAATCACACTCTTAAATAAAGGTTTATTTTGTATACGTAGTAACTAGTAGAACACTCACTCCTAGGTCACAGGGTTTCCCTAGTTTAGGAGGCAGGGTTTTCCACTATTTGTGCAGCCTTTTTCCAAAAACCAATTTAACTACTTATGTGAATTGTTATTGTTATTGTATAAAAAGGTTTTTTGTGTCAATAAACTTATTTTATTTATTTTATTATTATTTTTATTATGTTATCCCGTTGTTCCAGATCGGCCAAAGTGTCCTTGGGGTTTCAATCAGGAATTTCTGAAGAGCAATCTGGAGTTTTAATTTGTGCCTGGTTGATGGCATTAGGCTCGCCCTCTAATACATGGGACTTAAATCATCTTCATTATTTCAGCCGAAAGACGCCCACTGCTGGGCATTGGCCTACCCTGATTTGGGATGGTTTGCCATAATAGCCACGCTTGGCAGGCGGGTTGGTGATCGCAGTTTGTTGGTGATATGCAAGAGAACGCTGCTGGCCATTCTCTAATAAGTCCCTTAGTCGCCTTTTAAGACACCCACCTGAAGAAATGGGATCGTGCTATTCTTTACGTCCGACACCATCATCATCTGCCTAGCCTTTTCCCAACTATTTTGGGGTCGGCTTCCAGTCTAACCGGATGCAGCTGAATACCAGTATTTTACATGGAGCGACTGCCTATCTGACCTGCACAACCCAGTAACTGGGTTGTGGAGGTCAACCCTTTACGTCCGGCACCACATGTGCCAAATAATGGGACTTAAAACTGGCGAAATGTGGGTGTCCTCCAAATGAGGGTGTCTGGGTGGTGGTGGTGTATAGGTACTCCTTTACCTGAACCTGAATTACTGATGTGATATTATTAATTATTTATTTATATATGCTTTATTGTACACCAGAAATTACATTTCAACTAAAAACATTTAATAATAAAAACATACAATGGGCGGCCTTATCGCTTTCTGCGATCTCTTCCAGTCAACCTTGGAATGGACAGTGATTACGTGGACATAAACACAACCCCATGTTTCACTGGTGTAAAATACAATTTACTTCAATTAATACATATAATAATCTCTTAATCTCTAATCTTATATGTTTTGTTATCAATGCTATGCTGCCTATCAAAACAATTAAGCATCACATACTATTCACTGGTCTGAACGACATTCTAATTATAAGCGACGCACCATCTCATAATCTAGTTATACCCACACATAAAACTCCCAGTGAGCACTTGAATGGGTGCATATAAAACCCACGCTACGGAACCTTGGTGGTTCGCAGACGGTACATTAACAGACGCTGCTGAATCATATTCTGCTTACATACGCGACTATAAAGCGTTGTACAGACAAGATGGTGGCCAATGCGATTTTGCTTCTCAATGTTTACAGTTATGCTCGATCGAAAATTTTCTGCCGAAAACGAAAATGACTTAGACATTAAACAATATTAATTTGTACCGCTGTAAGCGTGGGAAGAAAATATACAACATAACTGCGGGTTTCAACTTCAAAATAAAATCGTATCTCTAGCTAGCGAAATAAAAAAATCTTAAAAAAATAATCGTGTCTGTTTAAGTTAACTGAGTCTAACCACGAGCGGACTCGATTCACCCCGAAGTTAGCCGAAAGTCACCTGATATTGCCGAGATTTACGAAGTAGGCGGAATGATGCGACCGACGAACTTTGATTCTCGGCTTGGCCGAAGCTTCGGCTTGGTTTATTGCCGAAAGCGAAAATATGGCTGAATCATGATTTTTTAGCCGAAAATCAAAACGAAGCTTTGGTCACTAGTTTATACACAAATCTTTCAAAACTAGATATATCGTAACCAATCCGAAGTCCTACTGACTAATCCTAATGAAGTTCGTTGGTTTGTGATCGAAAGTGTGATTACAAAGCCGTACCTCATCTAGTTTTGTCCGGTCTCGGAGGTATAGCATAGTACCATCCCATTTCTTCCCGTGGGTGTTGTAAGAGGTGATTAAGGAACTTACTAGAGAACGGGCAGCAGCGTTCTTTACGCATTTTACCACCGCACTGCGATCGCCAACCCTCCTGCCAAGCGTGGCGATTATGGCAAATCTCTCCAGATTAGCCTCCGCCGCTAGGTCTCCACCTATATTCAGCAGTGGACGTCTTACGGCTGAATTGATGATGATGATGATGACTTCATCTAGAGGTCTGCTCCCCAAGTCCAGTAAATTGTTCATGGGGTTTTTCGAAAATTATTACACAGCAGCAGCCTCTACTAGTCTTAAATCTTAAGTCATTTATCCAAACTCGAGACTGAGAGTCAATATTTTATGGAAGTCAAAATTGCATAAGACTGTCCACCAGAAACGCCTGCCCTTTATCACTTCCTAGTGCTTTTAAAATAGGCTGGCTGGCCTATTGGGCAGAGGACTATCTGGCCCATTTGTAAGTCTAAAAAATTAAATGAAATTGAAATTTTAGGTACTGGAATCGTAAAGGCGCGGGCCCACCGCAGCGCATGCTGTGCACGGGCACGCGGCTCATTTTAGCTGCGTGTATTAGTTTTTTTGACAACGTGGGTCTACGTTTCCACTGGAGTACACGAAGACCCACGACTATGTATAGCGTGGCACGGCGCACGGAGAGGCTACGCACGTGCTGCACTGCAATCCACGGACACGGGCTTCACTGCGGGAGATTCATCGTCAGAAGAACTGTCTAGCAACGTCAGTGCCAACACAACCGCATACATTTTCTTACAAAGCGAAGCTTAATACACGTGCGTAGCCTCTCCTTGCGCTGCGGTGGGCCCCCGCCTTTATTCACGGGTCAGAAAACACAGAATTATTGTTGGTCGATGTAAAACTTCTTGGATAAAGCTAAGTGCATGATTACTAAAAATGGAAATAAAACGAATGGCAGATATCTACCCAACCTAACCGACGTTGACCGATACGTGACGTCACCACTGAAAGGGTATGATTCATTCCGATATCTGTATTCCACAAATCAGCGTTCAAGATAGTAAAAAGTATTTCAGGTACGTTGTTACTCACCTGTTTGTTTGGGTATGTTTGCTTGATTCATCGTATTTTGGATGGAGGAAACTCGCGCTTTTTGAGGAAAACGAAATTTATGCTGACGTCGTTTCCTTTTTTTTGGACGTCTTACGGCTGAAATGATGATGATGATGATGATTACGGGTCGTAGGAAGTCCGAAAATTTGAGAACTAGTACCAAGAGGTAAAGTAAAAAACAGGTAATCAGATGCATGCGGTCAGTTTGAAAGCCATCCCAACATGACTTGGAAAAGTCTAGGTAAATGATGGTGAAATCATAAGTAGGTTACTGTAAGATCCTCTCCCTCTACCATATTATTCCATTGTCGTATGTCTACATCTGGTCCTTGATCTAAATTCCTATCTACAAATGCTTCAACAAAAACTATTCTGTCCATAAAAATAACACTCCAAACTCTTTCCGTTCTAAAATCATAAGCAATGTAATGTTAGTCGCTTACTGCGTATCCTGTCTAGACTACTTTTATATTCCTTTTAGCTCACAGACACAATGGGAGACTGTAATACAATTTCAGGAGGTGTATTTTCAAAAGCATTTTTCGGGATTTCGAGTTAGCCAACGATGGCTTTTAGTAGTTTTCTGGGAAGCAGCAAACGTGTTTTTCCGTAAGTCTCGTGTTATTTTATTCTTGCAGCGCTAGCGCCTTTGATTGTAACGATGAATATATTATATGAAGTCAAAATAATATTTTAAGCCATAATTCATAATTTCACCTAAAAGACGTTCACTGTTGGATATAAGCCTCCCCAAGGGGGGGTTTGCCATAATCACCACGCTTGGCAGGTGGGTTGGCGATCTCAGTACGGTGGTGAGATGCACAGAGAACGCTGCTGCCCTTCTACGACAACCATGGGATGTAATGGTATGGAGTAGGGATATTTTAATTAAGTATCAGTAATTGGTTTAATCTGAAATTCTACAATGCATCTTTCATCATTGACTGTAAAACTTAACACACTTATTCAAACAATAGCCCACTAAATGATGTTCAATCGTTCTCTAAATTGGCAATCAACTTCACATACGACAGACGATATAATACCCATTAATATCTAACACGTCTTCGAAACCACATAGCCCATTAGAACAAAGCATGTCTACCACAAAGAGAAATCCCGTCTTATCTAGCACTTCCAGCGCTTCGCGGCGACACATATTCATCTGAAACTCCCTAAGGATTACTCGGCGTATGAAATTTTAACAAGACCCGCCATATCCGTCGCAATAGAGGCATACGAATGTACGCAAAAGGACTGTTTGCGGCCGCCGAGTTCATTTTTAACTCAAAACAGTACCGGTTTGAGCCGGTTTCAGCTGGATTCAACCGCTTTTTCGGGTCTTTGTGAAGTACTGTTATTATTGTTGGGTACACTCGTTAGTTCGCTTCTTTTGAGCGGTTTCGTTTTATCGTTTGCGGTTTTTTATGTAAACAGTTTTCTTGCTAAGCGAACGTCATCGTTAAGGTTCAAACTGCATGTAGTTGCAGTTTTGTACTGTTTTCAGCCACTCAAGATTTTTTTAGGAGCGTTGGAACACAAAGATAGTAAAGAAATACCAAGTTCGCTTTGTGTTGAGTTTTGTTGTAGTAGAAATAATGAATTACGTGTCCAAAAACTGCGTATAAATAAGATAAAGACTAGATTCAGGAGTTGTGAGATATTTTATTTTTAACGTACTGGTAGTTCTACATATTAGCGCGTTCAGATAGGCAGATGCGGCGTGGGGCTTCGTTTTGTGATATTCTCTATCACGCACGCACTCTATGCCAAGTTGTGGAAAAACAAGAAGCTGAAATCATGAACTCCGTTGATAACGTTGAGAGGTTGTGATTGACTAGCTTGACCTCTTGACCTTCAGTTTTGGACAATCCCGATACACACATGAGTCAGACCAAAGTCTTTTCCTCATGTTATTTTTGGTAGTGTAGGCACGATTATTACCCGTGCGTCTGCGATGAACGAAATCGTTCCCGAAATAATTATTTATTGTTATCTTGTTCACTAATAAATAGCTGGTCTATTCTGTAAAAATCTCACCGTGGAAATTTTGGTGAAGTGAGCTTTAAGTGAACTGTCATCTCACTTGACGTCTGACAGCTCACTTCAAACTTCACCTACGAATCGACCAATAACCCGGCTTATCAGTCGATTCGCACGATTTTACTCGCCCTCGCGAATCGAAATTTTCAAATGATATATTAGTTTCTCCCACTCAAAGAAAAGCGGCCTGTGCCCCAGTAGTGGAAACACTATGCGGTGATTATGTGTTTATTATTTTATATAGATGAGGCTTTTGACGAATCCAGAAATACGCTTCAGGCAGGTTTTGAATTTTTTGCACAACATTGTATGTACTTACAATGAAAATTTCTCATAACTTTGTTACATAACACTCAAATCGTGCCAATTGCTTGATACTTATTTTTAGAGTTGTCTATTCGCCCATAAATAAAAATTAACTTCGTGCCAGTCACAAATAATGTTTCGCCCGTTTCAGCACCCTAATTGAGACACGTTTTTGATTAGGATGTGAATAATTTTGAACCTAGGGGCTATCCATAAATTACGTCACACGAATTTCATGATTTTTGACCCCCGTCCTTGTCACAGCTGGTCACATTTGTGAGACCCCCCCTCTCTAATGTGGCGTCACATATTTTATAATTTTACATCGAGAAATAATTATTGAAGTAAATCAGCAATTCTGAAATTTAAAGGTTTTTTTAATAAAACTGACTTCAAATCAAACACTGCAAGAAATTAACAAAATTGAAAAACGATCAATTATATTAATTAAAGATCAAACTTAATCATCTTGAGTCCATATAGGCATATGCATGGCATAAGAGTCACTTACTATTGCTAATCCATTCTTTCATATGTTCGAAATAGTTATTTGTGCAACAAGAGAGCAAAGTCGTTTTTTGCTGCGAGTGCTGATTTTGAATCCTGAGTGTGGCGAGGGATTCAAAGGCACGAGATGCAAAAAACTTTGCTCTCGTGTAACACACATAACTTTTCACTTCAGCAGCGAGAACACTTTAGGAAATAAAATAATAAACAGGAATAGATTGAAATAACTATTTATTGTGAATCAAAATAATTAACATTGCAGGTAGAGGTATCAATTCAATAAAATGGAACATTTTAAAAGTTAAAAGTAAAATTACTGCGATTCTGCAAATTAAAAGTAACAGATTTATTTGGCAACGTTATTGTTGCATTGAGTTTAGTTTGATTATCTGGGGTTAAGGTTTCTGTTTCGGTGGCGGATTGAGAAGGAACAACGGTGAACGGTGGTGACTCTGATCGGCTTTCTGACTGTGCGTCGTTGGAAGTGGATGGGCGTGGGTGAAACCAAGGATCCGAGGTCGAATTCAGACTTATTGTTTCCACTATACGCTTACAGATTATCGACTTATGTTCTATTGAGTCTTCAATATAGCCTTCTGCAACCGTATTGGACTTCCACCCGCCGTGACGTTTTAAAGTGGTGAGATCGGCTCCGGAATCAGCCAAGAGCGTTGCCGAAGTTCTCCGAAAGCAGTGACCCGTGTATAGCTGAGGCTCTTCCAGTTTTAAGAAAGTGGCAATTTCTCACGGTATAGCACCTATTTTATTTAAATGACGTAAATGTTGGTATTTTTCTACAATAGTTACATATTCTTCGCATACGACAAAAGACCTGTCAAGGTTCGTCTTCGTATTTTTCAATTTTACTGTAATTTATCTGAATGCTTTTCGATATTATTAACTGTTAGCTGTAATAGCTCGTTATTGCGACACGCTTCACTAATTCCTATGATCAGTACAACCTGTAATGAAAATATTATGTAATTAATATGCATAATTTAACATTTACAGCATCTTTTTCATATCTTATTAAATATTTTAACAGTATTGCTAAGCCAGACTAGGATTCATTGCGCCTCCAAAAATTAGTAGTAGGCAGTAAGTACCTTTATACAAAACAGTCTACACACACATTTTAATAACTAACAACATAGATTCATAGGTACTCGTACCACTTACTTTAGCGGCAAGAAAATTGCAGTCCGGAGCTTCATTAAGAAATTTTTCTATGTTAAGGGCCGTGAAAATTTTGGACGTTTTATCCCATCTGGCATTCTTTTTAGAAAAGATACGAGTTTTGCGTATGTTTCAATATGCACGTTATGTTTTGTTTTTAAAGTAGCTTTCAACATTGAGTAAATACCACATTGTAGATGATCGCCTCGTCTGTGATAAATCTAAAAAATAAGATAGCAACACCGTCTCCGAAAAACGCTTGCGCCCTTTGTAAGTCTCCATTCATTGAAGACATGGTATGCTTTCAGATATTTCTCGCAAGACTTCTCAGGTAGGAAACTTAATTCTGCATTAATAACTTGTTGTTTTAACTCTTCCGGTGTTAAAATGCTGTTTTCGTCGTTAGTTTCAGTCATAATTTACGATTATTTTAATATTTTTTAACTTATTCAAGTCTTTACGCCAGCTATAAAATTTTATTCCCGCTCTTTTATTCAAATTAAGGCGTGTTCGGAAATAGCACCCATGATATTTTATTATTCAAAATATTTACGTAACATTATTGAAACTAGAAATAAATATTTACAGGTTAAATATCAGTTTTATTTGCAGTAAATACTTAATTTCGTTTAAATACAACAATAAGTTAAAAATTCAATAAATTACATTACAAGACATAATTATCTTTTTGCAAAATTTCTTTAGTTAGTACAAATTTCCGAACGTGTTTGTCTTTGAGGTCGAATTCAAAATCGGAACTTCGAAAGGGCTGGTCTTTGTCTCTCTCTCTTTCTAATGGCGGGAAAGAGATAGAGTGTAAATGTTTCGAATTGTATGATTAACTCAAAGCTGAATAAGATATTCGCGGTTTTCTGAAAACAAAAATTAAAAAGTTACTTTGTCTTACTCACTCACTGATTTCAGGCAGCAAAACCTACATGTTTGAGCTACTGAAGTGAAAACGTTGTTTGCTTAGCAACGTTAACAACGTGATGAATGTTGATGAACTGTCAAAATGATAGTGAATTCTACTGATTGTGTGTTACGCAATTACCCTTCTGGTAAGCTGGTAAATTCTTTCGATTCGACTAATAAGCCACGTTTTAACGATAAGATTTTATAGAATCACACTACAGGTCCATATTTAGCATGGAGATCTACGTAGTCATACCATATCTTAAGTACCTATACATTAATAATCTTAACATAGTAGCATTAATTTATATCTGCTAGATGTAGGTTCATTGCTACGATAATCTATTGTTTCAGCTGACTCATAAGTATTCTATGATAATGATCAGCTGATTACAAAGAGTTTGATTTTTCCTGTAGCCTATGATTATGTTTTTGTGGTGATTACTGTAGTAGGAAAGAGTTATCTAAAATAGTATTAAAAAAAACAACCGACTTCCTTAAAAACACTACAAAGTGAAAAATAACTTTAATTTCGGAAGTCGGTGTCTTAGGATCTGTATTTATGGTTTTTTTGCCACCGACTTCCGAAATTAAAGTTATTTTTCACTTTGTAGTGCTTTTAAGGAAGTCGGTTGTTTTTTTTTTTTTGTAAAAAAGTTTTTATTTTTAAATTTTTAGTTGTGGTATTCACCCCGCACTCATTCCAAACAAAAAATGCATATTTATGCGATAGCAGAAATCGCGGTTGATTTGCTATCATTTTTTAAAGAGTTCCGGTGTCTGTCTCCGGAACTCATCATCAGATCTATATGAAAATTATATGGGACCATTTCGGAATAAACCCCTTTCGAACAAAAAATATTCAAAGAATTATCCCCTAACCTTCTAACCTTTCACTGTAAGTTCCTATATGAACTGTTCACCGATGAGGAGTTCCATGCGGTATCTTCGAAGACTATAATTAGTTCACCACGGATGGATAGATAGAACCAGCAATTATTTTTGATCTTTAGTACAATATCCAAATCACATTACGTGTACTGTTTGTTTTTGAGGAGTTCCTTCGTTTATCTCCCAAAGTATACATCAAATCTTCACAAAATTAATATGGGACCACCTCAGGAGTATACCCTTACGAATAAAAAAAGAATTTTCAAAATCGGTTGACAATTGGCGGAGAAATCGGTGAACATACATAAAAAAAAAAAAAAAAAAAAATACATACAGTCGAACATATAACCTCCTCCTTTTTTTGAAGTCGGTTAATAATCGATTGTGGAAAGGAAAACAAATGATCGTTTTGATCCAGCTAGTCCCTTGCTGCTCTCTACCAGTGATGCCCTAAGCCGAGGTCCGTACCCCACAGGGGGTGCCCTTGGCGAGGAGACGCTCTAGTTTTAACTTTTTATGCTCTGGCTGGAGGCCTTAATTCATTAAGGTAGCTACAGGTAAGCCCGGTCAAGCAGCCGACCTCCTCATAGGTTGACCTGCGATATGTCATTCCAAAAAAATAGAAACAGGAAAAACAAATGAAACGCGTCTTTCGTCGAAAATCAGTTTAATGTACAGTTCGATAGGGTTTCTTATTCTTTATCGATGTGTCAAGGTTAGGAGCAAATCGAAAGCACTTTTTGGCGTTTCGTTTAAAGTATAAATATAAAACCGGCCAAGTATGAGTCGGACTCGCGCACCAATGGTTCCGTACCATCTATAAAAATGGTAAAAAAAAATCACGTTTGTTGTATGGGAGCCCCCTTAAATATTTATTTTATGCAATTTTTTAGTATTTAAACAGACATACATCATCTGTGAAAATGTTAATTGTCTAACTATCAGTACGTTCGTGGGATACAGCGTGGTGACAGACGGGCGGACGGACGGACAGCTTAGTTTTAGTAATAGGGTCCCGTTTTACCCTTTGGGTATGGAACCCTAAAACCGTTATAATAGTTTTAAACAAAAATTCAACTTTAAACAGCTCTGCTGAACAACTGGCCAAATGGCGCTAGCTACATTTGGTTTTCCTTTCCACCATCGATATATTTATGTTGCCGTCAAGACTCTTAACCAGTTAAAAGTCAGTAAGGTACTTTTGACTGAAAAATGAATTAACGTTAACGTTTTGACTGAAATAACAGTCAAAAGTGGTTTTGCGAAATGGAGCTGGTTAAAAGTCACTCGTTAAGACTTTCGACTGCAACATATATAAAATAAAATAAAAAATGCAAAAAAAAAAATCACTTTACACAACACTACAAAGCGAAAAATAACTTTAATTTCGGTAGTCTGTCTTTGTCACCGATTTCTTAATTTACCATATTAGTTACGGACGGAAGTATTTTGAAGCGTTTATGGACATATTTGAAACAGAGGCATAAAATCTGTTAAATATAAACCTTTCATTGCACAGATCTCAGCTGGTGCGAGCCATGGTACGGAGCGAGAACGCATGGGAAGTCGTCACCTCTTTCTGCGAAGCAGTAATGCTCTCAAAGGAGGAGGCAGGGCGCGTGAAGGAGTGGCAGTCTCTGTACTCTTACGTCCCTAGCCGCCGCAGAGGGAGACGCCTTGGGCATCGGGAGTCGATCACGGACTCCCGGCCACCGTAGGCGTGGGCTTGCGGGCGGCGAGCAATGGGTAGCTCGTCGCCCGGTAAGGACTAGGCCAGTGTCAACGGCGCGTAGTGTTCCACGCGCGCCTCAAAGAGATGTCAGTAGTACTGAAGGGGACTGCTACCGATGTCTGCCAGGGTCGCGAGATTGTTCGAAAGAGATACCGTGGCCCTGGCACGTGGGCACCCCTCCGCTCCACCCAGAGCGGGAAATGTCATTTGATGATTTCCCAACCACAAAAAAAATACTCAACAGCTTAGCTCTTACACTTATCAGAAGGGTCGTTATTTAAAACGTTCAAAATCTAGTCGCAGTCACATCTCAGCGACAACTGAATGTCAAAACTTGTCGAAAATGTAGGGAAACTAGAAGTATTTCTGACAGATTGAGATTGACATCAGACTGTAAAGGTGATCGTTCTTAAAATTACGAGAACTGCCGCTCTGATCATTTCAGATTTCAAGAAATCCTTCGCGTGTAATACAGCACTATCTATATTTTATACCTAGATACCTAGATTCAAGGTAGCGCTGCTATTAACTGCTAAATTATTCGCTTCGCTCCAGTTTCCAGCATTCATTAGTGATTCTGCTGCATAATAGGTACTGAACTTATTGTTGGCAGCGATCTTGTGTTAAAATGCAATGTCAGCTGGTTTTCTTCTCATAAAACGTGAGAAATGGTGGAGATTGTTCCCTATTTTCTGAATAGTTTTGTATACATGGTGTCAGGGTCGTGGACGCGCAAAGATTCTGTACAAGAAACGCCATGCGTTGGAACTTTTCGTTGGTCATTGAAAAAGCAATTGTTGTTCCATACATTTTGATCGTGTGGATACCAACTTTTGTATGAAAGAATGAATATGTATAGCGGTGTGAGCGATGGCTGAGGGAATAGCGTTGTCATCCTCTCGATTCGGTGGTATGGAATCCAAAGTGCAGACTTAGCCCATCTCTTCGGATGTATACACGCAACCTATTCGGTCCACTCCCATTTCAGCCTGACTGTTTTTTTCTCCAACATCTGCTACTTGAGTTTAGAAGCACAGGGTGGTGCACGGCGGCGGCGATCTCTCGCGTCCGGCCCTGGTGTAGGCCATGGTACGGAGCGAGAGGGCATGGGAAGCCGTCACCTCCTTCTGCGAAGCAGTAATGCTCCCGAAGGAGGAGGCGGAGCGCGTGAGGAAGAGGCAGTCTCTACGCTCTAATGTCCCTAGCCGAAATGTATTTGAGAATAGAAAGTAGGCTATCGCGCGCCTAATAAAAAATATATCTTTTCAAAATCGACAAGCATACATACAGAGTAACGCAGAACCTCCTCCTTTTTTGAGAAGCCGGCTAAAAAGGACTCGTCGTTTGCTGCAGGCGGTTCGGAATAAAACTGGCAATATAGCTGCTATCACCTATCATAAATTCAATTGATTGTTATTACAGTGGTATTAAATAGGTTTCGTAACAGTCGTCTGTCCTCAGACGTTATCTATGTACCTCGTTCCAGTTTCAATTGATATACCTACAAAGTTGTGTATTAACCGCAGTTTAATTAAACAATGAAATTATTTGGCACAATGTTCGAAAATAAAAGTAAATTACTACTAACGTAAAGTAAGTACTAAAATAAAACTAACATTAGATACACGAGGGCTGAAAAACTCATTACTTTATTAAAAAAATAAACATATGCCAGAAGATTCTTTGATATGTTTTCATTAATACCCTATTATAGGCTACTAGCTTTTGCCAGCGGCTTCGCCCGCGTGTAGGTCGGAAATTATCCCGTGGGAACATACTACCGGGATAAAAAGTATCCTATGTGTTACTCCAGATTATAAACTACCTGTCTGCCAAATTTCATCTAAATCGGGTCAGTAGTTTTTGCGTGAAAGAGGAACAAACATCCATACATCCATACATACAAACTTTCGCATTTATAATATTATTATAGTAGGATTAATAGGATCTTTGTATAAAGCCATATTATGCTTAGCTGCCCTAGCGATTTAGATTTTAATCAAAATACGACCTGGCATTGGCCTGAAAATTGAAAGAAACGTAAGAAAATTTTAATTTCCTTTGGTACCTTGGAGCTTCCATCTTAACCAGCATTGATCACTACTAATTGGGTTTTACAACCCATTAAAATCAAACGTCAAAACTACATAATGCCCGCCCTTCACCACTGCTTAGTGCTTTAGCTGGGAAGAAGTGGCGCCACAAACTCCCCAGCAGATAGATTAAATATCGAGACCCCTTCGAGCTCATGAAAGCGTGTTAAGCTGGTCCTGGCTACCACTCTTCAGTTCGGCTACGGGTATCAGTCTTTGACAGTCTTCCGGGTCCCGAAGCACAAAAGTCTGACACTCAGTTTTATTGAGGGGTGTCGAATCGAGTACCTGCGTTCTGAAAGTCAAAGAGGCCAACTGCCTCTCTCGGTTTCGGTTTAAAGACATTTATTTCTCAAAAAACAAGAACATTACAGTTCACTTAAAATATTGAGAAATGTAAATATAAAACTAAAAGTAAGTGTGATTCTCTGTGCTCACAATAAAGAATTAGGCAATAAAGGTTACAAATGTTACAATTGATATTGTTAGTGTTGTATTCTAACGTATTCTTCTAGGGCTTTTTTAAATTGAAATATGGTGTCACTGTTGGTTATGTCATCAGGTAGTGCATTATACAGTTTTGCTCTCTCGTACAGTATATTTTTCCTTCCATAGTTAGTTCTGGGTTATCGTAATTCTAGTTTGTCTCGTCGTCTTGCGTTGTATGTGTAAGTTTTCTTTTTAAAGTTTAATTGTGAATGTGTATCTTGTGTTATGATTTTATGTATTAGAGTGCATGTTTTAAGTCTCTCTGACTTTTAGAACGCATAATTTTCTTTGTAAAATACTGGTATCTAGCTGCATCCGGTTAGACTAGAAGCCGACTACAACATAGTTGGGAAAAGGCTAAGCACATTGATTGTTGAACTTATTTTCCTCTGGACCAATTTTCTACATAAATGTGCAAAAATCAACGTGGGCGTTTTTACTCAAGCTTTCAGAGACTTGAGTAAAAGTTTGGATGAAACCCTTTATACATTCAGTACGGGTACGCCAAAAATATTCTTCCAGACAATATAATGAGTATTCCAACCTACTCGAAAGTTTATTCACGTCAAGATTTTTCTACGTTAGGTAAGGTCTATGGTCTTAGGGCAAAATTCTCAGAGTACACATAAAATTTGCTTTGCTTAGTAAAGTAGGTAAGCGTTCCATGTGAACAAGAACCTTATTCTTAAACTGCAAGAGTTTTTTTTGTGTGGAATGCGATATGTATCGACACCCTTATGCCATCCTATCTTCTTAGCTCGGCTGTCTGTGCTGAGGGGTGGCTGCTGCAGATGCGTAGATCTCAAATGGTACAAACACTCCAATTTTATTGGAACTTATAAGTTCGAGCCGTTTAGGGTTAAAACTGTAGGGCCATGGGGTCCGAGTGCTAACTTGGTTTGTCGAGACATTGCCAAGCGGATGGTCGACTATACACGAAACCAGAAGGCTGGCCCATTTTTGGGCCAAAGAATCAGCACTGCCATACAACGTGGCAATGCTGCTAACACCCATCTTGAAGATCACCCACTCAATAACACGTCTAACCTAACATTTATCGGTTCTGCGGTTAATGTTGCCGACCCATTGCTTCTTCAGCTTGCTTATTCTGTGAGCTATGTCGATAACTTTGGCTTTTTTTTTTCTGGATGGGTAGTCATCAACTGACGTCTCCCGCTCTGGGTAGAACGGACTGACTAAAACCTACCCGTGTTCCTTCAGTTGCCCATATGCCAGGGCCACGGTATCTCTTTCAAACAAGTTTCGCGACCCTGGATAACTTTGGCTCTCTCACTTCATTCCGGATTATATTCCTCAGAGAGACTCCAAATATAGTTCGGTGAGCGACCTTCAATTTATAGACCATCTGTATCGTGAGTGTCCACGTTTCATCTTTAGATTTTACCTACTTGTGACGAATATGAACCTTATTCTCATTTTAAAACTGTAATATTACGCGTATTAACGCGTAGGTACTTAGTAAAGTAAAATCAATGTGCGGTCTATAAATCTTTATACCCTTAAAGATCTCACTGAGAAAGTTTGTTCTACAATGAAGTTTATTATTGTTTATTTTTGAGATAAATTTAGGGCTCCGTGGGTGTTTGTGAAATCAGAAGACTGTATTATCTTTTGTGATGGAAACAAAATAGTGCCACGTTTATCCAGGCTATGTTTTTGATACTGATTTGTACTAGTTAATCTTAGAAGACGTAAGTCTGTCCGCCTATTTGACAATACCGTCTTATACGACGCGCTTTGACTTTAGTCCTAGCCTAAAGCTCTGAGCCAGTTTTTGCATTTCCAACGTTATTTCGATTTTGGTAAAGTTCTTAATACAAAAATAAAAACTTAGTACCGGACTGAGTCAGTTTTGTAAAAAGAACTGCATTTGTAAATAATGTGTTCTGAATTCAAAAACTGGTTTGAAGGTGTAAACCGGAATTTAAATGTAAACCATGTTTTGTAATACACACAACATTTTAACTACCAAACTTAATTAGATGTTTTTTTGCGTAAAAATAACCGGGAAAAAGATGTGTGTGAATTTAATAATGGAATGAAATATAACATCTTTCAGGTATCGTGCTATCTAGTAACTGGGTTGTTGAGATGCAAGGTCGTCGCTCCATGAAACATACTGATATTCACCTGCATCCGTTAGGCTGACCAACATAGATGGGAAACACTATGCAGATTGATTTTGATAAGTTTTTCATGCGGAGCCGCGGGCATCAAAGGTAACTTACCTATTAAAACTTTTTACAAAAAAAATAACAACCGACTTCCATAAAAAAAGACACAACAAAGTCAAAAATAACTTTAATTTCGGAATTCGGTGTCTTAGGATCTATGTTTAAGGTTTTTTTGCGACCGACTTCCGAAATTAAAGTTATTTTTGACTTTGTAGTGTTTTTTTAAGGAAGTCGATAGTTATTTTTTTGGAAAAAGTTTTTATTTTAAACTTTTTAGTTATGGTAGATACCCCGCACTAATCTAATCGCGGTATTCATTCACTTGTCGCGCAAATACTTAATGCAAATTTAAGACTTATATGGTTTTCACATGGATCCCATTGTTCAAATGGAACCAAAATGGGACCATTCGGAAAGCACCAGCTTTCAAATAAAATAAAAAAATCATCAAAATCGGTTCACTCAGTCAAAAGTTATGAGGTAACAAAAATTTAAAAAAATACAGTCGAATTGATAACCTCCTCTTTTTTTGCAGCCGGTTAAAAATAAGTGTTGGTTGTCTCATACACATAAGTATGTTTTAGGTATAGTAAGAAAAGAGTATATCAGCAAGAACTCAAGCTGGCTCGAGGGGCTTTGCACAATGGCCCACGATGGACAAGCGTCAACATATATCACTCACAGGATAAGTACTCAATAATTCACCGTACAGATTCGAACAGGCTCTACAAGCCATTAGAGTGTCTTCCTGAATGGTTTCCCAAATGGCTACAGCTTCCTATATTAAATCATCATCCGTTCCATAAATTTTAGTAGGGATCGGTGATCGTTTCACTTTGAAAATTTTTGTCAATCGACACTTTTTAGTCATCTTTTAAAAGGCGTATGTTCTCAATTCGTCTGTTTTTTCTTCTTCTTGTGTAGGTTAGGTAATTATTAAATATTTTTGTTCCTGATATTAATTTATACTTTAACTTTATTTTACGTAAAAACAACTTAGACGAAAAATAAACAACAAATTAGAGGTAAAAACAACTTCTTGCTCCCCAATATCTCCAGCAATTGTAGATCAATTACGAAAATTCTTTATTAATGGATAGGTTGGTCCCATATAAATTTTATTGAAGTTGCTTTTAATTTTTGCGTTAGGTTCGATAATACGTATTTAATCCACTTTGTGTATATTGAGGACGTTCTAAAACTTCCTGTGACACTAGAAAGTGACATACAAACAATTTTTTTTTTTACAAAAAAAAACACAACAGACTATTTTTCACTTTCACTGTGTTTTGTTTGAAGTCAGTGGTTTTTTTTTGTGTTAATATTTTTGACTTCTAAAAACTACTGAGTAACAAGATATATCTAGAGTAGGAAAACCATCTAAAAGTATTGTGTCTACCAAAAAGAACTGGGTTTTGGCTTCTACCAAGTGTGGCAATTATGGTAACTACCCATACCTATAGGGTCTTTCTTTTAGCATTAATTTGAATGCCTAAGGCTAGTAGTATATATTTAGGTGACCCTAAAAGTTTGATACCCTTTGTAACTGATGACTGAATACCAATTAAATTAGGCCTACGATTAAATGGTGGCAATTTAGGTAATAGGTAAACGATAGGTGAAAATGATTAATTAAGCTAGATGACTGTGACATCTCAATCACTAGCTTTGGCCAGCGGCTTCACCCGCGAGGGCGGTTGAAAATTAACTCACGGGAACGGGAAACGGAACGGGAACGTACTGGGAATCTGAATCTGATGTATGTTTTAATCTAGGTTTCTATCTGCGTGCCAAACTTCCAAACCCGTTCGGCCTTTTTTGGGTGATTGAGTAACAAACATTCAAACATATAAATTTTTACATTTATAATATTAGTAGGTTTTATTAGTGCTGTCTGTTTGACTAACACTACAACAAGAGGTCCTAGCATGAACGCGCGACTAAAACGTAACGTAATTTTGGAAAATTTTAATCGAAAATACAACTTTTTTTATATATTTACTCACATATATTTATTCACACTTTGGTTTAAATTTTTGTGACAAGCAGAATTAATAACACCTCAATCAATCTGCCTAGCCAACTACGTTGGGGTTCTAGTCTATCGGATGTAGGTAAATACAGGTATTTTACTTGGAGTTACCGCCTATCTGAGGCTTTTGGGCTTCTGAGACAACCCGTAACGACTGTCAAAATATCTACGAAGGACACAAATAGTGGCACCTTTTGGTATAGATCAGCCTTTCCCAAAGTGGGCGATAACGCCTCCTTGTGGCGACTGCAGGCCTAAAGGGGGGTGGTAAGAGACCCAGAAAAAAATGGGGGCGTTGTGTAGAGCCCCCATTTTTTTTTTCTTTTTTTTTCACTTTGGGAAAGGCTGATATAGATTGTTCCGTGTGGTGCCGGACGTAAAGAATAGCACCATCCTATTTCTTCCCGACGGTGTCGTAAAAGGCGACTAAGGGACGTACTAGAGAATGGGCAGCAGCGTTTTCTATGCATTTAAGGCCCTCTTGTAGTTGAAGACGTTTCGGCGAACATTGGCCGGTCGTTGCGAGCGCTTGAGCTGCTAGATTTTGTGTATAATTGTTTCGTGGAGACAAAATGATAAGGAAATTATAAAATATTTTCTCACCATGCCCTAAAAAACAATAAAACCTATCTTTTGGTATGAGTTTTACATGGTTTAATGATGGAATCTCTTCAAGGTACACGTTTTAAATGGCGATTTAGTGTCAACTTTATGATTATTTTTTATCGAGCCAATTGTTTTAATTCACGTTTCTATCTTCACACAGCGCTTAACAGTATGTTCAATTTTCCAAAATATATTTTTTTATACGGAAACTAGCCATTTTGCTAGATTTACAGAGGTTTAAAAAAGTTAAAAAGTACTGCAACCTCGCCTTAACCACCATAATGTGATCGCCAAGCTGCCTGTTAAGCGTGGCGATTATTGCAAAACCCCCTTTTGGAGGAAGTCTAGGTCCACAGCACGTTTTCCTGATGATTGCTATAAAAAAAGACACTTAAAACGAAGTGCTTGATTCTTTAGTGCGAAACGAGTATTTTCAATTTTAAAAACATTGTAATTCACGTAAAGGCTCACCGAAGACAGGCGCGAAGCATCAGCACAACGTGAATCTGCTAGAATAATGTCTATGAAAACTGCCCGTAAATTTTACTAACAGAATCACGTCGCACCGTCGCGCGTTGCGTCTATCTGAGGGAGCCTTAAATCCGCGCGTTCGTGCTCAGCCTAATGTAAACATAATTTCAAGAATATCATTGAATTAATAACTAATATTATAAACAATCTAATATTAGACGCCCCCTATTGACCTTGTGCTAAGATTTATGCCATCCGACCTCCGGAGTTGCGATCTATTTGCATTCGTAATTACTTTGGCAGAATACTGGATTCCTTGGCTCTACTAGATCAAATTAAAACGTTTTAGTATGGCGGCAATGCAGAGAAAATATTCACAAATTAATGCTTGATATGTAGTCCTGATGCATGTGTTCCCCTTACGATGATACATCAGGCAAAGGTAATATACAGCAAAGGTAAGCTGTCGCGTAAAGGTAATTCTTTTCATCAACAAAAAACGTGACATTAAAGTTAAATTGGTTCCTTTTGATGTTCAGGGATCCGACATTGAATATGACATTCGATAGACCCAGGTCCTCTTATGATGGCCGGATAATATGAAAGATTAATAAAGTATAAAAATCTATTTCTATTTCTATAACCAAATGACATGATTGCCACTGCAACCACCAAAATACTGGTTGAAATTAAAATTGTAAATATTTAATGTCAAATTACGAAGATAGATGTCCTAGAAAAAGAAAAAAAAACAGACATTTGGGAAAAAACTTATACATTATCACGAACCAAATAGCTTGGTACTTGACGATGGGAGAGACCAGGAAATCATGATGTTGTTGTCGTGGAAAGTGAGTAGGCCTCTGGTGTGGGACGTCACCTGTGTTGACACCTTTGCGCCATCTCAAGTTCCTTGCAAGGCGGGCTGTGCTGGCGCCGCTGCTGAGGCTACTAAGACCCTCAAGCGGCGCAGATACTGTAACTTTATAGGAAAGTACAGGTTTGAGCCGTTTAGGGTTGAGACTTATACACCTATACCATTAGATATAGAGTATTAGAGTAACATCCATGTAGTATCACCGTAAAAAAGGAGTTTTAACTCCATTATTGAGAATATGCAAGTCAATTCATTCAGAGTAATCAGTTCACCAAACTCAGGTTTGTTCGACGGAAACCCAGTGAAACATAGTAGGGAACAGTCTGAGGAAATAGTAAATCTTTTCTAAATAAATAAAACAGTTATTAATTCAGGCTACTACATAGATTATAATTTAATTTCGTCTGGAATATTTATGTAATATGAACATGTTTACGTAGTTGTGCTGTTTTTGTGATATACGCGTAGATTATGAATTTATTTATTTCTGTTATTCAATATCGTCAACTGTTTATTTTTGTAATGTTTTAGTTTTCTGCGTAGGTCGTTTTGCGTAGAGCTTTCGGGAGTTAATTTAGATTCATTCGGAGATTAATTCTTCGTTAGATTAGACTTTAATTTCTACATTGTTTGTGAGCACAGTTCACGTTGAAAATATAAGTAACTAGTTTTTGGCAGCGGCTTCACCCGCGTATTATTCATATAAACTCTCCTCTTGAATAACTCTGTCTATTGATGAAAATCTCATTTAAATTAATTGCGTAGTTTAAAAGATCTAAGCGTACAAATTCGGGATGTGACTATGTGTATGTAAAGATTTAATTGTGATTGGCTCTAGCAACGCAACAGCAAAAGTCGGATGTAGCAGAAACTAACAGGTCATTTATTGTTCAGCTCCTATTCTTTCGTGGATATCATATTTGTACAGGTAAATAGCATTTTGGCCCCTATATCATTGTATTGATATCAGGTAATAATTGACGCTCAAAATATTAATAGATATTCAAAAATAAATTAAGCAAACATGTTGAAACGCGTGACTGTAAACACTAATTTGTTGTCAGTGTAATAAATAATCTTACGAATTCCATTTATAGATTACGAACTTCTTTCTTCTTCAAGATAGGTAACTTTTTATCGTTTGTGCTCCTACGTACTTACGTGTACACCCGAAATGCACGACGTGCGACGGCGACCTGCGTCGTGCAAAACGCTAGGTTTGCATGACAGCCAGAAAATGTGTCGTGCAAATGTAGCACCATTGATTAAGCGACTTCAAAAAAGGAGCAGGTTCTATGTTTCACTGTACTTACATTTTTTTTTATGTATGTTCACAGGTTTTTCCGCCAAATGAAGACCGAATTCCATTTTTTTTAATGGATAGAATATGCTTCAGGGGTGGTCCCTGATCTATAAATTTTATGGTGGATAGCGTTACCTTCGATAGTACGTATTTAATCCACTTTGTTTATCGTTATGATATTCTTATACTTACTTCTTGTGAAGCCACTGCTATTAAGTTGGCCAGTAGTGGTATATGATTAAGTGCGGCATAGATATCATAACAAAACAGTCAAAAATAAATACTTTTTTTGCTAAAAAAATACAAACGTTTATGGATGTATTTTAGCGATTGGACACCGACTTCCGAAATTATTTTTCACAGTGTACTGTTTTTTTAGAAGTCCGTTGTTTTTTTTCCAAAATAGTTTTTATTTGTTATCACACGAGCTTATTGTGCATTACAGACGAAACACGATGGTGCGTAAACCTCTTTAGTTTTACAAATACGTTCTCCAATTTGCACGGCCATGTTGGCAGCATTGTATTATTGTTGTAATGTATGTAAATAAGTTCGAAGCGTTTATGTTTCTCTTTGAGATCAAGAGAGCGGCCATTGTGGAATAATTGTAGATTTCACGGGTTTACCGTGATCGTGGTAAACGTATGTTTTGTGGTAATGATGAGGCCTAGTTATTTTATATGTTGGGTGGTGTTTGTTGCTAACTGATGGCAAACGAGTGTTTAACACCAGTTTACAAAAAATCTATAAATTAAATTAAACTAGTTTTCAGACTTAGACGGTCCATATTTTTTTTAGTAACAATAGTGCTTAGGTAAATAGGTTTATATTGTTAGTTTCTCAAATTTTGTTTATTAAGTTCTATGATTGTCGCCACTCAGTGTCCCTGAAAGGGACAGTCTGCTCTAGCAGCGATCTTTATCAGAAAATGTAATGATGATATTTTAAATAACATAAACATGCAATCAGTGTGGTGCCGGAGGTAAAGAATAGCATTACCCCATTTCTTTCCGTGGGTGTCGTGAAAGGCGACTAAGGGACTTATGGACAACACCGTTTTCAATGCATCCACCATACTGGGATCGCCACACGGAATTTCTTTTGCCTACTTGGAAATTCACTCTGTAGGTATAATATGAACAAATTCAGGCTATAGAGTACTTCACTTACCTTTTGCAAGACAATTTTAAGATGAACAGGTATGCAGATATAAAAAGATAAAAGTGCTTCCGGTGTAAGAATTGACAAATTATATCTGATAAGTCATTTATATTTTGCCTGATCAATCGGCATACCCTGAGCTACCTTGCTGATGGGCTTATATTTTTCAATTTTCCGTGGTATGAGTTATTGTAATACTCATTGTTCCATAATGAGCCTATATTGTCTTTTGAAAAGCACAAAAACTAAAGACTAATTGAGTATGCGCAAAACTAGAATTAAAATTCCGTAGTTATGATGATGAATTTAAGGTAACCGTAAGTTGAAAAAAACCAGTCTAACTAATATTGACCCTGAAATAGTCACTGAAAAAATATGAATGACAATGTATTTTTGTAATTGTTTAGATAACATACTATTTTAAGACGGTGAAGATTGGGTTATCTGATAAAAAAGAGATACAAATATCGTATCTAATACTTTATACATTGCACCATACCAATGTCGTACCTAATAATACATTGCACCATAATTGCGAAACCCAAAACGAAAGGAAAAAATGCTCTAAATAACAAATGTAGCCTAATCAGCCTGTAATGTTCCCACTGCTGTGACACAAGCCTCCTCTTTGTGAGAGGGAGTGGGCCATAATCCACCACGCGGGCCCATTGCAGGTTGGTAGATGTCACATGTCTACGAATTTTTGGTTCTAGGACATGCCGTTTTCCCCACGATGTTCTCTTTCACCGTTTTGAGAGCAGTGGTGATGAAATTATTTACACATAGGTTGGGACCCTGCCTATGACCTCCACTACTGCTTTTCTAAGAAATGTAGGTAGATACCCAAGATGGGTATCTACCTACATTTCTTAGAAAAGCTCTTCTTCCATCTTCCATTGATGGACGCAATAAAGTGTCTCATACAAAACAGCTACAAAATAATTTCACTGAAATTTTTTCAGTTCGATTGCAAAGCATTTTTTTTTTTGGGTGGGAAATTATGAAATGACTTCTACCGCTCTGGGCGGAGCGGGAGGGCATGTCAGACTTTTACTGACTAAAACCCACCCGTGTTCCTTCAGTTGCCCATGTGCCAGGGTCACGGTGTCTCTTTCGAACAATCGCGCGACCCTGGCAGATTGCAAAGCATACCGTACATATTTCTGCACTCAGTAAAAACAAATGAAAACATAAAAATGTATGAAACTGAAAAATGTATTTTGTGTTGAAATGTTACTTTAGTAGTCTCTCTTGCTGATTGATAAATCTTTTCATAAAGACATGAACTTCATATTTTGCTGGCACGAGACACAAAAATTGGCACTGAATTGACGCTGAAATTAGTTATAGCATCCACGCATGCGTAACGTTCATTCCACTGCAAATAAATGATATATGTATTTATTTTGTAAATTGAATAAGGTTTCTTTTTTTATATGGCGTTTGGTATATTCTAACCAACTACTCTGGGAAGAAACACCGAAGCAGCCTTTAAAATCCATACAACATTGTAATCATATGAGAACCATGTTGGTAAATTTTGACTGGCCTGTTAGTCTAGTGGTTAGAGACCCTGACTGCTAAGACTGAGGTCGTGGGTTCGATTCCCACCCAGGATAAATGTTTGTGTGATGAGCACATTTATTGGTTCTGTGTCTGGGTGTAATTTATCTATAATATGTATGTATTTAGAAATATATAAGTGTATTTATCTGTTGTCTGGTTGCCATAGTACAGGCTCTGCCTAGTTTGGGGTCAGATAACGGTGTGTTGGTTATCCTAAAAAAAAAAAATGTCCTGAGTTTGATCTCTAGAGGAAACACACAGTTGAGTCAAATTAATAAATATAGACAGTATGGAAACTAGGCCTATTTGTTGAAATAATCACCTACGCAGACTATGCTCCATACCGGAGCGTTAGGGTTGTCAGTATTTGTATATTTTATAAGTGTTTTATTTGGACAACTTCTTTAACCCGGCTTGCAGTAGCAGTTGACTCGTAGAAATCATCACGAGAAAAAGTGTTCATACACTTTATGCGGCTCTCCATGTGATTTTCCTCGGTCAAAATGTAAATCCGAGATTTTGGCTGCGAAATTTTACATATTTTTTTTTTGTTATGTTTCGTTTTCATCATATCGTCATCAACTTGTGACCCAAAATCATCAACGTAAAAAATAAATTGTATAATGTAAAAATTCTCATACTAATGAATAAATAGCTTTTCTTAAATAAATTGTCGGGAAACAATGAAATTATACAGCTATTTTTTTGTTTATATGTTGTTTTTTAAACATTATTCATACCGTAAAATCGTAGCGTTCTTTACAAACGGTGTAGTTTTGTGGCGGTCTGTTCTTCAAACCTTCTCGAGATATTGAAGCCATTGGGAACGTCTGCAAAAACAAACAATCTCAGAAGAGAAGATATCAATATTATCTTGGTATGTTTACAAAACATTCAGTATTAAACGCTTATCAGTGT
Source organism: Aporophyla nigra (assembly GCA_947507805.1). Lineage (NCBI taxonomy): Eukaryota > Metazoa > Arthropoda > Insecta > Lepidoptera > Noctuidae > Aporophyla > Aporophyla nigra. Next base: position 18,738,112 of record OX382307.1, on the reverse strand, counting down.
ATAACGACAAGGTCAGTTGAGTAACACACCTCCGTTTTGTACCGCTAATAATTGCCCTGCTTACCTACTGGGGTATCAAGCGTGAATGATGCTCTGTGTTTAACGTAACGTAACGTATGTTTTGTGATACGTTGTTGCGAAACTTACGCCTCCTTATTATAAGACCGTTTTAATAAATGGTAGACAGTTATGCATAAAGCTTAAAGCTAGCTTTTTAGCTATTGTACCGTGTGGTGCCGGACGTAAAGAATAACGCCACCCCATTTCTTCCTGTGGGTGTCGTAAAAGGCGACTAAGGGACTTACTAGAGAATGGGCAGCAGCGTTCTCTATGCATTTTACCACCATACTGCGATCGCCAACCCGCCTGCCAAGCGTGGCGATTATGGCAAAGCCCCCCAAATTGAGGGAGGCCTAAGTCCAACAGTGGATGTCTTACGGCTGAAATGATGATGATGATGAGACAGTTATGCCGGTCCTGAAACTGTGTTTCGACTTTAACTAAAAAATATTGTATTTATTTTTTTAACCATTTATGTACAGGCACTAAAAGATACAAGTTACCAGGCTCGTCGGATATATGTTAAAGTTTAGTAAGAAATTGATGGTTGTTTTTAAATGAAACTTAATTGGATAAATTAATTGTTTGTTTTACATACATTAAATTAAATTTCTTATTAAACTTCTGTTATATACAACAACCCAGCTATCTATCTGTTTCGGGGTCCCAAAACAGATTAATAACGGTCACGGAAATACATAAACAGACAAAAAGAAGATAACAGAAAAATAGATGCAGAGGTGATGCTTATTTCCAAAAGGATCTCTTCTAGTCTAGCATATCTGCGATAGGAGAGAAGGTAAAGAGATAAAGGCAGCGTGTGTAAGAGTAAAAGTGAAAATAAAATACAAATAAGTGAAAAAAGGACTTAATAAAATAAAACAAATAATATGAGAATACACTCACACCCATACAAACACTCTTGAAACACCCTACTCCATGTCAAGTGTGTGTGTGTCAAGAGATATTTGTTTCAATAGCATTTTATTCTCTTTTCTGCATCTAAATGTCATACAGAGGGCCAGTACCCGATGTGCTTGATGCAATCATCTAACGATGCGCCTGCGTCGCGTGACCCCCAATGATAGCGAAGTGACGACTGTAAACAACGCTCGAACGCGAAATAATCACTCTGCCATGCCACGCTTATTTATTCTTTGCGTTATTCAGTTTTGTTGGTTTTTTTTCTAAAAACCCTGTGGTAGCAGCTGGATGAGAGTTGCCGAGAATCGAGCTGAATGGCGTGCAATTGGAGAGGTCTATGTCCAGCAGTGGACTGCTATAGGCTGATGATGCTGATGATGATGTGTGGTACACACGACGACTTAATTATCAAGCTTTAGATTTCCAGGTTTAGCTGACCTCGCATTATGTACGTTTTTCTTCCAATGAGAAGTCGGCTTATACTGGAAATTTATAGATTAATAAGTCATCGTGTGTACCTACTTAACTAAGGATTTATCTTAGCACTGTTACAGCAGCAATATTCATGGCCCTGCTAGTTCTGAGAACCAATTACTGTAATTAAAAAAAGGTTGAAATTTTGTTTCAATCTCTTCTCTGCGAACACCTATGTCAGACACTTTTAAAAAATAAATTGGAAATTAGAAGTACTTTTGAAGGATTGAGAGGTTGAACGTTTTTAAAATGTATGGAAGTGCCTCTTACAAATTGCGCGATACACGCTTACAATCGCGATGTCTTTCGGTAAGAATTTCAATAACATTCTTTGCTTTCTTTACGTTCCTAAAACATATAAAGCAATATATTAGCAAATTCCTTCGAAATGTGAAGCGCTATGGACTTCGTTGCTCGCTTGTGACTGACGGTGTGTGACGTATGTAATTAGACTGCGGGTTTTTTAAACCTATTTGAAACTCTAAAGGCAATTTTCAGGAGCCATACATCATGATTTTTTTATTTAAAGCCGGCGAAATGAACAACGCCTAATTCTGAATTTGTTTTTATTTGTTAAATAATTTTCAATCTTATTTCTTTACAAATAAAACGAATCACTAAACACGTTTACACGTTCTACATTTCTTAGCCGCATGCCAAATAAATTGAACCTAGGTAAGCATTTTATTACGCCAAATGGTAGCGTAAAACAATAAATATAAGCTTTAAGAGTTAGAATTAAATTCTCGGAGGTTTCTTGACTCATGTGCGGTTTGTCTTAATTCTTTTTTCGAAGTTATTTAACGCAATTTGTGGCAGGAGTAAACTTGAAGAAAATTCGTCATGTAATGAAAAATCGGTAGGTATGCCCCCTTCATAGAACTTCTATAGGTATAATCAAAAGATTTTGATAGTTTTCATGATGTTCGAGGGTGCTGGTGCCAGTCAAAATGGATACGAAAATGATCAAATTTTTCGTAATGGGTGTCGTTTCCGTGTTCGACAATCTGAATCTCCTTCCTAATCGTATTACATTCAGAGTTGAAGAAAAAGCTTAAGGACCCCAAACGTTTTGCTTTTATTTGGTTGCAATTCGTCACCTATAGATATTTGCAATACCAGGAGCCAAAGACTACCTATTCATTTACAAACTTTGAAATGGTCTCGCTTGGTATAGAAAATTTCACAACGGCGATACGTACGCTCTTTGTAAATTGGGAAAAATAAGCAAATGTCTTAGCTTAACTTACTTATAGTAAAAAACTTGTAAACACCGTATGAAGCTGGGGCGAGTAGCTTGTTTATTGACAATAACTAAAGAATTTCTCCAATAACAAGTCGGATATTTTTATATTTTTAGAAATTTCAATAACGTGTATTATCTACTAATGAATGAATGAATGAAACAAAAACAATAATATAATAATAATCAGCCTGTATTGTTCTATTGCAGGGCACCACCCCATTTCTTCCCGTGGGTGTCGTAAGAGGCGACTAAGGGACTTACTAGAGAATGGGCAGCAGCATTTTCTATGCATTTTAACATCAAACTGCGATCTCTAACCCGCCTGCCAAGCGTGGCGATTATGGCAAAGCCCCCCAAATTGGGGGAGGCTCATGTCCAGCAGTGGACGTTTTATTGCTGAAATGATGATGATGATGATGATGAGGGCACAGGCTTCCCTTTCCTTTTACCACTCAACTCAATCCTGAGCCAATATGTACCAATCCCTCATGTAAACGTGAAGTTCGGCGGCCATTTACGCCTGGGTCTTTGGCGATACTGGTAGACACTTTCAGGAATCCATGCTGTGAATGAATGAAATGCTCCGAACTCAGAGTGGTTGGATCAAACTCGATTAATCAAATGAACCTCAAGTTTTGCGCGCTATGCCCAGACGTCTCATACTTCACCCAACGCGTTTTATCTACTGTGCATAGTTAATAAATTAATCAGATTTTTTAGAGGGACTTGTGGCTATGTAATAACAGCCGCACTGATCGATCGATCAGGTTAATCTACGCTTGCCGCGATTAGTTCGCGGATCGGTGACCATCTTTACATACCAAGATCCCTCCGTGCCTCGCAAAGCACGTTAAGCCGTTAGTACCAGTTGTCATTTGTGGATCTTTAAGTCATAGTTACGGGTCGTCAGAAGCCCGAAAGTCTGGCAACCAGTCTTACGAGCTGTATTACCATGTAACTGGGTTGTGGAGGTCAGATAGGCCGCCCTCCATGTCAAATACTGGTATTCGCGCTGCATCCGGTTAGACTGGAATCCGACCTCAACATAGTTGAGTGGGAAAAGGCAAAGCAGATGACGCTGAGAAGAAACGAATGAGAATGTCAAAAATCTTCGGACAAAGACTCTTCTTTAAGGCTCGTACAGACAGGCGCGACATGTCGCGCGACCTGTCGCGGAGGCGATTCTGCGATATATCGCGACGCAACACCTTTCACACGGTGTTGCGTCGCGATATATCGCAGAATCGAATTGCTTTATTATGTCAGTAAAAGTACATAAAGGTGAGAAAAATTTCCCCTGAGTACTCCACGCGATGAAACGGAGGGTATTCATCAAATTACATGGGAGAATTATGATACTGGAAAAGTCTTTTCTTTTGTTTGTGCTCTGTGGTCGAATTTATCTAAAGTTATACCTATCCGTTTTTGTAGGCTGTGACAAGCTTATTTTGCAGTGCAGTTTAATGTACAGAGTGGCAGGCACATCGATGCACAAACTTGTCACCATGGATTCAGTACATGATTATGAAGCCCCTGCGTTGAAATTATATTTATTTATTTTACACTTTAAGCACATAAATGTACAGAGGCGGACTTAATGCCATAGGCATTTTCTGCCAGTCAACCTTTGGGTGATGCAGAGACAAACAATGGTAGGTGCAATGAATTATATTATATTATTATTAGATATTCAAATATAAACGTATAACCTATTTAAATCATAAACATAATATATATACCTAACTATATATAAATATAAAAACGCATACATACATATACATAAATAATCGAATTTACTAAAACAAATGAGACAAACAATGACGAAAATGTATGTGCTGAATTAATGGTTACAGAATGCGCGTCTCGGTCCCTGCCATCCTGTAATAAAAAGAAGGTTAGCTAGATTAACTGCACGTCTCTAATCACAATCATTAACAGCCCAGCTGAAAAACTTTCACTGCTGGCCATGGGTCTGTCCAATTTACCTCATGTGCTTCTCACTCCCAGCAGATTCCTGCGTCCACGTCTTTAATATTAAGGATAAAACAAACGGGCTTCCTTAATTTACGGGAGAGGTATTTTCTGACAATTTGAAAATCTGCATAATTGAAAGAAAAGTAAAAATACGAAAACCGAAACCAAAACATAGACCAAATAAAAATCCTTAGATTTATTCGAAGCACGCCATTTTACCAACATCCGAATTTGTGTCTAGTTTTCACGATTGCTGAGCTAGTGCGGCTACTGTATCGGAAATTTTAGCATCGTTCGAATTTCCCTGAAACATTGCAGATAAAATTCCCGTGCGGGAAAATTCAGGATGGAAGCTGTACAATCGAAAATGGAATAAAAAAGATCTCGAACGGTTCACCGCTCGCGGAGCGTTCGTAGACGTGAAAGATAATTAAAAGATTCTGCGGTTTTAATTAAGGTGGAGAACGTATTTCTGTTAAATTCATTGCGTGTTTGCGTGGTTCTATCTCTTTATTCATTATTGTTCATAGATTGAAATTCTCACTAGTGAATTGTTTGACAAGGCATGTGCGTCACAACGATCAACAACAAGATCTAGGTTAAACATACTGTTACGTAACAGTAGCCCAGAGCTACCTTTTTTTTGTGGGTGGGAAATCATCAAATGACGTCTCCCGCCCTGGGTGGAGCGGAAGGGCGTGTCAGACTTTTACTGACTAAAACCCATATGCGAGGTCCTTGAGTTACCCATATGCGAGGGCCACGGTATCTCAGCCCACTTTCAGCTTTTAAAAAGGAAACTTCTACTTCCAGAAAGTCACCGTTCAGTAACTGTTCTGAATCCACAAATATTATTTTTATGAATCTTCATCGTTTTAATCATTTCAGACGAAAGTCGTCCACTGTTCGACTAGGTCCCCCAAATGTTTAAATGAATTAATGAATTTTACGATGTATCTAATAGAAATACCAGATGTCACAGTAATGAACATGAGCATTCCGGATGGCAGCGATGTGGATGAGTACTTCGACGCTTAAGTGTCATTTTGTTTTTGGTTTTTTGTCCCATAGACTAGTCTGACATTTCACGTCTTTTGTCTCTGGTTTTTTAGTCTATGAATTTGACGTTACACCTGTCAAATTGGTATCTTGGTTTAATAAACTTTCTTGTGTTAGTTATTTGGATTAGTAAGTATCTAGTGTTAACAGTAAAATAATATTTAACCTACATAAACATTATCTGCTAATAAATAAAATGTGAAAGAAATACCTAGTAACAATAATATCTTCCGTCAACCTTTTTGACCCAGACCAGTCGATAAACCCCAATATAAAACAAGATACAGTTGTTTTACACAGTAACAACAAAAAACGTATTCTTCTACTTTCAAATCAGCCTATTGTAGTCCCCTGCTAGATATAGGCCTCTCCCAGGCTACGCCAAAACACCATGTCCTCTATCTTTTGCTTCCAGTCTGCCCCAGCCACTTTCTTAAGGCGCGGTGTTACCTCAATATTCACAAAACACTGGTGTCTTTGACAATCGAGTATGACGTAACGCAATGAAAATATACGACACAAAAAATACAGTGGACAGAGAAGGGTTTAAAGAAAAATTTTAACCGAATAGAATAGTGAAAAATTGTTTGATAATCCCAATAAAAATTGTTTCACAAAAAAAACTTTGACGTCGAACATCTCTGTATTTTCAGCGATAACAACTTTTTTTTTTTAAAGAGTTCAATAGAATAAACATTATTTTAAAACTTTAACCAGACAATTATTTAATTTAATGTGTGTAGTCCGAATAATCTAAATAAAACCGTAAAATAAATGCCAATTCGCAGCTTAGTCACATCGTCAATCCAAATATTTATTCAATTTTCAACCTTATTTGTTGGAGCTGTAGCATGTAGTTGTAGCATTTAAAATCGTAGTCAGTCCGCGCCTTAAGGTCGTCAGTCTATCTAGCTGGGGGGCGTACCATGTTACGCTTGCCGATACGCGGTCTCTACTCCAGCACTCGTCTGCTCCACCAGCCATCTGTTCTTCGACAAACATGGCCAGTCCGTTGCCACTTCAGAATGCTCATTCTGCAAGTTTTGTCCGTAACTGCGGTTCTTTTCCGGAGAAATTCAATCCTGATTTTGTCCTTCAAAGAAACTCCGAGCATAGCCTGCTCTATAGCACGCTGAGCGACTTTTAATTTGTGGACCAGCTCAATTGTGATTGTGCACATTTCAGCACCGTATGTCATAACGGACAGGACGAACTGGTTGAAGACCTTCGTCTTTAAACATAGTGGGATAGACGACGAGAAGACTTGATGAAGTTTCCCACAATTGTACCTTGATAAAATTTAATACCGGCCATTACAGTTTTTATTCATTTGTTTTAAGTTTTATGATAAGAACATTTTTACGATTCACCCAGTCGCTCGACTAAAGGTTTCTTCAAACAGGCGCGACGCGACATTTGTAGAACAATTTCCATGAAGTTTCATAGAAATTGTTCCACGAGAGTCGCGTCGCGCCTGTGTGTGGGAGTCTTAATGGTCGATATAAATTGATTGCTTCCAACGACACAGTTTCGCGTGTGCCAAGGTGAGCCGTGACCGACCACCAATTATTACGATTATTGGCGTTATTGTCAAAGATAATTAAATATTATTTAACACCGACCTTCTCATGCGACTATTGTTTTCACAAATAAGTCTAAGAATTTACGGTTTTAATTATGCTAGTAATGTAATTGATGATACTTGAGAGGTATTATGTTACTTACTACGGTTAAAGATTTTACTTCAGAATTTACTGTTGGTTCAAAGGCTCTCTAGCGATCTATAGCTACTGTGGAACACAAGTCGATTAGTTAATCTAGCTGGTCCCGCCATCTTCTATGATCTTTAGAATATAAAAAAAAACATCGCATTTATACGAAGTAAAATAGACACCACAATAATAACAACATGCAAATTGACATAATGAAAACAGAATCACAGGTTCCTGTTCTTATAAAGATGTATTTTACTCGTTCTTTTATATTCAGATACTCAAATCTTCATTCCAACTCACTCTCACGACATCACTTCACTTCGTCGAACCGAAATATCAAGTGACGTGTCGTGAAGACAGCGTGAATCGGATATCAAAGTGAGTCCAATTTCACTGACAAGTCAATCGAGAGATAGGCCTACTTACATAAGGACAAGACATTTTGTCAGAACACAGATTGTCGAATTTTTATAGGTCACTAAGTCTGTTACTAGAATTGAAAATCCGAGCACAGATATGACCTTCTTGGTTTTACTCGTACTAGTGGTAGCCCAGTGGTCAAAATTCGACCATAATTCATTTAAAACTTAATGTATTACTAATACATTAATAAATAAAAATATTAGCTTTCGACACTCTTTTTCCATATAAACTTTAACTGTGTCTTTCAAACTCTTCTATCTGCGTAATTTTCGTAAAAAGGGGACATGCAGTTTTTGCTTCACGTATTAGTATGTAGATGTAATTATTTATCTTCGAATAGATAAACATATTGTGCAAAAAAAAATCGTGAGAATTAATAAATGGATAAATGACACGGATGGAATATTGCCCATAGGTTTTCCAAGTTCACGGAAGATTGTAAAAATAATTCCGACTAAAGATTCCATGTTTTATCAAGAACCAGTTAGTTACAATATGAATCAGCTTGTTTTTTTAGGTATTCTAGCACGATATTTCACAAGAAATCATATTCATTTATTAAAACTTTATGCACAAGTAAAAATACCGTACAAAGGCGGACTTAATACCTGAGGCATTTTCTACCAGTCAACCTTAGGGTGCTGCAGAGACAAAACATGGCAAGTGCAACAAAAGGGATGGATATATCGGAAACAATTATAAAATACAAGAATAAATACCAATACATAGATACATAAATACCTACATATAAACAAAATAAACTGTGTCAGGAGAACTAACGTTGCCTAACGTCGTTGTTGTTATATTCTAAAGTTGATAAAACTACTTCCCGAATGCATGTGAAAATAACAAATATTCATACAATGAAAAGTTTCGATATGTTTTAGTTACTTAGAAGATAATAACTCAAATACTTCAAGCACTAGTTAAAATATGTGAACGCTATAATTTATGACAATAACATGACAAAGTTTATGTCTCGCCATATTCTTCGAGTTTGGACAAGGCAAAGGTTGTTGGCCGAATGAAAATAGATGAGTCTACACCGAACGCAACTTTATGCTGGAAAGTTGGTATGCTAGTACGGTGTGATGGGTTCTTGCATAAATATTATGCTGTTATGACCATTTATCATATTTTCGGTGAAGTCGTGTGAAAATGGCGAGACACTACAATTTATGAAGGAGGTATATTGGACCGTACGTCGTCGGCGGTAAAACTTTGATCTCGAGCTTGTCTAGCGTAGAACAGATTTTCAATAGTAAAAGGGACAGAGGGCAGTGCATATTGGTTTTATTACCCCTGTCGTGCAACCTGCAGTATAAATAAATAACAGCGTAATTTTCGTAAAAAAAAAAAAAAAAAAATTAGTTAGTACAAAGTTTTTGCTTCACGTATACACATACACACCAACAAATATTTCCAAAATAAACTGTAGCTAAGTATATAGCTAAAAATGCCCTCTACAAATCCCAAATGAAGGACTAGGCCACACAGCTTTGATCAATCGCGTGAAGTTCCAGTGCATTCTTTTAATGAAAACATTTTAAGCCGCTAAGTGTGGTTTAAATCGTTTTAAACCAAAAGACAGCCAGGCAACCAAAAAATCCGTTTTACATCTATAGCCGGTAGCATTTAGCCATATTAATCCACCATAATTATTTTTGAGGACATACCAGGGGAATCGAGAAGTCTAAATAGTGGATGCCCTCTGACAGCATACTGATATTATATATGAAAGAAATAAAGAAAGAAAAATAGATTTATGCGTTTGTCAACTTGTCAAGACGGGAACTGAATTTAGTAGTACCTACCTAGTAGATATATAAACAGCATTGAATATTAGGTCTTTAATTTGCGCAAAATGCCGCAGTAAATGAAGCCATCATTATTTTCAGGTGCCACTGCTTCAAGGAGTGTCTTTGAATGGCCGTTTAAAACGCAATAAACTACCCGACGGCCATATTTTATTTTGACGTTTAAATGCTTACGTTATAGCGTTCGCGAGTTATGACCCCCAAGACGTCTGTGATGTCTTCCTCACAGTTATTTTCCAGTAGAAATACCGTCAATGTAAAATGAATGTTAAAAATAGAGAATGGATAGACATGTGTCGTGTGCATACTGGCTAGGAATACCACTCCCTCTCTTTGCGTGGGTGAAGCTAAATGCGACTGTGAGATAATGTCAAGAACATGGACAGTAGAAATATTAAATGAAATAAGTTTTCTATTTCCATGGATTGTTTGTTTGTTATGAATGGACATAACGATCCATTTGCTAAGTCTGATGAAAGACTAATAACATTAGTTCGATTTTTCTTATTATCTAATAAGTAAAATACGTTTCATTTTATAGATCATAAAATCCAAAACGTGTCAGTTACCTCATGCGTATTTTTGAAATTGTCGCCCACAAATAAATTAACTTCATACAGATCACCTACAGAAAAGAATATATTATTTAAAACTCAAGATTCGCTCGTTTCGGGCGAGTGAATTTGTGCGAGTCGACTAATAATCCCAATCTTTACTTATGACTGGGTCTACTCTACAAGAAAGACAATTTTTTATGTGAATGTCATTAAAAACCTGTCCTTTGCTCATTTACAAAATATATAATTTATATAAATAACAATAAATAAATAGCATCCTATTACTATCCCACTGCAGAGCAAAGGCCTCTTCTCATACAAAGAAGGCACAAGCATTGATCGCCACGCTTGCTCAATACGGTTTCGCGATTTCAGACTTATCCGTACAAATAAAAAAAATTGAAGTGTATGTCTGTCTGTTTGTTCCGTCTAATCTCGAAAACAAAATTCATCAAAATCGATCCAGCATGAATTTTGTTTTGGGTATACTTTGAGCCCCGTGGAGGAAAGACAACTTCTTACCCGGAGGGTGTAGCCGCAGGCGGGAGCTAGTATTATCTATAAGTCCAGGTTTATACAGTTTTCACGAAGAAGAAAAGTGGTAGTTTGATGTTATATAATTATACTACTGTACTGTTCTATTATTATACTTTATTCCTCCGATAAAATTTACCTGTCCATTTATAAATCGGCTCTTAATCTAATAGGTAAATCAGTTATATTTATCTTCTGCTCCATTATTTTCGTTCTTTAATTAATAACAACGTGTAGTATTAAAGGTAAACGACCCATAATTGAGTCGTAGTAGAGTAACGTTAATAATAATTGGCTTTCAGTGTGTTCGTTCGAGATTACCTACCCCTTGTTCTTTTAACTATCGTGGGCGGAGTACCACTACCATTGTCTTTCTATTTTATTTATCTTTGCACTTATCATAAAAATATGAGCTGTTTTTTGGTGGTAAAGTTTTGATGTTCAAATAAAGATTAGTAGGTTTTTTTATATTATCATTATCTGCTTTATGTAGAACAAGTAGTAAAAGTTTTCAATGGTTATTTGGATTTGGCAAGAAATAGCAATTTTTGTTAGTTTTCAGTGAGTAGTAGCGTGACGTCTGTATAGAATAGCTTGATTAATATTTGTGTGCATAAAGGAAAGTTTTCATAGTACATAAGTTCCATCTAGTTTTTAAAGTAATGACCAGCAAAATATTGACTTTGTAAAGTGTCTTAAATGATCTACTTACATAAATAAAAATTACATTTAATTTCATAAACATTTCATTTAATTTCATAAATTTGTACTTTGGGTAGTAAAATTTTCGACTAAGTATACTAAATATATAATAATACAATAGACTTCGACTTCATATAGGTATGTTGTTATGTGAAGTGCGGTCTAACCTGGTTGCCAAACTGTGGATTTCAAATATATTTTTTTAATTTAAAGGCACGTCCTTCCTCCTAGTTTGTTTACAACACTTCTAAACTCGTCTAGTGTTATCGCCCCTTTTTCAGTAATTTTAGAATATTGAGGAAAATGGAATCTGCCCTTAGTTACGAGTTGTAATGCAAGCGTTTTGCTTTGTGTAAATCATTTCATCAACACTAGTCTCAAAACGGTGAAGGAAAACATCGTGAGGAAACCGGCATGTCCTAGAACCAAAAATTCGCAGTTAAATGACATCTACCAACCTGCACTGCGCGTGGTATATTACAGTCCACTCCCTCTCGCAGGAGGAGTCCTGTGTCCTAGAAGTGGGAACTTTATAGGCTGATTATACATGAACGAAAAATTATAGTAAAACTAGCTGACCCAGCAAACGTTGTTTTGCCGGGTGGAAAAGAGTGAAAATTTAGAGTTGTATGTATTTATCAATGCTCAATCATAATAAAATAAAAGTTTAAAAAAATTCAAAAAAAAAAAATTAGGGGTGGACTACCCCTAACATTTAGGGGGATGAAAAATAGATGTTGGCCGATTCTCATAGATACCGGATAAGCACAAAAAATTTCATCAAAATCGGTCAAGCCGTTTCGGAGGAGTATGGCAACGAAAACTGTGACACGAGAATTTTATATATTAGATATCATCGATTAACTAAAAGGAACTTAAATCCAAGTATAAGCAATGTCAGGGTCGCGAGATTTGTTCAGAAGTGTTACCGAGGCCCTGGCACAGGCAACTGAAGGAGGTGGGTTTTAGTCAGTAAAAGTCTGACACGCCCTCCCGCTCCGCCCAGAGCGGGAAACGTCATTTGAAGATTTCCATAACCACGAAAAAAAAAACAAAAAAAAAATAATTGCGGTCTAAATGATTTGCCAAATAATAAGTAACTTTTAAATAAAATATAAATTATACATGAGCAAAATAATATTATACAATATCACCGACTAACTAACGGGACCTTAAGGCCACGTGAGCAACATAACTAAAACCGTTTCCATGAAGTTTTCGTACCAATTGTTATACTGAAGTCGTGTCGCGCCTGTTTGCATGAAGCCTTAAGTTCCTTAAAACAATGACGTAACGACGTGGACCAAACTTCTCTTTCGTTAAAATACGTCATTTTCAAAGTTCCCTGACTGAACACGTAGCGGGTAGACATTTATTGCAGGCTTTTCCCTGCTCTTAAAATTTGGAGTGTTTTGACAATTTCCAGAGTACCTTAGGGAGCGTGCTCATTGGGGTACAAACATCAAAGTATTATTATCACGCTATAAACGGTGGGATGACGTTTATAGCGAAAGTTTACCTACAAGTTACACTTTTGTTGGTTTGCCGTCAGTATGGAATCTGTTAACTATTTTGTTAGACTTCTCACTTCTCTTTCCAACATTAACCATAGCCTGTCGGAATAGAGACTTTCGGTAAACGTTTTTTTAATTATTTCAACATTAGTTTAGATATTATAATCTATCTGATACGTTTAATCTAATTTGTGTGGATGGGAGACCATCTTAACGCACCAAGACCCTTAAAATCACGATCAGCCGTTGGTCCTGGCTGTCATTTGGAGATCTTTGAGAGTCGTAACGGGTTGTCAGAATCGCGAAAATATAACAACCAGTCTTACCAGGGGGTATCGTATTTACCAGTAACTGGGTTATGGGAGTAGGCTAAGCAGTTCCATTGCCAGAATCGTCTGGAGGACACGGTGGAGCATACGGTGAAGGTGTGCCCTGCTTGGGCGGAGCACCGCCGTGTCCTCGTGGAGGCGATCGTCGGCGGCGACCTCTCGCGTCCGGCCCTTTTTTTTTTTTTTTTTTTTTGGATGGGAAATCATCAAATGACTTCTCCCGCTCTGGGCGGAGTGGGAGGGCGTGTCAGACTTTTACTGACTAAAACCCACCCGTGTTCCTTCAGTTGCCCATGTGCCAGAGTCACGGTATCTCTTTCGAACAATCTCGTGACCCTGGCAGGCATCGGTCCTAGCAGACCCCTACATTGCTGCTGACATCTCTTTGAGGCGCGCGTGGAACACTACGCGCCGTCGACCCGAGCCTGATCCTTACCGGGCGGCGAGCTACCCATTGCTCGCCACCCGCAAGCTCGCGCCTACGGTGGCCGGGAGTCCGCTATCGACTCCCGACGCCCGGGGCGTCTCCTCCTGCGGCGGCTAGGGACGTGAGGGTGCAGAGACTGCCACTCCCTCACGCGCCCCGCCTCCTCCTTCGCGAGCATTACTGCTTCGCAGAAGGAGGTGACGGCTTCCCATGCCCTCTCGCTCCGTACCATGGCTCGCACCAGGGCCGGACGCGAGAGGTCGCCGCCGCCGATCGCCTCCACGAGGACACGGCGGTGCTCCGCCCATGCAGGGCACACCTCCACTGTATGCTCCACCGTGTCCTCCAGACGATCCTCACAATGGAAACACCCGGACGTTTCCTCCCGCTTTATCCTGAACAGGAACCCACCGAAGCACCCATGCCCGGTGAGAACCTGCGTCAGGCGGAAGGTGAGGACGCCGTGGCGCCTCTCAATCCACTCCTCAAAGAGGGGACTTACCGCCGCAATTGTGGCGTGCCCACGCGTCCGGCCCTGGTGCGGGCCATGGTACGGAGCGAGAGGGCATGGGAAGCCGTCACCTCCTTCTGCGAAGCAGTAATGCTCGCGAAGGAGGAGGCGGGGTGCGTGAGGGAGTGGCAGTCTCTGCGCCCTCACGTCCCTAGCCGCCGCAGGAGGAGACGCACCGGGCGTCGGGAGTCGATAGCGGACTCCCGGCCACCGTAGGCGCGAGCTTGCGGGCGCCGAGCAATGGGTAGCTCGCCGCCCGGTAAGGACCAGGCTCGGGTCGACGGCGCGTAGTGTTCCACGCGCGCATCAAAGAGATGTCAGCAATACTGAAGGGGTCTGCTAGGACCAATGCCTGTCAGGGTCGCGAGATCCGTTCGAAAGAGTTACCGTGGCCCTGGCACATGGGCAACTGAAGGAACACGGGTGGGTTTTAGTCAGTAAAAGTCTGACACGCCCTTCAGCTCCGCCCAGGGCGGGAGAAGTCATTTGATGATTTCCCATCCAAAAAAAAAAAAAAAAAAAAAAAAAAAAAAAAGGCTAAGCAGTCGCGATATTGCGCTTAGTTATATAAAAATACGGGTATTCAGCTTCGTCCGGTTTGATTGGAAGCCGACCCCAATAGTAGGGAAAATGCTAGGCAGATGATGATATGTTAATTCTAACTTCCTTGAAAACTTTATCACTACACTCAAATATGAAATAGCGTGCAACTCATACATGCATCGTTTGACAGTTAAACAGATCGCGTGCAAGTCTTACACCGCAATGTGCACGCACCCTAACTAATGAATTTCCCGTTAATACACGAACGCCTTAACAATGACGGCGTAATCGTTGTGACGTCACTATGTTGATGGCATTGTCTTTCTTTTTTAATTTTCGTTTCGCCGAACAGTGAATTACATGGGAAAGTGCATTTTATTGTTTTGTGGAAAATCCTGTTGATAGATCTGTTCAAACGTTTTGCATGACGAATCAGGAAAGTAGATTCCATCATTAAATGGGAATACCCTACAATGATTAGGACAAGGTTATTCACAATGATTTTTAAGGATAACTTGACTTGTATTATTATGCAAGTCAAGTTATTATTAAGCTATTATTTATAGGGGATAAATATAATGACCACCATAAAATGCTTTGATACCCTTAGTTTTGTAACCAAAAATATCTACTTAACACCAGAAAAATAAAGTCTAAAAATACAAAAGTACCAGCTATTTTAGTCACGACTCCACTTTAAATTGTATTCGACCACCAAATTTAGTAAATGATCACCAAATCTTAATAATTGGGTGTACTACGTGAGCTCGACAAATGAATGTACGAATGCACGCTTGTGCGATACACTCGAGCTCACATAGTACACTAGGTTAGGTTAGGTTAAAACTGTGACCTCCTACGCACGAGCCGAGCGAGCGAAGCGAGCGGTGCCGCGGCAGCGGCCGGCGAGTGCTAGAAACGACTTGATTCAGTGTGCCGCACAAGCGTGCATTCGAACTATGTCAGTCGCAATACAGTTTTGTCGCTCAAGTGTTATTCGCACATCCATTTGTCGAGCTCACTCTTAATAATTTGGTGTTCATTAACAATTTTTGGGTTAACAATGATTTTTTTGGAGTCAATTTACTTAAATAGGATAGCAAGATGTAAAAACTGGTTATAATTTTACATTGAAACGCTGGTTTAATTTTGGTGATCATTTACTACTTTTGGATTAACAATGATTTATTTGGAGTCATTTTGCTTAAATAGGATAGCGAGATGTTAAAACTTTGGTTATAATTTTACATTAAAATGCGGGTTTTAATTTTGGTGATCATTTACTATTTTTGTCTGTTATATGTTACTAGATCTGGTGGTAAGTTAAACATAAGCCTTATTTATATCTCAATCATTTTGAAGTTTATGCTTACCCACTGCTTCATATGTTCGCAAAATGTGTCTGCTTAGCAACGGAAATAACGCAATGAATGTTTTTGAACTGTCAAAATGAAAACAGTTCCTGCTATTAGTGTTACGCAAATACCCACCTGGCTAAATAATAAAGACTTTTACAACCAACCTTCATTGGTGAGAAATTAATAAAATACATGTTTAATCATGAGTTTTATTACAGACTGGCGTGACGCCACAGCGCCACATGACAGTGCGACGGACGCGACAGCACAACGCCACAGCTCGACGCGACAGCGCGACACAACAGCGCGACATGATAGCGTGACGCGACTTTATTGTCCTGATGTCCGTTGTTTGTCCTTTGTCCTTTTTTGTTTGTTTTAATTAGCTGTAAGTCCTCCATGTACTAAATAAATAAATAAAGTCTCGTTGCGCCAGTCTGCGGGAAGCCCTTAAAAGTAGTTTGAGCTAGAAACATTCGTACTTTCAGAACCTAGCAATTTTATTTAACTACTTACCTACTTTAAAAAGCGGAACCCCATTTTAAACGCACAGTCATGTCCGTTCGACATCCAATAAGAGAGCCATCGGTGAGCTTCGTTCAAGCCTGAAACAGCGGGCACGTGACCGAAATGTTAATGAATGACGTAACCACAGTTAATGAAAATTGGCCGGGCAATTTTTAAACTATGGTTTGGTATATTCAAGCGAGCAATTGTGATGAGTCGATGTACTAAATTATCCTATTAATTACACTCATTTAATGTCAAAGCATTCACATTGCGTGGAAAGGGAAAAGGGTCCGAGGTTTATGCTCTGCAGTTTCGGTGCATAGTCAGCCTAAACTATGACACTACTGGGATACAGGCCTCCTCTATGGGAGGGAGGTGCAAAATAGGGGCCGTAATCCACCACGTGGGCTCATTGCGGGTTGATGGATATCTTCGAATACACATGCCAGTTTCCTCACAATGTTTTCCTTCACCGTTTTGAGAGTGGTAGAGATGATGACGGCTTTTTTTTTTGTGGGTGGGAAATCATCAAATGACGTCTTCCGTTCTTGGGTGGAGCGGAAAGGCGTGTCAGACTTTTACTGACTAAACCCACCCGTGTTCCTTCAGTTGCCCATGTGCCAGGGTCACGGTATCTCTTTCGAACAAATTTCGCGACCCTGGAGGCATCGGTCCTAGCAGAGGGTCTGCTCAGAGCTTCAGTGCTGCTGACATCTCTTTGAGGCGCGCGTGGAACACTACGCGCCTTCCTGGCCTCGACTTACGAGTGTAGATCGTGGGTTCGAGCCCAGGCAGGCGCTTTACTTCGTGTGAATAATTTAATAACCTCTCAAAACGGTGAAGGAAAACATCGTGAGCAAAACCTGATCTCCTCGAACCAAAAATTCTAAGACAGGTGACATCTAATAACCCGCACTGGGCCCGCGTGGTGGATTACAGCCCACTCCCTCTCACCGAGAGGAGGTCTGTCTCCAAGCAGCGAAAACAGTACAGGGTGATTGTCCTTATGCTTATACATTTACAGAGAACGTGCGTGGAAAAGGGAAAGGGTTTGAAGGCTTCTACCCTGCAGTATTTCAAAACTGGCTACTCAGAACAGTTGCTAACCACTATATTAAAGATGCATACACACCCAAAAATTTCATCATCACTCCTCTTAAAACGGTGAAGGAAAACAGCGTGAGGAAATGACATGTCCTAGAACCAACAAAATCGAATACATGTGAAACTACCAACTCGCATTGGGAACAGTTAGTCTGATTATACTTACACCAAGAAACAGATCAAATTGACGAGCAATTGACGGCTCAGTTCATTGAGGAAAAGATTTAAAAAAATATATCGATCCAACATAATACTTATCGAAGTTCAAAAGCGAAAATCCCCCGGGATTGTAAATTATAGTAGGGCTTAGGTTATCAGTCCACTGTCTTTTATATTATGACATAGCTGTTATTATGCTGGAGTACATAGGGTTGGGCAGTGTGGGCAGTAACACCCACGGACGCAAATGTGTGGAATATTTTGCAAAGTAACTTCTAATATTTATAATCTCCTGGTAATTGTAGACGAGTTTGCAGTTTGAAAAGGTGGGTTTGGTTTCAAATTAGGAAAGAAGAATGTAGGTTGGAGTTTGTCTAGGGTTAGTTTACACACAATCTACACTAATTTTAAAAAAGGAAAGATTGGTTTGTATTGCATAAAGCAAAAACTACTTGACCGATTTTAAAGAACATTAAGAGGTGGCGAGACGACCTCGACGCGTACTCCAAGGGTTGGATCGAGGTGGCCCGGGAAAAGGATACTTGGAGGGATTTGGGGGAGGCCTTTGCTCAGCAGTGGGACAGTGAAGGCTAATAAAAAATAAAAATAAAGTTTTCTATTGGAAATGGTCACAATTACTCATTGCTAGAGGAAGACGAAGGGTGCGGTCAGATTATACTGAAAAAAAAAAAAAGAAACAAAGAGGCTGTTATCAGCGCATTACATAAAGGCTGACCTTTCGAGGCCGCAAGTACAAGCCTTTACCTACAGCTATACAATGTTTTTGAGATACCTATACCGGATTTTAGGTTAAACATACTTTAAGGAAGTATGATAATCATCAAAATGAACAACTTTTAATATGGGACAAACCCAACTACTAAAAAATTTTGCGATCAACAGGTAGAGAACAGCATAATTATTTTATCACCGCGTGGAGGTCATGAAATTCTGAAATATCGCACGGAAAAAACTACAGGGATAAAAGTAACCTACGTATTAATTAGTTCATCATCATCATCATTTCAGCCATAAGACGTCCACTGCTGGACTTAGGCCTCCCCCAATTTGGGGGCTTTGCCATAATCGCCACGCTTAGCAGGCGGGTTGGCGATCGCAGTATGGTGGTAAAATGCATAGAGAACGCTGCTGCCCATTCTCTAGTAAGTCCCTTAGTCGCCTTTTACGACACCCACGGGAAGAAATGGGGTGGTGTTATTCTTTACGTCCGGCACCACACGGTACATTAATTAGTTACAAGCTTATAAACTATCTGTGTGATTTCATTCAAATCCTTTCAGCCGCTTTTGCGTGATTGAGTAACAGACATCCAAATTTTCACATTTATATTATTCACCATCATCATCATATAAACCGTAAGACCTCCACCGTTGAATATAGGTTTTCCCAAATTTAGGGGGTTTGTCATAATAGCTACGCTTGGAAGGTGAGTTGGCGATTGCAGTATGGTGGTAAAATGCATAGAGAACACTGCTGCCCATTCTCTAGTAAGTCCCTTAGTCGCCTCTTACGACAACCACGGGAAGAAATGCGATGGAAGTGGGATTTATTATTTTAGTAGAATTTTATTTTCATGAGTATTTCACTTCCTAAAACTTTGTCTTGTGTTTAACCTTACATTCTATATATTGTTCAATATTGTAATACGATCTGTGTCGCCGATTTGTCAATGCATTAAGTTCAACTAAGTTTGAGACACATTTCTTGCCATTGCAGCACTGCAAAGGTAACTGAACAAGTTACTAAGTGCAGTGCGAGAGAGATTTCTGTATAGAAGCTCATAAATGAATGTCGCAAAACAGTTTACAACGTGTTGCACAGACGCCAGCACATCAGACTACCCGAAACTGTCAAATATTCCCAATCAATCTTGAACCTAATACGTTAACGATAAAGTTGAAAACCTATTAAAGAAATTTGATAGATTGTAGTAGCTTTATGTGCTGGCATCTGTACATTTCCAGCAGTCTGTTATTTCCTCATCAATCTTCGTGCAACTGTGACGCAATATTGTGTGGCGTCATGAGTATGACGTATGCAGCTGACGTTTGAACGTGGTATTTATACGTTATAGAATAGTTCTATGGTATTTATGCCATGGAAATGACGTCGGTATTTCCATATTCATAAATGGTACTAATATTTTACTCAGTATTTAATTCAATCACGCAAAAATGGCGTAACGGATGAAATTTAGTATTCAGATAATTTATAACCTGGTATTTTATGTCGATAGTACATTCCCGTGGGACGATTTTCGACCACCACGTAGGCGAAACCGCTGGCGAAAGTTAGTACTGGATAGTATAAAAAATTTGAAAACGTAATTATTGGGTTATTTTAATTCATTTATTAGGGAAAATAAACAGTGCTTTTACATTTTTCACCCACTTCAAAAAGAAGGAGGTTCTCAATTCGGATGTTTATATTTTTTTATGTATGTTCGGCCATAACTCCGTCATATATAAACGGATTTTCAAAAATCATTGCGTCTTAAGGTCGGAAAAAAATCTGCTTAACAACGTAAATAACGCAATGAATATTGTTGAGCGATTCCTACTGATAGTATGTTATGCAATTACCTCTCAGTTCCACCTGCAAACTGCCTTATTGGTTTGGTAGCCGTAAGCGCTTCTTCTGACCATGTGGTCCTGGGTTCGATTCTCAGTCCGGGCAATGTGTTATTGGTCTTTTCTATGTGGAATTTCGCAGTAGCAGACCAGAGGGGTAATTGCGGAACTTTTTATCGGTATGAATTGGTTTAATATTCATAGTTAAACAACATTCATTGCGTTATTTACGTTGTTGAGCCACAATTTATTCGAACAAATGACGCAATGGTTTAGAAATAATCTTCAATCCCATTCAGATTCTGATAAATTGTGCGTTTCGCAATTAGGGTGCAGAGTGTGGATTTCAGCCCGATCGATGGCTATAGCCTCGCCTCCTATTACACTTGAGCATAACTAGCGTAATTAGGGTGTAATAAATAGGTACACCACTACTTAGCCTTTCAGGACAAAAAGGCGTGATTTTTGTGTTATGTTTAGCCCTGTTTCTCCACAGACTATTATTACTATTATTAATAGTACATTAATTTATCGTGTAAGTACGTAGTAGAGTGCATCTTAGCTATTTATATCCCGCACTAATAAAACAAGCTTTTAAGATACCGTATCAAAGTCAGTTACCCACACACGCCTCGACTTACCGCGACTAAGGTCGGACATTCACTGAGGTCGCCCAAGCCAATGAACTTGGTACATTTCCTATGCAGAATCATTTGTAGCCAATTACCGAATAATATTGGCCCCTATATGTGAAGGGGTCTTTTTATTTGATAATCAATCTTGCAATTGTTCTCTCTGGTTGTTTAAAACCTTTTAGTTTTGTTTAAGGCTAAATAATAACTGCTGCAAGGGGTTAAGCTACGCCTGCTGCGGTCGGGTCTCGGATGGGTCCATCTGGTGATCCATTGATAAATGATTATATTTCTGCAAGTAGAATTGTACAAACACGTTTACACGTCAATTATATTTTTTAAACTAGATGAGGTCGCCGTTTCCTATTTGATTACTCTGATAAGAAAGGCCGAAACAAACTCAGAGGGCACAGTCTCTTTTGAAGCCCAGACATAATCTTGGTCAGATCATGTGGGTTTGTATCTGAAATGGTCTTTTGAGGAAAGAACCACACTGAGAAGACCTGTCCAATCAGTGCACGCATTTATCAGTCTATCATTACGTATCGAGACCCCTCCGTGCTTTCGAAAACAGAGGGGTAGTTGCGGAACTTTTTATCGGTAGGAATTGGTTTAATATTCATAGTTAAACAACATTCGTTGCGTTATTTACGTTGCTGAGCCGACAATTTATTCGAACAAATGACGCAATGGTTTAGAAATAATCTTCAATCCCATTCAGATTCTGATAAATTGTGCATTTCGGAATTAGGGTGCAGGTTAAGCCGTTGGTCCTTACAGTCAATCTTTGACTGTTTTTACGTGTCCCGAAGTCTGACACCAAGTCTTATAGGTTTTAAGTCAGATAGGCAGTTACCCGTTATACCTAGTTGCATCGGGTTCATATCCGTGACATAGCAGACAAATTGCAGGAGTGTCGCCTACGTTGGTACGGGCACGTATTACGGAAACCGGCTAGCTATGTGGGGAACAAATGTCTGGCCATGCCACCTCCGCCGGGTCCCTGTAGAAGGGGCAGACCCAAAAAGTGCTGGCTTGACGTCGTAGCGGATGACATGCGTACCAACAAACTCACCATAAGGGATGCACAAGACCGTCCGAAGTGGAGAGCTAAAAGCAGGAAAGCGGACCCCGGGCTCTGAAAGGATGCAACCGGGATAACGCAAGGATGATGATGATGATGACCTAGTTGCATCGGGTTAAACTGGAAGCCGACTAAAACATAGTTGTTGTTGGTGAAAGGCCAGGCTGATTGATGTGAGTTATTGATCAACTAGCTTTTGCCAGCGGCTTCGCCCGCGTGGAGGTCGGAAATTGTCCCGCGGGAACATACTACCGGGATAAAAAATATGTGTTATTCCAGGTTATAAACAATCTGTGTGCCAAATTTCATCTAAATCGGGTCAGTAGTTTTTGCGTGAAAGAGGAACAAACATCCACACATCCATAAATCCATACATACAAAGTTTCGCATTTATAATATTAGTAGGATTTTGCTTTTTTTGCGTCTGGTCGTATAATATCTTTAATTTTTTAAATCATGAAGGTTGTTTAAAGGTCGGAATTTACCATCACTGTTGTTAACGATTAAGTACTATTGTTTATTTGAATATTCATAATGTTATGTATGTATTTAAATACGTGCCTCACCCTTATGACCTTTATTTAGTTATGCAAGGTGAATATACGAAGTACCTATCTTACTTACTAAAATATTTGATATCACAGCTTATTTCCATATCACAGTACGTCATTGCATTGGTGCAAGAATCGTCTATGTACTTAGAAATAAAGAAACTTTGACTGGCCTGTTAGTCTAGTGGTTACGGTTAGTGACCCTGACTGCTAAGACTGAGGTCGTGGGTTCGATTCCCACTCACGACAAATTTTTGTGTGAGTGGGAATCACACAATCATTTGTTCTTTGTCTGGGTGTAATTTATCTATAATATGTATGTATTTAGAAATATATAAAAATGTTTATCAGTTGTCTGATAACCATAGTACAGGCTCTGCCTAGTTTGGGATCAAATAACGGTGTGTTGGTTGTCCATATTATTAAATACATAAAAATACGTATAATTCTAAAGTTCTCTTTTAAAATATGTACCGACTAGCTTTTGCCAGCGGCTTGGCCCGCGTGGAGGTCGGAAATTATCCCGCGGGAACATACTACCGGGATAAAAAGTACCCTATGTTTTATTCCAGGTTATAAACCATCTGTGTGCCAAATTTCATCCAAATCGGGTCAGTAGTTTTTGCGTGAAAGAGGAACAAACATCCACACATCCATACATACAAACTTTCGCGTTCATAATATTAGTAGGGTTAGTAGGATATTCACTAGTTAATTTTGTAGTAAAGTTGTTCCCTGTGGTGCTGAATGTAAAGAATAGCACCAGCCCATTTCTTCCCGTAGCTGTCGTAAAGAAAACTAAGGGATTTACTACAGAATGGGCAGCAGCGTCCACTATGCATTTTATCACCATACTGCGATCGCTAGTCCACCTGTCTATCGTGGCGATTATGGCAACCCCCCAAAATGCTTGGAGGCCTATGTCCAATGAGCGTCTTTCAGCTGAAATGATGGTGATCTTCAGAATGGACAAACATAAGATCATAATTTTATTATTACCGGTTATCAAATATATGAAATCAAAGAATGATTCCAGCATACTTTCTCCACTCTATTCACCGAAACAGATCATATTTATCTATCAAAATCGTATGTGTATGTGTACTCACATTATTATAATACTACGATCTGACCCTGCTTCTCTCGGTTTTTATGACTTAACAAAACATAGTTATTTATGTATTACTAGCTTCTGCACGCGACTTCGTCCGCGTTAAATTTCTTGTTCCCCCGACCCTTCGCGTCGCGTCGAATCGCCTACCCGTGAGATTTTACCCGATTTTGCAACTTTTTTCATTACTGCTCCGCTTGTCTTGGATGTAGCGTGTATTATATATATCCTATAGCCTTTCTAGATAAAGAGGCTACCCAACACAAAAAGAATTTTTCAATTCGGACTGGAAGTTTCTGAGATTAGCGCGTTCAATCAAACAAACAAACAAACTCTTCAGCTTTATAATATTAGTATAGATTTGTAAGTTTAATGTTAATGACATAAATATTCCGGAATCAATTTTCTCCAAATTATGGTGAAAATCGCATCAGCAGCTTAGCGAACGCGCGAGCTCACTAACACAATTTGGGCCCATGTAGTCCGTTAATAAAAGATTTTTATTTTTATTATTTTTAGCGTAGTACACAAAAAAAAAAACGACTATTTATAATAATATTTATATAAAGGTTTCACAGTTTTTATGTAACCTATTTTTTTTTAAATAACACTCATATGTAGTGCCCATATGATTGCAATAACCATAAACGACCATAGATTCCAGACTTTCTTATAAGAGTCTATCCGTAAAGTACATACTTTTGGTGCCAAATTACTGAAACAACTGAATGAACAGAGAGCAAGATAGATATAACATTCATTCAATGCTCATTAATGAATACGATTGGAAGACGTAGTCTATGTCTTTCATTTTTTTTCTAGTTACTACAAATTGAAGATGACGTAAAAGATCGTGTTTGTTTTGTTTTTATTCTAGTCTCACTTGATAACGCTAACGCTGTTATTTAATTATTGTTGGGTTTAAGGCCGATATAATTGGATATTGTCAAAAATGTTCTTAGAATGAATTTAAAAAACCAGCAACGAACAAATTGGTATCCGATTCTGTTTTCAAAAGACTCAATCTAAGAGAGTAATCAATGTTTTAAACTTTCAAAACAGACCGATATAAAAAAAACCGTCAGGGTTAAAAGCATACAATTAAATTTACATTGACGTATGATTGTATGTTTTTGTTTATTGCATTCATCGTGTCCTACTACTGCTGGGTGAATACCATTTTTCCGTTCAAACCTCTTTATTTTGTGCGATCATAAGATGTGGTTTCTGCCTACCCCCATGGGAAAAAGGCGTGATTGTATGTATGTGTGATGTTGTGAAACAAGTTGATAACATTAAGACAACAAATATATTAGAATTGAATCAAAACAAATTATACCAACACCAACGTTATTGAGAATAAGGAAAACAACTTATTAACGGTAATTAGGTTACATTCATGATAGTTAATTGTGATCAAGCGAATACAGTGCGAACGTCTTATGTCATTGCGGACGGACTGTAATTGATGCGCAGACGTCATTCGACGTCAGTGAGTGCGTAAACGTTGTGCGGTGTTGCCAGAGGTGATAACAATTACCCCATCTTTATAATAGAAGAACAAATTAAAAAACCTCACTTTTTTATTTCGTTTGTGTTATTTTTGCTGGCGTCACCTTAAGGAGAAAAATAGAAACACAAGAATATCATGGAATAAATAGAGTTTAAGGAAACATTTTATTTAGACCGTTTGCTGAGAATTGGTTCTGCTTTGGAGTTCCAGGTCCGGCAAAGTAGTTTTTCCGTAAGGAATGTCTAGAATTTGCCAAGAATCTGGGTTAGTGTTAAATTAATAGTAATAGGCCCCCAACTATGTAGCACTGTGGGACTTAAACATAACTGGCGCAATTTGGGTTTATTGAACACCTGACCTGCCTTAGTTGGATAAAAAGATGATATAGCATGGAAAAATTACCGCTGAATGAAGCAAAACTTACACTGGCAGCACAGAACTTTGACACTGACTAATTAGTAGTGCCCGAGTATACTGACCCAAACACATTAATTTGTTGCATAATTTTATGTAATTAAAACGTACAAGCAAAAGTACATTATTATTTTTAGCCAATGCCCGAATATTTTCGATTAATCCTGTTCCGCTTGTATGAAAATGAGGTCACATTAATTTCTGGGGCAAAGCGAATTTTAAGCGAATTGGAACATTGGACGGAAGTAGGTACAATCATGTATGAAATAGAAGTATGAACATGTTGTTGAATTTTCATCGTTTTGACTAGAAATCGATTTAAAAGTAGTAAGTAAGTAGGTCTGTCTACCTCCTAAGAGGAAGGTGTAAGTTTAATTATGTCTATATTTTTTGTAAAATAGTTATTTGCACACCTATTAAGGTAAGATGTGGTTTTAAGAACTTTTGTTGCATATATCACCTCATGTATCACCCATATTCAAGCAAAGAAATGATTTAAATTGGCTTCGTTGAATTAATGGTTGACAGAAGGGGAATATTTCCTGGACTTTCATAGTTTCATCATACTATTGTTCTTCCATTTTCAGAAAAGGTGTCTGAAAGAAACCAAATCTGTATTATATAAGTTTAAACACATTTTTTTTTTCTATCATACATTAAACCTCTAACTGCAAACCTCATTGCTTTCCATAGGCCTGTTTGGAGTTCTAATCCAAAGGTATCGGTACTTTTAGCCATATTAGCTGTGGAACCGATAACCGTTGAGGTAGATGTCTTCATGAGTGGACACCTCAAATCGGCAAGCGTAAGGTAGGACGCCCTCAGGCTAGGAGTCGCGATGATCTCCGCAGGGTGGCTGGTAGCAGCTGGATGAGAGCAGTCAAGAATCGAGCTGAATGGCGTACCATTGCAGAAACTTAAGTCCGTGAGTGGATGACTGTAGGCTGATAATGATGAAGATGAATGAGACTCGAATAACGAACCGAATTGTGCGAGCATAACAAGTTCATAGTTCAAAATATTCGCGTTCACACGTTATTCTGTTACATCCTCTTTAATTGATGAATATTAATAACTACGGGGTCTGAGGAACACCACGCGATCGTAAATACCTACTGTACAGTAGGGCGACTACGCCATTGTTTTGGTAAGGATGAGTCTGAGAAACGAAAAAATAAAACCATTCATTTAATTTAATTAACTCTTACCTTAATTAAAGTGTATCGGATATAATTTGTATTTATTGGTAAAACTCGTTGTGAAAAGGTTCTTCTGGAAATATGCTATCCTTGTGTTATTTATTGCTTTCATACCCTTGACGAGGTATATGTATGTCAAATAGGACAGAGATTGGCCTGTCTACCAGTTTATAACAAAAAGAAACAGAATTCATCATCTGCCTTGCGTTTTCTCAACCGTTTTTTGGGTCCGATTCCAGTGTAACCGTCTGAATTTCTGTATTTGACATGGAAAGCCTGCCTATCTGACCACCACAACCCAGTTCATGAGTAATATGGTACCTAGCTTACTTAATTCTACTGACGCCAGCATCAAGGTACTCGAAACTGTCAAATTCTCCGAATCAACCATGAACCTAAAGTTTTAGCGATAAAGTTGAAAATCTATTAAAGAAATTTGACAGATTGTAGTAGCTCGATGTGCTGGCGTCGGTACAAGGAAAATCACGCTGGTCACTTGATACTACAATATCACAAACGTGGTATACAAAATACTACTTTTAGGAGTACAGTAAATACTATAAGACAGTTACTGGGTAATAAGACTGCTTGTCAGAATTTCGGGCTTCCAACGACTCGTAAGGATAACAAAAAAGACACAATTACAATATCGGAATCCATAATTTACTACAAGGCACATGGTGACACTACCCTTTACATTAGTCGATATGAAGGGTAGCCCAAATTACACGTGGATTCAATTTGGTGGGTGACGTAAACGTCCCTTACATTGACCGGCATTGTGGTTGCCGGTTGCCCTGTGTTGCCATAATTGTCGCACTATTTTGCTTGGAAGTATTATACGTATTTACTTTGATGTATATTTATTATTTTTAGAATAGCAGCAGGAAATGACAAGATGAAAAAAGGCGGTGAACATTATTTTTGTATCCTGTTGAGACAAAAATAAAGAAAATTTTTATGTTTTAGGCACACAGTAAAATACCGAGTGATATGGCATAGTTATTCAATTGAGTACATAGGTACTGCTAATTTCTTAAGAAATTTCTTCTAGGAGACCTGCGAAAGGAGAAATGAAAAAAAATTAGACATACTGTGTGAAAACAAGAAGAGAAAATATAAATATGTGAAGTCTTAAACTAAATATAATTAAAAATATATAATGTAAGAAATAAACGTATAAATAAAAGAAAATAGGAAAGAAAAGGATTCTTTCTCGTCAGTTAAAATCTAGTAATACGTTATTGGTTAGTAACTTATCGATAAGTTAGTAACGTATACTATTCTTAAAGGCAGGTTAAAAAATAAAACTTTACACACACCTATAGGATACAAACTATTTTGGCTAAAAAAACAACCGACTTCCAAAAAAATACTACAGAGTGAAAAATAACTTTAATTTCGGATGGAATATTAAAAAAAGGTTCTTCCGAATCGTACCCACAATTACCGGAGATATCGTGAAACATACATTAAAAAAATATACAGATGAATTGAGAATCTACTCCTTTTGAAAGTCGGTTAAAAACATGAGGAGGAGGAAACACTTCCTATCATAGCTGCCATTTAAAAAGTATGTATAAAAGAAATACGTACATTACATATAAGTATGTATAAAGAAATATAAAACACATGATCTTTTACTTGCTTTCGTCTGAACGCACTAGTCCCCTTTTAGTACCGCTAAGCTCGATAGATGGCGGTGTACCGTGACGCCCGTTTTCTGCATCGCGCTATGGTTTCGTTACCAGCGTGCTTCATAAGCGGGGCAGCAACGACGAAGAAAAAAGACGGTCTAGTCATTGCCATATATTGTTGAATTTTTGAAGAGTCAGTTTATACTGACTTATAAACCTATTTACCATTGTAATAATCGAGGAAGCATTGTTTAAGACTCTTTTTTAAAAGATAATATTTTATGTTGTTATTTGCGTTACTTCTTGTTTTAATGGATTTCTGTTGCTCGGGTTTTTCAAACAAGCAATTTTATTGATATCTTTATTTGCATTCCATAATTTTAAAGTTTCTTCAATGGTTTTTAGCTAAGGTACATTTACAAACCCTGTAGGGCATAGCAAAAAGTTTAAAACATGATTGTAAAAACAAAAAGTAAAATAAAAATAAATTATCAACTTTTAAATAATGATGTCATTAATGTTTGTTTAAATATATCATTTATTTTCTTCCCATGGGTGTCGTAAGAGGCGACTAAGGGACTTACAAAAGAACGGGTAGTAGGGTTCTCTATGCATTTTACCACCATACTGCGATCGCCAACCCGCTTGCCAAGTGTGGCAATTTTTGTAGACATGAATAAGACGTATAAACCTGTAGTACATTGTTTTGTTCTGTGTTGTGTGTTGTTCTTTTCGCAGCGCACGCCTTAAACAATTTTTATTTTCTATCTTGGGTTACAATATTTCAATTTTCTTATGGATCCTTAATTTTTATGAATACAAATTATAGCTTATGTTATTTTGTAAAAATGTAGCTATACACTGGTGAAAGATTTTTTTAAATCGGTTCTGTAGTTTCGAAGCCTATTCGTAACAAACATACATACAAAAAATCTAATCTTTCCTTTTTATAATATTAGTTTAGATGTACATCCTGCCAGGGTTGGGGGATTTCTTCGAAAGAGATACCGTGGCCCTGGCATATAGGCAACTGAAAGAACACGGGTGGGTTTTAGTCAGTAAAAGTCTGACACGCCCTCCCGCTCCGCCCAGGGACGTCATTTGATGATTTTCCATCCACAAAAAAAAGAAGGGTCTCATATAAATTTTATTATTTGGCTTGAGTAATTTTCGCGTTAGCCACTATAATACGTTTTTAATCCACTTTGTATAAATCTAGATGACAGAACTCTTTGCAGTCATTGTTGCTACATAGCAAGTAGTGGTATATGAATTTGTGTGGGGTAGTAACCATATGTAGTGTTTTTTCGGAGGTCGGTGATTTTTTTTGGAAAAAGGTTTTATTGAGCTCAAAGTTTGTGGAAATGACAAAAATCGTTACTACCTTAGAATATATCAGAATACTAGCTGTTCCAGCGAACTTCGTACCGCCTCAGTATCAATAAATGTTAAAAACTTACCAAGTTATGACCACCTGGTACATCAATCGCTTAAAGCGATTTCTACCTGACATAACAAATGTATGAGAAAATGAAAAATCCTGTCTTTTTTTTCTCTCGTTAAATATTCCGATGTGTTAATTATTCTGCTATTCGAAGCAAAAACAAATTCAACAAATCAAAAACCTTTTAAATCGGTCTAGCAGTTCTTGAGTTATAAGTGTTGTAACAAACCCGACTTTGTTTTATATTTATAGATATTTTAAGCCCAGTACCGACTTTTCACCAAACTAAGTCCCTAAACTATTTAAAGGCTCGTGCACACTAGTGCGACGCAAATTCGCGCACGATTTGGTGATCTATATCCGTAAAGAGTCTTGCAGACTAGCGCAACGCGACGTCACGCGCGATTCAGCGATTTATTTCCGTAGAACAATTTGTATGACCGTGTCGCGGCGCGACAGGCGTGCGACCGTTCACACAGGTTGTGTGAACGGTCGCACGCGTTTGCACGCGTCATAGAAATTGTTCTACAGATATAAATCGCCGATTTGCGGGTGACCGTCGCGTCGCGCTAGTCTGAACGAGCCTTAAAACAAATTCTATGACCGTGTTGCGGCGCGACAGGTCGCCCCTGTGAGAACTTTCACGCGCGTTTTCATAGAAATTGTTCTACGGATATAAGTCGCCGATTCACGCGCAACTGTCGCGTCGCGCTAGTCTGAACGAGCCTTGAAGCAACTTAAAGTCTTTCTCCCTGAACACTAGAGCTTACACTTTGTATCACACGGTGGCTTGTAAGGAGTGTTCTCGCTAAAATAGCACGACGCGGTCGGTATATGGGACACAGTTCGCCCGAGGTGTAGACGGGGATCGGTAGTAGGACCAGGCTTTAACGTAATAATAGGATTTTTTCGAGTACTAAAAAGTAGTGGGTGATATCTTTAAGCGTTGATGTAAGCTATGATGACTAAATGATTAGAGGAATCCTGAAAGACATATGCAAGATCGATGGAATGAGACGCGATAGGTGGTTGACTAAATTGCTACTTGTTACTTATAAAACAATGTCCCTGCGGTTGCCTGTCGTTCTGAACAGGATAAACTTAAAAACTACCTTAATTTTACAAATTGCATTCATGAGGAAGGTTCTAAGAATTAATTAAAAAAGTTGGGTAAATTTGCTGAAATATGACGATGATTGTTAAAGATTTTGAAAAAAAAAAAATATCATGACGACTGGGAGCTTTACTGGCGTGCACCGCGTCAACTAATAAATTTATATGATTACAATGTTTTACGAAATTATTCCTCGTAAAAATAACTATTATGTCTGGATTAACACATATTGTACTTTTAATCCCAGTAGCACGCGTTCTCGTGAGATATTTTCCGACATTCAAAAGGGCGAAGCCGAAGGCGAAAGCTAGCTCAAAATTAACCATGGTAGCGAAAGCGAATTCTAAACAGCGAAAGGAAGACAAGATGATGATAAATCATACTTATATTTCTGTTACAAACACTTTTAGCATTCGAATAAAAAAAAAAAAACTAGAAAATATATTTTAAAGAAAGGTTATTTAGTCGTGTGTTTCATCTCCCCAAGAGCCTCGCGCTCGGCAGCCCGAGCGTTAACATTGAAAAGCTTTTCAACCTTGACCCGCAACTACAACACGAACTGTAGTGTATAGGCCAACCACTTCACTTTTTGTTTTAATGCTCAGACATGAGTAAAAGTAATGCTTAAAGCAACATGAAATGGGTATCGAAGTAACCAGTTTTGATGTCTAATACTTATGTTGTAATACAGATGAGCTGGTGAAAAGTAATAATAGCTTGTTTTTTAGGGTTTCGTTGCCAAATGGCAAAAAACGGAACCCTTATAGATTCGTCATGTCTGTCTGTCTGTCCGTCCGAGTATGTCACAGCCACTTTTTTCCGAAACTATAAGAGCTATGCTATTGGAACTTGGTAAGTAGATGTATTCTGTGAACCGCATTAAGATTTTCACACAAAAAGAGAAAAAAAAACAATAGTAATTGGGGTTCCCTGTACATAGAACTGAAACTCAAAAAAAAAATTGATCAAACCTTTACGTGTGGGATATCTATGGATAGGTCTTCAAAAATGATATTGAGGTTTCTAATATCATTTTTTTCTAAACTGAATAGTTTGCGCGAGAGACACTTCCAAAGTGGTAAAATGTGTCCCCCCCCCCGTAACTTCTAAAATAAGGGAATGATAAAACTAAAAAAAATATATAATGTACATTACCATGTAAACTTCCACAGTAAGTAGTTTTTTTTTAATACGTCATAAATCGTAAACCACAATTTACCTTTCATTCAGTCAACTCAAATATAAAAAAAAAACCATTTTATTTCATAAACATAAACCTCATGCATAAACCGTGAATACCTGCAGGTTTGTACGGAACCCTCGGTCTGCGAGTCCAACTCGCACTTGGCCGGTTTTTTTTTTATCTTCTTGGGAAATCATCCAATGACTTCTCTGGTTCTTTGTGTCAGACTTTTATTGACTAAAACCCACCCGTGTTCCTTTAGTTACCTGTGCCAGGGCCACGGTAACTGTGTCGAACAAATTCGTGACTCTGCCAGATAATGACGACCCTGCAGTGTTAATTTTCTAAGCTCCATAAGTAATAACAGGGGCGTTGCTCCGTGAATGGCTGACCATCTTTACATACCAAAACCCCACCGTGCCTCAGAAAGCACGTTAAGCCGTTGGTCTTGACTGTCATTCGTGAATCTTTGACAGTCGTTACAGGTCGTCGAAAGCCTGAAAGTCTGACATCCAGTCTTACTAAGAAGTACCGTGTTTCTCAGTAACTGGGTTGTGGAGGTCAGATAGATGGTCGCTCCTTGTCAAATATTCGTATTCAGCTATATGCAGCTATACTGGAAGCTGACCCCAACATATCTGGGAAAAGGTTAAGCAGATGATGACTCATATTGACATCACTTCCATGTACGATCATAACCTTCAATTCAAACCTAATGAAAGAACATTATCCAATCAAATTCTTATGCAAATTCCTTGTACCTGGAGAAACCTTGACCCCTGTCATACAGGATGTCCTAACTCCAGGGTCGAGACTTCATTCATGTGTGAACTGAAGTTTGAAATTAAATACTATTACTATTAAATCAGGTCGTGGCTTCGAACCCAGACAGGCGCACTTTACTTATTGTGAATAATTTCCTTACCACTCTCAAAACGGTGAAGGAAAACATCGTGAGGAAACCGGCTTGTCCTAGAACCAAAAATTCGAAGACATGTGAAACATGCCAATCCGCATTAGGCCCGCGTGGTAGATTACCGTCCACTCCCTCTGACCGAGAGGCCTATGTCTCAGAGATGGGAATAATACAGACTGATTATGATGACTATTACATTGTTCATCATTATGTAGTATCTAAGCACATAGTCACAGTCTCACCAAATAAATACATAAAAATATCATGGGTTCCCCTACATCTGCTTCTGTATTGACAAAAATGCAACAGATCAGTTTAGGTTCTCCTAGATGCCGCCGATGAACTTTCCAGAAGGGGGTCGAGCATGACACCGGTGGGACCAGAACCCATCGCGCCACTCCCCTTTGGGTTCGTACGCTCTCTGGTAAAGAAACGTACCAGGGATCTACACTTTAAGCTATGGGTGGACCAAAGTGAGTGCAGGCAGGCCTAGGAAGCACTTCCTACCATCGATGCTCACCTCACAAAACAGGTCCTCCGGCTAGACAAACGACAGCTGGGTATGGTTACAGCAGCAATAACTGGCCATGGGTCGTTTAATAAACATATATTTGTCATAGGAGTTACAGACAGTCCGCTGTGCAGGGCCTGCATTGAGGACGACGAGACAGCAGCACACGTGCTTCTAAACTGCCCGGCAATCGCCACATACAGGGCCAAGTACTTCGGTAACCCAGGTAACAACGCCTTGACGTTGCTGACTATCTCGCGTAGGGCGAGATAGTCAGCAACGTCAAGGCGTTGCTGGCCTTCCTCGAGGAGCTGGGGTGGATCGAATGACTGATTTCCCACCCGTACGCAAAATACGCGCTCAGACGTGGAGTTGCGGACACCAGCCCGTTCTACCTATTACCTACCTAGGTTCTCCTAGTTCTCAAGTGAATGGGTCTTTGCAGGAAAACTTGTTACCATCGAAATATTTTTAAGCGGCGAATAAAAAGAGGAGGTTGTCAAGCCGACGCGTTTGTTTATTTTCTTATTTATTGGAAAGTGTTTACTTCGAAATTGGTCCCAATTAAAATTGAAAAACAAAATCCAACCCTAGAAACGAAATAAAAACGAAATCCGTCTCTCTAATATAAAATAATGGCAGCTTGATTGTTTTGTTGGCGCCGACTCAAATTAGTCATTTACATTAATTTGTTTTGTCTTTTTTCATCGGTTTTATTTGATAAAGTTTTTTTTTTATGATTTAAAATGCTTCGCAATCTAAACTTGATTGATGGTTTCAATGCAAACTACGATTGATACGGTAATTATTGGATCCATTAATGTGATAAGGTGGGGCAAAGTATCACAGTAATGGTGGCGATTTGTGGTCTGTCACTCTTGTGCCAGGGACCGGTTTGTAATTTTATTCCAGGAACTGATAATTCTGATTGAATGTAGTTTGCAATGTGCAAACTAGATACATCTCGAAGTATTTTATATCAT
Organism: Aporophyla nigra; assembly: GCA_947507805.1. Lineage (NCBI taxonomy): Eukaryota > Metazoa > Arthropoda > Insecta > Lepidoptera > Noctuidae > Aporophyla > Aporophyla nigra. Next base: position 18,703,289 of record OX382307.1, on the reverse strand, counting down.
TTTTTTTTTATTTCTCTCAAAAAAGGTACAAGTTTGGTACATGGTTTTAAGTGACTGGCTAAATTAGATTTTAAAAAGTTTACAATATCATTTATTTCTTTCCCTAACGAACTTGTATTTATGCTGTTAAAAATTAAATTAAATTGAATAATTTTAAATCAACCAATTTAACTATTCTGGCGTCGGCTTACAGTCTAACCGGATAGGTACCGCTAAATACCAGTATTTTGCATCAAGCGACTGCCTATCTGACCTCAACAACCCGGTTACTGGGTAATACGAAACACCTTGGTAAGATTAGTTGTCAGACTTTCGGGCGTCTGACGACCCGTAACGACGACGGTCAATGATGTACATACTGGGTGTTTGGCAGAACGTTGAACATACGAAAATGGTGGATAGGTGGGGTGATCTGCTACTTACTCAGCCCTAATTTATGTAGCCCTGGCCCCCTGGATATTAAAAAAAATTTTTTGCTTTCTTCTAGTTTCACCACTTTCTTGACTTTAAAGTGTATTTTTTATTAAAAATGGGTAAAGCAGGCAATTTTTTGTAAATTCTTTAATTTTGGCAGATTCTGATAATTCTTAGAATTTTGAGGACTCTTAACTATTTTTCTAGCTAACATCTGAATAAGGAAATAATTTTATAAGAATCTGCCAACATTAAAGATAAAAAAAAACACAAAAATATTACCTGTTATACCCATTTTTAATAAAAAATACACTTTAAAGTTAAGAAAGTGGTGAAAGTAGAAGAAAGCTAAAAAATAAAACTAAAAAAATCCCGGGGGCCAGGGCCAAATATATTAGGGCTGAGTAAGTAGCAGATGACCTCACCTATCCACCATTTTCGTATGTTCAACGTTCTGCCAAACATTCTGTATAACAGCTGCAAACAACGGCTTTACGAGCTTTCCGAGACACGGAGACGCCTCGATATACTATGGTATGCAGCTTAACCTAATCTTCAACCGATGCGTCGGGCTGTTAAATTTAGTCAATCATTTAAAATAAAGTCCCATTAAAATAAATCTAAACTTTGTCACCCTACATAAGTGAGATGGTGCAAAGCTTTTGTGTGCCTGTTACGTGTCCCGTGCTTTTGTTCTTCTATTGGATTTTCTTTTATCTTTCTTTTACAAAAGAAAAATATCCTTGTAATAACTGAGAAACGAGAAATCTCCGAGATAAATAATTACTTAGAGAATGCTGCAGATATGTACGTAATGAAAGAAAAATGAAAGCCCTCATTTATTTCGCCACTTTATGAAGAATATGGCTTTATCTTATTTTATGTGATGAGAATTATATTTGAAAGTTATTCATACTTAGTAATAAGAGTAAGTTTAGTTAATCGTCTACTTTATTGCTTTTATAGTGCCTTTATTTCCAAATAGATGAAATCAAAGATAAAAATTACATTTTAAGTCAGATATCTTTTTGTTATTATGTCATCAGTTGAGTCATAATCTGTACTTACAGACACAATTAATCTTATCTCTCTCTATCAGAAATAAAATCTAGATTTAGAGTTGCTTACTCAACATCTGGCTAAAAATAGTTATCGCAAAGACGTAATTTAAAAAAAGCATTATAACACAGTATAAATATGGACAGTATGTAAACTAGGCTTATTTGTTGAAATAACCTGTGCCAGATGTAAAGAAGAGCACCGTCCCATTGCTTCTCGTGGTGGGTGTCGCAAAAGGCGACTAAGGGAATTACTAGAGAATGGGCAGCGTTCTATTAGCGTTCTCTAAGCATTTTACCACCATACAGCGATCGCCATGTACCGTATGGTGCCGGACGTAAAGAATAACACCACCCCATTTCTTCCCGTGGGTGTCGTAAAAGGCGACTAAGGGACTTACTAGAGAATGGGCAGCAGCGTTCTCTATGCATTTTACCAGTACCACCATACTGCGATCGCCAACCCGCCTGCCAAGCGTGGCGATTATGGCAAAGACCCCCAAATTGGGAGAGGCCTAAGTCCAGCGGTGGAAGTCTTACAGCTGAAATGATGATGATGATGACAGCGATCGCCAACTCGTCTGCCAAGCGTGGCGATTATGGCAAACCAATTTGGTCGTGGCATATGTCCAGCATTAGACATGTTTCGGTTGAAATTAAATTTTATTCGTTTTAATTTATTCGTTTTAATTTATTCGTTTAATTTTACTGGTTTCTTATTCCTGGTTACTTATCTCTTTTGGAGACCATACCTAAGCCACTGACTAAACAGGTTCATAAATATAAAAAAAAACGATGATAACTTTTTTCCTTAATCCATTATCATTTGCTTTGGTGGGATTTTACAAGTCTTACGTTATTTAGAAGCAATCATTGTTTCTTTGCATTTTCCTTGTCTTTTCTCATTAAGGCACTAACAGAAAAGTGACACTTCGCTGGCAGTTGTTGACATGTGTCGCACCCTTAGTCCTTGCTCTCTTTTGAAATTTGGTCCTTTCGGTTGCGTATCTTACGGAAAAAAAGTTATTTAAGATATCGACGTGCCTACTCCTAGTAAAATCCTTAAAAAAAATTGCGGTGTAAAAAGGCAACTGCTGTCAGAGGTTTCGTCATGATCTGTCTTATTACAAAATGCGTTCTAACTTAATCTAAATAATTTAGTTCTATTCTAGCCTAATACCGATTGCAAACCAACAGCTAAGCTAAGTTAGTTTAACTTAGTTCACATCTGAAGTCAATTTTTTATTTGTGTGCAGACCAGGAACTATGAACACAATTATGAAAAATTATCTTAGCTATGCCAGCTAAATAAAACTAAGTCAACTTAACTTTGGGTAAAGTTCTTAGTACGATAATGACAACTTAGTCGACATTCACACGGACGCAATGAAATCGCAGCGAGATTTTTTTGGTGCACTGGATTTTCAACGCACTGCTAAGCGCCGAGAGTTGACAATCGAAAAATATAACTCACGGTTCGATCTATGACGCCCTTTTTTTTTTTTTTTTGGATGGGAAGTCTTCAAATGACTTCTCCCGCTCTGGGCGGAGCGGGAGGGCGTGTCAGACTTTTACTGACTAAAACCCACCCATGTACCTTCCCATGTGCCAGGGTCACGGTATCTCTTTCGAACAATCTCGCGACCCCGGCAGTCATCGGTCCTAGCAGACCCCTTCAGTGCTGCTGACATCTCTTTGAGGCGCGCGTGGAACACTACGCGCTGTCGACCCGAGCCTGGTCCTTACCGGGCGGCGAGCTACCCATTGCTCGCCGCCCGCAAGCTCGCGCCTACGGTGGCCGGGAGTCAGCTATCGACTCCCAGCGCCCGGGGCGGTTTATCCTGCGGCGGCTAGGGACGTGAGGGCGCAGAGACTACCACTCCCTCACGCGCCCCGCCTCCTCCTTCGCGAGCATTACTGCTTCGCAGAAAGAGGTGACGGCTTCCCATGCCCTCTTGCTCCGTACCATGGCTCGCACCAGGGCCGGAAGCGAGAGGTCGCCGCCGCCGATCGCCTCCACGAGGACACGGCGGTGCTCCGCCCAGGCAGGGCACACCTCCACCGTATGCTCCACCGTGTCCTCCAGATGATCCTCGTAATGAAAACACTCGGGCGTTTCCTCCCGCTTTATCCTGAACAGGAACCCACCGAAGCACCCATGCCCGGTGAGAACCTGCGTCAGGCGGAAGGTGAGGACGCCGTGGCGCCTCTCAATCCACTCCTCAAAGAGGGGACTTACCGCCGCAATTGTGGCGTGCCCATCTATGACGCCCTGAGATGCACTTTGTTGAAATCTCAATGCTCGGTTTAACACAGAAGGTTGAAAGTCGAATGCGCGAAAATATCCCATCGCGATTTTATGACATCTATTTGAATTTCGAATTAACAATAACGGACAATATCTAAGTTGTCAGTTTAGTTTAAAAATAGAACTATGTGTCTATACATCCTGGGTTCTTCATTCAGAAACTGGCTTGGAACCACCAAAAAACAAAAAAAAAACACGATCTAAATAAAAAATTTATATTGCAAACCCCCCAAATTGGGAGAGGCATATATCCAGCAGTGGACGTCTTTTAGCTAAAATTATGATGATTATTGTAATTAGCGGGATAATGTGACGTCCTTTGAGCTGAACTAAGTTACTGCAGAATTAAGTAATAGCGAAAATGTATAAATATATTCATGATATGCATGCAAAACACGTTTTTATATAAACATTATGAAACTCACGGTGTTTAGTATGCAGTCGTACCTAAATACATCATATAAATAGGTATCTATAATAATACTTTAAGTTGTAGCGATGTTGTTGGCATATGTTTCGTGTATAACACGTGCCGACACAAGGAAAAAGGAACTTTTTAACTCAAGACGAAAGTCTTTGACCAGTGTGTGATGACATTATGGAACCAAAACGTGGTCGCTCACAATAGGCCTTATTAGAAGGCTGAAAGTCACCCAAAGGGCGATGGAGAGGGCTATGCTTGGAGTTTCCCTACGCGATCGAATCAGAAATGAAGAGATCCGTAGGAGAACCAAGGTAACCGACATAGCCCGAAGAATTGCTAAACTGAAGTGGCAGTGGGCAGGGCACATTGCTCGCAGAACAGATGGCCGATGGGGCCGAAAGGTTCTGGAGTGGCGACCGCGTACCGGAAGACGTAGAGTTGGAATGGAAGGCCTCCAACAAGGTGGACCGATGACCTTGTGAAAGCCGCAGGAATCCGCTGGATGCGGGAAGCACAAAACCGGTCGAAGTGGCGGAGCTTGGGGGAGGCCTATGTCCAGCAGTGGACGTCTGTCGGCTGAAATGATAATTCCATAACACTTTGCCCGAACTGGAAATCAACCCATGACTACTACACAACGAGGCAGGCTAGGTAAATCTTTACATAGTATAAAACAAAGTCGCTTCCCGCGTTTATACACTTAATCTTTTAAACTCCGCAAGGGATTTTGATGCAGTTTTTATCAATAGACAGAGTGATTCAAGGGGAAGGTATAATATGCGAAACCGTGGCTAAAGCTACAAGCTAAAAAAATAAAAAGGTAAAAATATAAAGATATTAGATAAATTAAAATAAACTCCACTGACACAAATATAGACAACAAAGTCAATATTCCACATTAAAACGTTATTTATTTGCTAATAACATTACTAGAATAGATAATGGCGTCTTGATAACGTGCCCTTGACTCGTTGTTATCAGTATCTTGTTAGAGTTAATGTACTAAATATTTATATTTAATCGCCTTTTCTTTTAATTGACGCATTATCGAAGTGGCTTCGTTGTGTTTTAATTAAAAGAGTATTTTTAACTGAACTATTCTGATGTTAGACGATGATATGGGGAATTCTGATAGCCAGCGAATCCCGTACTTCCAGAATAGGTATCTTCTTCTTCTCCTGTCGATATTTTATCTACGTGTTGAACAAAACGTAATGGAACAAACAAAAATAACAATAAAAATAAAAAAAACATCATTTAATGGGCGAAGGTTAATAATGCCCGTAATCGATCAGCTGTTTTGGTATATTTTTTAGGAATTTCCGAAAACATGTCAGTGTCATTTGAAGTTTTAACAAAGGTGGAATGATTTTGAATTGAAAAGGAAAATGAAATTTGTGTTTCTTTTTCGTTAGTTTTCGATATTGATACTCAACACGTGGGTAAAGTATGGCTAGCTAATTTAATTTGACCCTGTACGGGCAGCTCAGAATTCACCTACGAGCTTCTCACTTTCAGTAGCGTCCATCAACTCTTGTAGCGTGCAGACAACAGGACGCGCTGGACACGTTAAGTGCCCTATTGTTTGTGTGTCAGCGGAGCAGACCCGGAACGATCTGTGAATCTTCACCTGAGCAGGTTTTCTCTTTTCGGCCAACCTGAGTTCAAAGTCTATTTAACACGTGAACTGCCATGGCTAAAACCAGAAAAAGTCAAAAAATGTACTTAGTGTTATTTCAGTTTAAATGGATTAATTATTCCATAAATACATTATTTATTCCAAAAACATGGCCGCCAGGCAGCAACGACTTGTTCAGATTTTGTATGTGTTGTCGGACATATAGTCCGACAAAGCCTGAATGGAACAAAAAGTGTCGGACACATAGTTCGACATAGCAGTTAACGTGTTAAAGACTTCTAGGTAAGCAAAGGCATCACATGTTTAGGTGCGAGATTCCCAGCAGGCGGAACGAAAACTCTATAAGAGTTATAAGTTTGCTACAATGCCATGCTTGGCAGGCGGGTTGGCCATCGCAATATGGTGGTGAAATACACAGAGAACGCTGCTGCCCATTCTCTAGTAAATCCTTTAGTCACCTTTTACGACACCCACGGGAAGAAATGGGGTGATCTGATGATTATCGTCCGGAATGTAAATTATTCTCCACATTATGATAGCCAGTTACCATCGTTGTAGGAAACCGTGTGATCAAATATTCTGACCATCAATCTAACATCATGGTATCGATATCCTTTAATTGAGTAAATTGTAAAGGTCAGAATTGAATGGCAGTTGCTTCCAATTCCATTGTGGTAATCTGTGGCATTTGATAGTACGTATTTCATGTTAAACCTTAATAAATGCGCATTCATAAAGTAGGCAACGTTGTAAATACCTGTCAAATGTTGCTGATTTTTTGATAATGATTTTTTAATAACAACAATAACATAACATCACGCCTTTTTACACGCTTTATATTAGCTTCACTTGTATGTTTGTTTGTAACCGACTCCTTATAGCGCGATTTTGACCCACTTTAAACGACCAGATTTCATTCAAACTTTGCACACCTGTCAAGGAACGATGACAATGCAATAATTTCATAAATTTGTGCCATTATCCTTGCCAGGGTTACCAGGACAGCAAAAAAACTGTCTTCGAAAACTACGCTGACATACGTCTCAAAATTCGAAACACCCAAAAAATAAATAATAGTTTAAAAAAACTAAAAAACACGCTTCCATTGAAAACCAAACTAAAAAGTAAAAAATAATGGAAAAAATGCGTGGGGTGCTTTTTAAGGTATTTTTTATTGATATCAGGCACGTTTAAAAAAACTAAAAAACACGCTTCCATTGAAAACCAAACTAAAAAGTACAAAATAATGGAAAAAAAAGCGTGGGGTGCTTTTTAAGGTATTTTAGTTTGGTTTGGCGTCATCTTTCCGAATGCACCCTATTAACATTAATTTAAAAGATAAGACAAGGTTTTTCTTTTGAATTAAGAACTTCTGCAAGCTCAAAGAATTTAAATAAAGAATTAATCCGAACACAAAAAGAGTTTTTACAAAAGAGATTTCAAAAGAAATTCCCTAATGCATTTAAGACTAGAATTAATAGTTCAATCTCGCAGTCAAAGTGACGATCGATGTTGAGATCTCAGCCCAATCTGCGGCACGAGCTAGTCTAGACTGGCGAATCAGACTGTACTTTAATAAATCCTCGTTGATTTATTCTGGAAGCCATCTAAGAGTTATTTCTTTGTTAAGTTGTAACGTTACTTTGATGTTGTTCAAAGAAAACCTTGTTGTGTTTAAAAAGTGTATGTATGTATTAGTATATATAATATTATTTTATAGCTGTTTTTCTACTATAAATCCCATATGTTGCACCTACCATGTTTTGTCTCTGCATCACCTCAGACATTCCGCTTGTTCATAGTATTTTTTTTTTTAGTTGTGCATAAAGTTTTTGTAAATAAATAAAATTAACGAAAATAAAAGTTTTTGTTGAAAGTACGGTACGGTCACAACACTGTCACCACATTGGTAAACGGATTGCAATGATTAAGTTAATATTTTGCCTTTTGATCCACCACTCAGTCAGTAACTTTTATTGTTTGAATACGAGGCTTTTCCTACTTTGTATGTGTGTATAACATGCCTTGTTTGCACAAGGGTTGGGCAAAGCTTTACCTGTACTACACCCACATTTAATACACCGTAGTAGAACGACCCATAATCCCCATAATCCATATTTATAGATATACATACATAAATACTTATATAAACTCACGCCTTTTTCTTATGGGGGTGGGCAGAAACTGTTTTATAGACATATCTAAGTATATTAAATTATCATCATCATTTCAGACCAAAGACGTGCACTGCTAGAAATAAGCCTCCCCCAAGCCGGTCACTTTGATCGGTTCTGTGCTTCTCGCAGCTAGCGGATTCCTGCGGCTTTCACCAGGACATAGGTTCATCTTGTGGGAGGCCTTCCAACGCTACGTCTTGCAGTACGCGGTCGAGACTCTAACATCTTCCGAACCCATTGGCCATCTCTTCTGCGAGCAATGGTGCCCAGCCCACTGCCACTTAAGTTTGGAAATTCTTTGGGCTATACCGGTTACCTTGTTCTCCTGGGGATCTCTTCATTTCTGATACGACCTGGTAGAGAAACTCCAAGTGTAGCCCTCTCCATTGCTCTTTGGGTGACTTTGAGCCTTCTTATGAGGCCCATTGTGAGCGACCACGACTCAGTAACAAAGTGGCAATACGCCATGGTCAAAGACTTTTGTCTTGAGACGCTGCGGTATGTAGGACGAGAAGATGTATATTAAATATGATTTATATTAAATACATTGTATTTAATCAAATTAATACATACAAGTAAGTGTGTCAATACTTGATGTGTTGAACACGCGTGTCGTAATGACATGGCGTGTAAAGATCACACAATATTACACAGACAGTCGACAGTTGCTATATCTTTCTGCCTATCACTCTGAAATGGCAAGAGAAGAGAAGTAAACGTGAATGTCCCTTCTGACTTTCCTTCAAGTTAGGAAAAGTTAGGTATTATTTCATTGCGGGGTAACCTAGGAAAAGATGGCACATGAACTGGACTCCTATTGAAAGGCTTTCTTTCAAGTTAGGATTTATTTCATTGCTTCAGGGCAAAGATAAGCTTGACTCTTATCAAAAGGATTCAAAGAAAACAGAGATGTGTAAGGAAGGGCCCTCATAGTGGGGGCTCGTTATAGTGTGGTACGGAATCTTATTCTTTATTAGATAGATAGAAAAGAAGACATGCCTGTTGTAGCCAGACAAACTGTGACTCTAAAGAATAAACTGGTGCCCTGAGACAGTGAGATAGGGTCGCGGCAATCCACGGAGGAGATGGCGGGATGAACTGGATATAACAATTTGCGAACGATGGAAGGCGTGAAGGCAGCCCTTTGCTAAGTAATGGAAGCACAGTCTCTGCGCCCTCGCGTCCCTAACCACCGCAGGAGGAGACGCCCCGGGCGTCAGGAGTCAATAGCTGACTCCCGGCCACCGTAGGCGCGAGCTTGCGGGCGGTGAGCAATGGGTAGCTCGCCGCCCGGTAAGGACCAGGCTCGGGTCGACGGCGCGTAGTGTTCCACGCGCGCCTCAAAGAGATGTCAGCAAAACTGAAGGGTTCTGCTAGGACCGATGCCTGCCAGGGTCGCGAGATTGTTCGAAAGAGATACCGTGACCCTGGCACATGGGCAACTGAAGGAACACGGGTGGGTTTTAGTCAGTAAAAGTCTGACATCTTTTTTTTTAATTTTTGAAAACATATCTGTTGAAAGTTTTAAGATTTATAAAGGATACAACTAACACTGGAAGAGCAGTGTAGGTCGTCATTTCGAATCCAGGCACGCACTTCACTTTGTGTATTTAATTTCACCATCACTGCTCTCAAACGACATATCGTAGAATCAAAGATTCGAATACATGTGACATCTTCACAAAGAGTAGGCCTGTTTCCCAGCAGTGGGAATATTATAAGCTGATTGTGATATAAGGAGACCTTATTCACCATATGTTGTAATTAGATTAACGCGTAAATGTTGCTGGTATTGGGGCGAACATGACCTTACCTTTAGATAACTTATTTTTGGCTCTTGCACCTAATATTGATTTAAACCCAGGTGTCTAATTTCTCGATAACCAGAGGGGTAATTGCGGAACTTTTTATCGGTAGGAATTGGTTTAATATTCATAGTTAAACAACATTCATTGCGTTATTTACGTTGCTGAGCCGACAATTTATTCGAACAAATGACGCAATGGTTTAGAAATAATCTTCAATCCCATTCAGATTCTGATAAATTGTGCGTTTCGCAATTAGGGTGCAGGTCAGTTCAACCTATACTCTTGATTGTCCACACCAAAAGTCTACATACAAAACCCATTTATCTATTCTGTGGTACCGTCTAGATAAATACGTGATTCACTAAAACGTGTTTCCTACTAACATTCACAGCCTAACAATAAACACAGTTTACCCCCAGTAGGACCATCTTCACTTTTAATGGTAGGCCTTAAGATGCTCGTTAAAATAATTTATGCTGTGACATAAAGTTTATAGTACTAGATATGAGATAGATGTAAACTATTTAAATAAACGTGTGTTTGTCGTGTTCTGTAGGGATGGGACACGTGAAACTCGTGATCGATGTGGTATTTAATTGAATGTTGGTATACTAGTAATTGATTGATGATGGTTTTAGTTTCAGTGACCGCATGACTGAAACTAAAACCATCATCAATCAATTAAATATGGCCTGCTAAAAGTATTGAAAGTGCTCATTTCGAATGCAGATGAAATTTTAACTGAAATCATAATAAGTTTTCATTTCTGAATTAAGTAAATCACCGATCAGAGTGCTGGCCTATATTTCTACCAAAGAATCAGCATTGCCATAGATCGTGGCAATGCTGCCAGTCTTTTGCGTTTTTCCTGTTGACAGCGATGCAGAAGAATTTTTTGATCCTTGTGATTCTTTTCCCTCTTTTTTTATTTACATGTATGTATTATTGCTATTTAAAAGTCTGGTTGCTTATATACGTAGCATGTTATTAATGTATTGTTTGTTAATAAAACAAAAAAAATGTGATAACTTACAAAATTCCTAATATTTACAATGGTAGATAGACACGAACCTAAATCGTCATCTACCTAGCCTTTTCCCGACTATGGGGGGGGGGGGGCGGAGGGGTACGCTTCCAGTCGAACCGGATGTAGCTGATTATCAGTATTTTACAAGAAGCGACTGCCTTTCTGACCTCCACAACCCAGTTACTGGGTAATACGATACGCCTTGGTTGTCAGACTTTCGGGCTTCTGACGACCCGTAATGACTGTAAAAGATCCGTAAATCCGTGGATGGGTATCTTTACATATCCGTGCTTTCCGAAGCAAGGATATGTAAAGATACCCATCCACGAATCAACCCCGGCAAGCGTAGCTTAACCTGATCGATCGATCCGTGCAGCTATTATTACTTAGCCACGAGCCCCTTTTATTTTTTATTTAATTTTTCTGGATGGGAAATCATCAAATGACTTCTCCCGCTCTGGGCAGAGCGGGAGGGCGTGTCAGAGTTTTACTGATTAAAACCCACCCGTGTTCCTTCAGTTGCCCATGTACCAGGGTCACGGTATCTCTTTCGAACAATCTCGCGAACCTGGCAGGAGGCACAAGCCCCTCACGAAGAAAACACGAACCTAAATGATAAAAACAAAAAGTAAGCGTTTTCGTTTTGTTTTTTAAACAGAAGATAGAACACAATATTATTCTGAATGAGTTTCCAGTACGTTGGTTTTGATGGGAATATAATTACTAACGATTTGGTACCGTGGAAACAACGTCTTGATGTTTCGTAAATGCTTATAAACAGTGGGTATTATATTTTGAATAAAAAAATAAAAATAAACATCAAAGTAATATTTGAAATGTTTACCTACTTTATCTTTATGGAACTGACAGTTTGAGTTTGATATCATTTTCCAAAAGAATATTAGGCACAAAATTCACTTTTTAGGGATCCGTAGCCAAAGAAACGGTACCTGTTACTAAGGCTCCGCACTTCGTCCATCCGTCTGTCACAGGGATATTTTAAACCGTAATAGTTAGACACTTGAAATTATCAGTGTTTACCACTATGGCTGCTGTGACACAAAATAAAAAAAGTAGAAAATTAAAAAGGGACATCGCGTAAAAAAATTATAGAGGGACTAGCTTTTGCCAGCGGCTTCGCCCGCGTGGAGTTCGGAAATTATCCCGCAGGTACGTAGTACCGGGATAAAAGTACCCTATGTGTTAGTCTAGGTTGTAAACAATCTGTGTGCCTCATCTAAATCCTATCAGTCGTTTTTGCGCGAAAGAGTAAGAATCATACATCTATACATCCATATTCACACACTTTCACAATTATAGATAATATTAGTAGGATACAAGAACCATGACTTTATGCGTTTTTAATTTTAAATAGCGGTACGGTACAACTTACTACAAAAAAAATCGGTCCATCGGTCGGTCGGTTGATCGATTCCGGTCAAAATCGGTCCAGTCATTTGGAAGATCAGCCAGTACAAACAGTTTTTTTTTTTTAAACAGTTTTATTGTTATATAGGTATCCTCTATACCGTCGTAGGTAGTAAAAGGCTGTCATATTAACGTTACAAACAGACACATCAGTTAACTTGTATATACAGAACTTAAAAAAAAATTGTTTAATATTGTATGGTGGTACGGAACCCTTCGTGAGCGAGACAAAGTCACACTTGGCCGCTTTTTACAAGTTATTTGTGTTCTGTTACTGAGCTTTATTTACCACATACCTATGTACGTGCCTACAAGTAATTCACTTGCCTCCACTCAAGTTTTATTTGTATGTTACGATAAATTGAAATATTCTATTAGTGTTCGTGCTTAGATCGACACGAAGGCAACAAGATATGGAAAGAAAAGACTAATATAGATACGGTTACCTTTCAACTTAAAGGTAATATTTCCAATATTGAAGATACTGAAAATGTACTTTAATAGTTTGTTAGGTTAAACGAGGGAGTTACTTTAAGGGGGATACGCAAAGGTAGCTAGGGAAGTTCAAATTTTCTTAAGTTTTTTGCAAATTGTAGGATAGTGTTAGACTGCACGTTGAACAAAATATAATTTATGACAATAACATGTATATTTGATTTTTAGGGTTCCGCACCTCAAAAGGAAAAAGCGGAACCCTTATAGGATCACTTTGTTGTCCGTCCGTCCGTCCGTCCGTCCGTCCGTCTGTCAAGACCCTTTTTCTCAGGAACGCGTGGAGGTATCAAGCTGAATTTATAACAAATACTCAAGTCTACTGTCTCTTGGAGCTGTGAAAAAATCAAACTTCTAAGCTAACGCAATCAAAAGATATAGCCGTTTATACCGCAAATTTCCTCAAATTTTCGAAACTCGCAAGGGAATCAAAACCTAAAGGGTACTTCCAGTCGACCTAGAATTTTGAAATTTGGTACGAAGCAACGTCTTATAGCACAAATAAAGGAAAAATTGCGAAAACCGTAAATTTTTAGTTACATCATATAATAAACAGAACAAAACACAGACAGAAATAAAACCAAGCTAAGAAACAGAACAGAATTACGACTCGATTGTCGTGATGTGTGAACTTTTAGTTATATACCTACAGGTTTGTACGGAACCCTCGGTGCGCGAGTCCGACTCGCACTTGGCCGGTTTTTTTAAATAATTTAAATCAACAATATAGAAGGCTATCATGGCTTCATGACTTTTTAATGAAATGCTTATTCAATAGGATTATTAATACCTGCCATTAACGAGTTTTATGTCAAAATTGATGTTTTTATGTACACGATGTATGAATTCATTAAATTAAATTTGCTAGGACACTGTTATTTATGATATGTTATAATATAAATTAGTGTACGTAGTTATTGTGTTAGGTGTTCTGTATAAGATATTGTGTTAATGCTCCTATAATTTGTAGAAAATTGTTTTAATTATTTATTTTTTATGACGATTAATAGAGAAGTGTGAAAGAAAAAAACTTTTTACAATAAAATAACAACCGACTTCCTTAAAAAAAAAATCTACAAAGTCAAAAATAACTTTAATTTCGGAATTTGGTGTCTTAAGATCTGTATTTAAGGTTTTTTCCACCGACTTCCGAAATTAAAGTTATTTTTGACTTTGTAGTGTTTTTTAAGGAAGTTGGTTGTTATTTTTTTGTAAAAAGTTTTTATTTTGAACTTTTTAGTTATGGTAGATACCCCGCCCTAATCTAATCTCGTTATTCATTCATTTGTCGCGCAAATACTTAATGCAAATTTAAGAATTATATGGTTTTCACATGGATCCCATAGTCCGAATGGATCCAAATTAAAATGGGACCATTCAGGAAGCATCAGCTTCCAAATAAAAAAAGAATCATCAAAATCGGTTCACCCAGTCAAAAGTTATGAGGTAACAAACATTTAAAAAAAATACAGTCGAATCGAAAACCTCTTTTTTTGAAGTCGGTTAAAAAGACATGTTTATTTATTTTAAACAGAACGGACGAAGCCAATCACACTATTTAAACATATAAAAAAACTATTTCGACATTTAAATTTCATTTAACACAGTCATAAATTCTTCTCACAAAAATTCAAACATTCTGACAGTATCATCTTCCATTCATTTGCAAACATATCAATATCTGTGTTTGAGTTCAGGAGAGCGTTAGTAGCTGCTAATGTCCGAGAAATAGGTGACTTGGAGTGCGCAATAGTACGGCAAGTTGGAACAGCCAGGAAGCGGTGTTTTCTGCCACGACAGTAATTGTCTGGGACAAATACTTTACAGATATCATTTTGCAGATCAGAAACATCAATAATCCCCCTAAGAATTTTAAATATTACAGTCATCTGATCGCGCGACCTTCTTAATTCTGGAGAATTAAAGCTTAAGCAACTTAACAGAAATTTAGTGGGATACAAGAAAGGATAAAACCCGCACAAGCGCTTGTAAAGGTATCTACGGAGTGCTTTTGAATTTTTTCTAAAGCTAACGCATACTGCTGCTCAAAAGGATTCCATACGCACGCACTAGACTCAAGTTTGCTACGGACCAATGCCCCAAAAATAAGCTTGATAACGTGGGGGGTTATGAAAACCACGACAGTTCCTTAAGATGAAACCAAGGCGCTTGAAAGACTCTTTAGCAGTGGATGTGATGTGGTCGTGAAAAGTAAGCTTACTGTCGAATATGACTCCCAGGTCTTTTATGGAATCCGTTCTTGTGATTGCCTCTCCATTCGGCTTGTATGTAAAGTTGACTGGGTGCCGCATTCGACCGCAGGACATCACGTAGCATTTTGATTTATTAAATCCATTTGATTTTCTAGGCTCCACTTATATACCTACTGAATCAATGTCTGATTGCAGAGCTTGGCAATCGAGCTCAAATTTTATTTCATAAAACAATTTTAAGTCATCAGCATGTAAGAGGGATCTGGCATTCGCAACTACGTCAGGGAGGTCATTAATCACCAAGATGAAAAGAAGAGGGTCGACTACCGAACCTTGACTCACACCCGAGCGAGTGTGGTATGGGAGTGACTCATATAAACCTAATCTGACATATTGTTGTCGGTCCCGCAAGTAATCTGCAAGAAGCCGTAGGAGACCTGGAGCTACACCTATAGCACTGAGCTTTGACAGCAAGACGTCATTGTTGACTCTGTCAAACGCCTTTTGGAAATCAAAGTAAAGAACGTCTACCTGGCGTCTGCGATCAAGACTAGTAGAGATATAATTAACTAGTGTAAGTAAGTTAGTATTGACGGATCTTTTTTCGCAAAAACCATGCTGTTCATTGCACAGGTACTGGTTCACTAGCTTTTAAATTCTTCGATGTAGGACATTCTCGAAAACTTTCGCGGGAGAAGATAGTATCGCTACTGGACGATATTCATCGACTGAAGATTTCTTTGACGATTTCGGTATAGGAGTCACACGTCATATCTTCTACGGTGGTGGGTAGACTCTAGATTTTAGAGCTAAATTAAAAATATGGTGTAGGGGCCGAATGAGAAATTCCTTTCCCTCTTTTAAGAACCATGGAGGAATATTATCGGGACTAATAGAACTTTTGAGCTTTATTTTATTTATTCCGGTTCTTATATCACTTTGTATATTAATGTAATTACTAATATTGCAGTTGGTTGGATTGGCTATATTCTCGTGGTCTAACTTTGGTACTTCAGTTTGGACGACGCTTGCGAAATATTCTGCAAACGCTTCAACAGCAGCTGCACTACTGTGAATTTCACCTTTATGGGTTATGTTAGGCTCAAATCCGCCTTTTAATCTTAGGTTAGAAATGTGCTGCCAGAACTCTTTAGGGTTTTTCCTAACATTCCCTTCGATGCGCCTAATGTAAGTATCATAGGCAGTAGATATACAAGACTTTAGGCTAGATGTAACGCCGACCCCAAATAAATTGGAATAAAGACAGGAGAATAATGATGATTTATATTATAATAAAAATATTCTGAATTCTCCGTGGAGTAGTTTAAAAGATCTAAGCGAACAGACAGCAGAAGCGATTTCATTTTATACTTTGTGAAGTTTAAAATTCAAATGCCCTTTAGGTGACTTTCATTATTCTTATATGCACAGAAATCCGCTGGATGCGAGAAGCACAAAACCGGTCGAAATGGCGGTGCTTAGGGGAGGCATATCTTCAGCAGTGGACGTCGAAATGATGATGATTATATTTCAATTGTTAATAATAAGTTACTACAGATATGTAATATGACCACACTGTTGCACACCTGTAAAGATAGTTGTAAGGGAGATTTTAATAAATAAAAACATTTGAAAAATACAAAAATGTTGATCTTCTCTATCTGATTCTGATCTTCTCTATTTTGATCTCCCTCTTTTTGATTTCGCTGGCTTTGGCGCTGTATTTATTTATTTATTTAATACTTCAAGCACATAAATGTACAAAGGCGGACTTAATGCCATAGGCATTTTCTACCAGTCAACCATTGGGTGATGTAGAGACATACAGTGGTAGGTGCAATGACTATGAGGACATATAAATATAAACGCTTAACATATTTAAATCATAAACATAATATATATACCTAACTATATATAAACATAAAAACACATAAATAAATATACATAAATAATCGAATTTACTAAAACAAACGAGACAAACAATGACGAAACATTACCGTTGTGATGATACTGCCAACTTCTTGCGAATATGCTCGCGAACTTTAACTTTGAAGGTCAATCGGTTGGATACCATCCTGATTTCCTGGGGGAGCGCATTCCACAGAGAGATACACTGGACAAAGAAGGAAGAGTGAATGAAGTCTGCGATGAGTGGGACACTGAAGAAGACGATTGTGCGATGACCGTAGATTTTTATTGTGGTTGGCGCAAATGTACTGAAAGTGTGGGGTTAGATAAACAGGGGAAGACGGAGAAACAATGGTCAGCGCCCTTTGCTCTCTGCGCTGGCGTATGGGCAAACACTTAAGAAGGGACCGATGCGCAGAGACATGATCATATTTACGCAAATTGAAAACGAATCGAATGCAGTTATTGAGAAGACGGTCAAGTTCCCCTTAGGAAAATGGAGTTGTAGCGGAATCTACAACCCCACATGCGAACATCGAATCACATTGGCGTCACGCGAAACCCTGCATCGCGCAAGCAACGTCCCATCATCAATTGACGGGCAGTTGTCCATTTGACACGATACCCGTCTGGTCGGAGAAACCTCCGTTTTCTACGGGGGTTGAGTGAATTTTACACGCTGATCGCCATACCTTCAAAGAGAAGTTAATCATCAAAAGGAAAAACTTTAAACTATCCGACCAAACATAATCATCATCTTTCTACCCATGTCTCATGTTAGTTGAGGTCAGCGCACTATGTTTACTTCTTCCACTCTCCCCTGTCAACCATCACGTTATCATTCACTCCTTTTTCATTCATATCATTTCTACACAATCCATACACTTTTTCTTTCGGACAAAAATTATGCAGTTTCCTTTAAAATGCAATGCGTACGCACAGCTACATATCAAGCTATACATTTCCAGTATAAACTGATCTCTCACTGTAAAAAAAACTTATACAATGCGAGCTCAGCTAAAACTGGAAATGTATAGCTTTACATGTAGCCGTGTGTACCTACGCGATCAAATCTAGAGTGACTGTACTGCTTTTAACAAAATCAATATTTTACAAGAAATAATGTTAAAGTATGCATGTTCGCCTTTTAAAATAATTTACTTCACTTTACAGTGGTATTTAAACGTTTGATTGCATTACTAATCTATCAATTAAGTTTAATGGTATCGTTAATATAATAATGGAACAGAATATCATGAATAAATTAATTCGTTACTTTGTCTGAATGATGAAGCATGAATAAGCAATGTCAGTGATGTCTTAGAAGACATAATATCACGACTTGTTCCCCGAAGGGTTAGGCAGGGGTGTATGTACACCCACATTTTGCCTGTTAAGGCTCGTTCAAACTAGCGCGACGCGACGGTCGCGCGCGAATCGCCGATTTATATCCGTAGAACAATTTCTATGAAAACGCGCGTGACACTTCACACAGGGGAACGCTCGAAATGCTCGACGCGGAGCGACCTGTCGCGCCGCGACACGGTCGCTCCGCGTCGAGCAGCGCGACAACATAAGGTACATTTTGTGTGGCATCGGTTCGCAGCCGCGACGACCTCGTCGCGCCGCGACTGTGGCGTCGCAGCCGCGAATTAGCCGCGACTCCAAAATATACTAAAAGCTGTCGCGGTGCTCGTCGCGCCGCTACAAGGACGGGTTGTCGCGCCAGTGTGAAAGGTGTTGCGTCGCAGAATCGCCTCCGCGACAGGTCGCGCCTGTCTGTACGAGTCTTTATGTTTAAGTCCCATGTAATAGGGCGCGAGCCTATTGCCATCAACCGGGCAAAGGCAGACTCCGGGCTGCTACTGAGTAATTCCAGATAGAAAAACCCAATAACACTTTGCCCGACCCGGGAATCGAACCCAGAACCTCATGCTCAGTGGAAGTGCTTACCACCAAGATATGTTGGAAGACGTTCCGAAAGTAAATATAATGATACATGTTTTACATAATATGGTAGTTTTTATTTGTAGGATGGAATGGATGTATCGATATAACGGGTACCCTATTTATCGATGTAAGAAAAACGACTAACTGCATTGACTGACAACCAGCATTTACAATGATCGAATACTAGCTTCTGCCCCCGGCTCCGCCTGCGTGAATTTCGAAAATGATCGCACGGGAACGTGCTACCGGGACAAAAGGTAGCCTACGTCCTTTCTCAAGGTCTAGTCTCTCTCTGTACCAAATCATAAAAATCGGTTTAGTGGTTTAGTCGTGAAAGCGTAACAGATAGACATAGTAAATTTCGCATTTATAATATTATGAAAATAGGGATTATCGTTCGTATTATGGTTACGTATAAAATATTCCATAACATGTAAATAAGGAAACCCTATCACAATTCTGTCATTGTACCTTACAAAGCAATTAATTTCAAAATTTCCCCAAAATTCAATATAATACGCACGTGGCATTACGTACGAGTTTGAAATACGTTATTAATTAACAAGACCAAAGTTATTTGATGTCAAGGCTTTTCACCATTTTCCATTAGTTCCGAGTGACCTTCCAACCAGGCGTATTTCACCAGCAAGGGCACCCCAAACTATTACTTTTGACCTTAACTTATTGTTACAAATCTTATTTTCGTACCTACCAAAGATTCCTTTACGATTTATTGACACACTTAACTGGAGAAAGTATTGCCAGCCGAAATAACTCTTAAAAAGTCGAATGGGACTTCTTTGACTACTTGTCTTCCTAAGACAACGTAAGTATGGACGTAAAAATAACGTACAAAATTATCGCTCACCGGATTTTGAACTCTCTGTGTTGAACCGAGCATTGAGAATCCAAAGAAGTGCATCCCAAAGTGTCGAAAATACACATTGTTCGATTATCAACTCTGCGTGCTAAGCAGTGCGTTGGAGTTCCAGTGCGTTATGTTCGTGCAAACATTGAGAATCTAGCGAAGTGCATGCCGAAGTGTCGAAAATGCACATTGTTCGATTATCAACTCTCGGTGCTAGGCAGTGCGTTTAATATCCAGTGCGTTATGATCGTGCAAACATTGAGAATCTAGCGAAGTGCGTGCCAAAGTGTCGAAAATGCACATTGTTCGATTATCAACTCTCGGTGCTAGGCAATGCGTTTAATATTCAGTGCGTTATGATCGTGCAAACATTGAGAATCTAACGAAGTGCATGCCAAAGCGTCGAAAATGCACATTGTTCGATTATGAACTCTCGGTGCTAGGCAGTGCGTTTAAAATCCAGTGCGTTATGTTCGTGCAAACGTGGATTTACCAAAGATGGCCGGTTCCGAGTTTCTTTTGTTAATAAAAAATTACGATGTTCGATTATGAAGATCAGTGAACCGATAAATCATCTATTTCTGTATAAAAGGGACCGATATTTCACGATCGCAATGACAAATTTTCCTACAAAATTGGAAGCACAATGAGAGTAGGGTTTTCTTAAACCGATCCGCATTGTTGCTAAGTACCTCGATCCGATCTATTACGTCGACTTCGCAAGACGTGACGGGAAATCGAATTTTTACAATGATCCATTATGTTCTTTCGTGATTAATATTCAAATTAATATCTAAAAATGGGGAAGGAAAAAATTGCGAGGAAACCGGTTGGACCTAGAGTCAAATAATATATTTGACCTTCAACAACCCGTACCGATTTCTAGTAAACGAAAGAATATGGAAATGATTTCATAAATGCAACAAAAACAATTAATTTAATCGATCAATTAACTCAGCCCATCGAAATACACCGCTGGACATAAGCTTGTTCCAGGCCTGCGGAACATCACCCGGTCTTCTGCTTTCCGCATGCAGTCTGTTCTAGCCACTTTCTTAAGGTTGACGATCCATCTAGCTGGAGGTTGCCCCATACTACGCTTGCCGATACTCGGTCACCACTCTAGGAGTCCTCTGCTCCACCGGCCATCGGTCTTTCGACAAACATGGCCAGCACATTACCATACACTTCAGCTTGCTTACTCTGCAAGCTATGTTGGTAACTCTGGTTCTTTTTCGGATGCCAACCTGGATCCCAACGCTCTTTTTTTGTCTGTGTGGGAAATCATCAATTGACTTCTCCCGCTCTGGGTGGAGCGGGAGGGCGTATCAGACTTTTACTGACTAAAACCCACCTGTGTTCGTTCAAGTGCCTGTGCTAGGGCCACGGTAACTCTTTCAAACAAACCCGAAATCCTGGCAGCCGAAACATCGGTCTTAGCGGACTTCTTCAATTCGTGCTGACATCTCTTTGAAGTTCGTCGGGAATCCATAGCGGACTCCCGGCCACCGTAGGTGCGGGTTTGCGGGCGGCGAGCAATGGGTAGCTCGCTGCCCGGTAAGGGCCAGCGTATGGCGGAAGATAAAGACGCCGTGGTAGGCACCACGGCGTCTTTATCTCCAGCCATTTCTCAAAGAGGGGATTACCGCCGCAATTGTGGCGTTCCTGATCACTCAACACCCAAGGATTCCTAGTGTGGGTCTAGGAATTTAATCCACTTGAATGTAATATTAGCATAATAAATTTATTCTTATTACGATTTATACTTAATCAAAGTGTTAAAGACCTTAGTTTTAATTTAGCATTTAGATAAGAAGAATTGTTTATAATTAAACTAAAAATATGTAATTACTCAGTTTGTACTTGTAATTATCTTAAAAGTAAGTTGTGTGTGCAACAAAGTAGGTTATTTCTTTCGAAATATCATGTCTATTGTGTAGATTGCACTACTAATTAGAGAATTATTTATACGATAAACAAAGCAAAACTAAAAATAGAAACGTTTGAAATTCTATGTATATTATTAAGTAAACGCTGAAATATATGAGGAAGGAAGTGAAATAGGACTGAAATTATTAACAATCATGTAGGTATTAAGTTATATATATATCTTTATATATATAATTCTACTGTAGGTGTGTATGTCACTGAAATCCTCCTAAACGGCTGGACCGATTTGAATGATTTTTTTTGTATGCGTTTGGGTGGCACCCTGGATGGTTTAGATTCACAAATCAGCTCGACAGATGGCGCTGCTATCGAGTTCTAGGAAACAGGACAACGTCTGTAAGGTCAGCTAGTATATATGTATTACAGATAGTGTTGGGATTTTATCCGGATAAATACTCAAAATGGATAAATACTCGATAAATATCCGTTTTTACTGAGTATTTATCCAAAACAGCGGATAAATACTATTTTAAGTTTTCGTAATGTAAATTTTGTGATTTTACTAACAAAAGGATTAAAATTAATGAAAAACAGACAATGGTGCCGATTCTGATGTACAAAATTCTCTAAACTACACTAAAAATCACTAAAATTTGGTTTATTCCTGTCGAACGACGATTTTCTATTCTGAAATAGACTAAAGTGACACAACTTAACTATATTTTAGTTTGACAGCACTAAGATTGCACTGGGTTATTAGTTTAGTTTATTGAAAATGACAATTTTGCTATTCTGAGTTTGCCGGTTTTCACCAAAAATTTTGACTATAATAATTTATTTTGACTAAATCTGACTATTTTTAATCGCGATTAAAAAGGTGTGGAATAAAACTAGTGGTCATGAACAAAAATTCACACCAACGCCTCGCCTTCGGGCACGCCACAATTGCGGCGGTAAGTCCCCTCTTTGAGGAGTGGATAGAGAGGCGCCACGGCGCCCTCACCTTCCGCCTGACGCAGGTTCTCACCGGGCATGGGTGCTTCGGTGGGTTCCTGTTCAGGATAAAGCGGGAGGAAACGCCCGGGTGTTTCCATTGCGAGGATCGTCTGGAGGACACGGTGGAGCATACGGTGGAGGTGTGCCCTGCTTGGGCGGAGCACCGCCGTGTCCTCGTGGAGGCGATCGGCGGCGGCGACCTCTCGCGTCCGGCCCTGGTGCGAGCCATGGTTGGGAGCGAGAGGGCATGGGAAGCCGTCACCTCCTTCTGCGAAGCAGTAATGCTCGCGAAGGAGGAGGCGGGGCGCGTGAGGGAGTGGCAGTCTCTGCGCCCTCACGTCCCTAGCCGCCGCAGGAGGAGACGCCCCGGGCGTCGGGAGTCGATAGCAGACTCCCGGCCACCGTAGGCGCGAGCTTGCGGGTGGCGAGCAATGGGTAGCTCGCCGCCCGGTAAGGACCAGGCTCGGGTCGACGGCGCGTAGTGTTCCACGCGCGCCTCAAAGACATGTCAGCAACACTGAAGGGGTCTGCTAGGACCGATGCCTGCCGGGGTCGCGCGATTGTTCGAAAGAGGTACCGTGACCCTGGCACATGGGCAACTGAAGGAACACGGGTGGGTTTTAGTCAGTAAAAGTCTGACACGCCCTCCCGCTCTGCCCAGAGCGGGAGAAGTCATCAAATGACTTCCCATCCAAAAAAAAAAAAAAACGCCTCGCCTTCACGTGCATAAACAGTGCTGTATTTTTTATTTTTTCTTTTGTTTATATCTCGAAAATGGTGTGTCTTATCGCAAAAATAATGAAATTTTCGACCCCCTTTATGAAACCCCGGAACATTTAAATCTCAACACGTGGGTATTTTTTTTTTTCTAACAAAAAGTGAAAAATTCCATATAAAACACGTCCAGGCTGCCCCCTTGCGCGCGCCTTCGTCTCTAAAAAATTAATTGCGTAGCGCACACAAGTACCACGTTGCGAAACCAAAAGAAAAAAAAACCGGCCAAGTGCGAGTCGGACTCGCGCACCGAGGGTTCCGTACAAACCTGCAGGTCATCATCATCATCATTCGTCATCATCGTTTATGAAATTAAATGTTTTTTTTTTTAATTTTTATATTTGTGTTGACTGAATGAAAGGTAAATTGTGGTTTACGATTTATGACGTATTAAAAAAAAACTACTAACTAGATCTCGTTCAAACCAATTTTCGTTGGTAGTTTTCATGGTAATGTACATCATATATTTTTTTTAGTTTTATCATTCCCTTATTTTAGAAGTTACGGGGGGGGGGGGGGGACACATTTTACCACTTTGGAAGTGTCTCTCGCGCAAACTATTCAGTTTAGAAAAAAATGATATTAGAAACCTCAATTTCATTTTTGAAGATCTATCCATAGATACCCCACACGTAAGGGTTTGATGAAATTTTTTTTTTGTGTTTCAGTTCTATGTATGGGGAACTCCAAATATTATTGTTTTAAAAAAAAATGATATTAGAAACCTCAATATCATTTTTGAAGACCTATCCATAGATACACCACACGTAAGGGTTTGATGAAAAAAAAAATTTTGAGTTTCAGTTCTATGTATGGGGAACCCCAAATATTATTGTTTTTTTTCTATTTTTGTGTGAAAATCTTAATGCAGTTCACTGAATACATCTACTTACCAAGTTTCAATAGCACAGCTCTTATAGTTTCGGAGAAAAGTGGCTGCGACATACTCGGACAGACAGACAGACAGACAGACAGACAGACAGACAGACAGACATGGCGAATCTATAAGGGTTCCGTTTTTTGCCATTTGGCAACGGAACCCTAAAAACCACGTTGATTGTCAAATTCGTTTTTAGTCGTGTCAACATAATTTTTAAATTAAGAGATTTTTTCTTGCAGAATAGCGTTAAAATTCTCAAAGCCAAAAGTAAGGAATTTTAGAGATAGTTTAGTTAGTTTAGTTCGGTGTAAAACAGAATCGGCACCAATGTAGATTGATATCGTACCTTATTAATCATTTTAACAATTACAAAATGCCGATACTGACAATAATTTCACTCAATCATGAATTCAATTCGTCAATAATTGTCAAAGTTCGATAAAATTATACATTTGGACATTTTTTTTCACATGCATACATGAACTCACCTTTCACCCATGAGGGTAGGCAGAAACTATTTAAGTAACGCTTAAATCATAGTAATAATAAAAAAAACTACCTCGTGAAAGATAAAGAAATCAAGTAACCTTTTTTTTTCTGGATGGGAAATCATCAAATGACTTCTCTCGCTCTGGGCGGAGCGGGAGGGCGTGTCAGACTTTTACTGACTAAAACCCACCCGTGTTCCTTCAGTTGCCCATGTGCTAGGGTCACGGTATCTCTTTCGAACAATCTTGCGACCCTGGCAGAATCAAGTATCCTGACTTGGCTTGCGAGGTTGTCGACATGTGGGATGTGCATTCAGCGATCAATGTAAAGTTTTGAGAGCAGTGCGAACCCACGACCTACAAGTCGTAATTATAAGAATGACATCAATACTTGTTTAAATGACATCATAAATTGGCTAAATAATAATAATTTGGTTATAAACCTGACTAAAACAAAAGTCATGCATTTTTATCAGAGATGTCTAAAACCAAAGGTTGAAATTTCCTACAATGGCTGTGATATTGAAGAAGCTAATAAAGCTAAATTCTTAGGTATTGTAATTGACAGCCAACTTACATGGAAGCCTCATGTTGAAGAATTATGTAAGAAACTCAGCAAAGCCGCATATGCTCTATTTCAACTCTCAAGGAAAGCTAACAGTCAGGCTCTTTTAGCTGCGTACCATGGACTGGTTGCGTCTGTGTTGCGGTATGGCATTGTTTTCTGGGGTCAGTCCACTGATAGGGAGCTGGTATTTAGATTGCAGAAGCGATGCATCAGGTCAATGTGCGGTATAAAAACAACTGATAGTTGCGAGCCCTATTTTAAATCATTAAAAATTTTAACTTTACCTTCTTTGTTCATATTAGAAACGGCTTTATTTGTGAAATGCAATCCACATCAATTTAAAAAATTATCAGAGGTCAGGAAAAATCCAATACGCACTCAATACGTCAATAAATTATGTCAAGTGAAATGTAACACCGCACTAATGCAAAAAAGTATTTTTGGTATTGCCCCACGCATATATAATAAAGTACCTAATGTTATAAAAAACTTGACTCTTTTAAAATTCAAAAGGGCGTTAAACGAAATTTTAATTATGAAAAGTTATTATTCAATTGACGATTTTCTAAATGATGATTCATTGACTGATTGATATACTTACTTACTGTTACGCTATACACCTACTGTTTTTGACTGATTTATAATTACATACCTACTGTTACTCTTATTGACATATTATTGTTATTCAAGTGGGCATGATGTTATTAATATTCCGTGTGACATTATTAATATTTTTAATTTATTACTTTGAGCATGTTGACATTTTTTTTAATCTTTTATTACTTTGACCATGTTGACATTTTTAATTTTATTATATGTACCTAATTCCAATGACATGCCACTTAATGTTAAATTTATTATTTTATTGTAAACCAATTATTACCATGTTGATATTTTTTAATTTTATTATATGTACCTAATTCCAATGACATGCCACATAATGTTAAATTTATAATTTTATTGTCAACCAATTATTTGCATGCCCATGAGTCGGCAAAATGTGGAGAACTTTATCATAAATGAACATCTATGTACCTATTACCCATGTTTGCAAAGAATAAATGATTTGATTTGATTTGATTTGTAAGTCACGGCTGATACCACCAGACCACCATTGCTATCGCCAATAAGAAAGCGTGTCAGACTTTTACTGACTAAAACCCACCCGTGTTTCTTCAGTTGCCTGTGCCAGAGCCACAGTACCTCTTTCAAACAGATCCGCAACTCTGGCAGGCATCGGTGCTCGCGGACCCCTTCAATATGACTGTGCTGACATCTCTTTGAGGCACGTGTGGAATCGATGAACATCGATGAACGTTGGCTGCACGCACGAAAAAGCATGACTCATTGTCACGTTCTGCCTGCACCGAGAGTGCAAGCGAGACCGCGAAACAAGCAATAGAGAGGCACGATCGGCCTAAGCGTTAGACTTGTGCCGCATCTATCTCTCTTCCACTCTATCGGCCGATGCGTCGGAGTAGAAGAGACTTAGATGCTACCACGTAAAATTATCGTCCGTAAACCGACTTTACAGACAACCAATTGTTTTTAATATATTTTATCATATCTGTATAGTTTATGAATTTTTGAAACTACCGCATTTCAGGACACCATGAGCCAGCAAATTAATAGTGTGTGCTGCGCAGTTTAAAGGCTCAACACCTTTTAACTAATTGAAAAGCCCTTTGCATATTTATAGCGTTGGCAAACAACAACAATAAACTTGTCTTCACCGCATTTTTCTTGACTTTTAGAAGCTCTTCACAGAGATGTTCAATTATGTAGCAATTCTCTACACTCTCTACAAAGAAAGATTCTAAAGTTGTGTCTAAAGAGCATGCTCTATTAGAGACGTTTGGCCTCCTAACACAATTACAGCCCTGGCAATTGACATTACAACTAAAAATGTAATAACGTAGTATTTTGGAAAGCCTAAATAACAATAAAAGCCATTAACATTTTAAAATAATCATCCGATGCGCAAAAAAGATATTTATCCATCATTTTGAGTATTTATCCGATAAAAATGAGTAAAAACGAGTATTTATCCGTTTCGGATAAAAACTCGAGTATTTATCCTCTGAGTATTTATCCACTGCCCATCTCTAATTACAGATGCTATTGCACGCGGCTTCGCCTGCATGGAGGTCGGAAATGAACCCACTGAAACATAGTACCGGAATAAGAAGTATCCAATGTGTAAAAGCAGGGGCTTTAAACACTTGTAATTGAGTAACTTTTGCCAACAGCTTCGCCCTCGTATGTCTTGGTAATTATCTCCCGGGACGTACTATCCACTAGTTAAAAAATGTCATAGTGTAGGATATAAACTATCTGAGTGCCAAATTAAATCCAAATCTGTTCAGCCATTTGATTGAGTACAAAAATCAACATAAAAAATACATTAATATTTTATTAGTAGGATTCTAAAACACAGTAAGGGTCGTTATTCGATATTCAATCAACCTACCGATCTCTAAGAATGTCACAGGGGGAAACTAAGACATCTATCACGAGAATGGGCAATAGAATCCACCTGTGTGAGCACTATTTGCAATTTATTGCGTACCAATACTAAAAGTCACATCACATTACGTTTTTGGTCCTAGTCGTAGGCATTCTATTTTCAAAAAAAAAAACCAACGACAATTTCAAATGTGGAATGCAAACCCGGCCTCTTTTGATGGGCATTAACAGAAAAAAAAATATTCGTGGTTTCCATATTTGAAAGATATTCATCAATGTTGCAAGCCTTGAAATAACCTTAATCTGTTTTGGTATCGGAGCCAAAATTGTACGTTTCATCATCATAAATCTAATTTGCAAGCAAGAAAGGAGTGACGACTCGTTAATTTATTAATAACTACAAGGCAATGAATGTTTATAATATAGGAACGTATAATTAGAACTTGTGTAACACCGAATACATTTTATGTTGTGAATTTGTGATGCAATCTTTGTTTTTGGTAAGCACAAATTCCTTGCAAAATGTTTTATACATTAAGCGAAGTGCAGAAGATTAATCCGGGAACCAGCTGCTGACATTTTTAGGTCAAGATAACGCTAGAAAAAGTGAATACTTTATTTAACATGTACACTGTACAGTATAAATTTTTTGCATAGTTACTTAATATTTTAGCCAATCTTTTAAACTAATTTAGCAATCCCGTTCTTAATTTAGGTATCATTATCATTTCAGGCCAAAGACGTCCAATCCCTAAGCTCCAGTACTTCGACCGGTTCTGTGCTTCTCGTATCCAGCGGATTCCTGCGGCCTTCACCAGGTCATCGGTCAACCTTGTGGGAGGCCTTCCAACTCAACATCTTGCAGTACGTGGTCGCCACTTCACAACCTTTCTGCCTCATCGGCCATCTGTTCTACAAATTATATACCCTGCCCACTGCCACTTTAGTTATATGTGCACTAATATTATAAATAGGTAATATTTGATTGTTTGCGTGCAAGCAGAAATCTTAACAAGCTTTGTAAACAGTACGATATAGACCCGTTCCTAACTACTGTGTAAGAACACTGTATATAATATATAGTAACTTGGTGTGAATGTCCTTAGAATTTATTTTTTTATTTTCTCTGTTCCTTATAAGTGGAGACCTGAAATTGGCTTTCTGACTAATACACTGTCCGTGATTTGTTCGTTGTAGCTGTAAGTCTCCTATGTTATTTAAATAAATAAATAATGGATAAACTCAAAAACGACATAATCGATTTTAAAAACTCTTTCACATAAGGAAAGCTACATTATTTCGGAGTAACATGAGCTATAATTTTCACGCGGACATAGTCGCAGGCGAATTGCTAGTATAAATATAAAATCCCTCATATTATACGAGCATAATACCAATAATTCTGGTATCGGTATCAATATTAAACTCCGTTGCGGGCGACTGTACATCACTAACGGCAAGGTCTGACAAAATGCAATAGAATTGTTAATTTGACGAGCCTAGGCGACAGTCGGGCGCACGCAGTCACGCACGTACTAGTAGCTATATTTTGTAACTATATGGACGGTGATTACATATGAACGTTCAACTGCAAACGAAACAAACCAGTTTAAAATAATAAATTACTACAATATTGAAAGCGAATTTGCACATAGAATGACAAAAAAAAAAAAAAAAAAAACATGAAATGGAGGAAGGTAGGAAGCGTGTAGTGCCAGACGTAAATAATAGCAACACCAAATTTCTTCCCGCAGGTGTCGTTAAAGGCGACTGAAGGGACTTGCTACAGAATGGGCCAATTCGTACTCGATGCAATTTATCACCATACTGCGATCGCCAATCCGCCTACCAAACGTGGAGTGTTTTTAGTGTATCATGTCTTGCGCAGGACGTTTTACGACTGAAATGATGAAGCATTTTACTTTTACTTTTTTACTTTAAAGAAAAATCGCGTATTTTTATAGAAAGTTCGCATGCTGTCTCAAAAATTTATTGTAGAGCAAAGAATAAACTAAAATCTTCACCTTGTAGGAAAGCAACCTTTAAAAACAAACACAAATTTAAGTAGGTTAATACAGAAGGGTTTACACGTGCCGCGTCGATGCGCAAACCTATATACACGTGCATCTATATGCCTTCTCTCGCTTCAGAGCTTCGCCAAACATTATAACTAGGGTCTCATAAATCCTCCACAGAATTGCATTAACAATTTGAAATCATATGCGATGTCGGAATAACCGGTCTGCGTGACCTTAGAGGTCGTTTGACGGTATTGCACGTGTTGTCTGTGGCAACTTTTAGAATAGTAATGTTGTTTCTTAGTGTGTTTGTCTTCATTGTTTTTTTATGAAAATCATTATTATACAGGGTGAAATTAAATTGTGGTATTAGCTGGCAATACTTTACTTACGTGTTGGATACGAATACCGTAAGTGACCTCAGAAGCCATGTGTTGCATTAAATTAATTCAAACAGAATATACGAGTAATTCAAACGGTTTGCTAAGAGAAGATACTTATAAGGGTATTATAAGGGTATTTGTGACGTTGTACTGTTTGCAGATGATACTTCTCTTATTTTTAAAGTAGACAGGAATAGACCAGATTTTGACGACGTGAACAGTGCACTCTCAATGGTTACCGATTGGTTTACGGCAAATAACCTAGTTCTCAATGCCAAAAAAATCAAATGTGTAAAGTTCGTCTTACCGAATGTTAGAAATCTAGGTCCCAACATCGTCTTAGATAAAGAGGTGCTAAAAACTGTAGACTCGGCAGTTTTTCTGGGCATAACAGTGGATGGCAAACTTCAGTGGGGCCCTCATATTTCAAGCCTAGCGGGAAGGCTCAGTTCAGCTGCCTACGCCCGTCAGAAAAGTAAGACAATATACTGACGTTGATACAGCTCGGTTAGTCTATTTAAGTTATTTCCACAGCGTTATGTCTTACGGTATTCTACTGTAGGGTACAGCAGCTGATATTCAAAGTATTTTTGTCCTTCAGAAACGAGCTGTTCGAGCAATTTACCAGCTAGGTTCCAGAGTTTCCCTAAGGGACTTTTTTAAAGATATTGGTATTCTTACGGTGTCATCACAATTCTTTTTCGCCAACATCTTATATATTAGGCAAAATATACACTTTACGCTAAAAACAGTGATATTCACACTGTTAACACTAGAAGTAAGGACAAACTACGTGTTCCCTTTCACCGGCTTCATAAGGTGCATAACTCAATTGTTGGGCTTGGTATAACATTTTACAACAAGCTACCACCTTCTTTACTAGAATTACCTTTTAATGCGTTTAAAGCTCAAGTAAAATCCAACCTTTGTCAAAAGGCGTACTATTCCATCAACGATTATTTAAATGATAAGAATAGTTGGTCGCTGTGATTAACTCAAGACAATGTTTATGTTCTTTCTCCAGTATTAGCGTACCTAGTGATAGGTTCAATATAATTGTTTCCATTTTATTTTTCTTTTTTTTTCTTTTTAAGCCAATTTTATTTTATTAGTATTTCATAATGTGGTTAGCTAGCGACCTCGACAAGTAATCATTCAATTCTTGCTTGAGCAACCGGCAGCAAGTTCGTCATGCTCCCTTAGATGTCAATGCTTGCGGTAGCGTCGGGGGTCGGGTTGCCCCCTTCCCTCAAATATGGCGAGGGGGGCAATGGCTGATCTTTGCGTTATGCTCGTGAACGGGTGCTGCTTGTGGTGACTGGTCGTCTTGCTGAATTTGATGTTGATATTATTATTAATATTACTTACCTGTTTAATTTATTTTACGTCGATGGTCCTAGTTTATCATTTGTGGCCTCGAGTTGTAAGTCAGGTCGTAACAGCTATGTGAACATTCAGCATTGCATATGTAAGCTGGCACGCCCATTATGCCAGGAGGCTTTTATTTTTGCAGCCATGTTTACATTATACATATTTTTTTTGCTTATGCTTAAGTAAAGTTTTCATAGTTTGTGTTTTTGTATATTGGGTTGGCTAGCTGGCATATAGCAAATCATTTAATTTAATTTGTGTCTCTTAATGTTTTACTATATGCCATTGTAAGTATAGAATCAAGTTCTTCTAACTGGACAGACAGCTGTGCTGCTGGGGAGTTTGTTGGCCACTTCTTCTTCCCAGCTAAAGCACTAGGAAGTGCGCGACGGGTGGGCGTTTTGGGGGGATTGTCTTTTGTAATTTTGATGTTCGAAAAGTGCTGATCCTCAGCCTAATTTGAATAAATGACTTTTGATTTGATTTGATTTGATTTATTGTATCTTCTTTTAGCAAACTGTTTGCATTCTCAACATGGTATGTTAGTAAGAGCGATTTCTGCTTGAATAGCACACAAGAATATTTTGTTTTACATGATTTGGGGCTAAAATAAAGATATAAGAAAGTATCGTGGTTCGTGACATCACAATATGACCATATTGTGATGTCACTGTCACACGCACGGACGCACTCAACAATAACTCACGTTTTAACTGTAGTAGGAAATTGTTTAATTTTAATAATATTTTTGAGCAACAAACCGTGGTAAAAATTTGACATTTAATAATTTTCTCGAGTATGTAATAACGGGCTTCAAGAAAGAAATTGCATGCATATTCACTATGATTTTGACAGTTCAACAACATTTATTGCGTTATTACGTTGTTGAGCAGACAAACTTTTCGAAGTTATGAAGTAAAGGCTAAGCCCAGCAAGCAAAAGCGGTAAGCTCATTCATAATGATTCAGATTCTGTTTCATAATGTATTACGCAATTAGTGTGCTGTACCCTGTTAAGATAAAGAGGTAAAATTTCATTTTGCGTTTTAACGTCAGACGTCGTCGTATCAATTTAAAGTAGGTATAAAATTACAGATACAGGCTCGGTTGTCACCAAACCCGCTGCGGATTTTATTACAGTAGGTAATAATAACTGATGGTATCAATTAATTGTCCTTCCGGTATTTAAAATAAGAAGCCCGGAGGCTGGAATTGTGCCCAGTTCATGGTTATAGGCCACCCCCTATTATATTATATCGTAGGACAACCAACACACCGTTATCTGATCCCAAATTAGACAGAGCCTGTACTATGGCAACCAGACCACCGATTAATAATACTTAATATTTCTAAATACATACATGTTATAGATAAATTACACCCAGACACAGAATAAAATAATTGTGCTCATCGCACCAACATTTGACCAGGGTGGGAATCGAACCCACGACCTCCGTTTTAGCAGTCAGGGTCTCTAACAACTAAACTAAAAGGCCAGTATATTGGATTAAGCATAAGTTGCGAAATGTGGTGGTTGTACTAATTCCGGCTAACCTCTGCCTCTCTGCCCTCTGCCCCGTTGGTCTCGTGGTCGCAAGCGCGACCGCTGAGCGTGGGGTCCTGGGTTCGATTCCCGGGTCGGGCAAAGTGTTACTGGTTTTTTCCATTAGGATTTCTTAGTAGCAGCCCGGAGTTTGGAAGTTGGCGGTGTGATACCCCCGTGCCTCGGAAACCACGTTAAGCAGTTGGTCCTACGCCTGATCTCTCTCCGGTCGTGTCGGATTGCCGTCCCATCGGACTATGAGAGTGAGGGAAGAGTGAGTGCTCCTGTGTCTGCGCATACACTTGAGCACTATAATATCTCCCGCGCCGATGGCTAGTCTCCGTTGAGATTGGCCGCCGTGGCCGAAATTCGGTCTGGAGGACTATATATATATATCCCGTCGGGAACACCGGCGCGAAGTTGCAACCTGTGCCCACGGCATAGACCGCGTGGTCAGAATCTGGCCCTTGGGAACGTGATACCGGGACAAAAGTAGCCTATGTTACTCCATATAACATTAGCTATCTGTCAGTGTAACGCCGATCAAAATCGGTCCAGTCGCTTCGAAGATCAACCGAAACAAACAAATGAACTAAAATAAAAATGTTAGAGGCACCGTACAAATTTCTATATGCATTTAATAAAATGCTGTTGTTTAGACATTACAAACAGACAATTTTAATTCTTTGTATAGATTGGCGAGAAATGAATACAAAACCGGGGAATATCTATGCCCTTGTTACTCCTTATAACATCATCTGCATCTGCCAGTAAAAGTTCTGACAAAATTGGTTCAGCCAATTCCGAGATTAGCCGGAACAAACAGACAGACACACAAAAACTTGTATGTACTTTCATTTGCATTTAGTAGAAAGGTGGTATTTTCACGTCACAAACAGACACTTCAGAACAATTTGATTGATTTTTATAGCTGTATAGATTTCCTCCGAAACATACCATATAATTCACATAACAAAATCCGAAATAAAACAAAACATGTTATTGAATCGACACGCGAATTTAAATTCACTGTACTACAGTTTAAGAATGTTAATGCGAATAATTCGCAGTCGTTTATTATTCTATGACGATCATTGCTATAAGTAATTGACTTGCAAGGTTAAAAATGAATTGTTTTGTACTAGAACTGAGTGGATAAGCGCCTTGTTCACGTTCTTCGATTTAAATGAGCATAGATTACATGAAATAGGCTGTAGTGATGGGCTATTAACGTATTGGGTTTGTACGAGGGAGTCTGCGCAAAGTAGACTGTGGTTAAAATAAATACATTATTATGGATAATCATATTGACTCCAAAAAATATAACGTGTCAAAAATATAACGAATCGTGATGAAAAAGCGTATGCGTATCACAAAACGTAAAATTTGCATGGAAGGGTCCATGTATGTTCGGCCTGTCGTTTTTATGGTTTTTGAGGGTGCTGACTCCACACGTGTCGTTTAGGTTAGGCACGTAAATGCTTATAAACTGCTGAACTTTTAAACTTATTGTTGTGGAGGATCCAGAAGACCCTCTAGAACTCCTCAAAAATCTGTCTCACTTTCTTCCTAACGAAGCAGCACGTTTCTAAGAAATCGAAAATCTGCCAATTTTGTTGTACCAAAAATAATTCAAATTTGTGCATGCAAAATACATCAAGGTAGAAACAAACGATAAGAATCTGTAATGATGGACGTAGAAAGTGGTTCTTGAAGTTTATGTGACCTAGGACATGTTGGAATGTGATTACCTGAATTATGATGTGCTAAGGTGACGTCAATGCTAATATCATCATATATGATAGTTTGGGTAAAACAAATGAATGAACGAGAAAATTATAATGATCAATAAGTACTGTGCTTGATTTGCTTAAAGGTAGGTGAACCCATATGTGCATACACTGGCATTGGTATTGGGCCCACGTGGTTGATTACGGCCTACTTCCTCTCACAGAAAAACAGCCCGTATCCCTAAGTATTACTGTGTTTATGTTACTTAGTTTTAAACGTTTCATGTTAATAAGATATCAAATGCGGTCTGGACAGCAACATACCTGACTGCGTCAAATGGTTTTCTGTTTTCAAAAGTACGATATTTAAATTTTCTTTTAAACATACTTACTTCAACTTGCAACGGCTATATTGTTTATTTTCCCATTAAACAAGAGCCAAATCTGTAAACAGTCCAACTCCCTGCCTTAATAAACAAATACCGAAAAGAAGAAACAAAATCATTACAAAACAGAACCCACACAACTCTTAAAGCAATATACTACAACAATAAGCCCAAACACTCTTCAAAGGGAAAAAATTACGACCCCTATGAACGCACACACACATGCGCATATGACCCAAATAAAACACAGTGACTTTGCGAATACGGAACACACCCGCGAACATACACAAATAGACGTAGGTACCATACATAACTTATTACTTGTGTTTCAATCTGCACCTCGCATTCTCCATGAACATAGAACCAGCATATCGCACCCCTAGATCTAAAGGGAACTAACTCAAAATTCTTAATTTTTGAGTTATGCACACCTTCGAGAGTGTCATTTCAATACCTATCGACCAATAAACCAGATTCAAAACTATTTCCAACATTCGACTCCAAATATTGGAAATAGTTTTGAATTTGGTTTATTGGTCGATAGATATTGAAATGACAGACTCGAAGGTGTGCATAACTAAAAAATTAAGAATTTTGAGTTAGTTCCCTTTCAATCTAGGGGTGCGATATCTTGACAGACGGCGAAAATCGGAAGTAAATTCTAATTTTGTATTTGACGTTTAGTTGTCACTTATTTTTGACAACCAGCGCCACATCACACGTTAAATATATAACATATTTGTCTCTGGTCCTATCACTTAAACACATACAGATTGTTTATACATTTAAGTGTGGTAAATTAAAACAAGCAATCGTGATAGGCGTTCGCAACTGAAGCGAGAACTTTTTAATTTAAGCGGTTGACACTTTAGCAAACTTAGTGAAACATTTAGTGTTTTCATTGCTGATTGAGTTTCAACTGTAGCACAACGTAGTTAAGATTCTGTTTTACTTGTGGGGGTTCTATGTACATTATGGTACAATTACAGCGTTACTAGTTCACCACATAATATGATTCTCGTGCCCTGCTTTTTTACGGTTGACATGATGTAAGTGGTGTTTATTGTGTTTACGCTAGCAAGTTATGAGTCTACATTATAGTTGCCATTGTTTTAAATTGTTACCGTGTGTGTACACCAGAAATAAACATGTAGCAGTGAAGAAATGGAAGGTTAACACTAGAAGTGGAGGCGTCCCAAATTTGACCCATTTCGATGTTCTTCCTGCTCTAATTAATATTTTATTATGCATGTAATCGTAACTTTTTATGACTTTTCATGAAATATGATGATTATTATATTTATTATTTATACGAGACTTCAACCACGTAATTGCAATATACATTTTTTTTTTAAATCCAAAGGAGATGTTTCATTTTCGGCCATCAGATGTACATTTATTAAAAAAGAAGAAAAAATACTACAAATTAGGGAAAAATATTCCCTGGTTATTTTGCGCCTGATTTGTTGTGTACAAAAAATAATAGTTTTTCAATTATTACTTTTTTTTTCAACATGGCGTCTCGTTTGCTTGCAGACTTCATTCGTTCTGAAATCATGTCTCATCAAATCAATGTTAAGTAGAAAATAATTAAAAAATGTGTGTATTCTTGTAGTGTTAGAAATAAATTACTATTATTCTCTTGTAAATATTTTTGAGTAAACATAATTAAGTGTGACCGTTTCATCGTTACAGAAATCTTTAGTTTCCATTCTTGAAGTGTTTCTAAACGAATTCAAAATAACCACTTGCTAACTCTTAGGACAAACGTCAAACATTTTTAATTTTTATTTTGTACTTAAAAACCATTTGATATTATGAAAAAAATGTTACTTTATTCTATTCATGAGTAATTTACCCAGCTTCGCTAAACGGTACACGTTATGGCCGGAGCCCCATATAAAAATGAAACATCTCCTTTACCTCAGTCAGTATGTTCAGCGCTTCTAGTGTTAAGAATCTGTTTTAACTGTTGCCTCAATCAATCAATCAACTCAGCCTATCGCAGTCCACTGCTGGACATAGGCCTCTCCCATATTGCGCCACAACACCCTCTCCTCCGCCTTCCGCATCCAGTTTGCCCCAGCCACTTTCTTTAAGTCGTCGGTCCACCTAGCTGGGGGGCGTCCCACACTACGCTTGCCGATCCGCGGTCTCCACTCCAGGACTCGTCTGCTCCATTGGCCATCGGTCCTTCGACAGACATGGCCAGCCCACTGCCACTTCAGTTTGCTTACTCTGCGAGCTATGTCGGTAACTCCAGTTCTTTTCCGGATAATTTCATTTCTGATTTTATCCTTCAAAGAAACTCCGAGCATAGCCTGCTCCATAGCGCGCTGAGTGACCTTGAGTTTATGAACCAGCCCAACTGTCAGTGTCGATGTTTCGGCACCGTATGTCATTACGGGCAGGACGCACTGGTTGAAGACCTTAGTCTTCAGACATTGCGGGATTGGCGACGAGAAGACATGCCGAAGTTTCCCAAACGCTGTTGCCTAAGCATCAGCAACTCCGTGAGGTCTACATTTGGATGCCAGCCTCTTCTCTTCGAGAAGGGAGTCGACCGTATTCCACCACGTGGGTCCAGTGCGGGTTGATAGATAAAACATGTCTTCCAATTTTTGGTTCCAAATCATGCCTGTTTCCTCCTGCCAGGGTCGCGAGATTTGTTCGAAAGAGATACCGTGGCCCTGGCATATAGGCAACTGAAGGAACACGGGTGGGTTTTAGTCAGTATAAAAACTTTTTTACAAAAAAACAAACAACCGACTTCCTTAAAAACACTACAAAGTGAAAAATAACTTTAATTTCGGAAGTCGGTGTCTGAGTATCTGTATTTATGGTTTTTTTGCCACCGACTTCCGAAATTAAAGTTATTTTTCACTTTGTAGTGTTTTTAAGGAAGTCGGTTGTTTGTTTTTTTGTAAAAAAGTTTTTATTTTAAAATTTTTAGTTGTGGTATCCACTCCGTACTAATTCCAAACAAACAATGCATATTTATGCGATAGCAGAACTCACGGTTAATTTGCTGTCATTTTTTAAAGAGTTCCGGTGTCTGTCTCCTGAATTCATCATCAGATCTATATGAAATTTATATGGGACCATTTCGGAATAAATCCCTTTCGAACAAAAAAAGAATTTTTCAAATCCGTCTATATATGACGGAGTTATGGCCGAACATACATAAAAAAAAAAAATATATATAAACATCCGAATTGAAAACCTCCTCCTTTTTGAAGTCGGTTAAAAAGTATGACATGCCGCGCCGTCCCGCTTAGCCCAGAGCGGGAAACGTTATTTGATGATTTCACACACACACAAAAAAAATGCCAGTTTCCTCAGGATGTTTTCCTGCGCTGTTTTGAGAGCAGTAGTGATGAAATTATTTATACATTTTAAAGCGCCTGCCTGGGTACGAACTCACGAGCTACAACTCGTAAGCCGGGGCCAATAACACTGGGCCACCACTACTCGAAGCAAATACAAACTAGACGATCATTTGGAAAACGCCATTTATATTTCCTTTTAATTCGTATCTAATTGGATTTGAAAGGCAAAGGTGCCCATGTTTGTCAACGGAGTAGGTACCGGTTTGCTTTTCCTTGTGAGAAATTGATAAGGTTTGTTGTTTACGAGTTTTTATAGGTCGGTTCTTTCCCGTTTTATTATTAGACTCACTGCAATGTGACTTTTTTGAGGAAGGTCAATGTTTTTCTAGCGTTATCTTACAATAAGTCTCACATAGTAGGTGATATATTTTTATAAAAACCGGCCAAGTGCGAGTCAGACTCGCGCACCGAGGGTTCCGTACAAACCTGCAGGTATTCACGGTTTATGCATAAGGCTTATGT
The DNA here is from genome assembly GCA_947507805.1 of Aporophyla nigra. Classification (NCBI taxonomy): domain Eukaryota; kingdom Metazoa; phylum Arthropoda; class Insecta; order Lepidoptera; family Noctuidae; genus Aporophyla; species Aporophyla nigra. The sequence goes on along the minus strand of OX382307.1, from coordinate 18,664,232 downwards.
TTATGAAATTAAATGTTTTTTTTAAATATATATTTGAGTTGACTGAATGAAAGGTAAATTGTGGTTTACGATTTATGACGTATTAGAAAAAAAATTACTTACTAGATCTCGTTTAAACCAATTTTCGGTGGAAGTTTACATGGTCATCATTTCATTCACTGCTGGACTTAGGCCTCCCCCAATTTGGGGGGCTTTGCCATAAACATGTGAAACATGTAAATATATGTCTACATGTAATGTACATCATATATTTTTTTTAGTTTTATCATTCCGTTATTTTAGAAGTTACGGGGGGGGGGGGGGGACGGACACATTTTACCACTTTGGAAGTGTCCATCGCGCAAACTATTCAGTTTAGAAAAAAATGATATTAGAAACCTCAATATCATTTTTGAAGACCTATCCATAAATACCCCACACGTATGGGTTTGGTGAAATTTTTTTTTTAAAGTTTCAGTTCTATGTATGGGTAACCCCAAATATTATTCTTTTTTTTTTCTATTTTTGTGTGAACATCTTAATGCGGTTTACAGAATACATCTACTTACCAAGTTTCAACAGCATAGCTCTTATAGTTTCGGAAAAAAGTGGCTGTGACATACTCGGACAGACAGACAGACCGACAGACATGACGAATCTATAAGGTTTCCGTTTTTTGCCATTTGGCAACGGAACCCTAAAAAGCACGTTAAGCCGTTGGTCCCGTTCCTGGATCTTTCACATTCGTTACGGGTCCTCTGAGGCCATAAAGTCTGACAATCAGTCTTACCAAGGGATGTCGTGTTACTTAGTAAGTGGGTTGAGGAGGTCAGATAGGCAGTCGCTCCATGTAAAATACTGGTAATCAGCTGCATCCGGTTAGATTGGAAGTTGACCCCGACATGGTTGGAACAAGGCTTGGTAAATGATGATTACGACTTTTATAGAAATCCCGCTTTTCATAGGTGTACGGTCCTTTGCGAATGGATGTCTGGATGTATGGATGTGTGGATGTTTGTTCCTCTTTCACGCAAAACTACTGACCCGATTTAGATAGTTTATAACCTGGAATAACACATGGGGTACTTTTTATCCCGGTAGTATGTTCCCGCGGGATAATTTCCGACCTCCACGCGGGCGAAGCCGCTGGCAAAAGCTAGTAGAATCATATGCAAGAATTGAAGATACAGATACAATATAAATGCCGAAAAACTTATTCCTGCTTAAAAATGGATGCGCTAATACGATAGTTCCGTGTGGTGCCAGATATAAAGAATAGCACCATCCCATTTCTTTCCATGAGTGTCGTAAGAAGCGACTTAGGGATTTATTAGAGAATAGGCAGCAGCGTTCTCTATGCATTTTACCACTATACTGCGATCGCCAACCCGCTAGCCAAGCATGGCAACTATGTCAAAACCCCAAATTGAGGGAGGTTTATGTCCAGCAGTGGATGTCTTATGGCTAAAATGTTGAGTCCAGTATGCATGGGCATTTCTCCACGTAAAAAAAAGGTTGTATTATGATTATACATAAATGTTGTCTCTTTTAAAGTCGTCAATCAACGAACTCAGCCTATCGCAGTCTACTGGTAGAAGGCCTCTCCCATGTTGTGTAACAACACCCTGTCCTCCGCATTCCGCATCCAGTCTGCCTCAACCACTTTCTTCAGGTCGTCGGTCTACCTAGGTGGCGGATGTCCCACGCTACGCTAAAGAAGTCTTAAAATCAGAGTCAACGTCTTAAAATTATATTATTAAGATTTTATGTGAGTGTAACAATGCAGGGCCATGTCTGGAAGGGCCTTATAAATGTAATTCTAGCATAAGTGGTAAGGGGTGTACTACATGGACTCGACAAATGAATGTACGGATAACAATTGTGCGACAAAACTGTACTGCGACTCACCATAGTTCGAAAGCACGCTTGTGCGATACACTCAAGCTCACGTTGTACACTCGGTTAGGTTAGGTTAAAACTGTGACCTCCTACGCACGAGCCGAGCGAGCGAAGCGAGCCATGCCGCGGCAGCGGCTGACGAGTGCCAAAAACGACTACGATTCAGTATGTCGCACAAGCGTGCATTCGAACTATGGTGAGTCGCAGTACAGTTTTGTCGCTCATCCATTTGTCGAGCTCACGTAGTACACTCTAACGTAAGTACTCATTTAAAAGGGTAAAAAAATTGAACTATTTGTCGTCACGATATTTAAAGTTCACATTATTCGTGCTGATAAAGTACACATTGCTATTTTTAGAAGAAGTAGAGCAGTAACCAATTTTCCAAATGAAAAACAAAGAAAATACAAACTCGGGCTGCTTATCGTACGTCACGTTATGTTGAACTCGGTAGGTACTTACGAAGCTAAGTAATTACATGTAAGTATATAAGGTTCAAGTAATTTTATGCGAAGTTTTAGCCACATCTGGGTTAATAGAGCGCGACCAGCTGGTGTTTTTAATTTTATCTTCATGCCTTTGTGGTTTTTAAGCTGTTGTTTTTAATCTTTAGGGCTAATTTCTGGTCTTTTTATTTTATAAGGGAAAACAAAGTGGTATACAACTGCCACATTTATTTTCGTTTATTTTAATAAAAATAACGGAAATTAATAAACATTAAACTTAACAAATATACTAACCACTACCACGGATTGCAATGTACAATAGGGTATGTAAGGATCTATTTCTGTCTACCCCCATGAGAAATGGTATGAGTTTTTGTGTATGTATAATGTACAAATTTACAAATTGATGATGAACACTAAAGAGGCACAAGGCATTAAATTCGCCTTCGTACCATTACTTCTTTGAAAAATTTAAATACTTACCTAAATAAATTTCACTTTATCTTAGCCTAGTGGTGGAAAATACTAATGCTTAGCATGAAGATCTTTTTTTTTTTCTGGATGGGAAATCATCAAATGACTTCTCCCGCTCTGGGCGGAGCGGGAGGGGGTGTCAGACTTTTACTGACTAAAACTCACCCGTGTTCCTTCAGTTGCCCATATGCCAGGGTCACGGTATCTCTTTCGAACAATCTCCCGACCCTGGCAGTCTCACGACCCTGGCAGTCTCGCGACCCTGGCAGAGCATGAAGGTCTTGGGTTTAATTCCGAGTTCGGATAAAACGTTATTAGTTTTTCTATCACAAATTTCTCAGTAGCAGCCCAGAGTCTGAATTTGTGCTCGGTTGATGGCAATAAGCTTGCCCACCTATTAATTTTATTACATCGCCCACCTATGGCCCACACATGGGACTTAAACATTACTGGCCGAATGTGGGTGTACGATAAGTCAGCCCTCTGCCTAAGCCTTCGGGGATCACAAATATGATTTTCTGTAATGTGTTCTATTTATTTGTTTATTTTATTTTATTTTTTCGTTGGTATTTATTTGTGTGAAATTGTATTTATAATTTGATTATTTTAATTTTCTTCTCTAATATGGGTTATGTTGCCTGAATTAAACCAATTTTATTTATTTATTTTATTATTTATGTACACACAGTAAAAAAAAAAACAGAGTGATAAGGCATAATAATACAATTGAGTACAAAGGTGCCCTCCACAAACTGACACAGTGCATTCAGCTCCTTATTTTGCATCATATTCCACCGGAATTTTTCTCAGGATTTTTTTTTACTTTTTTTTTCAGGACTTTCAGTTTTATTTCAATGTAAAATTAAATTCTTTGAAAGCAGCACTCCATTTATGTAAACAATATGGCTAAAATAAAAAAGCAGCAATGGATGTTGAAATAATCTAACGAACGACGCGTAAAATCAGCAGTTCACTTCCCGTCTAACCACAGAGTTCATCGAACTCATCGTCGGCGATTGCACAAAGGCGGCTTTCCAAATTATTTCGAGATACATTGCGTGTGAGAAAATAAAACAAATCAGGTTTATTGGATTCCCATAACGGTCCTGAAATAATTTCTTGTACTGGTCATCTTAGTATGATATACTGAATCCACCCATCAGTTTGTGGAGGGCTGTCCCTTACACCCAGTATATCAGAACCAAAAACAAGAAAGAAGTACGTCGTATCTACAGGCAAAGTCAATCAGATGGTAACTTCCTAGCTTCAAAGTGTTGTAGTGTAGTTTTTAAACTATTATTTATTTTCTATTTTTTGGTTCGGGTAGCTACAAAAGAGTGTTTTGTTTAGTTTTTTTTTTTGCTATCCTGGTAACCCTGGCAAGTATAATGGCACAGATGTATGAAATTATAGTATTGTCATCGGTCCTCGATAAGTCTACCAAGTTTAAATGAAATCTGACCGTCCGAAGTGGGTCAAAATCGAGTCCAAAGGAGTCGGTTACAAACATACAAGTGAAGCTAATATAAAGCGTGTAAAAAGAAATGGAAGGTATTTGGAGAGACCCTGAAAGACTCAATACCTAGTTTTTATAAAGGAAGGTTTGAGGATCCATCGACATTTACGTGTCATCTGGATCCTAATTACAATAGTGCGCACTGTATAAAAAAACCGTGATACTATCAATATACTTAGTAATTGTACCTAAACTAGTAGAAAAGTGGGTGACCAAGTTAAAAACCGGCCAAGTGCGAGTCAGACTCGCGCACCGAGGGTTCCGTACAAACCTGCAGGTATTCACGGTTTATGCATAAGGTTTATGTTTATGAAATTAAAGGTTTTTTTTTTAATTTTTATATTTGAGTTGACCGAATGAAAGGTAAATTGTGGTTTACGATTTATGACGTATTAAAAAAAAAACTACGAAAAATGAAAAATTTGATGATGAAAATTTTTTTTTTGAGTTTCAGTTCCATGTATCCCCAAATATTATTGTTTTTTTTCTATTTTTGTACGAAAATCTTAATGCGGTTCACAGAATACATCTACTTACCAAGTTTCAACAGCATAGCTCTTATAGTTTCGGAAAAAAGTGGCTGTGACATACTCGGACAGGCAGACAGACAGACAGACGGACAGACAGACATGACGAATCTATAAGGGTTCCGTTTTTTGCCATTTGGCAACGGAACCCTAAAAAGCAAACGGAATAAACCGGTAAGTGTTACAAAATGTAATTTGTTAAATGTCGTGTGCAATAGTGCATGGTCGCTTGGAGTAACTAGTATTGTGTGTTACGTAAAACCTAATAGGTCCCTGACCTATTATGATCTTATCATCTTTGTGAACATAGCGTACTCATTTTATACTATATTGCTTTCTCTAGTGTCTTCGCCTGCGTGGTAGTCGGAAGTTACCCTATGGGAACGTATTGCCGGAATTAAAAGTACCCTATGTATGGTACCCACGCTCCTGTACCAGTAACCTCATTCGGTTGGTTCTACCCACTATCAATCAATAATCATCAATCATCTCAGCCACAAGACGTCCACTGCTGGACATAGGTCTCCCCCTATTTGGGGAGCTTTGCCATAATCGCCACGCTTGGCAAGCAGGTTGGCGATCGCAGTATGGTGGTAAAATGCATAGAGAACGCTGCTGTCCATTCTCTAGTAAATCCCTTCTCCCTTCTTCTTCTTCCCTTCTTTTTCTTCCGTTCTACCCACTATGGTGACAATATCGTTCGCCCATCTTTAATCTACATACGTGGTGACCAATTTACGATAGAATTTTCCATTGGCATTTCTAACTCAGCGTTGTCATAATTGTACGTATCAGGCATCTTTTCGCAGTTTTTTACCAATTCTCAAGGTAGGGGTAAATTTTACTCACTATTTTTGTGTTTTCTGTATGATATTTTATCTATTTAGCCCGTAATGCCCTCTGCTGGGTTGGTATCAAGAGTGATTTGGTAGAAATGAGATGTAAGAAGATAAATAGAACCCTCTTTCCTTTTCCCTTTTCCACATACATCTTTCTTCTTCTACAATTGCGGGGCAGACCTTTTAGTACAGTTCTATTGTGCCTTTATGTAAGGGTCAAGTTCGTCCCTCCATCTTCTTTTTGTCTGCCTCGATAAGCCATAAAATGTAAAATAAAACAAAATATACTTGTGTTAACTATTGGACAATGATGCTATATATATGTGTATTTACCGTTACGAAGACCGTAAAGCTATTTACGTTCTACATTCCTTTATGAGATGTTATGTAATCTAAGTAAAGGTTCTCCAGTACCTATTGTTTCCTTCCCCGTGGCATATTGTTTCGTCATTTCGATGTCATAAAGTGACTCACCCTACCCTTGCGTCTAAAAATAGCTTGTTTACGTTATTTATTCTTCGGAACATTCATTATATGACTTTCTTTCAAAGTTTCTTACAGGTTTCCATGTTTTACACGACGTGATCTTTTGTCATTTTAATCACTGGGCTTACGTAATAATCTAATTTCTCAGGATTATAAGAGAACAACCACAAATGTATGAAGTATTGCCTTTTTCATGGATCAAAACATACAAGCTATCAGACTTAAAATAATATGTAGGACTGCCTCGTTGGTTTAGTGGTCGCAAGCACTACTGCTGGGTATGAAGTCCTGGGTTAGATTCCCAGGGTGGCTAAAATGTTATTGGGTTTTCCTATCTGAAATTTCTCAGTAGTAGCACCGGATTCTAGATTCGTACCTGGTTGATGGCAATAAGCTCACCCCCCTTATTATATGGGATTTAAACGTAACTGGCGGAATGTGATTATACTATTGTATATAAAAGGCACACATCTGCCCAACCCTCCGGGAAACAAGGCATGATGGTATGTTGTTATGTACATAAAAACGAAGGAAAAAAATAACAGGGCATCAAAAAATTCGTCCAAATCGCGTTTAACAGAAAAGTAGCCCAAAAGGCTGGCAGCATTGGCACGTTGTATGACGATGCTGATTTTTTGGTATAAAAATAGGTTAGCGGTTCACGTGAAGAGTCTATTGCGTCTTTTAGAACCAAAGGGGACTCCATGGTTAGTGTTTTAACCCCATACGGCTCCGCTCCGATATATCACTCCCAAAGAGTTTGGATTATTTTCCCCTTGAAATTAGCCGCAGCTGCAGCGGCCACCCCAGCACAGTCCGCCGTGCTAGAGACAGAGTGGATGCAGTGGGGCAAAGATGTCCCGTCAAAATCGGTCTAGCTGTTTCGGAGATAAGAAAGAATAAAAGAAAAGACAGTTAAAATTAGTTTTTTTTTTGTAAAAGTACGTATAATACATTTAGTAAAAGCTGTTATTTTGCTATTACAACCATATTTTGGTTATTTATAACTTACATTTATTTATTTTTATGTAGGTATGTATGTATAGATCCATCCAAAGTACCTATCGTCGCCGTTGACAGGAAAAGAAAAATACCTTTTAGGAAGAAAAAAACACGTATCAAAATACGTGTATTTGCCATAAACATGACGGAAAGAAAAAACACAAAAAGACCAAACTGAGGGGGGAGAATATGCGTCCACTGACTAGGTATGGTATGTGGTAGCCCAATGGTCACGACTTACGAGTTGTAGGTCAGGGGTTCGAACCCAAGCAGGCACTGTATGTAAATTATTTCATCACCACTGCTCTCGAACCAGTGAAGGAAAACATCGTAAGCAAAATGTCTTAGAAACAAAAAACCAAAAAATATCGAAGGCATGTGACATCTACCAACCCGCACTGGGCCCGCGTGCTGGATTATGGCCCACTCTCTCTCACCGAGAGGAGGCCTGTGTCCCAGCAGCTGGAACATTGTAGGCTGCTGATGATGAGTAGTTGTGCCATTCTTTGTGGTAAAATGTTGGTGAAACATAGTAATTTACAAGTGAATGTTATCCTAGTATTATGCGTACACAAACAGATCATATAACACTGCAATAAGGCATCATTTACACTGTAATTAGAAACTGATACGCAACCACGATGCTCGAAATAATTATATGACATAACGTCTGAATAATGGCAGTGATACACGATGCATATATCGCACCCCTAGATCTAAAGGGAACTAACTCAAAATTCTTAATTTTTCAGTTATGCACACCTTTGAGTCTGTCATTTCAATACCTTTCGACCAATAAACCAGATTCAAAAGTATTTCCAATATTCGACTCCAATTATTGGAAATAGTTTTGAATCTGGTTTATTGGTCGATAGGTATTGAAATTACAGACTCGAAGGTGTGCATAACTGAAAAATTAAGAATTTTGAGTTAGTTCCCTTTAGATCTAGGGGTGCCATACGGAGTATAATTAGAAATAGTGACGAACCAAATACGGGTTTTGTCGAATACGAATAACCATCCGAACATTTGGTGCGGTATATCGTGTTTCTCAAAAATTCTAAATTGCGCTTTTGCAGCGCGTTGCATCGCACATCCAAAGAAAAAAGAATCAATATAAATAAAATTTAAGTTTATTCTGCACAAACAAAACTCTTAATATGAAAAATAAAATAAAATAGATACAAAAAACTAGACCCGTTTCCTCGACAACACCCCATTTCTTTTCGTTGGTATCGTTAGAGGCGACTGAAGGACTTTCTAGAGAATGGGTAGCAGCGGTCTCTATGCATTTTACCACCATACTGCAATCGCCAACCCGCCTGCCAAGCGTGGCGATTATTGCAAACCTCCAAATTGCGATGCCTATGTCCAGCAGTGGACGTTAAAAATTACCTTGCTGACTCTAAATCATTACTATGATTGGGCTACCCAGAATCAAGCAAAAGTATTACATTTGAATAATAATGGCACCACTACATAAGCACGTGCTATTGTTTATCAATAAGAAGGAAAACCACAAATATAATTAAAATACCTATGTGTAAACTCTTGCTATAAACGATAATTTATCAAAGTTGCTGAGGCAAAATAACGATGGCCTAGTTTTATATGGAATATTTTTAAGATACATAAGCATAGGAGCAAAGAGGCATTGGGGGCTAGAGGTGGTGGATACAGTGCAGTTCTCTAGAAGTGTGATAGCCGTAATATTACGTCTACAATTTACCGACGAATGATGTTACTGAAATGCTTTTTATGAAAGTATGTTGATGTATTTTCCTAGCAGGGATTAACAAGGTTCCTAAAATAACGGTAAAGAACCGGTATTTAGTGGTTTCCTTATAGTGGAATGATAAGTAGCCTTTGTTCTTAACCAGGTCATGGTCTAGCTGTGTGCCAAATTTCATCTAAATCCGTCTATCCGTTATTACGTGAAAGCGTTGTAAACAAACAAACTTAAATTTGCATTTATAATATGTAGTTAGGATGTACAAGTATATAAAAACAAAAGAAAATATCTCATTGGGTAAGAAATTAATTAATTAATCTTACACAAAAAAATAACCGCATCCCTGCCATGTAAATGGGACTAGTGCCCAAAAAGCTGGTAGCATGGCCATTACTGTATTCCGATGCTGATCCTTTGGACTAAACTAGACCAGCCCTCTGGGCACGTGAAGAGTCAGATTCCCACTTTAATTTTCGAATGGTAGTTGCAGGTGAGGTTTTCATAATAAAACGACCATTAAAAAGGTAATTTTCAATTTTAATGATGACTTTAGACTTGCAAGTTCATTATGCGGTGATTATTTTAACTATCAAAGATATTAATAAGCCCATTATGTCATTATAATAATAATAGGCGCGCATAGTTAAATTATAGGAACTTGCTTGCACATAAGACCTAAGTTATTATTTTATAGGAAAATTATTATCTATCGATTAACCTAGAATCATGATAACTTAGTCTAGCTAGAGTGTATTAAAGTTTTACAGAACCTATATTTGGTGGTATCTTACTTCAAGACGAATAATAAACTATACAGCAAAGAAGCTCGTTTAAAAAAAATAATTTGACTTCGAAAATAAGTATAATTAGTAATTCGAAAATTAATTTTACTCTTGAACTAACATTTCACTTCAATTTTGGTTTTTTTATTTTATTAGGGTTTTAAAGGTATTGTTTCTGCATGTGATAATTTTATTTAATATGTTATATTCAACACAATGTTAATTGTTAAAGAATAAATAAATGAAATGAAATGATCTGGTACCATCTTGTTACAGTTCGTTGAGCTCTGTCAATTTCGTCTGTTGGGATAGGTTAGCTCAAAGTTGCATTTGCGCTTTCTTGAAAAGGCTCTTCAAGACATGGACCTGCATTGTTAGAGTGACATAAAATTCTAGTAATATAATATTTGGACTTTAAAACAGACCATGAACTCTTGGTTTGTTTCGTTATTTCTTCTTAGGGAACAGTCAGCAAGGCAATGCCAGCGCCATCTAGTTTTTAAATATTGACGAAAAATATTGACGTGTAAAAGTGTCTTTTAAGATTTACTTACCTACATAAACATTTTATTCATTTCATGGCTAAATATGGCATATTTTCTATTACTTAGCAACATACAAGTATAAAAATGTAGATCATAAGAAATAAATAATTCAATTTAAACCATTTTGGCACATCACTTATCAATTCATTACATACAGTCTGAGACCACTTACACAATCAAATTGAGGATATTCCCGTCCTGCTTTCACATATTCAACGATGCCATGTGTGAAAAGGACACATATATTGCCAATTCTACATACATACTTGCATGACTGGTTTCGCCGTTTGGCTCCTGTTGAGGTGTCAAGGCTCCGCGAAGATTTCACTTTCATTCGATTCAATGGGTTGCCGATTCATCGATAAAAATAATCGATTTTATAAAGATCGAGTGTTTTTGATACGTGTAACGGTATAAAAATAGAGTAATCTTGAAGATTAAATGTGCAAATCCACTTCATGCATATCTTAAAATGCGTCGTAATTCTTAAGTTTTTTATTGTATTGTGTTTTGAAGCAGTTCTTCCCCGAACATTTTGTAAAATGCAACTGCAAGATAAGAATCATAGAGATACTGAGATACTGACACTGTCCTCCCATACCTACATACGTACCATGGGAAACGGAACCATGGAACACCACCTGCTACAATCTCCACACACACCATTTGCCTCGTTTAGAATCATACAAATGCTCATACACACACGCCGGTTGCGAGTACTATGCACCTGACAAACATGACAAATAAGGTCACTATTTATGTCCTCCTAGGGTGTCCCCTCCCGGTGTTTCCACTCACATCTGCCTTATAAATACCTTTTATAAGCCGTCCTTCATTCATTCAAACCATTTAAGCATACTTATTTCAATTTTAAAGTGAAACTTTTATTACATCGTCTCACACTTTTTCGTCTGTGTGTTGCATGTCGCGTGACGGTCGGCCGCGGAGTAGGGATAAAGTGAAAGGCGCTCGCTGGTGCATGTTGTTGTTTATGGATTTATTTCAATTTTGAGTGCTTGAATTTATTATTTAACTTATTTCGTATGAATATTAAATTAAGTCTTTTTATTAAACTATTGCATATATTCCGAAAATGTTTAGTTAAATGTCTATAATGTGAAAAAAAGTTTCACTTTCACCGTGGTTTCATAAAAACCACACAATCCTTTTTGTTACTACATCTTCTTTTAAACCACACCGTTATCTTATCACATTAACACTATAACGTGGGAATATACATAATCAGCCTAAAATTTTCTCACTGCTGGGACACAGGCTCTTTTTGTGAGGGAGTGGGCCATAATCAACCACGAAAGGTACAAATATTCGAATTATTAGTTCTAGGACATGCCGGATTCCTCACGATGATCTTTTACCTATTTGGTAGTATAAAAGGCCAATTATTTTCAAAAGAGTAACCGTGGAGTTTCAAGCTGGCTCTTCATCCCCGTCATCATCATCATTTAAGCTGAAAGACGTCCACTGCTGAACAGAAGCCTCCCAAAGGGAGGGTTGCCATTATTGCCACGCTTGGCATGTGGGTTGGCGGTCGCAGTATGGTGGTAAGATGCATAGAGATCGCTGCTGCCCATTCTCTAGTAAGTCCCTTAGCCGCCTTCTGCGGCACCCACGGGAATAAATGGTATGGTGGTATTCTTTACGTCCGGCAACGCACAGGACCATAGGAAACGACTAACTGTAACCGTGCACCAAGCTTCTGACGTTTCATAAGTGCCCTTGAAGTTTTTTTTTAAATAAAATATTTTGAGTTAAACACCATAAAATGTGTACTTAGATATGCAAATTAGATGACAGTATCTACCGATTCTTCATGGCAAGTTTTTATGTTAAATATCTGAAGCTAATTAAACCAGGTGATTTAAGCTCCTGGTTTTTATAGTAAAACCAATAAAAAACGGGAGCTTCATCACCGGGTGAAAAATTTAATTTCCTGCAAATCCGCGTTTCAAGAAAATGGAATTTTACAGTAGAGATCTAAGTTGATGTAAGGCTTCGTAAAGAAAATCTTTCTCCTAAGATGTAATTTCCTTTAGTTATCTAAATTTCTTTCAGTGCAAATCGGATAGGAGAATTTAACTGCTTTTTTTTCTTTCTTTTCGTAAACCCAAAATAAGCTGTAAGGCTTTCCAAAGAAGCCCTTTTTCCAAAGGTGTCATTTCCGATAACACAATCAGCATTATGATGTTCCTCCTGCTGGTACACAAGCCTCCTCCCAATGAGAGTAAGTGGCCCAGTTTGATGGATTGATAGATAGTTCTAGGACATGCTGGCTATCTCACGATGTTTTCCTTCACCGTTTTAAGAGCAATGGTGATGAAATAATTTACCCAAATTAAAACGCTTGTCTGAGTACGGACCCACAATCGAAAACTCATAAGTGGCGACCGTTAGCATGGGACCACCACTGCTCCGAAAATTAAGTTACAAAGCAATTTTTTTTTGTATTTAAATACTTATGCCTAAAGCAATAAAATTTCAGCCTATTCGCAGTTTTGACATTGTTTTTCACACATTCGTAATCTCATCTCATGCCGTATACAACATATCTTATCAGGCTGTAATCAGTTGTAAAACTATTATGTTCGTTCATGAATTGTTCTTTGTCGTAATTCTTGAACTTGGCAGTACGTGAGATATTGTTTTATTTAAATATTCTAATCGGCGAATGATTAGCTATCTTTGTCCTTGTTGGTATTAGAGAGATTGCGTAAGTCGTGCATATATCGACAGCCGTGACATGTGACAGTTTGTCGATTTTTTTCGTACAAAATTGCATTACGGTTTTTGACAATTATATGTCACTGTACTTTTTGCGTATATGTATAGTTTCTAGAAGAGTAGTCCCGTAATTTAAAGTACGTTCACAGCCTGAGTCTATAACGTCTCAAAGACCCACGTTAAAGACTCACGCAGCAGGCACGACGCAATAGTGCGTTGCGACAGCGCAATGCGACCTTAATAGAACAATTTCAATGAAAATTGAACTACTAGAGTCGCGTGACGCCGGTTTGTGGGAGCCTTATTAAGTAGGGCAACATAATCCATCTAACAACATAACGACATATAACGACAAAACGATTATCAATTCACTTACCAAACCTTCGTTCCTTTTGGCGTGTCGATGGCAATGTATATAAAGTCTGCCCAGAATTTGGCTACAAGCCTGGCACCTTCAGTAGGTTCCATCAGCGTCTGTAGCATGCAGACCGTAGTTCATTCATCACAATCGTTATTTCTGACATAGAAAGACGTCAACTGCTGGACATAGGCCTCCCCCAAAGGGTTTGCGATAATCGCCACTCTTGGCACCTGCCACCTGCCTGGTTCGCGATCGCAGTATGGTGGTAAAATGCATAGAGATCGCTGATGCCCATTTTCTTGTAAGTCCCTAAGTCGCCTCTTACAACATCCACGGGAAGAAATACATAAGGATTGTGCTATTCTTTACGTTCAGCACCACACGGAACAAGGACAGCAGGTTACGCCTTCGTAAAATTATGAACGTTTTATACCCGCTGAATGCAATAAAAAGTTGGTTACTCAACGGAACAATTAATTACAAAACTTTAGAACGAAGATTGACAATTGTTTGAATTTTTACATTTTTTACGTAATTTTTCAAGTTTTTATAATCTTGTCTCAACGGCAACTCAAGTTAATCAAAGTTTTCAAGTTCTTCGCAAGTTCAGGGTAAAATGTTTGGGTGTTATTATTTTATTTGCCAAGATATCTTCATTAGAGTAAGCAGGGCTGCTATTAATGGTTAAAGTTTAGAATTTATCTGTCTCTAGAAAAATTGTGAGACTATTTGGGGGTTTGAGAGTCTTCTGAACACTCCACAATATTTTTTTTTGTGCCTGTGACATGTTTTTTAGTGTGCCTTCACTAGGCTCTTTAATGTAAGCATAATCCTAAAACTCCAGAGTTGTGATATTATATATTTTTATATGTATTTAAATGCGAAATGTCTTATAGTTAAAAGTGAATAAAAACAAAACAAACTTAACACCGAAGTGGACAGCTTGCAGCAGCTATTCACATAGACGCAATCAGCTCGCGATACACCGCAGTATAATGCTGGGGCTAGCTCACACCATATAACCAGAATTGTGAAGTTGTAACAGAAAAGACATCTATTTGTATTTTCAAACGTTGCACTAGAGTTTTCTCATTCCCCTTCAAAGGACGTTCAAGCCGACATCCACCAATTACGTCTACTATCACTCTAACATGACCTCATACATCCCAAAAAATCGGTCACTTGTAGCAAACATGAAAACAATGGGTATGGCCGCTAATTTTATTAAAAGCCTACGTCATAGAAAATCCACTGAATAATGAAAGGACAGAAGGCAAACTGAACGAGAGATTTAAATAAAATAAATGTTTTAATGTCTATTTTAAAAAATTTCGAGGGCTATGAAGGATAAAACCAAGAATGAAATTATCCGAAAATGAATCGGAGTCACCGACATCGCTTGCATATTAAGCATAGTGAAGTGTTAGTAGGCTGGCCATGTAAGTCGAAGGACCGGTGCGGCAGATAAGTCCTGAAGGAGAGCTCGTGCATTAGCAAGCGTAGTATGAGACGCTAGAATCTAGATGAACCAACGAGCTTAAGAAGGTGGCTGGGACAGACTGGATGCGTAGGGCTGAGGACCGGTTGTTGTAACGCAGTATGGAAGAGGCCTATGTTCAGCAGTGGACTGCGATAGACCAAGTTGAGTGACCATCATTTCATTAATCCACCTGATGAAGGTATCAATAATCCACTGCATGAAGAATTGCAGGACAGTCTGTATCCAGCTGTAGACTTTACCGACTGACAAAACAGTTAGTGACACTGCTGCTGGAATTTTCCCAGACGACTTCAACATACCGCACCATTGACAGTCCATAACCATTCTATGGATCAAAAGACACAGCCACTCGTTAGGTAACGATGCAGTCGACCAACTTGCCAGAACGGGGTCGAGCCAAGGCACCAGTGAGAGCTGAACCCATCGCGGCGCTCCTCTTCGGATACCAATATCACAAACTATGGGTGGACCAAGATGAGTGCAGGTAAGCCTGCCCCTGGAAACATTCCCCACGATTGATGGCCACGCACGAAACAGGATCTCCAAATCACTAAACAACAGGTCCGTACAGTTCTAGCAGTTATAAGTGGCCACGAGTAATTAAATGATAACACCCCTTTGTCCTTTGTCTCGCAGCTCAACCTATAAGGTTTTTGGCTGCTTAACCTCAATAAATTAAGACCAGCCAGGGCATAAAACTTAAAACTAGAGCCAATCCTCGCTAAAGGCACAACTTTTTATTTTGTGGGTGAGAAAATATCAAATCACGTCTTTCGCTCTTGGGTGGAGCGGAAGGGCGTATAAGACTTTTACTGACTAAAACCCACCCGTGTTCCTTCAGTTGTCCATGTGCCAGGGTCACGGTATCTCTTTTGAACAAATCTCGCGACCCTGGCAGGAGGGCACCCCTTGTGGTGTACGGACCTCGGTTTAGAGCATCGCTGGTAGAGGGCAGCGAGGGACGGGCTAGATCAGAATGGTTATTATTTAGGGACTAATTTTAAGCTACAGACTCAGCTGCGCGGGCTGACTCGAACAAGGGTCAGGGCGGACATGGATTGGGACGTCGCGGCGGGCCTCAGCGGCGAAGACGGAAGGGTTTTGTGACGGTGTGTCTTAAGAATGTTAGTGAGTTTACTACTCTCCTGGAAAAAGGTTATAGCGTCATCGGAAATGTCACTTTACCTTACAGAATACATCGGCTGGACTGGTACTTCTGTAACTACTCTGTCCGAATAAGTCTCCAACGGTCCACACCTGCGGTTGTCAGTCACCACAAACCGAGTATTATAAAATTATATTCGTGTTAACTGATTTGTATGGGTTTTGTACACCTGTCGACAATCCAGCGGTATTTAAATAAATGCGGAACGTTCCTGTGAATAATAGTTGTTGTTCTATAAATAAATTGTATGTTGGCTAGTGTGATTTATTTATTTGTGAATAAGAACACTTCAAGACACCATATTTTCATCACTTTAACATGAAATAGAGAGAGTTTGTCGTGCTACTTCCTTCCAGTTAAACCACTAGAAAGTGGTAAAGGGCAGTCATTTTGGGGTCTGTGTTATGTAAATTTGGAGCCAAATAAATGCTGATTTTCAGCCAAACTTGAAAGAAAAGATGATTTTTAAGAAGAGGCTTGCAGCTTCGTAATTATCACTGCACGGATTGATTGAACAGGTTAAGCTATGCTTGATGCGGTCGGTCCGAGGATGGGGAAACGTCTTAACATACCGAAATCCCATCGTGCCCTGGCTGTCATTTTAGATCTTTGACAGTCGGTACCGGGAGTCAGAAGCTCGAATTTCTGACAACCAGTCTTACCAAGGGGTATATTACCCAGTTACTGGGTTGTGGAGGTGACAGTCGTTCCATGTAAAATACTGGTATTCAACTGCATCCAGATACCCTGGAAGCCAACCCCAGTATAGTTGGAAAAGAGCTTGGCAAATTGATTTATGATTACAATTTTTTATAAAATTTCAAGAGTAGTCGAATGATGAACACAGTACGAAATGTAACGCGCTGAACGTTGATAGAAGTAAGTATTCAATTAAATCTAAAAATATTAATTAAGTACCCTCCTGTAGGCTCGCAGTACTGTTAGGCTAATTTTTAGGTACTTGCGTAAGCGTTCAGAGGGGTAATTGCGTAACTTGCTATCAGTAGGAATTGGTTTCATATTGATAGTTAAACAACATTCATTGCGTTATTTACGTTGCTGATCTTACAATTTATTCCGACAAATGACGCAATGGTTTAGAAATAATCTTCAATCGCATTTCGATTCTGATAAATAGTGCGTTTCGCAATTAGGGTTCTGTTGTGAGTTGTGATTGTAACTATTTGAATCTTAAGGCCATTTGTACACACATAATTAAAAACTACGGTTTGTACTCAGAATCACTATAGAAGTTTGTTGACGAACACGTTTTTTCTACGTCGCAGTTTATACGCTGTGTACAGAGACAACGATCGTCAGTATTGCATGAATTACTATGGAAGCTTATTGACGGACACGTGTTTCTTACGGTGCGGTTTATACGCCGTGTGTAGGCACGATCGTCAGTATTGTATGAATTACTATGGAAGCTTATTGAACGACACGTGTTTCTTACGGTGCGGTTTATACGCCGTGTGTAGGCACGATCGTCAGTATTGTATGAATTATATGGAAGCTTATTGACGGACACGTGTTTCTTACGGTGCGGTTTATACGCCGTGTGTGCATGATAGACAATGTTGTATGGATCTCTATGGATGCTTGTTTAGGTACACGTTTTACCTACAACGTGGTTTATACGCCGTGTGTATTTATTTATTTAATACTTTACGCATACAAATGTACAGAGGCGGACTTAATGCCATAGGCATTTTCTACCAGTCAACCTTTCCTTGTATTGTAGGCACGATCAACAATGTTGTATGGATCACTATGGAACCTTGTTCATAACCTTGTTTGTATAAACCGTGTTGTAGGTAAAACGTATCCACGTTTAATCTACAATGCGTTTTATACGCCGTCTGTAGGTACGATCGTCAGTGTTGCATGAATTACTATGGAAGCTTATTGACGGACACGTGTTTCTTACGGTGCGGTTTATTCGCCGTGTGTACGCACAATGGTCAGTATTGTATAAATCCCTATAGAAGTTTTTGAAAGACACGTTTTTTCTACGGCGCTGTTTATACGCAGTGTGTAAGCACGGTCATCAGAGCTGTATAAAATACTATTAATGTTAGTTGACGGACACGTTTTTTTATAGCGCGGTTTTTACGCCGTGTATAGGCACGATTGTCAGAGTTGTAAAGATCACTATGGAAACTTTTTAACTTATACGTTTTTTTCTATGGCACATTTTTACGGCGTGTATGTCCTATGGACAGTGGTGTATGTATCAGTAAGGAAGTTTTTGACGGACACGTTTTTTCTACGACGCGGTTGATACGCTGTACCGTAACGAAACCGTGCCGCGCACAAAGGGCTTAAGAAAGCTTTCTCCTTTTATTATTGTCTTTATTTACCAGTAGAATTATTAATGTTTGTTTTACTGTTAAAGTAACTTTAACTGTAAGTATAAATTACCTACTAACATTCTAAGTACCTTAGCTTGTAAACAATAATTACATCGAAATCAACTTTGTGTCTTGAAAGTTTTCTTTGAAAAACATACAATAGCAAGTGTATGCTTTATTTGAACCTATTGATGTTAAAAACCTATAATATTGTAGGTACAAAAATTTGTGAGTCTTCCTACCGCCTCGGTGAGCTTTAAAAGTATCATATGTACAGTCAATTCTCACATCAGTGATAACATTTATACTAGGAAAATCGTCCTTACTGCTACGGCACAAATGCGTTGTCAATATCTAATTGTTGACTCTACCTAGATACTCAGTACCCATTTCAGCCATTCAACCATTGTCATGTAAAGAGAGATCATAAATGCCGCCTAGTAACAATTATTCTACCAAAAATAGTTCTTGTAAATTAAATTAAATTGTTTATTTTTTTAGACAACAGAGATCCATTTTATGTTAGTAAGTTAGGTACAAAATAAAAGCAAAACACATAAGAGCTATGTTAGTGTGTTATTTTAACTAAATAAATAAATAAAATACTGAGCTTACTGAAACTATTATTAACAAATATGCACCAAGACAATATGAATCACTCCTGCCTAACCAACACTTGCATGAAGTGATTCATCTTTGGTGAATTAAATTTGTCCACTAACATCTTCAGAATGCTATTAGGGCTGGACCGTGTTCTTTCCAAAAGCGACGCCGTTTTTCTCCTTAACATAGCGTAGAAGTCGTGAACGCGCGCCTGTGCGAACATGCCAGAAGCACTACAAAAGCGCGGCAGCCCCAACAGCATTCTGAAGCTGTTATTGTACTGAACTCTCATGGCGTCCATTGTTTTTCACGTGTAGCTGGCCCACAGGCTGCTTGTGTAGAAGGTCTGGCAGTAAGCCTTGAACAAAATAATTTTAGCATCCTTACTACAGCATGCAAACCTGCGTACTAGCATATTGCTTCTCACAGCAAGAGCCCTGCGCTCGCGTTCAATATCTTCATGGTCTTTAAGGTCCTCCGTTAAGTGGTGACCCAATTATTTTGTTTGTTGAACCCTTTGTAAGGGTTGGCCATTGAGGTAAAGTGGTTATCAGAACTATTGTCGAGCCAAACCCCTAACTCTACAAACCTTAAATTTTGGTCAAAATGTACGGCATTGCCGTTTTGCGGCCGTCGCACTAAAGACTCCAATGTGCCTATGTTAAATCACTGATTTTAATGTCATGCAATAGTTCAGTGGAACGGCCAAGCCATACATTTTGACCAAGATCGAAATGGTCGTTTTTAGGGATTAATAAGCTAAACAAGTATAACGTAGTATTTTTTAAATAGTATGGCTAAGTACATCTTATTCTGAGAATTTGAGCTTTCTAACATTATTCAGGCGTAAGTTATATTGCTTTGAAAACGACGAAACGCTTCGCAAAAAGGTAAGTAGTGCCCTACTTTTTGTTTTTAGTTTGTCTTGGCGGGGGTACTACCGAGCCCCATTGGCCCTCCTTTTCAATATGTGATGTCTTTTTGAACTCTGTAGTAATAAATTTTAAAGTCTCAGTTTAGTTTTCTAAGGAATATCCTTTTTACTGCAGGAAAATATCTTCTTTATGGTGGGCATTGCTCACCTTTGCCCCCTTTACTTAGGTTTAGTATCGTGGGAAGTCTCCATTTATTGCGTTCATAAAACTCGCAGTATCACTAGGAGCGAAAAATTCGAAGCATTTACCAAAATGATTTACTACGAAAGAGTGTCCCTAGCCGCCACAGCAGGAGACGCCCCGGGCGTCGGGAGTCGATCGCAGACTCTCGGCCACCGTAGGCGCGGGCTTGCAGGCAGCGAACAATGGGTAGCTTGCCGCCCGGTAAGGACCAGGCCCGTGTCGAGGGCGCGTAGTGTTCCACGCGCGCCTCACAGAGATGTCAGAAGCACTGAAGGGGTCTGCTAGGACCGATGCCTGCCAGGATCGCGAGATTGTTCAAATGAGATACTGTGGCATGGCATATGGGTAACTGAAGGAACACGGGTGGCTTTTAGTCACTAAAAGTCTTACACGCCCTCTTGCTTCGCCCAGAGCGGGAGAAGTCATTTGATGATTTCCTATCCAAAAAAAAAAGACCTTGCCTGCCACAAAATGCTCAGAACAACAGCCATTTATTTGTACAAACTAGTTTATTTTAATTAAAGTTTACATTGAAAGTAAATAATTAAATGTCAGCGTAACACACTATCAACCACAATCTGATAAATTATGAAGGATATTGCTAATCCATTGCACACAACACTCACAAAATAATAATGTTATGTGTTTTATTTTTTTGTCAGTGTCAAGTTTGTCTGCTCAACAACGTAAATAACGCAATTAATATTTTATTGTCAGTATCAAGTTTGTCTGCTCAACAACGTAAATAACGCAATGAATATTTTATTGTCAGTGTCAAGTTTGTCTACTCTACAACGTAAATAACGCAATGAATATTTTATTTTCAGTGTCAAGTTAGTCTGCTCTACAACGTAATAGGTTGGGGAAAAAGGTTCTTCGGATTTTTTAAGAAAATTCAAAACATTTTTTAATAAAGTTTATTTACATTTAACTAAAGTATGTAGGTACCATTTTGTTCGATAACTTTTTGCCATCTTGTAGGTAGGGACATGATCCCATTGCTATAGAAATTTTGGGACTTCTGGTCAAAATACCGCGACAAGTGGTTTTGGCAGCCCTCTCGTGATGTTAACCTGACACTGCCTAAAGAATTCTGAAGAGACCGAAACAGGTGGAAATCTGAAGGTGCATGGTCAGGACTATACGGCGGATGCATTAACACCTCCCAGTCAAACTCTCTTAATTTTTGTTGGGTGGCTAAAGATGTGTGAGGTCTAGCGTTATCATGATGAAAAACCACACCCCTTCTGTTGATTAATTCCGGCCGCTTTCTCTCAACTTCTTGCTTTAATCTCATCAGTTGTTCGCAGTAGAGTTCAGAATCGATGGTCCTGCCTGGTGGTAACAGCTCATAATGAATAATGCCCTTCCAATCCCACCACACACACAGCATCACCTTGTTGCGGGTTAACCCGGGTTTCGCCACAGTCTGTGAAGCCTGTCCGGCCTTTGACCACTACCTTTATGCATGTTCTTGTCATACGTGATCCACTTTTCATCACCAGTTATCAGCTTCTTCAAAAATGGTTCGGTTTCATTACGTCGTAATAAAGAATCACAAATGAGTACACGGTTCATTAGGTTTCTTTCAGTGAGCTCGTGAAGTACCCAAATGTCGAGCTTTTTTGTGTACCCAGTTTTTTTCAAATGCGCCAAAACTGTTTTGTGGTCAATTTCCAGTTCTTCAGCTACGTCGTAACTACTGGTAGGCCGATCTTGCTCCACTTTTTCAAAAATGGCAGCCATTTTATCCGTAATAGGGCGACCAGAGCGACGTGCATCTTTGACATCAAAATTTCCGGATTGAAAACGCTTAAACCAAATTTGTGCTACTCTCACAGACACTACACTAGGTCCATAAACATCGCAAATTTTTTTCGCGGCTTGCGTTGCATTTTTACCTTTTTTGTAGTAAAATTTTAAAATGTATCGAATTTCTTCATTAGATTCACTCATCTTGACGGTACGAAAAACAAATGAAAATCACACATTTTCCTAATTTGAATTTGGAATTATTATATGTTTTTAAAAATTTAAACTTTCAATGATACCAAAACCAGCCAGATACAAATAGTATAGCCAAAGAGATTTTATTACAAGTTCATACATACTATAATGCAAAAAGACTTTTTCCCCAACCTAATAAATAACGCAATGAATATTTTTTTTTGTCAGTATCAAGTTCGTCTGCTCAACAACGTAAATAACGCAATGAATGTTGTTGAACTGTCGAAATGAACGCTACCCCACCGTAGTACCAGATTAAAAATACACACTCTCACACGAAACGCTTAACCAATATCTGATCTCTATAAACCCTGATTTCGAAAAGCCATCTAAAACCTAAACCATAAGAATAACTTAGCCGATTTTATCTCAACAATAGGTACAAAACGCTATTCCTAGTTCAAAGAATATCAAAGAAATCCACGTAAGTGCTCTTAGGAATTCACCGACTACACACAAGTCTTCAAATCAACCCTCAATGAGACTTCTCATTGCACCTTTCCTTGACAAAACGTCCTTTTAGCAGAATTGGAAAACCTCCCCAGAACTGTCGTTGTTGTCCAATACTATTAAAACCACACACTTGAACTTCGACTCTAGCATCTAAAACTTATGGTTTGTTTTTCTTCGTGGTAAGTTTTTCTTAAGACTTCGTTTTTTACCCCATTTCACAGGTGCGGTTTTCCACTTTTAAGCCGATTTCAATAAGAGGCTTTTGAAAGTTTTAATAAACTGTGAGGGTAGATTCACGTCCGAGCTTCTTTGAACATTTTCTTCTGGTTAGTAATTAATTCTTTTGGCACTTGTGTTTCTTAGGTGCAATTTGAAACTGTTTTTCTCGATAGTTTGAGTTTTGACGGAAAATCTTTAGTAAAAAGGAGTTTTCTTTCTGAATCTTTAGGTACTCCTTACAGGTTGAATTTTAAAATGTTTTCAGGGAAGTTTTTTAGTATAAAAATGAATGGCAATACGAGTAGAGGAAGACCAAAGAAACGATGGATGGACTGTGTGAAAGATGATATCATCTTTAGGTAGAAGGTTAGAAAGAACGAAGAAAGGACGGTTGTCAGACTTTCAGGCTTCTTAGTACCCGTAACGTCAATCAAAGATCCATGAATAACAGGCGGTCAAACGGCTTCACGTGCTTTCCGAGGCACAGCTGGGTCTAGATATACAGGATAAGTTTTTATCCAGTGCGTAAATTGTAACCATGAACTCAGCATATCATTCTAGACCCCCTTGCGCAGAAATTTTTCGTCGGTTTTACAAAAAAAAAAAAAAAAACTGCTGTTTCATAGAAAAAATGCAATACCTACAAAATGGTAGTCAAAATGTATGGAAGGGGTCAAAATGTATGGAACAGCTGATTTTTTTTCGTATAACCGACGAAAATTTTCTACGCTGAAGGGTCTAGAATTATATGCTGAATTCATGGTTACAGTTTGCGCACTGGATAAAAACTGATCCTGTATAATGGATGGTCATTTATTCACGAGATAACCGCGCCTAGCCTAGTTTAACCCGATCGGTCGACCCACGCGGCTGTTATTACCAAGCCACATGCCACGATAATACACAGTAGGTACAATACACATTATTTAAATCGTCAAATTGGAAAAAAAAAACAAACTTATCCTAGCATATTTTTAGCTACTTTCAGCGTTAACTTGGTGAAAAGGTGATCTTCAAATGACAGCCGGGACAGCTTAATATTTATTCTGAGGTACAGAGGGTCTCGATATGTAAAGGACAGGTGACTTTGAAGATCGACCCGTGCGGCAACTATGATTCAGCCACGAGGCCCGCGACTAATAGAGAATTATGGAAGAAAAAGACATGTTATGTTGATCCCAAATAAATTGGGTTAATGGCAGGAGAACGAAAAATGATGACGTTGAATTTTCAATATGCGTTTTATAAAATGACTTAGGCGTCTGAAATGTGAGGAGTTTAAAACAATAGGATACTCCAATAACAGAAAGTTACGAGCGAGCTCAGCATGCAAAACGAGAATTAGGCCAATTTGAACACAAGGCCAAATATATTAGGCGCAGATTTCGATGGTCAATGTCATGATATTATGTGATAGCAGTGACAAAGCAAATTTTGTATTACGTTCACGATTTTATATAATATGTATATGAATGTATATACTGTTCCATGTAATGCTGGACGTAAATAATAGCAGTATCTCATTTCTTCCCGTGGGCGTCGTAAAAAGCGACTAAGGGACTTACTAGAGAATGGGCATCAGCGTTCTCTATGCATTTCACCACCATACTGCAATAGCCAAGCAGCCTGCCAAGAGTTGCTATTCTGGCAAAAATAGCCACGCTTGGCTATAAATTGGGGGGCCCTTTGAGGGATGCCTAGATTAGGCGGCGGCGACGTCTCGCGTCCGGCCCTGGTGCGAGCCAGCTCTGTACGGAGCGAGAGGGCATGTGAAGCCATCACCTCCTTCTGCGAAGCAGTAATGCTCGCGAAGGAGGAGGTGGGGCGCGTGAGGGAGTGGCAGTCTCTGCGCCCTCACGTCCCTAGCCCGCCGTAAGAGGAGACGCCCCGGGCGTCAGGAGTCAATAGCGGACTCCCGGCCACCGTAGGCGCGAGCTTGCGGGCGCTGAGCAATGGGTAGCTCGCCGCCCGGTAAGGACCAGGCTCGGGTCGTCGGCGCGTAGTGTTTCACGCGCGCCTCAAAGAGATGTCAGCAGCACTGAAGGGGTCTGCTAGGACCGATGCAGCGATGCCTGCCAGGATCGCGAGATTCGTTCGAAAGAGTTACCGTGGCCTTGGTATATGGGCAACTGAAAGAACACGGGTGGGTTTTAGTCATAAAGTCTGACACGCCCTCCTGCTCCGCCCAGAGCAGGAGAAGTCTTTGATGATTTCCTACACAAAAAAAAAAAATGGATGCCTGTGTTCAGCAGTGGACGTCTTTCGGTTGAAATGATGATATGGCTAGATTATGCAATATATTAGGTACCTACGCCTTATTAATTCATCTCATTCGTAAGGCATAATTAATAGACCCAAAATACTTATCATTTATACATACATCATCATCAACAATAACATTGAAGTGTCTGTACTTATGTAATGTATAAAATGTAAATACAGTTACAGAATTTTGCTAAGTGCATATGAAAGTATGTACCTATTTGCAGTAGATTTATGTACACAGGCTTCTAAGATACAGGTACATAAACCTAGTTTAGAACTCAGGGTTTTTCACTCTAGAAAACTAAGCTAAAGCCATTGAATATAATATGTCAATGGCTAAAGCCGTTTTATAGATCTAAACAGTGTGAACTCATTTATGGAGAAAAAATTACTTAATTAATTAATTTATTCAACACAAAACAATCTTTAGATTTTTGTCTGTCTATAAGGGAAAACTTCTTTTGCCGCGTTGAACGATTTTTAATAATAATACACTTCTATATTCGGACTACAAAGGTCCATAATGTTATTCATACCTTAAAACTAGTGTTAGTAGTACATTATTATGATCTGTTATTGAGTTTGAAACATTTTGCAGAGAAGATGACCAAATAAAACAGAAATTTCTCAGTTGAAGCCAAGTGAGGAATTTGTCATCCCCACAAGTGTTAAGATATTAATTATCTGTGAACATGATGTCTGTCACATCTTTAGTTTTGTTCACTCTCTGGGATTTTGGATTTTGCCTAAGATGGCTGTTTATAAAAGTGTAACAATAAAAGATAATTGTATTTGATTAGATGTCTTGTTTTATTATAGTAACCACTAAAGTTTTCATAGGTTATGGGCCCAGACGCCAAATAGTGTCGAGTAGGAAGTAGATTGTCGAGATTTTCAAAGATTTAATTTTATGCAACAAAAGCGTAACGAAGAAAAAGAAAATGGCCGGGCAGCAAACTAAGTTGTTTTACAATTTTCCCCAACTAAATCCAGAAGCTTTCGACAATTGGATGTTCAGGGTGAATTGTATTTTAGAAGAAAAGGGATTAAGTGAAGTTTTGTCGTTACCAAAAATCGAAGACTGTAATAAACAAGACGATGCAAAAGCAAGAAACATTATTGTTCAATGTCTAACGGATCAGCATCTAAATCTGATAAAAGAATGCGTTAACGCAAAGGATATGATATCCACTTTGAAAAGTACATTCCAAAGAAAAAGTGTAATCTCCAAATTAAGTTTGCGAAGAAAACTTCTAAACTTGAAACAGCAAGGAAATCTTCAAGAGTATTTTTCAAACTTTGATAACTTAATCAGAGATCTAGAGGTATCAGGAGACAAGATTAATGATACAGACAAAGTATGCTATCTATTAACAGGACTGAGTGAAGAATACAACCACATAATTACAGCTTTGGATGCGGTGAACACTGAAATAAAAATAGATTTTGTAAAAACTAAATTACTTGATCATGAAATAAGAAAAGAAACAGTTACAAACGAGCCACATACATCTTTTATATCGAATATAACCTGCTATAAATGTAAAAAGAGGGGACATAAGTCCTATGAGTGCTACAGTAGAGGACGAGGCAGAGGAAGAGGATATCGAGGACCAAGAACTCGTGGAGGAACTGCTCATCCTGCTGAAAGTCAACCAATTTTTATTGCCTCAAATGAAGCACTTGTATGTAATAGTAATGATGGAATATTAACATTTGTTGTGGATTCAGGAGCAACTCAGCATTTCATAAAAGAATCTTATGAGAAATACCTCACAGATGTCAAGCAACTGTCACAGAAATTAGAAATCAAAATTGCTAATGGCCAAATACTGACAGCACATAAATCAGGATATCTTGATGGATATTACAAAAATGAACCATTAAGACTAGAAGTCATACTTGTACCGGGAATCAGTAACAATTTAATGTCGGTCAATAAATTAGCAGAACGAGAAAAGCAAGTAATTTTCAAAAAGGATAAGTTAATAATAACTGCAAGTAAAAAGAAATATTTTGGAGAAAAGAGGAATATGTTATATACCTTCTCAATAAAAATAAAAGATAAAGATGAATGTAATGTGATACAAGAAGATAATGACTTATGGCACAAAAGAATGGGTCATATGTGTAGAAAACATCTAGCTATATTAGGATTGCCATACAGTAAGGAAGTGTGTGAAGCATGCATGAGGTCAAAATCAACCAGACTACCATTTAACAGATTACAAAGTCCAAGGTCAAGTAAGATAGGAGATTTAATACACACTGATATTGCTGGACCAGCAAGAGAAGCAACTAAACAAGGATATAAATATTTCCAAACAATAACAGATGACTATTCTCATTATACTCAGACGTATTTGTTAAAAAGCAAAAATGAAGCCACAGATAAGTTAATCAATTATATAATAGAACAAGAGAGGCAAGATGGGATAAAAGTGAAAAGGATCAGATGTGATAATGGAGGGGAATTCACAGCGGAAAGTCTCAAAAAGTTTTGTTATGAAAAAGGTATCAAAATTGAATACACGCAGCCATATAGCCCACAGCAAAATGGGAAAGCTGAACGTATGAACAGGACAATATAGGATAAAGCGAGAACCATGTTAGATGAATCAAATCTACCAAGACACCTATGGGGTCAAGCAATCTTAACGGCTACTTTTCTTATCAACCGATCGCCATGTTCTTCAATAAATTATCAAGTACCTGCGAGGATCAAGAACAAGGAATTAATTTTAAATAAAATCAAAGTTTTTGGATGCAAAGCATGGGCACATATTATGCCCAAACAGGATAAATGGTCAAGACGAGCAGTGCCAGCTCGAATGATAGGATATTCTATGAATGGATATACCTTATGGAACCCAAAAACTGATGAGATATTTGTCTCAAGAGATGTAAGATTTGATGAAACAAACATAAAATATCAACATGAAGAACAAAACAAAAATATGAAAGGATACTTAGAAGAAAATGAAATTCAGAAAGAAATGTGTGTGAAACCAAAAGAAAAACAAATAATAAAAGAAACAAAGTATTCAGAATCAATACAAGAAGAAGAAAGTTTTTATGATCCAGAAGAGAATAATTACTCCACTCCAGAAAAACAAAACGAAGAAATCAAGCGAACAAGAAGTGGAAGAGAAGTAAAAAAGCCTAAACAATTTGATTTAAATACATATGAAGATTATTGTTTACTTTCAAGTGAAAGCGATCCTGCCACATACACAGAAGCCATTCAACAAGATAAAGAATGGAAAACAGCAATAGATAAAGAGATTAAGTCATTAAAGGAACAAAACACATGGATAGAATCAGAATTGCCAAAAGGAAAAAGTGCTATTGACACAAAATGGATTTTCAAAACAAAATCGGATGGAACTAAAAAGGCAAGATTAGTTGCACGCGGATTTCAACAGTACACAGAAGATTATGTTTATTCCCCTGTAGCCAACATAACTACCATAAGAATGGGATTATCAGAAGTAATAAATAATAACTGGGAAACAAAGCAGTTGGACATACCTACAGCATTTCTAAATGGAAATTTGAGCACAGAAGTTTACATCAAAGTTCCAGAGGGAATAAGTTCGGAAAATAAACAAGAAGGAACTGTTCTGAAACTTAAAAAAGCTTTATATGGATTGAAAGAGTCACCAAAATGTTGGAATATAAGATTTGATAATTTCTGTCAAACAATAAACATGAAAAGATCAAAATATGATATATGTTTATACATAGGAAAAGATATATGGCTCATATTATTTGTAGATGATATTTTACTGATGGGAAAGAGTAGTGAAATAAATAAAATATCAAGAAAATTGCAAGAAGAATTTAAAGCTAAAGATATGGGAAGAGTATCTAACTTCTTAGGAATTGAAATTATGAGAAATGAAAATACATTGAAATTATCACAAAAACTGTTTATTAAAAATTTATTACTAAAGTATAAGATGCAAGATTGTAAAGAAGTGAAGACGCCGATGGAAAACAATTTTCAAGTACCTGAAACAGAAGAAATAATTAGTGATATACCTTACAGAGAATTAATTGGAAGTTTAACTTACCTGGCTACAATAAGCAGACCGGACATCACTTTTGCAACTTCATTCCTCAGTTGATATCTTGATAAACCCACGAGAAGCTTATGGACAGCTGCAAAACGTGTATTACGCTATCTGAAGGGCACAATTAATAAAGAGTTGACATACTATTGTCAAGAGAAAGAAGAAAACACTAATAAATGTTCTAATATTTCAGCATTTTCAGATGCCGATTGGGCAGGTGATAAGATCACAAGGAAAAGTGTTAGTGGAGCACTAATATATCACCAAGGGAACCTAATTGCATGGTCATCACGAAAGCAGAGGACTGTATCTCTCTCCAGTGCTGAAAGCGAATACATAGCTGCTGCAAGTTGTGTCAGTGATTTGTTATTTGTGAAAGGATTATCAGTTGACTTTAATGAAAAGTGTAATATTGTGCTTTATGTGGACAATCAGAGTGCAATAAAAATGATACATAATTGTGAAAATACAAAATATTCCAAGCACATAGACATTAAATATCATTTCATAAAAGACATTGTAAACCAAAATTTTTTGATTGTTAAATACGTAAGTACCAGTGAAAATACTTCGGACATTATGACGAAACCACTGTGTAGTGTTAAGTTTTGCTATTTTCGTGACAAGCTGTTAGTTTTGTAACATTGTTTTTCATAGAATGTTTGCATTGTTTATATTTTAAGGTTATGTTGTCACTTGTCACTAGCTTGTCAAAATTATCTGTCAAAACTTATATATGTCAGTTTTAGTGTTGCAATTTCAAGAATTTAAATATTACTAAGTTTGTGTTGCCATGTTAAAGTTAAAGTTTGGTAGAATTTATTTTCATTTATTTATAGAAGCAATTTGTAAGTTTTCACAAACATAAAATTGAGGGGGAGTGTTAAGATTTAATTATCTGTGAACATGATGTCTGTCACATCTTTAGTTTTGTTCACTCTCTGGGATTTTGGATTTTGCCTAAGATGGCTGTTTATAAAAGTGTAACAATAAAAGATAATTGTATTTGATTAGATGTCTTGTTTTATTATAGTAACCACTAAAGTTTTCATAACAAGATGTCTCAAAATGAGAGGATAAAAACTCTCTGGTACAGTTTTCCGTCCGTGTGTTGTCGTACGTAAAGAATAACATGACCCCATTTCTGCCCGTGAGTGTGTGAAAGGCGACTAAGGGTCTTACTAGAGACGGGGCAGCAGCGTTCTGTATGCATTTTACCACCATACTGCGATCGTTAACCCGCCTGCCTGATTATGGCAAAGTCCTTGAAGGCCTATGTCCGGCAGTGGACGTCTTACGGCTGTTATGATGATGATGACACTGTTTACAGAATGCTGTTGCTACTAGCCCGTGCTCTAGTTACTAATGATGTGACTTTTTCCGAATTATCGCATGAAAGCCGTCAGTTCGATTTTGTGCAAACATTTCCGATGCATTACAGAAACGGGGCAGTTTCAAGAGCATTTTTAGTAGGGGCTAAAATTTATTGGTTTGCGTTACCAATATGCATGCTAATGAGGCCGCGTCACCAACATGCTAATGTGACGTTTTGTTTTTTTCCAAAGTTCTAAATTTTCACTGATGTCGGCCGTCCGCATGACTGCCTATCTTTTTTCTTGTATTTACGTTGGACAGACTGTTTTTAATAGCTAGGGCTATGGACAATGTTAGTTTTGGCAGTTAATTACACTTGAAAAAATATTTCTTTAATCCTCATATTTTGCCAAGATATTTCAGAAATACATTGATGCGCCAAGAAAACATTTTACCGAGTACCGAGTAGTTTGAACGAATATTGCTCAATATTTTGTTTACCGTACCGAGTAACTCTGTTTAATTGACGCAGGTGTTAGGATCGTCCGGGGATCGCGGAAGTCGCATTAGACCCCTTGATACCCGGTGCAAGTGTGCGAAGGGAACACCGGGGTGGTTTTAAGTCAGTATGAGCCTGTCAGATCCCTCCGCCCGCTCCAGGATGGGGGACATGTAAGAGGATTTTTCACCCCGCAAAGAAAAGGTATTAGGAACGTACCAAATGTTTAAAATATTAAAGAAGAATGCTATGCAAGTTTCAGGAATTGTTACGAGGAATTAGCATCTACAGCGCCACAATAGCGTATAGATACGGAAAGTGCCATCGTTTTAGAGTTAGACCAAGATCATTTATTTAAATAATTTCGGTTTATCAACGTGATTTTTCTGACAATGACGAATCTACATTCATGTTGTTAAAAGGTAAGGTTATTCTTATTTGAGTACCTTGGCAGTTAACGAGTACTACCGAAATTGAGAGTATGCCGAATACCAAGAAATAAAGGAGTAATGGAGTTCCTTGCCTGCTCTTCTTCATAGGAAACGACCAATGGAACCACGCATCTAACTGCTGACGTTTCATAAGTTTGTTACGTTTTTAGCAAGTTGCAGGTCAGTTTTAGGTGTTTGTTGTGAAAACATGATCTGCGACCGTAACACATAAGGCCTTACAGAATTATGATCTTTAAAATCATTAACATAACCCTCGGATCTCATTGGATGACTTTTTATAAAATATACGAAAGAACGTAAAACAATTTAAGGGGCAGTCACTTAGCGCTCCGCCTTAAACCGTTCTAGGTTCCTTTCATTTGCGTCGTACTTCTTTAAAAATATTCAAGTTTAACACGTATCTTAATCAGTATGTATTCAGAGATAAGTATACATTGCAGTTATCTGTTGAAAGAGTTAATTAGGAACTTGCATTAA
Organism: Aporophyla nigra; assembly: GCA_947507805.1. NCBI lineage: Eukaryota > Metazoa > Arthropoda > Insecta > Lepidoptera > Noctuidae > Aporophyla > Aporophyla nigra. The sequence goes on along the minus strand of OX382307.1, from coordinate 18,632,402 downwards.
CTTGCAAGTTTGTGGAAACTGAGGCGATGACTCGAGCAGTTTCTGAACAGTTCAGAAACCGGGAACTCTAATCCGTTCCGTAGTTCTACGGATTAGAGTACCCGCGTTTCTGAGCAAAGAGAGTAATCTGACTAAAATGTTTAGTTTTTAGTTTGTTTGTTCGTGTTTAATTACTTAATTGTAGGATGAAGCTGGAATGGCAGTAAGTTGGCAAGGACTATGAGGAGAGTACGGAAGCATTTGACACTACGTGCTCCTCACAGTTTCACCCGCATAACCCTCGATCCCGTGGTAATATCGGGGTAAAAAGTCTTTTTTGTCCTATTCGAGGTCATGTTCTATCTGATTTAATCAAATTCTACTCAGTTCCGTTTTTACCGCGGAAGCGAAACAAACCAATACTTGCACTATTAGTGAGCATGATTACAATTGATGGCTTTTTTTTTGGATGGGAAATCATCAAATGACTTCTCCCGCTCTGGGCGGAGCAGGAGGGCGTGTCAGACCTTTACTGACTAAAACCCACCCGTGTTCCTTCAGTTGCCCATGTGCCAGGGTCACGGTATCTCTTTCGAACAATCTCGCGACCCTAGCAGGCATCTGTCCTAGCAGACCCCTTCAGTGCTGCTGACATCTATTTGAGGCGCGCGTGGAACACTACGCGCCGTCGACCCGAGCCTGGTCCTTACCGGGCAGCGAGCTACCCATTGCTCGCCGTCCGCAAGCTCTTGCCTACGGTGGCCGGGAGTCCACAATTGATGGCTGACTTTGCGTTTAAGGAGAAATGTTACGTTTTGAAATGTTTTATTGATCGTAGCTACATAACAAACTATACATTTCCAGTTTTAGCTGATCTCGCATTGTGTAGGTTGATTTGTCGCCGTGCGTACTATAGTTAAGTCAAATTAAATAGTAATGAGCAGTAGTAACGGCTCGGACTTGCAAGTTGTATACCTTTTTTTTGTGGGTGGGAAATCATCAAATGACGTCTCTCGCTCTGGGTGGAGCGGAAGGGCGTGTCTGACTTTTACTGACTAAAACCCACCCGTGTTCCTTCAGTTTCCCATATGCCAGGGCCACAGTACCTCTTTCGAACGAATCTCGCGACCCTGGCAGAAGTTGTATGCCTTAGGCTCGAACTCTAGCAGATGCTTTACTATGTGTAAATAATTCATCGCCACTACTCTCAAAAAGGTGATGGAAAACATCGTGAGGAAACCGGCGTGACTTAGAACTAAAAATTTGAAGACATGTGACATTCATATTCGGCCCGCTTAGTAGATTACGGCCCACTCATTCTAAAGAGAGAAGTTTTGAGTTCCAGCTGATTATTATAAATTAAATAAACTTCAGAAATAAATAAAACTAGGTATTACAGCAGAGTCACAGCCAGACATAAAATATGAATGAAGGAAATGAACGTTTCTTCGTACATATTATCATTACACCCACCATTTAATAATATAATACTCCCACACTTAAATACAAATAATGTCTCTCGTGTTTTTAATATACTATTAATGATAATATTATCCATTCCCCGCTATTTACGCTCATCTCTTGCGTGAAATGACAAATAATTATTATATTGTGGTACTTTTATCTTCATTCTATGATTTTAAAAATACAATTATTAGTTAGTAACGTATTTAGTTAATAGTCTTTATAATTTGAATGTGCTTCTCTTATATAAGTTTTATATTTAACGAAAAATCTAACCCGCTCAGGTTTACTGAATGCTACGGGCTTCCTAACAGCTATCATCATTATCATAAACATTATAGCCGAAAGATGTCCACTGCTGGACAAAGGCATGTAGTTTTGCATCGAAGTCGTTGCTACCCGGTATTAATGACTTCAATATGACTTTTTCATCAATTCTTTTTTATTTTTTGTTTGGGAAATCATCAAATGACTTCTCCCGCTCTGGGCGGAGGGCGAGGGCGTGTCATACTTTTACTGACTAAAACCCACCCGTGTTCCTTCAGTTACCTATTTGCCAGGGCCACGGTATCTCGTTTGAACAATTTCGCGACCCTGGCAGGACATTCATCAATATTTAAGGCAAGTATTTATTAGACAGTTTAAAAACGTATCCAAGGCACTAGTAAAAGAACTTAAATTATAACTTTTACAACATCGGTCCACTTTAATAAGAACTATTATTAAGGAGTCCGCATTCCCTATTCGTTCTTTTTAAGTACAATTACCGAACACCTACACTAAAACTTTACAATGACACGAAGCTCATGAATATTTCACAGATATTTAGGTATAACACCTGCATACTTGTATATAAAATTTTAAACAAAAACTTACACACACAAATAACTCTCACAAAACAATCACAATTAAAAAACAGATACAGAACTAGACAAGCAAATGACATAGTGTTACGGGCACCTAGAACAAACTACGGCAGGAGAACTATTCTGTATGAAGGAGCACAGCTTTACAACAAATTACCTCGAAATGTAAAAGATCAAAAATCCATGTATGGTTTCAAAAAATCTCTAAAGAAACACATTTTAGCGGATTTAAAATTTTAGGCTATCTTCGGTAATAATTTTTTAACCATTTTTGTTGTGTAACCATCGCGTCGGTTAATATATCTTATTAGAAATAAGTTTTTTCTCATATAAGTGAATGTAATTCTTTTTGAGAAATAAAGTTCTTAAACCATATTCCTCGTATGCATAGTATAAACTACCTTCTGTCTACGACTTTGTCCTCGTGAAATTTTGCCTGCCCTATCATTTTGATTTTACGTGCAACCCTTGGGTCTTATGCTATGCTACGCGTATGCTGTTAAAAAGCCTTTCCCAAAAATTGGGCTGCCAAATGAAATAAAAATATTTCCAATCCAATTGGCACTTCCAGTGATTACTCCATTCAAACAAACAAATTCTTCAGCTTTATTATGAGTATACATGATATACCTAGGTAGATTGAAGTTGCTTTCGGTCTCTGCCTGTGTGGTCACGTTGTTCTTCTAAATAAAACCATTTAATATTCAATAAACTTCGTAATGAAATTTGAGGCAGTTTTCATCATTATGAAGAGAATTTAGTCCGGTTGGTTTATGTGCTTAATACATGAACGATGCGGTAGTTGTTTTTATAAATATTGGAGCATTATGCTGATATCTCTTTTTTATTCTTTTCACTATTTTGTTACTTTTAACTAAGGCGTTTTAATGTTCTTCTTTATTGTATGTATTGACTGTGCGTGTCTCAAATAAAATATTTTGTTTCTTTCTTTCTAAAATTAAAATTAAATATTATATGTACATTTATGACATGCAAGTATATCTTGATGTTTCGTAAAACCGTGTGAAGCAGGGGCGTTCTACTTGTTTAGTAATAAAATAGGCTTTAGTTCTTTCTACTTCCGTCGCAAGGAATAATTATCAAACGGAGTGCTAAAGTAGCATACATTCACGATCGACGTAAAACCATTATGAAAAAAAACATTTTTACAAAAATAAAACAACCGACTTCCTTAAAAACACTACAAAGTGAAAAATAACTTTAATTTCGGAAGTCGGTGTCTTAGGATCTGTATTTATGGTTTTTTTGCCACCGACTTCCGAAATTAAAGTTAGTTTTCACTTTGTAGTGTTTTTAAGGAAGTCGGTTGTTTTTTTTTTGTAAAAAAGTTTTTATTTTTAAATTTTTAGTTGTGGTATTCACCCTGCACTAATTCCAAACAAACAATGCATATTTATGCGATAGCAGAAATCGCGGTTGATTTGCTGTCATTTTTTAAAGAGTTCCGGTGTCTGTCTCCCGAACTCATCATCAGATCTATATGAAAATTATATGGGACCATTTTGGAATAAACCCCTTTCGAACAAAAAAAGAATTTTGCAAATCCATCTACATATGACGGAGTTATGGCCGAACATACATAAAAAAATAAAAATAAAACATATAAACATCCGAATTGAGAACATCCTTTTTGAAGTCGGTTAAAAATATAATAAATGGCCAGGCCAAAATGATTAAGGCTGCTTTTTTTTTATTAAGCAGACAGTAGAGTGGGTAAGAGCCCACTCTAGTGTCTGCTGAGGAATCAATTCTCGATGTCAACGAGTATGTCTATCTAGGACAAGATATCTTCTAACTCCTGATCGATAAGGAGTTGTACCTTCCATCATCAGCTCAACGGAATATAAGAATACAAGTAACGGTCTAAACGTGCCTATAATATTCAAAGAATTATCCCCTAACCTTCTAACCTTTCACTGTAAGTTCCTATATGTACTGTTCACCGATGAGGAGTTCCATGCGGTATCTTCGAAGACTATAATTAGTTCACCACGGATGGATAGATAGAACCAGCAATTATTTTTAACCGACTTCAAAAAGGAGGAGGTTATCAATTCGGATGTTTATATGTTTTTTTTTTTTATGTATGTTCGGCCATAACTCTGTCATATATAGACGGATTTGCAAAATTCTTTTTTTGTTCGAAAGGAGTTTATTCCGAAATGGTCCCATATAATTTTCATATAGATCTGATGATGAGTTCGGGAGACAGACACCGGAACTCTTTAAAAAATGACAGAAAATCAACCGCGATTTCTGCTATCGCATAAATATGCATTGTTTGTTTGGAATTAGTACAGGGTGAATACCACAACTAAAAATTTAAAAATAAAAACTTTTTTGCAAAAAAAAACAACCGACTTCCTTAAAAACACTACAAAGTGAAAAATAACTTTAATTTCGGAAGTCGGTGGCAAAAAAACCATAAATACAGATCCTAAGACACCGACTACCGAAATTAAAGTTATTTTTCACTTTGTAGTGTATTTAAGGAAGTCGGTTGTTTTTTTTTGCAAAAAAGTTTTTTTGATCTTTAGTACAATATCCAAATCACATTACGTGTACTGTTTGTTTTTGAGGAGTTCCTTCGTTTATCTCCCAAAGTATACATCAAATCTTCACAAAATTAATATGGGACCACCTCAGGAGTATACCCTTACGAATAAAAAAAGAATTTTCAAAATCGGTTGACAATTGGCGGAGAAATCGGTGAACATACATAAAAAAAAAAAAAAAAAAATACATACAGTCGAACATATAACCTCCTCCTTTTTTTGAAGTCGGTTAATAAAATGTAAGTAGATGACACAATCAAAGTCTTGCCGAGTGATTTCTCAGAAGAAATGCCTCAAAACTATCTCAGAGGTCATGGTCTTTTTAATACTTCAAACAATATAAATATTAGGATTTTATGTGAGGCTAAAAATGCTTGCCATCAAATGACGTCTCCCGCTCTCGGTGGAGCGGAAGGGCGTGTGAGACTTTTACTGACTAAAACCTACCTGTGTTCCTTCATTTGCCTTTGCTAGGGCCACAGTGAGTCTTTCGAACACATCCGCTACTCTGGCAGGCATCGGCCCTAGCGGACCCATACAGTGTGTGCTTACATCTCTTTGAGGCGCGCGTGGAACGCAACGCGCGTCGACCATCCCGTTTCAGACGAGGAGTAGTATTCCATTTGCTGTATCATCTTTGTCCCCAATACTATACTCGCACGCCATAGCAACAAACGTAAGTAGCTGAACGTCTACAAAATCGCTTATTTATTATTCATTGACTTGTATTGATTCATCATATACCTTTCACTATTTGGACAATATTGATTTATCGTGGGTTACTTCATTTGATAAGTCTTCTGTGGCTTTGGGATTTCTTTGAATGAAATGAAATGCATGGCAAAACAATGTCAAATTACTTTAATGCGTAAGTAGTTATCATCGTTTTTCCAATGCTTTGTGCGTGGTCACCATAGCCCAAAGCTTTTTTGTTTTCTTTGCCACTTTTGTGACTATTTTGCAAGACAAAACTTAAGGAAAAAACTGTATTATTTACTTTGAACAGGAGATGAGATAGAAACGAGGCACAGAAAGCTATGATTTATTAACTATCAAGGAAGCCAGGTGTACAAACGAACTAATTACGGAAACACCCACAAACACTTGCATAATTAAAACCTTTCACAAGTTTGCCCAAAACCAAATTACCAACTGATCAAAGATTACTACAGAATTCCTTAACAACTAATGAATTTGAGAAACCATTCGCAACTCCTGCCCGTCATCAACGCCAAACTGTTTTAATTGATTTCAACGAATCTCGAACGAAAATGTATTGATTGATCGAATTACATTAAAGTTTCGTCACTCGAGATTCCATTCCGCCGGGGGAAATGTCGACGAGAAACTTCGTGGCAGCAAAAGTTTTCAATTCACGTTCATTTTGTTTACGTTCCATTTATTAAATTAATTTTCTGTGTGGTAATGAAAGCGTACAATGTATTTACTTTGTCTTAATAAACACACGTTCTATCTTTAATGAGAATCCTTCTTACGTAATTCACAGTTTCATTAGAGGGTTGACGCCATTTTGTGATCTTCGCTGTGCGTTTTGAAAACAGAACGTAATATAGGCTGTGTTTAATTTAAGTCAATCAAAATCAGCGAAACAGTTAATGATATATTAGGTTGGGGAAAAAGTCTTTTCGCATTATAGTATGTATGAACTTGTAATAAAATCTCTTTGGCTATACTATTTGTATCTGGCTGGTTTTGGTATCATTGAAAGTTTAAATTTTAAAGAACATAATTCCAAATTCAAATTAGGAAAATGTGTGATTTTCATTTGTTTTTCGTACCGTCAAGATGAGTGAATCTAATGAAGAAATTCGATACATTTTAAAATTTTACTACAAAAAAGGTAAAAATGCATCGCAAGCCGCGAAAAATATTTGTGATGTTTATGGACCTAGTGTAGTGTCTGTGAGAGTAGCACAAATTTGGTTTAAGCGTTTTCAATCCGGAAATTTTGATGTCAAAGATGCACGTCGCTCTGGTCGCCCTATTACGGATAAAATGGATGCCATTTTTGAAAAAGTGGAGCAAGATCGGCATACCAGTAGTTACGACGTAGCTGAAGAACTGGAAATTGACCACAAAACAGTTTTGGCGCATTTGAAAAAAACTGGGTACACAAAAAAGCTCGACATTTGGGTACCTCACGAGCTCACTGAATGAAACCTAATGAACCGTGTACTCATTTGTGATTCTTTATTACGACGTAATGAAACCGAACCATTTTTGAAGAAGCTGATAACTGGTGATGAAAAGTGGATCACGTATGACAAGAACGTGCGAAAAAGGTCGTGGTCAAAGGCCGGTCAGGCTTCACAGACTGTGGCGAAACCCGGGTTAACTCGCAACAAGGTGATGCTGTGTGTGTGGTGGGATTGGAAGGGCATTATTCATTATGAGCTGTTACCACCAGACAGGACCATCGATTCTGAACTCTACTGCGAACAACTGATGAGATTAAAGCAAGAAGTTGAGAGAAAGCGGCCGGAATTAATCAACAGAAGGGGTGTGGTTTTTCATCATGATAACGCTAGACCTCACACATCTTTAGCCACCCAACAAAAATTAAGAGAGTTTGGCTGGGAGGTGTTAATGCATCCGCCGTATAGTCCTGACCTTGCACCTTCAGATTTCCACCTGTTTCGGTCTCTTCAGAATTCTTTAGGCAGTGTCAGGTTAACATCACGAGAGGACTGCCAAAACCACTTGTCGCGGTATTTTGACCAGAAGTCCCAAAATTTCTATAGCAATGGGATCATGTCCCTACCTACAAGATGGCAAAAAGTTATCGAACAAAATGGTACCTACATACTTTAGTTAAATATAAATAAACTTTATTAAAAAATGTTTTGAATTTTCTTAAAAAATGCGAAGAAACTTTTCCCCCAACCTATTATGTAGGTGTATACTCAAAATAATTAATTTTAGAATAATATTTTTTACCAAAATGATTTAGTGGGAGGCTTTGGTCGATGGATGGGTCCATCTCTTCATATCAAGACCTCTCCGTGGCTCGATAAACACGTTAAACTGATGGTCCTAGGAATGAGTCAGTCTAGCTATACCAACAAAAAAAAAAAAAAACAAATTGGTCTATTTTGACAGGCCTGTTGGTCTAGTGGTTAGTGGCCCTTACTGCTATGCCGGAGGTCGTGGGTTCGATTCCCACACAGGACAAATGTTTGTGTGATGAGCACGATCATTTGTTCTGTGTCTGGGTGTAATTTATCTATAATATGTATGTATTTAGAAATATATAAGTATGTTTATCAGTTGTCTAGTACCCATAACACAAGCTCTGCTTAGCTTGGGACTAGATGGCGTTGTGTGATAGTTGTGGAATATTATGGAATATTATATTATTATAACTGAAATAAAACTAATTTAAAACCATTTTAATTCACAAATTTTTGTCAGCAGCTTCGCGCGCGTGGAGGTACTTCCAAACTTATCCGACAGGAACGTACTACCGGTATAAAAAGTATCATATTATGTATTAATCCAGACTATAAACTATCTGTTTGCCAAATGTCATTCAAATCCGGTCAGCCGTTTTTGCGTAATTTCTAAACATACAAACTTTTTCATTTATAACATCACAGTAGGATTAGTTTCTTGGTAGGTATACTGTATTAAAAACAGCAAAAAAATAAACATACCTATTACCAATTAGGTAATGAACGAGTGACCTAAAGCTGTTGTAGCAGCATCCCAAATAAACGTCATTTCGTAATAAGCGGTTTGATCAAAGGATTATTCAACAGTACGGCGAATGTCGATAAACTTCATTGAGAGCAGGAACACCTGTTTGGGAAGCTGTATGGATGCCGCACACTGAAATATCTCGTTGCCAGCTGAATAAACAGCATTGAAATATGAACTTTACACTGTGTAGAATAAAGTGTCATTTACACCGAAACATCACATAACCAATGGAATAACAGCATAGAAATATGAACTTTATTTTGTGAACCGTAAAATGAAATTTCCAAAATTAAGGGAAACTGGTTGACGGATGAATGAGTGGCTTTTCGATGTGCGAACGGACAGTATGCAACCTTATTTATTTAAGTGATGGAGTAGCTGCGAAACACTGTGTTGTAAAATTAAAATGACTATGATACTACATGAAAAATCACTTTTTGTGCATTATTTTTAATTTCACAGCACTCTTAAAACATCTTTCATTGTGGTGCCGGACGTAAAGAATAGCACCATCCCATTTCTTCCCGCGGGTGTCGTAAACGGCGACTAAGAGACTAACTGGAGAATGGGGCAGCAGCGTTCTCTACGCATTTAATTCGAGAAAACGTAAAGGTTACCCAGTTTGTAGCACTACTCGGTGTCGTACTTCTTTCGCAGACCGACACTTCAACGTACTCCGTGTTCGAATTTATAATAAAATCCATCGTCTTCTTGATATATACACTTTAACTAGGAATAAATTGATAAGCAAGCTTACTAGTTGGCTATTGAAGCTGTTATACGAAACTACCGAATGTGTCCTTGAAAAAAACTCTTAAAAGCACACACACACACACACACACACACACACACACACACACACACACACGCAAATACATAATCACACACTCATTCTCGTACACAACCGTACAACTCTCCATAACGTTGTACTCGCCGCATGATAATTATATGGTGTAACGCTAGTACGCCCAGACATTGTTACTCGGGGTAGAAACTTGGTGTCCTGAAACACAGGTTTTGGCCTAGCGTAGGCAATATTGTAATGTGTATTAATAGCTTAAGAATTAATAATATGGACCTGTAAACTTTTAATATTGTGGTGAGAAAATAAATAAATTAATGGATTGATTGATTGATTGATTTTACTACTATATTGCGATCGTCAACCCGCCTGCCAAGCTTGGCGATTATTGCAAATCCGCTCTCTTGCTCTCATGTCCAGCAGTAGACGTCTTTCGCCTCAAACGGTGGATAAAACATCTTTCAATATTTCGTACGTAAAACACAAAGTTCACGAATTGTATTTGGACAGCAAACCTTCGTGCAAACGGAGCATGAGAATGCAATTTGAAGACAGAATTAAATGTAATGTAGTGTTCAGAACACTGTTTTAATGTTAATCATACTGTTTGGAAAATTTATGAAGTCTCTCTAAAAGTTAGAGGCAACAGCTCACAAATTCATGAATATAATTTTAATTAAACTAAGAGTTAATTACAGTATTAATTTCAGTGAAAATCCTACTTCAATTTAATAAACACCTTTCAGTTTTGTCTAGCCGTATTCAACAAACAAATTTAAAACAATAGGCTAGGCTAATATAGTGTTTGCTTAGCATTAGTTTTACCAAAAATAGTGTATTGAATTTGAAACGTGCCTAATTAAAGGAAATAAAGCTTACGAACAAAGCTAGGTTTTAAACTAAATTATTGAATAGCTTACCAAATAGGTATTTACAGTGACTTTGTTTACATATTAAAATATTACGCCTATTATACTCAAAAGGGATAGGTAGAGGTACAGACGCCACACTTAAAGCTACTACAAACTCTCAAATTTCTTTAATAGGTTTTCAACTTTATCGCTTAAGTATTAGGTACAAAATTGATTAAGAAAATTTGACTGTTTCGGGTACCTTGATGTGCTGGGCGAAACGTGGTAACACCCATATCTCACCATTAATGATTAATCGCATGTAATAGGGAACTAACCTATTATTATTAAACGGTCACAATTCTAGACTTCAAGCTGCCACTAAGAAATTCCTAATAAAAAAAAACCTTGTAACACTTTGTCCAGCGATCGATCACGGAGACTCATGCTCAGTAGTACCGCTGGCGATCTCTGGACCAACAAGGCAGTCACTTCTTTTGTTTTTTTTGTTCTTCATTTTTTCTTCATTTTTTTTTCTTTCTTTTTTTTTTTTGTTTTTCATTTTTTTTTTTGTGCCTAATATTTTGGGTTTGCGAGTGTCGCATTTGCACCTATATATACAGGGCCAAAATAAGTCATATAAAAAAAAAACGAAAATAATCTTGGTTTTTTTTTTTCATTATGATATCCACAAACCAACAATTGTGGAGGTCATGACACACCTGGTTAAGACAGAAGACTTTTGGGATTCTAACTAACCGTAACGACTGTCAAAGATTATGAATGAAAGACGGAACCAACGGCTTATTTCTGAGGCACGGAAGCGTCTCGCTCGACATGTAACGGATGGTTATCATCCATCCACAAACCGACCGCGGCAAGTGTAGCTTAAATAAAAAATAAATTAAAAAAATTGTTTATTTTGCACCTTTAAGTAAAACAAAATATACACAATTAGCAATACACATAGGCTTAAGGTTATTAGGGTTGAATATTTGAGTTCAGCCAATACCTAAGCTAAGATAGCTTAATATCTTGTAATTATAGGTATCAGCGCCCACCCTCGTTATTATTATAGCCGATGATCAATAAGGTGTAAAATGTGAGAAACTGGAATTAAAATTAACAAAGAAAAAAAAACCTAACCATTGAATTTAGCTGTGAAATAAAGTGATATCATTCCTACCAAACCCAAAATGTAATAAAATTATGATTTCTCTTTTTAGATTTATTCTGAAACGTTTTCTAATTATAGGTTGCCGAAAACGAAAACGAGAGACCGTGTGTGAAATGTTAAAAAAATATCATCGTAGAGTAAAGTTTTTTTTGGACTTACGTTATTATTGCTGTCTTGTGTGGGTTCGTATAATTTACATCCCATCTTTTTTTGTACAGAACAAAATGTATTATCATTCTATATGTGTATAAGAATTGCTGAATATATTTTCGGTGGAGACAGGCTTCATAAGAATTTATATTTGGTTAGATATTTTGCGGAATATATATGACACTTTTGGGATACTGAAATAGATTGTTCCCTGGAGAATAGCAGATAGACTAGGCTCTTTTTACCGCACAATAGAAATAAAATGTATACGTAAACCTAAATATACAGATTCGAGGTCGGTTAGATAAACTGTGGGGTGATTGCGTAACAAACTAACATCAGGAATGGGTTACATTTTGACACTTCAACAATATTCACTGCGTTATTTACGTTGCTGGGCACAGATTATTTGGAACATATGGCTTTTTCAGGCTGACGCGACCTACAGCGCGACGCGATTCTTGTAGAACAATTTCCATGAAGTTAATATAGAATTTGTTCTATGAGTCTCACGCCGCGCTTTCGCGTCGCGCCAGATTGAAGTAATTCATAATATCGTTCAAAATTATTAGTAATGTAGTGTAGTAGAGATTGTCATTAGTAGTATGTTATTTGTAAATGTACATACCGCAATATTTATTCATCAGTTAAAAGTTACTTGACTATTGAAAAATGAGCCCTAAGGTGAATAATTAAGGAAGCCATGTGTTAAAAACGTGTTAAGGACGCACTGATTGGCGAAGACACCGAAGTGCAATAATTGTGTTTTGTTAAATTATTAAATTGTAATTAGTTTTGTTTATTATTAAATAAAGGCTTATGTAATAATTATTAAGGTGCTGGTGAACCTTCAGAGAAATGGTGGCTATCAAATCATGTAAGAACTGCATAAAGTTACACTAGGAACGTCAATTTCTTTTGTTATAGCCATTCCACATAACTTTCAAAGAATAACTTCTACCATGAAAGGTTTACAAGGATTTCGAATTCTTTTACAAGGATTCCTGATTCCTTGCACCGATTCCTTATTCTTTTACAAGAATTCCTGATTCCTTGCACCGATTCCTTATTCTTTTACCAGGATTCCTGATTCCTTGCAAGGATTCCTAATTCCTTTACAAAGATTCCTTAACAAGGATTCCTAATTCCATTACAAGGATTCCTATTTCCTTAACAAGGATTCCTAATTCCTTTACAAGGATTCCTAATTCCTTTATAAGGATTCCTAATTCCTTTACCAGGATTCCTAATTCCTTTACAAGAATTGTTAATTCCTATACAAAAATTCCTAATTCCTTTACAATAATTCTTAATTCTTTTACAGGGATTTCTTATTTCTTCACTACAAACTATAATACTAAATAAAACCCTGCATTTTATCCTAAAAATAAAATGGTGATGTGCAATCATTTGAACTTATTTAGCAGATTATTTCGTGCCTACTTTTTTACCTACTATTTGTACTAGGTATATCTTCGTAAGTTATAAAGATGCGAGTTCAGGATTGGGAAAGCAAACTTGTATATAATCTGAAGCGTAACTCTCAGAGTTTATAGAATCAACGTGAATATGTAATACGAAAGAGAATTGTTTATAATGTACAATCTATTTTCGGTTAGATAATGAAAATGATTGCAAAATGCAATGTTTTTTGTAAGACGGCTACCCATCTTCATTTCCCTCTTACTCGTCATCATAGCCTTATCGACTATGTTGAGGTTTGCTTCCTGTTTAACTGGATGCTGCTGACTACCAGTATTTTAGATGAAGTGGCAGCCTGTCTGACCTGCACAACACAATTACTGGGTAACACGGTACCCCTTGGTACTGATTGTCAGATATTGAGGCTTCTGACTACAGGTAGTCAGACAGCGGAAAGTCATTAGGTGGGTCTTGCGACTGTTAAAGATCTACCATAACAGCCATACGCAACGAATTAACGTGATATCCGGGGCATGGAGAAGTCTCGATATGTTATGGACGGTCACCCATCCAACAACCAACCGTGGCAAGCATTGCCTTGGAATGACCCGTGCGACGATGTTCTTTTGAGCAAACACTAACTTTACTACCTACGTCGACAAAGTATGAAAGTAATTCCACTTTCATACTTTGTCGTGTAAAGCTTAAGAATTATGAGACCTGCCTGTAAGAGCAAATGAAGCGAGCTTAATAAATTTTGCAGTAATTTGGAGACCATATTCGTTGGTTATCTATACAAATAAATAAAATTGGAGTGACTGTTTTTAATATTAAGATTTTTTACTAAGTGTATATGGATGTATACACGGTACATATACCAAAACAACATTTTTTATAATTTTTGTCAGTCTGTCTGTTTGTTCCGGCTAATCCCTGAAGTGGCCGGACCGATTTTGACGGAACTTTCACTGGCAGATAGCTGATGTAACAAGGAGTAACTTAGGCTACTTTTATTTTAGAAAATATAAATAATAGTTTAAAAAAACTAAAAAACACACTGAATTTTGAGACGTATGTCAGCGTAGTTTGTGACGTATGTCAGCGTAATTTTCAAAGACAGTTTTTATGAAAAACTTTTTGTTAAATACCACGCGGACGAAGTCGCGGGTAACAGCTATTCATCATCATCATCATTTCAGCCGTAAGACGTCCACTGCTGGACTTACGCTTCCCCCATTTTGGGGGGCTTTGCCATAATCGCCACGCTTGGCTGGTGGGTTGGCGATCGCAGTATGGTGGTAAAATGCATAGAGAACGCTGCTGCCCATTCTCTAGTAAGTCCCTTAGTCGCCTTTTACGACACCCACGGGAAGAAACGGGGTGGTGTTATTCTTTAGCTATTACCTATAATATAACCTGAATTAACATATCTTACCGCGGTAGTACGTCCTCCTGCGTTAATTTCCGACATCCACGCGGGCGAAGCCGCGGGCAAAAGCTAGTTAAAAATAAAAGTGCTATTCCATGTGTTCATTTTACACGCGTAGGTAGTGCACTTTTCTATGACACAGCAGTTTTTTTAAAATTAAAATCTGTATCCAGCTGACGATTGCAGTTTTTCTGTCAAAAAATAAGTTATACCTACGTCAAAACGTAGATGGCTGAATAATGAGGCTAACATTTATTTTGAAATGGATTAGTAGAAAATATAGCTGGGAGTCAGATGAACTGACAAGCGAGTGGCAAGCAAGCGAGCAGCGAGTAATAAAAAGACAAAATAAAAGGAATAAATTGTACTTACATATACGACAAACTGTTATTTTAATGGAATTAGGTTATAAAATACAAACTCAAGGCAATATAAAATGTACTCAAAAGTCAACCAAACGCTTTGACTTATCAGATCGTTTATCCCAACCCCTGGTATTACTGTGCAATTTAAAGATATCACCAAAGGATTCTCAAGCAATTGAGGGGATCTTCAACATTTTGTATAAAAGTAATTTATATAAATGAAAACGCGATTATGAAAATGAAATTGACAAGACAGATTTTTGATTTTATGTTTCATATATATTTATTTAAGTGCCAAGAAGGGCTCCGCCCTTGCTTCAATACAATCTAGAGATATCAACACATCAAGATCTTTTTACTTAATCTAACAAGGGGAGAGCACGGTGTGGGAAATTCACTTCGTGACGAGACTCCTTGTGGTAGTAGTGTCCCATAAGCGTACGCAAACCCTAAAATATTATTTCAGAATGGCCAGTAGTTTCGAAGATTTTTTTTTGTTTTTAATTTACTATTTTATCAATTAAATGAGTTCAATCGAAAAAAACGTTGTTAAGTATTAAATTAACTTTAATTTACATTTAACTATCATACTTTTTAAATTGTAAAACAGCTAATAATTATGGTAGGATCTTATAAATAGTATATATAAGTAAAAAATTTTAATTGTATTTTCTTTATTATTACAATTTTTTTTTTTCTACAAACAAGAACCTGGATGATAGTTATCGTAAAAACATACGACACAATATATTTTTTTACATCTCGCACAGTTAATGAACGAAGAATTATTACAAGAACAACGTTCTTTAAGTACTTAGTTCATTCGGAAAGCCTACATTATTCACGTTAACAAATATTTCTCTCTCTTCAGAGAGTTTTGCAGCATACGAAGCATATCGTATCATTTCACAAAAAAATGGCGATGATAATTGATGATGTATCGTATATCATCAATTATCATCGCCCATTTTTATTTTAGTTTTCAACCATAAAATATTCAGAAGGTATTAAATTTGAGATAAGATTACAATTTTTGTTCAAGTGGGACCGCAAACACAAAAAATGTCAGAAATCAAAATGGCCGCCCACCGATAAAGTTTGGTATACACAGGGAATTTTGTATCGGTCAAAATTTATGAAATGAACTGAAAATTATTTTTGTATATATTTGTATCGTAATTATTTTTCTTATTTTGAATTATCCTAAAAAAAGGTATTGAATGTTTTTCGAGTTATTGAAGATTTTTTTTTAGCTTTTATTGTTTATTTTATTGAGTTTTCGTGATTTTTACAATTTAGAAAGTATAACAGTTAATGTAAACTAAAATTAATTTAATACTTAACAACATTTTTCTCGATTGAATTCATTTAATTATTAAAATAGTTAATTAAAAACAAAAAAAAATCTTCGAAACAACTGGCCATTCTGAAATAATATTTTAGGGTTTGCATACGCTTATGGGACACTACTACCACACGGAGTCTCGTCCCGAAGTGAATTCCCCACACCGTGACTTCCCCTTGTAAGTTAAATACTTAGTTCGTGGCTAAGTAATAACAGTCGCACAGTTCGATCGATAAGTTTAAAGAAAGAAAGAAAGAAAAATATTTTATTTGAGACACGCACAGGACATAAAACAATAAAAAGAACATAGAAACTTTTAGGACAACAAAAAGGTAAAAGATATAAAATTAAAAGGCCAAAAAGCCAAAAAGGCCAAAAAGGCTCCTATCTCAGCATAATGCTGCGATATTTGTAAAGAAAAAAACAACTACCGCAGCGCTGGTATTCAGATAGGGCCCACTGTTAAGCTACGCACCTTTACATACCAGAACCCCTCCGTTTCTCGGAAGTATGTATGTATGTGAAGCCATTGGTCTCGGCTGTCATCCGTGGATTTTTTTTTTTTTTTTGGTGGGACATCTCGTTAATCCTGAAAAGATTATTAGAACTTAAATGGATTTTCGCCCGGCGATTTCTAAAAAGTTAAACGTTTTAGACCTCCAGCCGGGCCATAGTAAAATTAAAACTAAAGCGAAAGTCCTAAGGGTAACCCCGAGGGGGGTTCGCACCTCGGCTTAGGCGATCACTGGGGGAGGGCAGCAAGGGACATGCTGGATCTGGGTTAAATTATTTAGGGGCTAATTTAAAGCTACAGGCGCAGCATCGCGGGCTGGCTCATGCAAGGGTCGGGAGGGACTGTTAAGTCGGGGTCGCGACGACGGACCTGCTCTCCCATTCCTATTAACACTTTAATTTGAAACCATTGGAAAAGCCAATTATTTTTAAAAGAGTAACCATGGAGTTTCTTGCCGCCCGTTCTCCATAGGAATCAACAATTTGGAATCGTGCACTTAGCTTCTGACGTTCTATAAGTGGCCATGTAGGTTTATGTGAAATAAAAAATAAAAAAATTGATTTGATTATTGACAGTCGATACAGGTCGTCGGAAACCGGATAGTCTGACAACCAGTCTTGCCAGTGGGTCATCATCGTCATCATATTAACCAATAACAGGGTTGTGGAGGTTATTTAGACAGTCGCAGCGTGTAGAACACTGGTTTTCAGCTATATTCGGTGGGAATTTAAGCCGGGCCCAACATATTTTGGAATAGGCCAATCAGATGAATATACGTTGAACACTTTCGAATAAAAACTGGCCAAGTGCGAGTCGGACTCGCGCATCGAGGGTTCCGTACAAACCTGCAGGTATTCACGGTTTATGCATAAGGTTTATGTTGATGAAATTAAATGTTTTTTTTTTAAATTTTATATTTGAGTTGACTGAATGAAAGGTAAATTGTGGTTTACGATTTATGACGTACCTATTAAAAAAAAACTAGATCTCGTTCAAACCAATTTTCGGTGGAAGTTTACATGGTAAGGTGGATCGGGGCAACATCGAACGAGATTTTGATGAGATGAGATATATTTTTTTAAGCATCTATATGGATCCGAAACACATAATGTAGCAGCAAATTATAAAACTTTCAATAGAACCAACAGATTGTACTTTACTTTACACCAGGCTGAGAATCATTATTCTTATATATTAATATAAATATTAATAAAAATATACACACTAACGAAAATAATGAAAACGGGTAAAGATCGTAATGTAGGGGGGAAGACCGACAATTGGTGGTACTTTTTTAAATTTTCGTTTTAGATCCCTGGATTCACTGACAAATTGTGTAAAGCATGTAAAAGTATACGTGTTTCTTCATAAAAGTATTTTAAAGTAAAAAAAATATGAAATATTGTAAAATAATGAATTTTATATTCCGGTCTTTCCCCACTTCTACCATATTCAGACAGAGGTTCTCAACTGTTTTAATATCATAATAGTTGTGTAAGTACATTACTATCCATTGTCCCTTGTCGATGATCTACGTCTAAATGTTGACGTAGTAGTTATCATAACTAGGAAATGAATGGAAACAAAATTTGCCAATACAAATTATATTTTTAATAATCAAACAATAATTGCACAATACACTTACAGAGAGATACAACATTACAAAAATATAATAAACGGCTCATGTTAATAACGTAACAATCAAAAGGAACAAGCAAACGTTTTTGTTTGGTATTAAAAATAAAAACAATGTAAAAGAGAACTAAAAATGTTATACTTAAATCAGTCTTATTCTGAACACACCATGAAACCTGTCATTCAGGCACTATACTACTTCTATCAAAAATTATAACGAGATTTTTCATAGCTTATTACTCATTTAGCATCTTATAATAACAGGTACGAGTAGGATAACAATCAATGGAACATAGTAAATTAAAAATAAAACATTAGAAAGACACAATGGTGTTTATTCTGGTTAGCACCAACTAAAAATCATAGAGAATTGCTATCTAAACCTAAAGCTGTTACATTTATTCAATTTTCGTGCTACAAGTAGACACAATATGTCGATTAAAAATACTCCGAAATTTGTACAAATCAAAATAAATAATATAGTTTGACAGTTTCAAGGCAACCTTATCTAACGCCATGGGTTAGTAAAGATAGTAATCCTGCAAATTAATTTTAGTTAGTTCAAATTAAGGTGGTAACGCCACGGTAGCCCGCGAAATTCAAATTTTGACAGTTTTTTCTTATTTGCCGGTCAATGTCAATCTATATATTAACAAAAATATGATTCGCGGGCATAACATGTATGCATTTGTAGAATTAAAATCATCAATACAACCCTTTCTTAAAACAAATGATAGTCCATTTCATGAAAATATCATGATTTGGACTCTCAGTGGGTTTAGGAGGTTGTATTGAAGATTCTAGTATTATAATCATATAAATGTATTCATGTTACGACCGCGAAACATATTTTGGTTAATATCTAAGACTGACACTGACCGGCAAATTACAAAAAACTTAGAAAATTTGAATTTTGCGGGCTACCCTTGAGCTACCACCTTAAATTGGCACAATCATTTTTGTGCAAGCTTACAATAATAATTAAAAATAAATGATAATATAACTATTTATTCTATAAACATTATTGTATGTTAAATTTATTGAAACGGATGTCAAATAAAATTTGACCCCGCCTTAAAATCTGTGGCTCTGGCAATATTGACACTATGTCATCACTGTGTTTTATGGTACAAATGTCGTCAATTATTGGGTAAGTGAACACTGTTCCTTTGTTATATTTACTATCCTTAACTTTACGTAAAAACTTGACGGTAGGTAACGTCTTGTCAATCGATAATACTCTGCCAACAAAATGTTTTAAGCTTTTTTTTGTGGCGAAACGGGCTACTATCCAGTCATTTTCTTTTAATTCATCCTGTTCAGTAAAATATGCAATATCATGTAGTCCCATCGACTCATTGGGCTCATCATTTTCTTTGTCTCTTTCTTGGTTTAAAAGTTCAGCTATATATTCTTCATAATCTATTTCGTCTGAATCAGCTAATTCAAATAAAGAAGATAAACTCGAATCACTGTCACTGACTTTCCCTTTTTGTCTATTCTTTTCTTTATTGTCAGCTTCAATTTTTCTTTTCTTATTTTTCTTTGATTTATTATCAGTTTGTTCCTTCTTATTTTTTTTATTATTTATTGTAGGGTTAGCAACGGTTTCATCTTGTTTTTCGTTTTCTACTTTCATTTTTTTCTTTTCTTTGGTATTTTTTAGTTTTGTCGTTTGTTGTGTATTATAGTTTTCTAAACATTTCTGTGTAATAATTTCAGCACCAAGACCTACACGCTTTCTCTTGGTGTTATTGTTTTCGGGTCTAGTCTGTCGTATTCTTTCTAAAAGTAAATTTTCAAACGTGTGTTCATAATCAACTGGTTTTTTCAAATTATTTGGAGAGTTATTAAAAGTATCAGAATTAGTTACTTGTGGTGTTTGTAGACATTCTGGCAGGTCACAACTATTTAAAGCAACAAAAGTAGTGTTTTCATTATCGTTTTTGGAAAGTCTGGTCAAAGAATGGACATTTGAAGTACCAGGTTTAATAATTATGTCAGAGAGTATAATTATTTTGTTGGACATATTTTTTGTTAACACTTCGGGCTCTTTAGTAACAGTTTCTTCCTCTTGATAGCTTTCCGGTATATAATCACTATGTATAAATGAGCAGTTATTCATTGTATTAGCAGATTGCGTGTCATTTGATATAGACATGTGTGGTATAACAGTTTGATGTAAATACAAATTGATAGCATCAACACATAAGTTATTAAGGCTCTGGACAGTTTTAGTCGTCACAATTACATGATGAGAAGCAATACTTTCGTTTTCAGATTTGCTTTTAAGCCATCTGCTATAAGATCTGGGATCATACTTTTCAACAGGAATCGTTTTGCGATTGAAAGGAATAATTCCTGCCTTCTTAAAACCATTACGTATAATTTCGGGATTAATTTCGTGCCATATTTTTGCAAATAGTTTTGAAAATTCTTTTTTGGGTAATTTAACACCCACATTATGTCGTTGCCAGTCTACCAACTTAGCATCCCATCGTGTTTTAAATGATTTGAAGACGCAGACGTCAAGGGGTTGTAGTAAATGTGAAGTGTGAGGTGGCAATTTTAAAATAGTAACACCATTACGGGTAGCTAATTCTACGACAGAAATATCGACATGGCTTCCGTGGCCATCATAAATCAGTAATACAGGTCTTTCGTCTCCAAGATTGGGAATGAAGACTTTTTCCATGTAATTACGAAATATGTCCGTTTCCATCCAACCTTTTTTACTAGCAGCATATGCTAATTCAAAACCGTATTCATTTTTTACGTCCGCTATCCACTGATTCCAAACATATTTACCTTTAAAAACAATGAGTGGCGTTAACTTTGCTCCATTAGCATTCACTGCAGTCAACACTGTTATATTCTCTTTTCCTGTGCCAAATGTGGTGCGTGAGGAAGCTTTTCCGATTTTGCCAACTACCTTAGTCTTTGATGGATCAAGAGACACCGATGTTTCATCTAGGTTCCATACTTGGCTAGGTCTGTTTACTAAATCAAGGTCTAGCAATGCCTTTTCTAGTAAATTAAAATATTCTTCAATGATAAAAGGATCCGTCATTTGGCGTCTGACATGTTCTATAGGCTGTGGTTTTTTTATAGAAAGGCCATGGCGTTTGCGAAAATTATACAGCCAGTCCGATCCCGGCCTCCCATTTCTAAACGGTGTAGCGATTTCATTCAGTTTGATAAATTCTTCGACGAGGTTTATTATTTCGACCCTGGAGAGACCAAAACCCCATTTTTCCAGTATTATTAGAGCATTGGCTAATCTGACTTCTATTTCGTTAGGAATGGCGGTTGGTCTACCCAGGGTTTGGCTTTTTATTCTAGTTTTACCTTTAATTCTGTCATTGAGTGTCGATACTGGTATTCTGTAATGTTTTGCAGCAGCATATTGGCTTCTTTCCCTTTTTGCTATGCTTTCTAAGGCAGCATTTAAATCTTCCTGAGTGTAATTGGTGGCACGAAGCGATTTTCTATAATATTTTCGTGGCATGATTAATCTGTAACCAATATTTAAATTTAAACCCAAAGTCAACTAAATGTACATCAATTAAACCATTAAGTAAAAAAACAAATATGAAATTCCGGATATTCTAAAGAAAAGAGCACATTTAGGAATTGGTCATATTATTATGTGTAAAAACTACACCACTTTCCCAAAAGAACATAATCATTCATCATCATCTTAAAAAAGAAAATCTACATTGCACACAAAACGACTATTCTATGAACCTAATTACTTCCTAAAATATCCACAGTCCTTTTAATTACATAAACAGAAATAACCTCAATAATATTAATGTTTTATCATTTTAATTTGTTATGACAAACTTAAAACGATATAATATGACCCAAGTTGAGAACCCCTGCCTATTATATGAGCTTTTGAAACGGGGCAAGTTCGAATGAATAGTATTCCGAACTTACCTCTTATAAAAACGATTGGTGAAGATCGAAAATACAAAAATGTCCGAAATGGCACTATTTATGAACTATCTACTGCTTTGTTATCACTAATAACGTAATAATAAACAATTACAAGTATAAAACATGTAAATATCTCACCTGAGAGGAAAGTTATAGATGATGGGTCAAGATCGAAAATCTTCAAAACTTCGTCGGAAATGACAGTTGGCAAAAAATGCATTTTACACACAACCACACGGTTAGAACGCTTGAGGCAGACTGAGGTGGGGGACGGCATGAGTTGTCCTTCACTGCTAGGTTGCCATAAGTAAAATTATTTGCCTGCATCTCAGGTAAATGAGAATTTTCGTACTTTACCCTTTTACGATGTTACCCCGACGTACCTTAATGTACATCATATATTTTTTTTAGTTTTATCATTCCCTTATTTTAGAACTTACGGGGGGGGGGGGGGACACATTTTACCACTTTGGAAGTGTCTCTCGCGCAAACTATTCAGTTTAGAAAAAAATGATATTAGTAACCTCAATATCATTTTTGAAGACCTATCCATAAATATCCCACACGTATGGGTTTGATGAAATTTTTTTTTTGAGTTTCAGTTCTATGTGGGGAACCCCAAATATTATTGTTTTTTTTTTTCTATTTTTGTGTAAAAAATCTTAATGCGGTTCACAGAATACATCTACTTACCAAGTTTCAACAGCATAGCTCTTATAGTTTCGGAAAAAAATGGCTGTGACATACTCGGACAGACACAGACAGACAGACATGACGAATCTATAAGGGTTCCGTTTTTTGCCATTTGGCAACGGAACCCTAAAAAGGGCTCAAATTATGGTAAAAACCAAATGTTTAAAACTTTTCTTATAAAGTAGTAGTAGTACGTTTTTTCTTATTAAGAAAATTGTATTAACCAAATAGCATTGCTTTATTCATTTAAAACTGAGCCTTTGCATAATATCTAAATTTCTTTGGTTGAACCAGCGGTCAGTGTGGCAAAATGCATGATTAAAAAAAAATGCCTCTAGGTAATCAAAGTAACTGAAATGTAATGAGTGCTCAATTATGAAAAAATATTTTTAGGATGCGCCTCTTCTGTTAAACCTTGTATATACAGCGTCTATGATACATATGTGGTCATATTTAGGTGTGTTGTACAGACTATAAAATTGAACAACATTCTCCATTGGATCAACATCGTAAACGCGGAAAATCATCAGCTCCAACCACACCTTTCTGATACCTCCTGAAGATGTACCTATGGCAAGTTTTTTTTTAAGCTGGGTATACCTACGTAATTCATCATTTGTTGTAGTAGTAAAATATGTTGGTTCCATGGCGAATATGGTTCAGTATGATGGTCTGTACAATCCCCCAAATGTGAACATACCTTTTTGACATTATGCTGAACATGTACCAATAGCAAGTTATTTATAGGCATATATAATTCATCGTTTATAGTACTAGGCAAAAAAATTTGGTTCCATGGAACCACATTCTCCATGGAGAATGTGGTTCAGTTTTATGGTGTGTACAACCACCTAAATTTTACCATACCTTTCTTACACATGCTGAAGATTTACCTATACCAAGTTATTTTTATCTAGGTATTTGAAATTGTGCCTACCCCCATGGGAAAAAGGCGTGAGTTTATTTATGAATGTATGTATACAAGGTATTTTTTTATCCAGTGCGCAAATTTTAACAAATGAAACTTAAACGAGTTATAATAACCATGCAATTTTTATTTTGATATATCTTAGTACAAAAAAAACAAGTTATCGTTAACGAAAGATGTCTATTTTGAAACCGGTTTTTATGGTAACTAGCGCGCGGCGCCGGCGCGGCAGTGAAGGTGAACGACCGACCAGCTGTTCAATCGGCCAAAATTCTAAGAATTTCGAAGTATGTACCTACGCCGGCGCGCGGTTACTTACCTTTTAGTATCTACCAAATGTTCGATCGGTCAAAATTCTAAGAATTTCGAAGTACCTACGGCGGCGCGCGGTTACTGACCTATTAATACCTACCAAATGTTCAATCGGTCAAAATTCTAAGAAGTTCGAAGTAGGTACCTATGCCGTGTGCGCGGTTACTGACCTATTACAATTGATCGAAAATAGTATTACGAAATATGTAGGGTGTCCACAGTTTACTGATTTAAGGTCGGATAAAAATTAAAACAAAACGTAATGAAAAAATTGTTGAAATGTGTTCTATTACTGATACTGAACCACCAAAAAAAAATAATTGCGCACTGGTTATAAAATTATCCTGTATGTTAATCATCGTTGTAACTAGTAAAATATATTGGTTCCATGGAGAATGTGGTTCAGTTTGATGGTCTGGCGACATCCTTAAATATAACCACACCTTTCTGAAACATACTGATGCATAGCAAGTCTATAGCAAGTTATTCTTAGGCATTTGTAATTTATTGTTTGTGAAATATATAGGTTCCATGGAGAATGTGGTTCAGTTTGATGGTCTGGCGACATCCTTAAATATAACCACACCTTTCTGAAACATACTGATGCATAGCAAGTCTATAGCAAGTTATTCTTAGGTATTTGTAATTTATTGTTTGTGAAATATATAGGTTCGATGGAGAATGTGGTACAGTTTCATGGTCTGTACAACCCATAAAATATGACCACACCTTTCTAAAAGATACTGAAGATGCATAGTAAGCCTAAAGCAAGTTATTTTTAGGCAAATGTAATACATCGTTTATTGTACTAGTATAATGTGTTTGCATGAAGATCGGAGATAGATAGCGCTAGTCATCTTAGGCATGATTGATAGGCGTTTGCAAAATAATGTTTGCGTAAAGAATTTACTACTTAACACTATAGCACCATATTTATACTGTCCATTCAGAAAATATGATGTATTGGTGTCTTTGTAAGAATGACTTTCTATGTTTTTGGTCTTCAGATATTAAATATATAACAATAATAACAAAGCTTAGGGATATGGTTTGTTTGAACTCGCTAATCTCTGGAACCACTAGTCAGATTAGAAGATTTTGTTTTTGCATTTTATGGCCGAATTCTTGAGGAAGGCTAACATAATGAAACAAAATGGAAAACATGTCAGAATGAACGCTAAATGAAAACAAAATAAAAGCGCCAAAAGGCCATCGACGTGACAGGTAGTGTCGCCGAACACATTGATTTATTCGTGCACTATTTTTTCCAAGTGTTGACATTACAATATAATAGGTTGGGGAAAAAGTTTCTTCGCATTTTTTAAGAAAATTCAAAACATTTTTTAATAAAGTTTATTCACATTTAACTAAAGTATGTAGGTACCATTTTGTTCGATAACTTTTTGCCATCTTTTAAGTAGGGACATGATCCCATTGCTATAGAAATTTTGGGACTTCTGGTCAAAATACCGCGACAAGTGGTTTTGGCAGTCCTCTCGTGATGTTAACCTGACACTGCCTAAAGAATTCTGAAGAGACCGAAACAGGTGGAAATCTGAAGGTGCAAGGTCAGGACTATACGGCGGATGCATTAACACCTCCCAGCCAAACTCTCTTAATTTTTGTTGGGTGGCTAAAGATGTGTGAGGTCTAGCGTTATCATGATGAAAAACCACACCCCTTCTGTTGATTAATTCCGGCCGCTTTCTCTCAACTTCTTGCTTTAATCTCATCAGTTGTTCGCAGTAGAGTTCAGAATCGATGGTCCTGCCTGGTGGTAACAGCTCATAATGAATAATGCCCTTCCAAACCCACCACACACACAGCATCACCTTGTTGCGAGTTAACCCGGGTTTCGCCACAGTCTGTGAAGCCTGACCGGCCTTTGACCACGACCTTTTTCGCACGTTCTTGTCATATGTGATCCACTTTTCATCACCAGTTATCAGCTTCTTCAAAAATGGTTCGGTTTCATTACGTCGTAATAAAGAATCACAAATGAGTACACGGTTCGTTAGGTTTCTTTCAGTGAGCTCGTGAGGTACCCAAATGTCGAGCTTTTTTGTGTACCCAGTTTTTTTCAAATGCGCCTAAACTGTTTTGTGGTCAATTTCCAGTTCTTCAGCTACGTCGTAACTACTGGTATGCCGATCTTGCTCCACTTTTTCAAAAATGGCATCAATTTTATCCGTAATAGGGCGACCAGAGCGACGTGCATCTTTGACATCAAAATTTCCGGATTGAAAACGCTTAAACCATATTTGTGCTACTCTCACAGACACTACACTAGGTCCATAAACATCGCAATTTTTTTTCGCGGCTTGCGTTGCATTTTTACCTTTTTTGTAGTAAAATTTTAAAATGTATCGAATTTCTTCATTAGATTCACTCATCTTGACGGTACGAAAAACAAATGAAAATCACATATTTTCCTAATTTGAATTTGGAATTATGTTCTTTAAAATTTAAACTTTCAATGATACCAAAACCAGCCAGATACAAATATTATAGCCAAAGAGATTTTATTACAAGTTCATACATACTATAATGCGAAAAGACTTTTTCCCCAACCTAATACATATAAGGCTGCCAATAACAGTGACAATACTCCCCGTACTACTAGTTGATATTCTATTATAGAGAACTTCAAGAAATAATAATTGAAGACAATACAGTAGAAACCTATATAGAGTAACCCCATCATTTATTCAACCACAAATTGAGTCTAGATAACTTGAACGTTATTCGGAGGAGATATTATGAGATGCCATGTTAAATTAATTCCACAACGGAATGTAACATAAAATTTTCCGATACCGTCATGTCTCAAATTTATTCACCCGAATATGCTAAACAACACAATTTATAATAGGTATATACTACCTACAAAATCATCCCTTCGAATATATTTGAAAGTATATATTTTTGTAGCCAGTTTAGGTATACGAATGTCGATACTCGTAAAAGTTATAAATTGAGAATTTCAGTTCACGATAAGACTTGGAGACTTGGGTCTTACTGAAGCTCAGAAGATAATAGAGACGGTATTAGAGTGCCCCGGGGCACGAGAGCTCGGAAATATAACTGGAGCAATTGGAACGAAAAGTTACTACGGAATATACAGGGTTATTTGTAAAACACCGGCAACCTCTCAGGACTGTGTTACTAACATCATAATCAACAACTTTTGTTCTATGACTTTTAAAAATTCGTCATATTTTAGTTCACCAGACATTAATAAAAAAAAAAAAATATTTAAATTGAACGGTCTAAATATTACGAAGTCTATGCGAAACAAAAAAAGCACATAGTACATTAGCGAGGCGAGCGGAGGTAGGGTGGCGGGAGCGCTTGAACTTGAACTATTTACGGGCGGCCGATTTTTGTATGAAAATCTGATGAACTAAAATATGATGAATTTTTAAAAGTCATAGAACAAAAGTTGTTGATTAAGATGTTAGTAACATAGTCCTGAGAGGTTACCGGTGTTTTACAAATAACCCTGTATACGAGTTATGAAGTAAACGGGTAATGAGTCCGCCTTTTTGTAAACATTTTTGCCGTGCCTTTTAGCTTTTTAGAAGCTTTAGTATTACTGTGAAAATGTATTGCCAAGTTTGTTTATTAAGATTGCTGGAAAACAAAATGTTGTGTCTTCAAGTTTTCGCTTGTTAAGCTTGTTAAAGCGACAAGTAAAGAATATTGGCAGTTACACTTTTTACGAATTCGTGTTTTGCTCGAATCCGGAACGAGGTTATCTGATAGAGAACCAAAGTTGTCGACATAGCTTACAGAATACTCAAGCTGAAGTAACAATGGGCCGGCTGTAATACCCGTAGAACCAATGACCGTAGGGGTAGACGTGTTCTTGAGTGGAGACTGCGAATTGGCGTCTGTTAGGTCGCCTTCGGGCTAGGTGGAGCGACGATCTTCACAGGGTATCTGATAGCAGCTGGATGAGAGTTATGAGACTGTTGTGGGCTGATGTTGATGATCATTCGTTCGACTTAAATGATTTAAGATTGACTTTACATAGGGAGCCCTAAAAAATACAAAAGCGACGGTACGTAGAATAATTCACCTCTAAACACACTCTTATACAATGTTTAAAAATATTTTACTGTGCTTTTTCCAACTCCCACGGTGACCTCAAAACGCCCCCCAACAGAACTGTAACAAATACAAATGAAAAGAGATGACTTCCCGCGTTGTAACAGACCCTGTTATTTCAGACTCTATACAAATAAAGAGTTTATTTTACGTAACATTTACTGGTGTTTGTGAAATAAGCATGAATACATTTAAATTCCCCGGGATCTCTTTGAGATGGGTGTTTTAGTAATATCCCTAGAGTCTGAGCCGTTAAGGCTGCCTTTCCACCAGAAATATTCGAGGTAGCTTAGCGGTGAAGCTAAGTTACAAAACTCTACACTAACACTAGATACAAAATCAGCCTATAATGTTCCCACTGCTGGGACACAGGCCTCCTCTTGGTGAGGAGGAGTGGGCAATCCACCGCGCGGGCCCAATGCGGCGTCGTAGATGTCACATGTCTTCGAAATTTTAGTTGTTAGAAATCCCGGTTTCCTCACGATGTTTTCCTCCACCGTTTTGAGAGCAGTAGTAATGAAACAATTTACAAGTAGTAAAGTGTCTGCCTGGGTTTGAATATACGATCTACATTTCGCAAGTCGCGGCCGCACCCATTGCTCCATCACTGCCTCTATCACTAAATGACTTTAATTAAGGCTAAATAATATTTCGGTGAAGGATTTTCAAACCTGAGTCGAGGTTTAAAAAACCAACAGCATGGAGCGGGTAAGATGTGTCACGATGATGCACTATATGCGTATGTGACAAAAAATTTTTCGTTGAGCCCTGTTGAACGAAGCGTAAATAACAATTCTAAGATAGGCTATGATAATTCGATTAGCGATTGAACGATCCCATTGGCTGATATCATACACATCCATCGCTACGCAGGTTATCTCATCTCGGTGGAAAAACATCCTCAGAGACGAATAAAAGAGTGTCAGACTGATGGTGGAGCTGAGAATGGGCTGGTACCTTTTTTAACACGTTTTTTTCTTTTGTAATCGGTTTTTCAGTTTAGCTTAAGATGGTTTTTACCAGGTTACTGAACCATGGCGTGAGAATTTTAATTCGAATTCAAAATATGGTGACATGAAGTTTGATGACATGGAAATAGAGCGAAATATTATTTATTTATTGTACAGAGAGCCTTCAGTCGATAAGGCGTAAAATCGTTTTACAAGTTTTTTCTGATTTTTGTTTTTATACAAAAAACTGTTTTATTTTTCAAACGAGTAAATCTGGTATTCCTTGGTATTTAAACGTGTTTTAAACACTAAATACATGCACCCCATTTAGTTTCCAACCCGCTCTCAATATGACCT
The DNA here is from genome assembly GCA_947507805.1 of Aporophyla nigra. Taxonomy (NCBI): domain Eukaryota; kingdom Metazoa; phylum Arthropoda; class Insecta; order Lepidoptera; family Noctuidae; genus Aporophyla; species Aporophyla nigra. The sequence continues at coordinate 18,602,815 of OX382307.1, read as the reverse complement.
TCCTAAGCCAGGTCATGAATATCCGAAATTCCTCCTCATCAATTATTTTAGGTGTCTACAAAGCCTTTTTATGTTCTTGATTTATTGGGACGCCATAATGTCTGTACCCTGTAGTCTTCGAGTGGTTTAAACATTTAATAGTTCAGTGAATTATTCGGAGCATCACAAGAATTCTATTCGCTGAGTCAGCAATACTCGCTCTGTATTTAAACTGTAGGACGGTTGGGTGGGATATAAAATTCAAACGGATTCCATTTAGAATTCCAAATTCAAACTGTGTCAACGGTTGACCTATATTTTTTAAATGCCGTTTTTTGCAGGCTTTGAAATAAAAATAGGGGTAAACAAAACTTTCGTTGACGATTTTAGGTTAGTAATTCATACAAAATAAAAATGGAATACCTATAAATATGCATAAAAAATATAATAGCATACATGGCTCATTAGTCGATTAGTCGGTCGAAACTGGCGAATCGTCACTTTTAATATAATATTAATAAGCCAAACACTTGGTTTCTACACCATTTTTTTCTATTATGTGTCTCAAGAGCTTATTAAAATAGCATTAATAAAATGACTAGCATCATCGAACTGCATTATTTCGATAAGGCGTGTCATTGCAAAATGACGAATATGTCTGAGTTCACGACACTGATACTGCCAATTGTCTCTAATGTCCTTATAGTTCTCATAACGCAGTAATGGAAACTTTTCATTGGGTGTTGTGACTTGATTTAGGAAAGTATTGGAGTTGCGGATGTCATTGCACATACACGTAATAATTAAACTGTTACCTATGTAGATAAACAATAATATCCAGTGTTTTTATTTTTATTTATCGTTCTACATGGATGGTTTGAAAAATTAAACTGATAACAGAAAACTACGACCACTTTGTGAACACGGTCTGGTCAGTTCCACGTCAATACATTCCATGAGGCTGTCGTTCCCTTTACGTTTATGGCCTAGGCTCAGATTTAACTTTAAATGCTAATTATATTCTTTCTGAGGGAAATGTCACAGCCGAAGAGGAGCTACTGTCTAAAGTTAGTGAAAACTACAGACAACGGTGGCTAAAAACAGTGGGAAGCATTTAACTAACGAAGAACAGCAAGAATTGCTATACGGACAAATTTTTATTGCAATCAAGTATTTGTTTATAAATACGAAATTTCTCGCCAAATTGTCGACACTTCACGTGACCACGTGATAGAGCTGAGTTGATCTTTGGCTAAATAATTAGTATTGCCATTCAACGGCAATGCTGCCAGTTTCCGGATGAAAGCGATGCGTACTTCGATGCCTGAGTGTCCTTTTGTTTTTATAATTATTTGTAGGTAATAGATAGTTCGTTAGTCATTTAGTTGTGTAAAATATTATAAAAGTTATAAAACGTACATAACATCACGCCTTGTGTGAAGGGTTGGGCAGAGGTGAACACATTTCGCCTTATGTTACGTAAGTAAACATATAAAAAAAATATTAGTCCTGACGAAATTTGTGATAACTTTTATGTTTATATAAAATGAGCTAAGGACAATGATTGGGAAACTAAGAAAACACGACATTTTTAATGTCCAACGAAGGAGCTCTATAGAGCTGTACACAGCTCTGCCTGCAGGCAGTTCATCATCATCATCATTTCAGCCGTAAGACGTCCACTGCTGAACTTAGGCCTCCCCCAATTCGGGGGGCTTTGCCATAATCGCCACGCTTGGCAGGCGGGTTGGCGATCGCAGTATGGTGATAAAATACATAGAGAACGCTGCTGCCCATTCTCTAGTAAGTCCCTTAGTCACAGGCAGTTAATATAAATTAATTCGTGAAAACCGAATCAAGAGGAGATTTTGTACCTACTTTATCAATCGTTTTTCGATTTAACAGGTCAATTAGGATCGAAAAAATACTTAATCGAAAAACTATTGATTCAATAAGAATTAGATGTAACATTTCTTAGTCAGAATATGTAACAAAAAGCCTTTAAGTTTTGTGTTCTTGTCATACTGACACATATCGCACATAAAAAAAGTCTTATTCGAAACATTATTTCTTCATACTCATCAGACTACAGCAGTCCACAGCTGAAAACAGAACTCTCTAATTGCACGCCATTCAGCTCGATTTTCGGCAGTTCCCATTCACGTTTTTATTTACAGCTTCAGAATTCCAAACTTGATTAAAACGGAAGACTGACCCCTAATAAAATCAGCTACACAACAAAAGATAAATCTCGAAAACGCATCAAAGGAAAAGGGTACGAACTACCCTTTTCTGCCTTATTTACGTAGCCTAATTTTGGCGCCCAACGTGGTACTTAAAATTTATCTTATAACAGAATTTACAGTAGCCTTTTCTCTTGTAATCCGTGCTCTTTTTTTATAAATAGCAGCGACGTGCTTCATAATGTCGGGTTAGCACGCACCGTGACACACGCACGTGACAGATATGTACAGATTTTCACGGTTCTAGAATCTTGAGCAATAACTAGGTGGCGTATGAAGAATCACTTATTAAGCCAATGACTGCCTCGTTGGTCTAGTGGTCGCTATTGCTGAGCATAAGGTCCTGGTTTCGATTCCCAGGTCGAGTAAAGGGTTTTTTTGTTTTTTATCATAATTGACTTAGTAGCAGCCCGGAGTCTGGATTTGTACCCAGTTGATGGCAAAAGCCTCACCCCTTATAGGAGGAACTAAAACATAACTGGTGAAATTTAGGTGTACTATAGGTAAGTTCACCTCTGGCTAACCTAAATACGTAGAACTTAAACATAACTGGTGAAATTTAGGTGTACTTATAGGTAAGTACACCTCTGCCTAACCCTTCAGCGATTATAGGGGTTATGTTATGACATAAAAAGTTTTTAAGCCAATTAAAAATGAGCCAGTTATTAATGTTATATTATTGTGACTAACCTGTTTTTAATTTCTAGTGCAATCTAATGGGACCTGGATTTGATTTGCAATCGTAAAGATACAGTAAGTTAGTAGTACTGTAGGAACTTCAGGGGCTCCCTGTACCGGATTCAGTATTAAAACACTTTTATTGTGCAACTTTCATAATTATTTTAGTTATGTAATAATAATATTCTAACGGTATAACATGTTAGCCAAAACTAGGGATTTAGACATCTGCTACCCTCTGTCCAAGTATAAGAATTGTTCAATAGTCGTAGATAGTCTTTTGGATACAACCTTTACAGTACTTGTCGTTGTAAAAAAACTCTTACTCCTCTCCTAATGTCATGCAAACATTTTTGTACGGTAGAATAGCTATACAAATCCACCAAAATCCGTGACATAAGTCTTGTCACGTTGTGTAGGAAGACTTTTATGTGAGAAATAAATCGTCTTCCAGTGAAACTAACAGTAAACGGGTGTATAAGATACACACAATTGTTACTAGCATCAGAAATGGACCATATGGCGGATGCTTACACAATTTCTTGTAGGTACGAATAAATCTAGGAATAGATTTATTAGCATGTCTATCTATTTCCAGCTCGATGTAATCTAGATTCAGTGTCAAGGTTTATTTATAAGCGCGGATTATGAAATATGGAATGTAGCTTCTTAAATCGTACTAGCTGACCCAGCGAACTTCGTATCGCCTATCGCCGTATCGTATCGCCCTAGCCAAGTTGATAATCTGCAATAGTTAACGCTAGTCGCTCAACGTTAAGTCATGTGGTTAGAACAAACGAATAGTAAATTCGTAGCCAAGATCATATCGTTCAAAATGATAGAATGATTTTTTATCGTTTCTACAATGTTCAACGTTAAATCCTTTGTTATAATGTGTCGTTTTTCTAAAGACATTGTAGAACGAGCGGCCGACTCAGGCGCGTATTTTTTTTAAAGTGGTCACTCTCTTCAAACTTACTAATAATATTAAAAAAAAAAAAAATCAGTAAAAAAATATATATATTTAGTCAAATAAGTAAGATCGATATAGGTAATATATTTTTTTTTATAATGTTGTCTACAGTTTGGCTTTGGAATCACATTCCTAGCTCTATTAGTTTTAGAGAAGGAAAAGTTTAAAAAATGTCTGTTATTAGGACATTTTTCAAAGTTACTCAATGACAGTAAGAGCTAGGCAGCCAAAAATTACATAAATAGTAATGCAAATGAGCAGCGTACTTAACAATATCATATTCATTACATTGGAGCTGGGGGTACATTCTCAATACTTAACCTGCTACCTTTGACAGATTGTTGTAGCTTTTTGTGCTGGCATCTGTAACTACACGAGAAGTTCGCTCTTTCAGATTATTTTTCTTAAAAATCAAAAACTTTCGTTTACCACGCCAAAGAAAAATCTACTAAACTAAGATTTCGCGTGCCTAGCTTGGTCGATACGTACATTTGAGGGACTTGACCTCCTTTGAGTCCCGCTAGGAATGTTGAGCTACAACTCGGTCAATACATTTTGACCTTTCAGTTCAGGAAATGACATTTCGTGGTCTCGTGTAGTAAAAGTGATAGAAATGTAGGACAACGTTTCTCGTGTGTAGGGTTAACTTAGATAGTACCTATAAAGTTTAGTTTTCTTTGATTTTCAGGTGAACTTTAGTGTAGAATCAAAGTCCTTTGTTGTTGCTGAATAGTGAGAATTTTAAAATGTATTCCATTTATGAAATACTCTTTAGCTACAACACTCGTATGTATTTTTTTTTTTTTTTGAAATTTTAGTAGCCCCCTTTTGTAATTCGAACGGCATTGGTGCGAATGCAAATTAAAATTAAAGTAAAATCATGACAATTTTACTTTAAAAACAAATGAGTGCGTTTTCCAATTATATGCGGCCAGTAAAATGAAGTTAGAAGTAAACTTTAAAGAATTTGGCTCTATAAATAGAGAAATGTTTTTAGTGAGTTTTTAAAAATTTCTTCTTTAGTCTGGTTAAGGTTTTTGATCTTTTGTGGCATCAGTAGTTAGGTTTTCGTCGTGTTAATATATTTTTCTTACAATATCAGGTCAAACGTAAGGTTTCCTTCTAATGATTTCACTAATAGATTGTCAACTGTTTCATTCATATTTAACATTTAACACGCTTTATATTAGCTTCACTTGTATAATAATAATATCTTAGGACAACCAACGTATGTTTGTATGTTTGTTTGTAACCGACTCCTTGAAGCGCGATTTTGGCCCACTTTAAATGACCAGATTTCATTCAAACTTTGCACACCTGTCAAGGACCGATGACAATGCAATAATTTCATAAATTTGTGCCATTATCCTTGCCAGGGTTACCAGGACAGCAAAAAAACTGTCTTCGAAAACTACGCTGACATACGTCACAAACTAATTTGTGCCATTATTCTTGCCAGGGTTACCAGGACAGCAAAAAAACTGTCTTCGAAAACTACGCTAACATACGTCACAAACTACGCTGATATACGTCTCAAAATTCGAAACACCCTAAAAACAAGAAAATAAATAATAGTTTAAAAAAACTAAAAAACACGCTTCCATTGAAAACCAAACTTTCATTCACATCTGAATAAGTCTTTTCCATAACCCGTATGGTAATGGAAAAATATAAAATGTATTCGATTAACCCACCTTTTTTTATAATAACTTTCTTTTGACCTTCAAAAGGACTCACTAAAACGACCCCAGTGGTATCATTTGCACATGCACCGTTAAGTCTAAAAGGCCGACGGCTAACCTCCTCTAAGCAACGACTGCTACGGCACATACCTGGAGAGACAGTAAAGGGGTCTCCCAGAAACCAAACTGTGAAAGTGTGCTAGACAGTATGAGACCTGTGCATCGCCTTCCCTGGGCTCTGTGGGTGGACAGAGTTCCTCACTCTGAGCGCCTTTGTCTTCAAATTCCCACCTGCCTTAAATTATACAGCCTCATAGAAGGAGGCCATTTACCGCCAGTTCTCCGAGTGGATTACTGTATCTCAGCTACCGAAATGCATTTGTCAATCTGGTTGAAAGTCGTAGAAACAAAAATCGCTTTAAATCGATTGTCCCTTGTCTCAGCCCTCAGGTTAAAACCATTCTAAGTGATATTTCAACAGCTGGCCTGCAACGAAAGGTTGTTTTAGCTGTTCAAAGGTGACATTTCCAATAAAAAATAATAATGTAAGGACTATAAGGCTTTATCGTCGTATATTTTTCCCAATGGGTTAGTAAAACTGTAAGCGGTGCCTATAAAGTTGATTGATATTGCTCGTGTTTTCGAAGTGTGCCTTGAGTAAATCATAATAATATTATTTATATTAACTAGCCTCTGTCCGCGACTCCTTTTGCGTGAAATTTCTTGTTGGTATAAAGAGCGTATTGAATGGGAACAAAACATGTTTATACTAACATCCGTGCTTCGTATGGCCACAGCTTTCAGATGAGAACATTTTCTTGTTTCCTGCTTTATAGGGCGTGATTTGTCAGTAGACGGGATTTCGTTTTTGGATTTACATTATATTTTCATAATTGACTAATTAAGGGTAGTCATTAACATAGGGGCTTTTAGATCACAGAACCACAACAAAATAGATAGGTATAGCGATTCGATTCTCGAGAAGCGTACGTACGATGACCCCGAAAGAGCCTACTGACCTTACGGGCCTTACTGCTACGACATACAAATGGGTCGTTAATGTCAACTTGTTACCACTGAACTGACGGCTGACTGTACCTATGCCCCAACACTTAAAAGGTAACACTGAAATAAATTATCTTCCCACATTTTAAATAAAACTGCATGTTAAAACTAAAAGCTAGTTGAAAAGATTCACCTCACTTCTTATATGGATGGATAAGTCTCATAAAAAACCCACTAATGGCACTGGGAGCGCCGCCATATTGAAAAGTGGAAGGAGGGGGGAAGTGGGAGGTTAACCCCCTTTTCTTGGCTGTCTATGAAAATGAATAGCTTATACTTTATAGAATAGTCGCCTTTGGTGTGAAGTGCATAATGATTTTTATTGTGAAGAGTTTTCTTTGAAGAAATAGTGCTGGCCGTTGGGTAAAGAAATTTGTATGAAAGTTGCAGTTTTTGTAAGGAATTAATAGGTTGTTGAGGGTAAGATGTTAGATATATGGTAATATAGACATCATCTGCCTAGTCCTTTCCTAACTATAGAGGTCAGCTTCCAGTCTTACCAGGTGAAACTGAATAGCAGTATTTTACATGGCGAGACTGCCTATCCGACCTCCATGACCCAGTTACTGGATACTCCTTGGTAAGACTTTTCTGACTGTCAAACGACAAAGATTGACAGCCGGAACCAACGAGTTTACGTGATATCAAAAGCATGGAGGGGTCTTGCTATGTAAAGATGGTGACCCATCCATGGACAAACCACGGCAAGCGCAGCTTAACCAGAAACCCCTCAGATGTGAAAATAGTAATCCTGATTTAAAGTAGTAATCTTAACTCTAATGTGTTAGAGGAAGGTCAAGTTTTTGTCAGTCTGTCTGGAATACTGTGTGATAAGTGTGTGTGATGAGTGTGTCTATATATTTTATGACTTTTTTCCCTCATGTAATATCTACAACGCGTAAAGAAACTTTGAAATTCTTAACACTTCATCAGCTGTACTTCATGTTCACGCTTGTAATATTTTAAATTTCCAATAAATTGGTAAATAAACATTCGTTAATATAAGTATCTGTCAATGCCTTGTGTCTAATGGAAAATGTCATTGTGTTCTCTGTCAAAATGCCCCGTCACCAGCACACGGACCATCTTGCGCGATGTGTGTTGAGAAACTTTCTCCTTACTTACCCATAATCCATGATTCTATGCATAAAATAACCGCCCAAGTGTGAGTCGGACTCGCGCACCGAGGGTTCCGTACAAACCTGCAGGTATTCACGGTTTATGCATAAGGTTTATGTTTATGAAATTAAATGTTTTTTTTTTAAATTTTATATTTGAGTTGATATTTGAATTGTGGTTTCCGATTTATGACGTATTAAAAAAAAACTACTTACTAGATCTCGTTCATTATATAATTTTTTTAGTTTTATCATTCCCTTATTTTAGAAGTTACGGAGTTTCGGTTACATTTTACCACTTTGGAAGTGTCTCTCGCGCAAATTATTCAGTTTAGAAAAAAATTATATTAGAAACCTCAATATCATTTTTGAAGACCTATCCATAGATATCCCATACGTATGGGTTTGATGAAAAAAAAAAATGTGTTTCAGTTCTATGTATATTATTGTTTTTATAAACCCCAAATATTATTGTATTTTTTTCTATTTTTGTGTAAAAATCTTAATGCAGTTCACAGAATACATCTACTTACCAAGTTTTAATAGCATAGATCTTATAGTTTCGGAAAAAAGTGGCTGTGACATACTCGGGCAGACAGACAGACATAACGAATCTATAAGGGTTCCGTTTTTTGCCATTTGGCAACGGAACCCTAAAAAACGTATGAAAACTGTTTAAATAACTTGCATTCATGAGATTTTGCAGCACCTAAAAATATTATGTCATTCCATTCTCAGAGAAAAACATTCACAAGCAGTTTTCTTTAAATTTTTAAACCTGCTTGAAATTCATTGCCTGTTTTGCTTCGAAACTGCATTTCATTCATAGGAAACTTTAAAGTAGATTAGATAGGGTCGGTAAGGCTTACTGAAATGCAGTGTGACGGTGTACCTACTGCGATACTTATATGGAGTAATCCAAGTTGTATTGAGAATCCAATTTGTATTTGCAGTTTGTTAGGAGACGCTGGATTGGATTTATTTTGATCAGTACTTGCCCACAACCTCGGGATATAAACTACGATTCCTCGTTAGCCAGGAGTTGACATACTAAACTACTTTTCGTTGAGCGACCTACCTTGATCCATGTGGTGCTGCGCATAAGAATAGCACCATCCAATTTCTTCTCCTGGGTGTCGTTAAAGGCGACTAAATTCATATTTTCATACCTTTTTTTGCAATTGGCACGTCAGCTTCAGGATGAACAAAATATGATTCGCGACTGTAACAGTGGTCGAAATTCGACCATAATTAATTTAAATTTTGATTAAAAAGTCTAGCTTTCTGCACTCCTTCTTGATATGAACTTCAACTGTGCCCCAGTTTTCATACTTCTCCACCCTCATAATTTTTTGTAAAAAGAGGTACTGAGTTTTGGCTTCAAAAAAAAAAAAACGTCAATACGAAGTTAAGAAAATTTTAATTTCACGGGCTTCTAATTTACCGTAGCACATCCTCCGTGATGTTCTTTTCACTTACCGCACCAGTCAATGGAACAAGTCCACCGCCCTATTTATAACTAATGCAACGATACACACACACAAAAAAAAACAACAAACACAGTGACGGGAAGAGTGTTGATTGCTCCAATCGCCTGATGACTACAAATGATGATTAATGAATAATCGATGATTATTTAAATTACGAATAGAGCCTGAAGTTATTCGATAGTTTTACATCCTAAATTATCAGGAAGCATCGCATTAATCTCATTTATTCCCGTGGATGTCGTAAAAGGCGACTAAGGGACTTACTAGAGAACGGGCAGCAGCGTTTTCTATTCATTTTACCACGAGACTGCGATCGCGAACCCGCCTACCAGGCATGACAGTTATGGCAAAGTAGTGGTTGTCTTATTTATTTTTAAAATGTATTTATTCACAAAATCCACAGCTCTTTAACAATTTCACTTAGGATAAATAAACTAATCTTACAGCCAATTACGGAATTACAATTTAATAACTATACTTTATGCATCAGAAACAGACCGGATGTCATGCTAGCACCTTCTAAGCATGTCTCAGTGTGCAGTGTGGGTTGTCTTAGTGTGCAGTGTGGTTCTGTGGGAGTGTGTGTGAAGAGTTGTGATGGTGGTGGTGTTGTTGTGGTGGCAATGGCTTATGGCTGAAACGGTGATGAAGATTATGAGCGACCTACTGTATCTTTCAAATTCTAAATTTTTTAGTCTTATAACTAAACAAGGTTTATCTTTAGGTTTAGTTTAAGTCATCAAACTTGTTCTGTTTTGCTAAGTTATCATTTTTGTCGAAATAAAGTTGGAAACACAAAAACTGGCTCAGAGCTTTAGGCAAATCGCGTTTTATAATACGACAGCTGGAGTTTTTCTTTTAGGCCTCTTATTTCGTAACAAGTTAAACACACGTTGTTGTTTGCTACTCGATTAAGAAATGCAATAGAAAATAAACGTGTGAAAGTGTCTTAAAATAATATCTAGTAACAGAATTAAATATTATCAAAATTTGTGCCGAATACTTCCACGGCTGACCATAGGCCTCCTTCAGACTCTACCACTTCGGACTTTTCTGTGCGTCCCGCATCCAGCGGATTCCTTTGGTCTTCACTAGGTCACCGGCCCACCTTGTGGGGGGCCTTCCAACTCTACGTCTTCCGATACGCGGTGGCCACTCTAGAACTACCCCCCTAGCCAAGTTACAACAGTTTCGTGTCGAATTCCGTTCTCCAATCGGTAACGCCTTGGTGTCAGCAATTGTAGAAAACGATAAGTTGGTAGCCATGTTGACGTGTCTGAGGCGGGCGCTCGTTCTACAATGTTTTCAGAAAAACGACATTATAACAAAGGATGTAGCGATGAACATTGTAGAAACGATAACAATTCATTCTATCAATTTGAACGATGTGAACTTGGCTACGAATTCTCTATTTGTTTGTTCTAACCACGTGACTTAACGTTGAGATTATTTAATTCCCATACATTTTATTACTTTTCGACTAGCGTTAACGATTGTAGATTATCAACTTGGCTAGGGGTGCTGTACTTTATAACTTTTCTAAGGAACTTATGGCCTTAAAAAGATGCATTCAGCGAGCTCTATTCATCCTCATTAGCAAGTAGTTTCCAACAACGCGACAGTGCAGCAAATGCCTTATTATAGTTTGCTCAACTGAAAGGAGGCACTTGCTTTTCTCTAAAGGCTTTATTTACAAACTGCTTAATATTAACGTCTGATTAACCTGCCAATAATGTTCCCATAGCTGGAACACAGGTCGCCTCTTTATGAAAGGGAGTGGTCCGTAGACCACCACGCGGACCGCGGACCCAGTGCGAGTTCGCGGATGACTTATGTGTTCTAATTGTTTTTAGGTCATGCCGGTTTCCTCACGATGTTTTCCTTCGCCGTTTTGAAAGCAGCTACAGGTACTTAACCATAATTATGATCATTGATAGAAGTTGAAACGTCATATAACTTTCAAAAATACTTAAACATAAATAAACCCTCAAAGTCTTCTAATCTTCAAGTCCAATTCATTTGTGAAACTGAATGCTTTAGTGAACACAGACCATAAAACTAACTTATTATAATTCCAAACTCAAATATTTACCCTACTCGCCGAGAATTCCTGTAGGTACCCCAACAAAGGCACAATATAAGAATGTCAGTGCCACCGCTAGCGTTTAAACGAAATAAAATTTCCCCTGAGATGCTTTTCTCGGGTTTTTCTTGGGTAGTGTGAGTGAAGGTTGTTTTCACGCGGCTTAAAGGAGTTTGCAATTCAGATCGGTTTATATTGCCCTGATTATGTGCATCAAGTATACCAAACATAAGCTTTTGCTGTGTATACTATTGTATTGCCATTGTTCTTTCTGGGAAAGTATCTGATGTCGTCTGTATGACTAATTTTTTTTTTAATAGACGGATTGGCAGTAAGTTCATTGGGTCCGCGAAGTAAATATGTTCCTTTGTGATTGTGCTTTATTACAATACAAGCCGTGTGGCCGATGGGATTTTTACCCGGCAAAAATGACGCACTTCTGTATAAATTTCTATCCTATAGTTAACCATAAATGGAGGTGAATTAAAAAAAAAACCGTCTTTAACGTTCACTTTCGCTATGATCTTGTGCAAAATTTCAGGCTTCTAGATCCAGCGGCTTAGGCTGTGCGTTGTACGTATTTAAAAAAAAAGAAATCTCCTTTGAGTTACGCCTTGATACTCAAAAAAACATAAACAAAGATAGAATTTTGGAAATTTTATATAACGAGGAATTTCATTGCAACACTTACATACCTATTCTTTTTATAGGTTGCTATGCGATTTAGTAAAACATTTACCAAAGTCTTGTATCCCTATTCCATGTACTTATAAAAGTACAATACAAAGAACAAGGATTTTTTTTTCAATATTCATCTTAAGTAGAATAGTTAATCAAGTCGAGTAAAGTCAATAGTAAGTAAAGTCGTTTATGCGAACTAGGCTGAGAGTCAGCACTTTTTGAACGTCAAAAATTACAAAGACAGTCCCCTAACACGCCCGCCTTTCACCACTTCCTATTACTGGAAAGGAGAAGTGGCACAACAAACTCACCAGAACAGCTGTCCGATAAGTTAGAAGAACTTGATTCTATACAATGATATGTAAGTGATTAACAGTATGAAACACAAACAGTTACATTATTTGTCACCATGTTCATTCAGTTTCTAGTCCTGCATTTCTCGTCCGTTTCAGAATATTTAGTAATTCATTCGAAGCTGTTCCCTTTCGACGTACGAATTGGAGCGTTTAATTTATATTTCGCATTTCCAACCTCCGTTCCATTCAACCTTTTCATTTTCGCACTCAGCGCTACGTTGTCGAAATTTCTCGACTTCCACTGCGAATGGCAGACTGTCAGTTATGTTGGAAGTTAATAGAACAGATATATGTTATTGAATATTAATTCGGTAACGTAGTATGTGTTATGTTTGATGTTTTCATTATCGTGGTGATGAAGTTTATTTCGATTTATTGTTTCGTATTAGTTTATAGATGTTCTGTGGGGTTGATTTAATTTTAAATGAGAATGTAGTTGGTAGGTAGCTATAAATCTGAAAAGATCAAAGATCTTACACACCTTTTATCAAGAAATTGAGACTGCAAACTGTGCTCATTCAACTCATGTAATGGCACAAAGTGAAATAAAATAAAACAATGTTTAATTGCCTTTTCAATGGCAAAGGAAAGGGCTACGCTTGGAGTTTCCTAAAGAAATCGCCATAGCCTGAACAAACTCTAAGCTTAAGTGGCAGTGGGCAGGGTACATTGCTCGCAAAACAGATGGTTGATGGGACCGAAAGGTTCAGGAGTATGCAACCGGGTGTCAGAAGACGCAGAGTTGGAAGGCCTACCAAAAGATGGACCGATGATCTTGTGAAGGTCTCAAGAATCCGCTGAGCACAGAATGATCCAAGTGGCAGAGCCTGCGATAGACCTAAGCCCAGCAGAGGGAGTTTTTCGGCAGAAATTATGACGATGTTTGATTCTGATAATAGATCTTTTAAACACTTTTACTTGTAAATTTTATATTGCGTTTCCTAGCAAACTGCATCTTTAGAACATACAATACAAGCTCAGAGTGATACAGATTACACTCTACAATACCGAATTTTTCCTTAAATTCTTTTGTAGCGGACACACCCTGCCTTACAACGTACCCTTACATACACACACCCTTCCTCGTAAATTGGCCTTTTTATTCTCATTTGACATAACTTCCCTTGTTTTATTACGGTTAATTAAATGAAGAAGTACATGAGAGAGCAATATATTCTTATCTCTCTCAGATAAAATTGAACAACATAAGGGTCTAATGGAGTAATTTCGTGCTGTTTAAACGCTCAACCTTCACGACGTTTATTGCATTGTAACTTGTACTTTAATAATCCATACTAATATTATAAATGGCAAAGTGTGTGTGTCTGTTTGTCCGTCTTTCACGGCAAAACGGAGCGACGATTTGACGTGATTTTTTAAGTGGAGATAGTTGAAGGGATGGAGAGTGACATAGGCTATTTTTTTTCTTTTTTAGGTGGCTAGGGTGAACTTAGAAAAGCCGTGCTTTTCCCATGGACAATTGTATGTAGCATGTTCGCGTGTGTACAATGCCCAGAATCTTTACATTCTATCCCCAAATGGAAAGACATATAATATCGTCTACAGTAGCGTATTAAAATAACATTCTGCTCCGAGTTCTCTTCTGTCTTCTAAATCAGGAAAGGGGAACCTTGTTACCCCGAATTTAATGCGAGCGAAGCCGCGGGCAAAAGCTAGTACTTTATAAAGAGCTTCCGTTTTTCCTCATACAGCAATACGATGTTGCTATTTTCACCATCATCATTATCACTTCAGCAGAAAGACGTCCACTTCGACTGGTTCTGCGCTTCCCAACTAACCCAATCAACGGATTCTTGCGGCCTTCACCAGATCATGGGTCCACCTAGTTGGAAGCCTTTCAAGTCTACACGTTCCGGTACTCGGCCGCCACTCCAGAAGTTGCTACTTTCAAGAAAAAAATGTATTAGTAGCATTAAAAACAAAAGAACGTCTATAAGAAATAATAAAGATGATGGACTGGCTCTGTACAGACGTAAGCATAGAAATAAGTAGCTTGTCATTGTTTTTTTTAATGGGAAATTATTAAATCATCAAATGACGTCTCCCGCTCTGGGAAGAGGACTGACTTTTATTGACTAAAACCCACCCGCGTTCCTTCAGTTGCCTGTGCCAGGGACATTAAAACCACTAAAAGAAAAGTGTAAGGAAATTCGCAAGAATATCTTGTAAGTACCGAAGACATGAAACTAGTTCTAAGTTTAAAATCAACAAAAAAGGCCACAGTCACAACCCAGCCCGCGGTTCTTAATTAGTCTTTATACTACATGTTCCTTTTGTTCTGAAGAAGTTACAGAATTTCTTTTATTAGACCTTTAGCCGGAGGCCAACATTGCGGATGAAAATAAAGGGAACAGCGCCTTGTTGTTACAAAGAAGATCATAATGAAAAGACAAGTTCAAGAATCTTTCATTATGAAGTTTTGGATTTGTTGGGGATTCAATGTTGGTATTAATAAGGATGTTTCTGGTGTGCGAACTTTTTTGATAAAAAGTACTCAGGTACACTGCTACAAGATTCTCTTGAATACAAGTTGTAAATAAACCGTTATAAATCGAAATTCGCATTTTAAAGCCCGTTTTATGTTTGTTTAAAACCACAACTACGTGGGCCGTCCATTGATAACGTATTACTTTAAAAGTTAAGTTACTTTTTAACTTAACTTTTAAAGTAATACGTAATACGGTAAATGAAATTATTCATAATTTTTATCAATGTATGTGAAGTCAGATTTCATTACAAACTACTTTTTAGGATTTGAAGGCTGAAACAATTCTTGATATGCGTATTTATTCGATTAAGCATTTTCTTTAAATATAATGATTAGGTTTTTACTCAGCCACGTGTAAGTTTTTATTTTCATTGCCTAAGATCTGTCTAAATCAAAGTAGGTGTGGTCTAGATTTATTTATTTATTAATCACTAAATCCGCCGCCCTTTGAAGTTTTAAATAAAATGGTTTAAAATCCGTTTTGCGTCTATACACTTGAAAGACGTTGTCAGTTCCTTACGAATTTACTTAAACTGCGAATGTAATGTCGGTTACTTTATTTATCTTTAAAATACTGATACTTTATTTTGACCTCACTATCGGCTTTAGCACCCTCGGAAACCATTAAATCAGCAAACATGACAAAAAAAAAGAAAAATTTGAAGCTGCCATCTTGGATTTTCATTTTCATCTCACAATCGGCTTGAGCACCCTCGAAAACCATGAATACTATCACACTCTCTCCCCTGTCTCGTTCTTTTATATGTTTATAATGAAAGTTGAATAGAGCATAACGTGTTTCCGTTGTGATGGTTTTTTCTACTTTACAAACTGCAAGCTGTCTTAAAGAACTACGATCCGAAATTGTGACTTTGCCTCCAGATTAGTCGTCTTTTTTGGCTGCGATACCTTTATTTTCCGTTATAGTAAAAGGGTGTATGTAAATTTCGACGGTCAAAGCTTTTACTAACAAATCACAAAAATAACCAGTGCTCAACGATTGAGGCGACATATTTTACCAATGCGTACGTTTGTACTGCTTATCTTACAACTCAAAAAGAAGCGTGAAGCTAACTGGATTACAAGTCTATTCAGCGCAAAGTACCTCCTGAATCACATTCTGTGAAGCGCATTTGAAAGGGAATTAATATCATTTGAATGAACTAATCTCATTTGTTCGCCGACTGACGGAGGCAGGTGATTAAAGACGAATAAAGCCGCCTTTTGTTTGACTCAAGTCGATTACTGGGTTCTTGTTCGTCTATTTATATATTCAATTGTTCTCGTTTACATTTTTTTTTTCAAGGTGTTTCATTTTTAGATTGTATTTGCATTCCATCTAATATTATGCACTAGTGGCTGAATAGCAGCCACACTATCGAATTAGGTTAAGCTACTCTTGCTGCGGTTGGTCCGTGGAGACCTATGATGAACCAGCCGACCATCTTGAAATACAAGAATCTGGCTCAGAAGCTACGAATCGTCATGAGGGATATCTTATTACCTAATTACTGGACTGTGGAGGCCAGATAGGCAGTCGCTTCATGCAAAATACTGGTAGTCAGCTGTATCCAGTTACATTGGAAGTCGACCCAACATATATGGGAAAATGCTTGACATTATTATGAGAACTGTGAGTACATTATTTGCGTCATGGCTGACGCTGTATAGTAATTCTGTAACTTGCTTCAACGAGAAAATTGGAGGAAAGAGCAGTGGTGGCACTGTGGTAATGGACCCGATTTACCAGTCGTGGGTTCGAATTTAGGCAGGCACTTTACTTTGTGTAAATAATTTCATCACCATCGGTCTCAAAACGGTGAAAGAAAACGTGGTGAAGACACCGGCATGCTTTAGAACAAAAAACTCGGAGACATATTATTATGATATCTACGAACATGCGGCCAATGTGCCACCACATTCTTATTAAGCCCATTCAGGCCTGTGTCCCAGCAGTGGGAAAATTTTACGCTGAATATGCTAATGCTTCATATTTGACATGTTTCAAAATTTCGGCCTGTCGGACAACGTAAATAACGCAATGCATGTTGATGAATTCTCAAATTGGGTTAATTACCCCGCTTTTTGTGATCTGTTAACCTAAAATTGAACTAAGAAAATGGACTACCAAATACCTACTTATATGTTTTTCTAATATAAAAATAAACCTATATAAAAAGAAAACACAGTACAGTACAGTTACTGTAAAAAAATAAAACAACGGTGGCCCATTTAACTTCTGAACCGAAAGCAATTGTTTTGTGCTCAAATTATTTTCTTTATTTAGGGATGTAATTAAACCCCGTAACCGGTGTTAATAAATTACGGCGAAACAGAATTAAACGCTACTTAAAACAAACTTACAACTGAAGCTGTTTGTATAAAAGTGGCCCAACGTAAATTTGTTTTACTTTTCTTTTTTTATTTACTCTGATTAATCCTTGTTACGTTTTCCGAGATTTTCTCTTTAGACCTTTCGTTAGTTTGTATGTATGCCGTGGTAGCCTATATGCATATTTTGGTTTCGCTTAGGTTTCGACGATATGTAAATGTAAAGACGTTTCATGTATCCTAGACTCGATAGACATAGGAGAATAAATTTTTAGGTAAGAACAATTAGGTATAATATTACGATGGTTACACTTAAGGGACTTGTGGCTAACTAGCAGTTGGTTAGACTGGAAGCCCCCTTATATAATTGATAAAAGGCTAGGCAGATGATGCTTGTACTTAATGGAAGACACTTCTCATGATTCAAGAGAAGTAGGCCTTATCTAATAAGAATTGTCCGACTGTACAGCACAGGCTGCCAAGACAGACCAAGAAGTATCCTCGCAATCTTTTTCTCTTCATATTCCACGTGTTACTCAACTATAGAAAATGAAACACACTTAAGCCGTAGCCTGACAGGCTCAATTTATTACGCTTACTTACGTTTTTTAACAATTTATTCTCGTACAAATCGAGTGGTAAATAATGTCCATTGTTTAGAAGTATTGCCGGTGATTTAGCAAGTAAATAGGTCGGGTACGAGTCCTGTAATAGCCATAATTTCGTGCTGTGATGTAACACGTAAGTCTTTCATTTACTTCAGTGGTTCCTATTTAGGTACTTATAAGATAGCGGCATTTACACTGCCAGAGGCAAACGCATCACACTAATCTATCTAATGTAATCTAACTAGCCTAAATGGTCCCATTCACTGCAGGGCAAACGCCTTCCTCTCCCTTTTCCACAAAATTCTGTCTTTTGTTAGTGCTGGTCAGTCCTCTCGGTAGGAGTTAAGCTCGTCCCGCCATCTTCGTCTCGGCCTGCCGTGGTGTCGTCGGGCGTTTAGTGGGATCCAATTGGTGGTTCTATTAGCCCATTTGTCATCAGAAATCCTGCAGATATATCCACTGACGTCACGTAAATCCTACATCGCGCAAACAGAGTTTACCGAGCACCTAGGTAGCATATACAACGTCTCGACATACATACGTCGGGCAGCCCAACAGACACGACACCTGTCTGGTCAGAGGATGTTCCCATTTTACGGACTTTGAGTGAATTTTACACTCTGTTCCTCATACCTCCAAAGGTAACAATTCGGGTGGAAGAAAAGTTTGCCCAAGGCAGAGTACAGGCAAGATGGTCAGCCACGAACAAGAAGACTGTTGGAGGAAATGTTTCCATGGTAGTCCATGCTGCAAAAGACCTCATAACTTGGTAGCGATCCTCAGCAGTAAGGGAACGACGAAGAAGACAGACAGGAGTCTCATATGATCAAGGTCATCTCATGATTGATACCGAAAACAAAGACAAAAACCATGAAAATGGGTTTCTGGAAATGCTAGCTGTCTAGGAATAAAAATCCGAGATGGGTTTTTAGTACCAGCACTCAGACGTCTGTCCCAGGGTTGTAGCTATTGAATGTTGTATGAAAATGGTTATTATATAGCTATGAAAAATTTGTTGATCAAAAATTTTTCTTAGGTAGTTTTTATCAAAAAAATTAAGCTATTCCATCAAATGTAAACATGAGATATTATTGTCGTCCTAAATTACACTTCGAAGGAGTAACAATAAAACTGTTCCGTATTATTATATTACTTATTTTATATTTCTTATCTGTAACTCTGTCAGAATCCATGGGGTTATCATTTTCCTTGATTCAATTAAAAATGAAATGAAATTGAAAAATCAAACGAAAGATTGTATGAAGGCCTTTGCCTAGGAGTAAGGAAAAACTGGCTAGTAAAAATCATAATTGGGTACTACATCCCTGTGAATTATTTTTAAAAGTATTTATCTTATATCAATTAACTATTTACGTGTAATAGAGACGTGCGAGTAGTCCACGTTCGGCGCAAAATATCACGGCAAGTTTTTATTGGATTTTCAGTGCACTGCTCAGCGCTGAGAATTGATTTAACTCTGTGTTTTTTCGACCACTGGGATACTCTTGGTTGGATTTTAAATGCTTTGTTCAACACCGAGAGTAGAAAATCCAATGTGCGATAAAAATTCCGATATTTTTACGTTTGTATGCATGTGGTCTTAGACCCACAAATAACTACTTGCGTTTTGCTCTAAACATTTTAAAATAACATTCTATGTCTTTTATCATCAAACAATAGACAGAAACAGCATGATGTTTTAAACTGGATGTATGCTAAACAATTTAGTGATTGTGGTTGGAATTTATTTTAAAATCCTCTTTTTGTAGGTAAGTATCTTCTCAAAGTCATACAGAAATTTTATGTTTATGTTGATGCTGTTACGTAATTTTACACTATTTAAAAATACCAAAGAGTGAAATCATTTTTCTTCTGATTACTTTTGTAGATCCTGTTATTTATTTATTTTAAATAGAACGGCCGAAGCCAATTACATTATTTTTAAACATTATAATACAACTATTTTGACATATTTTACAATACATTTAGCACAGTCATGCATTCTTCTCACAAAAACTCAAACATTCTGACATTATCATCTTCCATTCATTTGCAAACATATCAATATCTGTGTTTGAGTTCAGGAGAGCGTTATATCTCATTTCTTCAAAAAATTCTACTTGCCACTATCTTTAGACGATACAATCTTTACAGTCGCACAGCGCATGAGCAGACCTCACAAGTGATTCCAATGTTACTTGTAAGTATAACTTTTAGTTGAGACCACATGTAAGTTCATGTAACTTAGTTTGCCCTGGTTTCGCTGCTCTAACTACTTTGATAGACTTCCCTCGCCTGGGATGACCGACAAGTGGAGGTTGGAGAGAGGGGGGAGTGTGGATTGCTTACATGTCTATTTTAGCCATAAATATGGTTCTATATTCTTTTCATAAAGATCGGGTCTGTAGTACTCGCTACTGGCGTCCGTGTATTACTAGTGGGGTAAACTAGTGGGGTAATTGTGTAATACAACAACATTCATTGCGTTATTTAAGTTGTTGAGCAACTAAATTATTCGAAGTTATGAAGCAATGGATTACCAAATAGTTAAAAATGATTCAGACTATGTTTGAGAATGTGTTTCGCAATTAGGGTACTGATGTATGAACGTAAACGAAGTTAAAGGCGTAAATGTAAAAAACCAAACGTAGCAGGTGGCGTTCCGTAGCTTCCGCCTACTGTTTAAAAAAAATCGTGAATCCTTGTTTGTAAATATGACTACATACAATTTGTTGTCTCCTTACATATTGGGGTAGGAGCTTTAGGAAAATAGCTCACATTGTAGTCAAAGCGTTACATAGCCAGCCGGCAGATTGGTATCCGCTTCTTATCGACGTAATTTTAGTTTATTTGCAAATAAGTAAATTTTAAAGTATGGTAGGTAGTAGAGATGGGGCCGAAAGGTTCTGGAGTGGTGACCGGGTACCAACAGACGTAGAGTTAGAAGGCCTCTCACAAGGTAGGCCGATGAACTTGTTAAGGCCGCAGGAATCCGCTGGATGTGAGAAGCACAAAAACCGGTCAAAGTGGTGGAACTTAGGGAAGCCTGTATCCAGCAGTGGACGTCTTTCGGCTGACATGATGAATTATTATTATTTTTAATTTAGTTTTTACTTTGGTACGTATGTCCTATGAACTTACACTAAATATAATCATAAAAACCGACCATATTAGCTTTACCTTGAAAAAGAACAATATCAATTTTTTCTAACAATTATGCTTAATTTGCACTGCATTATGCACTGCTTTATGTAAGTAAGGTAAACCAACTATTGTTTGTCTCCATTTATAAATTAATATGTAAACAATTGCCATTTTCCCGTATGAAAAAATATATCTTACCGCATAGAGTCCATTGTGTGAGTTAAATACGACGCAATAACATTAAGTCACCCTAAGAGTTCATTGAACGACCTTGAATTTATGGAACAACCCTCTGACTGTAGGTAGGATTTGGTAAGTTTTTATTGTATGTACTTATTTATGTTTCACAGAATTGAAGGAAAGCCATCGAGTGGACTGATATATAATTTTAGCAGGGAATTATGTTTATTGCTATTATAGGGAGATCCTGTACAAGGTCATTAAATCAAACATTTTGCCTTGAGAAGTGGCAAGTGGCGACAATTAGTAGCTATTTCAATACAACATTCAGAATGCATGCAGTAAAGTTGGCCATTTTACCTCGTTCCTTAGATGTGGTATGCTGTGTGGTTTTTTCAACCGATTCTTTTTTTTGTAATCCACTTGAATCTTTGTTAATATCGAAATATTTTGAGGTAAGTATTGTAATTATGATACAATTAGTTGTTATTTACATTTGTAATCACTTATTTTAATATAATTAACTAATTTCCGTAATTCAAAAAATATAACCACATTTTGTTTTATACAATTGAAATTTGTACCTCGGGACAGCTGTTTTTTTGTACCTTGGGACTGTCCCAAGGTACAAGTTATTGCTTTTTTTCAACTATTTATTTTAATGTTATATTTTTAATTTCTGTTACAAAAATGTGTCCCAAGGTACAAATATTGGTGTCCCAAGGTACAAGCCATGGTTGTACCTTGGGACAAATATCCTAAAGTAATTAATTGTAATTTTCTCATTGATACAATACAATAGGCCGTGTGTTGCATCATTGTAATGTAATGTTATTGGCTACATACTAGAAATTTCAAAATTCATGGCCATAGATCAATTTGAACTTAAATTATGAAGGTTTAAACAAAAGTGTCCCAAGGTACAAGGATCTCCCCAGGATGTAAGGGTAAACACCGTTGTTACTTAACCCATGGGTAGTTTGACTTAAATATAAAATAACAGAGCGAGTTAAAAAAATAAAAATAAAATATTTTCCTAAAAAGGTTTAGAATGAATTTACGCTCGAGAAATGAGCGACGCTACGACACGGCGACGCAGCGTTACGTGCGCTCGCTAGTGAGACTGACAGCTGACTGACTGGGGTCGCAACCCGTGCGTCGGCGTCGGGCAACGCAGGCCGCGTTGCCCGACGCCGACGCACGGGTTGCGACGCAAGTTTGTTGCCCTCGCGCATAGGGTGAAATGTTCTTGTGGAAAAATGCAGATTCTTTTTAAAAAAAAGGTTGTTTTTTTCGTTGATTTTACGTTCCATTAACGAAACCAAATCACTGGTTCCAAGGATAACGGTGTTTACTCTTACACCCTGTATTATTTTGTTATTAGTCACACTGTAAGATTCACTTACTAAAATTACTTTTATAACACTTAATACAACTACTAGGTACTAAATTAAATTACTAACTACATATATCAATATCACACTATTTATGTACAGACGCCAGCACATCAAGGCACCCGAAACTGTCAAATTCTCCCAAATAATCTTGAATCTAATGCTTTAGCGATAAAGTTGAAAATCTATTAAAGAAATTTGACAGATTGTAGTAACTCGATGTGGTAGCGTCCGTACATTGGTAATGTTCTTCAGATAGGTCAGCTGCGCAGTATTCGCAACCGGCGTGCGTTTGATGCCAGATGTATGAACATCAACGAAGCAAAAGAAGTATGTAAGGATTGTAGCAGCTGGTGTTCTATAGTTTATGCCTGCCTGCCCCCAGTAGGAAAATGGCGTGAGTTTATGTATAAATGTGGGTCATGTACCTATTCGTTAAATTTTTTTGTCTGATGCATATTTATTTAATTTGTGATGCATACACGCATCACGTTTCAGTATAGATATATAAAACTGTTTTACATCCATCATCTCACACTTCAGGTCCAGTTAAAACCAGCGTCAGGCACTAGTTGTCTGGCATATTTGCTGAATTGGGCCTTTTTGGCGCAGCCGCTAGGCACACTATGCTAATGCTAGTTTATGACATCGCATCTTACATTTAATGATTCACGTCATTTATTTTTATTTTACACTTTCCTGCTGTATATTGTGTGCATTTTAGTTTGTGCTAAATAATTGTATTTTATTTCTGTCTTTCTTCTTTTATTTAATACTTTAAAATAACTTATAAACCAGAGTGAGATTGCGTTGTCCCAACCAAATTTTTCTTCCGCTTGCTTCCGTCTTTAAATTACGGGAACAACAAGAACGTCATTTTGGATCAAGGCTTAGTGACCTCTGTATCAGCAAACCTTCGGGGTGAAATACAATAGCCAACACAACTGGCAGTACCTACACTGGGATATCCCAGCTGCCACCTTGTTTGCTGAATCCCACTAATTCTACTAATTATTTTAATTTTATAAATATAAAAGTTTAGATGTTTGTTACTGAATTACGCAAAAACAGTTTAACGGGTTCGTTTTTAGTTGCTCAAGAGTATCGAGTGCCCAAAAATTTACACGTACTGCAAAGTATTCATAAATCATTCAATGTGCTCTATCAATCTTCAAGTTCACACAGACGAAGTCGCGGGCAAAGTTTATTTTATAAATGCGGAACTGTTTTGTAATTGCGGAGTGTCCATAATATTTTCAACGGTCTTCTCAACGGGTGAACGGATTTGGATGAAAAGGATGGACCATGACCTAGGTTACGACATACGATACTGTTTATTTCGGTAGTACGTTCCCGTGAGATAATTTCAGAGATCCACGTCGCGAAGTCACGGGCAGTTAGTGGCTAATATTGTATCACGACATGAGTAATTCTCATAAATGTCTAGATTTGTATCGATTAAAGAGAAGAAAAGTAGACATCGTGGCTAGGGCTTCCATTACGTAATTACGTAATTACGCAATTACGTAATTACGAACTCATTTTAAAGTATTTTAAATTCCGTAACTGAAGATGTCAATTCCGTACTTACGTAATTGTTGGTATCATAAATCAATCAAAATAGTCAACCAATAAAAAAGCAATCTACTACGTACCATTTATAATGCGGCAACACTATACGATATATCTACATCAAAACTATACAAACAGGGGATTCCCCGCAGTTTATTTTATCGTTTGTTAAATCTTGCAAAAAATAATTCTAAGATGTACAGAATAGAGTTCAAATATATCAATTTGGCGAGTCGGTAGGGCCGGGGAGTCCTTGGCGAAAAGTCCCTACGACTACGGGGAACTACTATGCTCTTCACTTTCTTAACTAAAATGAAAGTCTAGTTTCATTGCTAAATTGTCGGTTGTTCAGTCCACAACTTCACATCGCTAGACCTTCGACACAGTTGGCACTTGATCAGATTACTTAATTAAAAATTGGTGGTAAATGCGCGAAAATATTAACAATTTGTAGCAGTTAATTGTATCTTTATCGTGGGTGACTTTGAATGTGTGGATTATCTCTTGAAAGATGTAAGTACCTAGATCAAAGCTTTAATCAGTAAAAACCCCGTGGGGCATGCATAGTTCATACAAAATAATTTATTATTCAAACATTTTATTTAATTATGGTGTGCAATAAAGGAATAAATACATACATAATTGTCTTAAAGGGTATTTTTATTCCGATTAGATTTTAGAATATCTAAATTCCCAAATATACCTACAGGGTATCTACCTATAAGAAACTTGAGATATTAACAAAAAATTGAAATTATATAGCTCATCTCTAAATCAGGAATGAATGAACTAAGCATGCTCTATCGTTTGGCTACGAAATTCGTAATACGTTTGACGACACGGTTGGAGTAATTGCTGAGCGATCGACTGCTGCGCAGCGTATCGCGGGTTAGATCCCCGCAGGCCGCACGGACGGAACCAATATTTGTATAATCTGCAAGTAGTTGTTCCAGGTGTTTGTGTTTGAGAGGACAGAAAGAAATTTAGAATTTAGGAATTTCTTCCTGTCCTCACAAACGCAAACACCAACGTGCAGCGTAACGTTTTATTTAAAAAAAGAAGAGTGTTTACATTTAGTGTTATATAATGAGTGATGAGAGAGAGAGAGGCCACTATGTTTAACCAATATCATTATTATTGACCTAATTTCTTTTTATTTTATTTTTCAGGTCTTCTTCAAATAAGACTGTATACAAGGAGTTTTTGAACAACCGCACACAAAGTTCTATCTGGGAACATTTCTTGAGAGCTGATAATGGACACAGTGTTGAATTTAAGCATTGCAAAAAAAAATTGAAAACTCCTGGTGGCGCAACTGGAGCTTTACACACTCACATGCGTGCCAAGCATATCGGAGAGATGCCGCAAGTGCAGGACTCGCTAAGGTCGAGTACATCAACGTCTAGTAGTGGTCTAATTCAAACACGAAAACGTACAAATGAACCTTCACAAAAGAAAATTAAACTCACTGATTATTTTTCAAATATGGAGGTTCGAGTGACGAGAATGGCAGCATTGGATGGGATAACATTGAGCACATTTTGTACTTCAGAAGATCTAAGATACCTTTTTAAAAACTCTGGCTATGATATGCCGAAATCTTCTACGACTATAACAAAAATAATTCTAGATCAGAGTGATAACACAAAAAACAAATTGAAAAATCAATTGAAAATTATGAAGTCTGAAAATAAAAGATTTTCAATTACGTTTGATGAGTGGACGTCTACCCGAAATAAAAGGTATATGAATATAAATATCCACAATAAAGACTTCGGTATGGCCAAATATAAAAATTTGGGGCTTGTACGGATCAATGCCAGCTGAAGTAGGCACTCAATTATTACAGCAGCATTAGAGTGAATTCGATTTAAATCTGGAAGACGACATTATTGCTTTCACAACAGATGGAGCAAGTGTAATGGTCAAAATGGGTAGGAATTTTGACGGCCACCACCAATTGTGTTTGGCTCATGGGATACAACTAGCAGTCCTGGAAGTTTTATATAAAACACAAAAATCTCCAGAACCTGAAGTGCAGGAGGATTTCTCAAATACTGGTGCTGAAGAAGCAGAAGAAATTGAAGAAGATGAAGATGCGTTTATTTTAGAATCGACCAGAGTTCCAGAATCGGAGTTTTTATACAAATACACTATAAAAAAATTAAGAGATCTAATAAAATCTTTTAAAAACTCCCCTTTGAAAACGACTTGTTGCAAAAGTACATTTTAGACGAATATGGTAAAAATATAGATCTAATACTAGACTGTAAAACGAGGTGGAACAGCTTGTCAGATATGGTAGGCCGATTTCTCAAATTAAAATCACGCGTTTTTAAGGCGTTATTAGATTTGAAATCAAATGTAAAATTTACAGACGAAGAGATCCAAGACCTTCACGACATTCATTACAGCTTGGATGTAATAAAAACTACAGTTTTGTCATTATGTCGCCGTGATTCAAACTTATTGACGGCCGACGCTGCGCTTCGATTTATGCTCGAGAAACTTGATCTTCAGTCAAACGATCTCAGTAGAAAACTAGCCACATCTCTTAGAAAAAGAATAAAGGAAAGGCGAACAAATGTATTCGGTGTTTTGCAATATTTGCATAACAATGAGGATTTTTTTTAAACTGCTGCCACAGAATATTTCCCGAAACCATCGTCGGATGAGATACGAATGTATATAGTGGAACTGTTGAAATATAATTCTACACAAAAATGTGTAAATTCACAACCACAACCGAGTGTATCGGACGCAGTTGCCACCAGTGACGATGATGACGAGGAGTTGATAATCGCACAACAGTTAGACAAAGAAATAAACAAAGTGACTGTGAATAAACCAATTTCAACAGTAAACACAGATCTCCATTCCATTATTAGGGTAGAAATGTGCATTTACGACAGCGCTGGCGGCGGTCGCGAAGTTTTTTTGACTGCAGCGTATAATTATTTGCTTTCGATAACGCCTACAAGTGTAGAAGCCGAGCGAGCCTTTTCATCTGCCGGATATTTTTGTAATAAACTAAGAAGTTCCCTGGGTGACAAAACTTTAAATGCCTTGTCATTTATGAGATCATATTTTCAAGAAGAGAGATTATATTCGGGAGGAAAAAAATGGTTTGACTAAACTGATTAAAACTACCATGCTCAAGTTCTTAAATAAATATTTTATTGCTTAATTATTGTGTTTATTTTGATAATACCTTGAATTTGAGATAGTAAAAGATAATTGTAAACTGTAACTACAATATTTACAAAAATTCATAGTCGATTAGGGAAAAATTACGTAATTACGTAATTATGGAACTGAAGAAAAAAGTTGCGTAATTAGTTACGTAATTGATATTTCCGTAATTTTGGAAGCCCTAATCGTGGCTTAGACTAGTGGCAATCCTTTTCAAAGCGTTTCGTTTTTCGCAACGACTCATCGTCATCTGCTTAGCCTTTTATCAGCTGTATTCGGGTCGGCTTCCAGTCTGACCAGATGTAGCTGGATACCAGTATTTTGCATGGATCGATTGTCTATCTGCTAGTTCTCAGTAAGATGTTTGAAAAGTTGATGATCAATCAAATGTTACGTCACTTTAATAAAATTCCATCTTTCATGAACACCAGTACGGTTTCACCAAAGGGCGTTGTGCCTTATCACAGTTGTGCATTATATCTACAGAACAACCGCGGCAAATGTAGCTTCATTGAGAAAAGTTTTTCGGTAACTTTTGTCAATTCTATACACTTTTTACTTTTTAATCACCATTATAATTATATAATAATAATAATATTATATTATAAAATGTGACTTTGAGAAGGCTCTTAGAACTCTTACGATCATTATAATTCAGAACTCACATGGGAAAAGACAACGCCTCTTCATTGGCAGAAAGTACTTTGTAGGTAATCAGTCCTAAATAAAGATTATCCTACAAACCTCTTATTAACTAATGTTCCTATAACAACATACAATATTATTATTACCCTGTAAACCATACATTATTAATAAAAACTTCTTTAATCAGTATTATTGGAGCTGGCACTAGTCTTACTGTATTTCGGAACGTGAATGAATTGGTCGTGACGTTTCGGAACGCATCTAGGGACCGGTGTGACGTTGAAAGGAGGTCCTGTTTCGGAGTTAAATTAACTGGATGTGGATTCGTTTTGTATTTTTTATGTATAACTTTATTTCTAAAGTCGCATTAGGTTACCATAACATTTCTGGTGCAAATGGAAGAAAGTCTTAGAAAAATATGTAGAAATATAGTAGTTCAATCGACCTGAAGCAACCCCAAGTGAATGACTCGACGACCCAAAACCGAAACATCTGGCGAAGAATGACGAGGAGAGCCGACCTCATATAAAATGGGAGAGAGAGAGAGAGAGAGAGAGAGAGTAGGTCAATCAGTCCTTTAATCTAGCCTTTTTCCAACTATGTTAGGGTCGGCTTCCAGTCTAACCGAATGCAGCGGAGTACCAGTATTTTACACTGAACTACCGTTTATCTGACCTCCACAACCCTAGCACTGAGTAACACGATACCTCATGGTAAGACTGACAGGTCGTCACTCTTGGGCATTTGACTAACTAAGGTAAGTGCCTAAATTAAGAAAAACATTTTTATTGTCCTAATGAAACATATTTTACAGGCAAGATACTCAAATAAACCACAAACTATACAAATAAAAACAAAGGACACTTAGGCGTCGAAGTACTTGTCCGCATCACTGTCATCTGAACTGTCATCTGTCCAATGAAATAGCATTGCCACGTTGAATGGCAATGCTAATTCATTGGCCAAAAAATTACCCAGCTCTCAGAAAAATAATGAACTTTTTAGGCTAGATCGATATAGAATTCTACATATATATATTTTTTGGATCTTTTTACACTTAATTTACGATGGCTAACAAATCTGTAGAAAGACACATTATTATCATAAACCAGCAAAATTTAATTCCTTACGGTAAGGTAGCATCTACTGAGTAAATTTTATGGCGATATTTCTTTCATATTTTGTAAACAAACATTGCCTTTTCGTAAAAACGTCGAGATTACGAACAGGCAAATCGTATTTGCGGGGAAATAAATAATCCGTATAAACATGGGCATTTGCGAAAACTCAGAATGACACTCAATCCTCGCTCTTGTTGACAATAATTTCGCCACATTGAATGTAAATATGTCGTAATATCATTAATTTCGTTTAATATTTCTTGTAAAAATATTAAAGTACTAATTAGCTATTAGACACGGTTCGTGATTTAGCGAAAGTACTTTTTAATTGTTCTTTAACAGTGCCCAGAACTTAGTCACTACCTACTGTCTTTAAACACAGTGTGTCGCTTTATGAAATCAATTAAAGTCACACATTTGCAACAAAACAAATAGTTTCATAGACACAGACATTCACACAAAATTACACAGAAACCGTTTTGAATTTGACACAAGATGAAACTGTATTCGGTCTTGAAATGAACACACCTTGTCCAGTATAAATATTTCTGTATTTAAATTCTTACACACATATAGGTACCTGGTGATAGCAATACTTAAGAATTTTTTTAGATACCTACATAATATAAATATAGACTTCTTGAAGACAACCTTTTAATTTCGAAGCTGGAAGATAACTTACGTATGACCAAATCCTATAATTTACAGACAGTTTGTTGGTTAAAATAAAGACTCTTGTATATTTACCAAAAATATAGAAAAGATCCTTTGCATGATTATTAGGAAGTATCTACCATAAATAAAATTAACTTAGGAAACTATTGATATGCCCAATAAGGCAATAAAAATAATACCATTGGTGAGCAAAACAGTCCGTCTTTGTGTATAGGAACCAAGCATTAGAAAACCAGGCGAATGCCCCAAACATCATATTTCTAAACATCATATTATTGAGAGCAGTGATGGCCCAGTGGTAACGGCCCCGACTTACAAGTTGTGGGTCGTAGGTTCGAACCCAGGCAGGCGCTTTACTTTGTGTTAATAATTTCATCACCATTGCTCGCAAAACGGTGAAGGAAAACATCGTGAGCAAACCGGCATGTCCTAGAACCAAAAATTCAAAGACATGTGACATCTACCAACCCGCATTGGGCCCGCGTGGTGGATAATGGTTCACTCTCTTTCACCGAGGTCAGGCCTGTGTCCCAGCAGTGGGAAACAGTATAGGCTGGTGATGATGATGATCATCATATTTCCACTCCTTTTTATTTAAGAAACCAGTACTTTTTCGATAACTGTCAAAAGAGATACTTTTTAAATGTACACACACATACAAAATCATTTGATGCAAATTACATCCTTAAAATTGTATGATTGGTATTAAAATAATAATATGTTGGCAACAAATTGTAACAATACCTACGTGTATATTACCAAAATGTTACTTGTTCGTAGACCCAGTTGTTTGTAGGCCTTGGGTTTACCTGTCTACAATATGCTTAATAATAAATAAATAAATTAAAATAACTACAAATCTTATTAATATTTGTAAATTATGAGCGTCTAGACTGCAAATTGAAATTCCATTTACATACCACTCGCAGATAAAAATACAATGTAATGTCGGGCTGCGGTTAACTGGATTCCACTGAACATAGACTAGAAATATGATTTGTTTCATTTCAATACTAATTTAAATTTATGAAATACACAATACAATATTTTCATATCTCAATTGAGTCCTTGGAATTTGCCTCTAATTTAAATGCTAGCATTCACGGAACCATTAAAATACGCGTTACGACCAGGAAACTTGTAATGAATACCTAACCTTCAGTTTTAATGATTCAAAATGGTCTAAATATTATGTAAAATTTAGTTTATGTCACGGAATTAAGAACCTTATTTCTTTGGACCATAAATTTCATTATCAGTTTCAGTACAATTCGCACTAAAATATTATAGTTTTGCATGGAATGTTTTTGTTCCAGTGTTATGTAACGAGAATGAGGGGTTTGTTGCTAAATAATAACAACCGCCGGCGCCAGTCGGTCGATCAGGTTAAGCGACCCTTGCCGCGATCGGTCGGTGATGGGTGACAAATTTTACATACCAATCGTGGAGATCCACGATATGTGAGTCATTGCAAGGCGTTAAAAATTACAATTTCCCTTTTTACTAAAGTAAGTCTTTATAAAAGTAATAATAAATTGTTGATTTTCAGGTTACTATGGCCCATAGACTACCTTACAAACTAACATAGATAGGTATTATACAAAACTTGTGTTAATAATAGTATCATAAACTATGTTAGTAGCCTTTCACTTAAGAGATACCGTGAGCCTGGCACATGGGCAACTGAAGGAACACGGGTGGGTTTTAGTCAGTAAAAGTCTGACAGGCCTTCCCGCTCCTCCCAGAGCGGGAGAAGTCATTTGATGATATCCTATCCAGAAAAAAAAAGCCTTTCACTTTACTAGCTTGTCCGTGAGCTGTCCTGTGGCACTTGTCCGCGGAAGCGACGGAACACCACGTCCTGTGGCCAAAAGTCTTCGTCCGTAATGACGGGCAGATAACAATTCGGTACGCGCAACACAAACGCCATGAAGTTGACGTTGCGGTGTAACTCCAGGAACTGCACCCTTGGCATGTACTTCGTCTTCTGGCGTACGTACTCTACAATGTCTTCCGCCTTAGTGGTGTAGTGTAGGCGAGAAATGTACACCGGAGTGTTCAGCTTTGGGCACGCTACAATTGCGGCGGTAAGTCCCCTCTTCGGGGAGTGGTTAGAGCGGCGCCACGGCGTCCTCACCTTCCACCTGATGCAGGTCCCACTGGGCTTTGGTGGGTTCCTGTTCAGGATAAAGCGGGAGGGAACGCCTGGGTTTCCATTGCGAGCGAGAGGGCATGGGAAGCCGTCACCTCCTTCTGCGAAGCAGTAAAGCTCGCGAAGGAGGAGGCGAGGCGCGTCCCTAGGCGCCGCAGGAGGAGACGCCCCGGGCGTCGGGAGTCGATAGCCGACTCCCGGCTACGGACGGTAAGGACCAGGCTCGGGTCGACAGCGCGTAGTGTTCCACGCGCGTCTCATAGAGATGTCAGCAGCACTGAAGGGATCTGCTAGGACCGATGCCTGCAGGGTCGCGAGATTGTTCGAAAGAGATATCGTGACCTTGGCACATGGGCAACTGAAGGAACACGGGTGGGTTTTAGTCATTAAAAGTCTAACATGCCCTCCCGCTCCGCCCAGAGCGGGAGAAGTCATTTAATGATTTTCCACCCAAAAAAAAAGAGTGTTCAGCTTAGCAGCGCGCAAACCGACTTTGGACTTCGAAATAGCTTTCCCGCAGCGTTTCTTGTTGGTATGCCAAGGTTTCATATGAGAACTAAGCTAGTAGTCAGGAAACGGTGAAACATTGTAAGGTTGCTCATTAATAGACGGTACATCGCCATAGTAACTGAACTGCTGATTGTACGTTGACCTTTCTGACCTATACTCACAACACTAACGAAGTAGACGTAGGTAGGTAGGTAGGTATTGCAGTGCGGACACACACAATCTGCTGAAGTTTGCATAGTGATATTCCTTCTGAATAATGCATAAGGCACTTTCAAATCAAAGAGGTTCAATGGTCTACGAAGGTGGATGTATATCTACATAATTTTTTATACAAAACTGTTGTGCTTAGTTTTTTTAGATGGCCCATCCACGGACCAACCGCGGCAGGCGTAGCTTAACCTGAGCGATCGAACAGTGCGGCTGTTATTGGTTAGCTATAAGCTTCTCGTTTTTTGCCATGTGCGTCCGAAATGTAGGTTATTTTTAGAACATTGATTTTAATAAAAAAATACATATTCGTTGTGTTATCCACCCTACTCAAATAGTTTTACTTGCTAAGTAAATAACAGTGACAAGAATTGATAGTAACATCATCCACTTATTGGGAAAAAATGCGTATGATTAAAGCTAACTCAAAAACTACTAATCTGAACTTGACCAAAATTAAATGGAACTCGATAAATATACCCCTTCAAATAAAAGAAGAATTTTTTAAATCGGTTTTTAACTGTCGGAGTTCTAAGGTAACAAACAAAAAAGAAAATAAAAATAATTTGAGAAAGTCCTCCTTTTTTAGGGTTCCGTTGCCAAATGGCAAAAAACGGAACCCTTATAGATTCGCCATGTCTGTCTGTCTGTCTGTCTGTCTGTCTGTCCGAGTATGTCGCAGCCACTTTTCTCCGAAACTATAAGAGCTGTGCTATTGAAACTTGGTAAGTAGATGTATTCAGTGAACCGCATTAAGATTTTCACACAAAAATAGAAAAAAAACAATAATATTTGGGGTTCCCCATACATAGAACTGAAACTCAAAATTTTTTTTTTCATCAAACCCTTACGTGTGGGGTATCTATGAATAGGTCTTCAAAAATGATATTGAGGTTTCTAATATCATTTTTTTTTAAAACAATAATATTTGGGGTTCCCCATACATAGAACTGAAACACAAAAAAAAAATTTCATCAAACCCTTACGTGTGGGGTATCTATGGATAGGTCTTCAAAAATGAAATTGAGGTTTCTAATATCATTTTTTTCTAAACTGAATAGTTTGCGCGAGAGACACTTCCAAAGTGGTAAAATGTGTGTCCCCCCCCCCGTAACTTCTAAAATAAGGGAATGATAAAACTAAAAAAAATATATGATGTACATTACCATGAAAACTACCAACGAAAATTGGTTTGAACGAGATCTAGTTAGTAGTTTTTTTTTAATACGTCATAAATCGTAAACCACAATTTACCTTTCATTCAGTCAACACAAATATAAAAATTTAAAAAAAAAACATTTCATTTCATAAACGATGATGACGAATGATGATGATGATGACCTGCAGGTTTGTACGGAACCCTCGGTGCGCGAGTCCGACTCGCACTTGGCCGGTTTTGTAGTCTCTTTCTGTAGCCTTTTTTGTCAATGAGTGTCTGAAAATATCCCAAGGTGGGTGAAATAAAATTGTTTATTTTTCTGGCTGTCATTTAAAGGGTGTCTTTGCCTTGAAGTAGAATAAGATATAATTCATGATTCTATCAAAATGAAGTTGTAATTAATTAAAAAAATATTAACCGTATTAAACCCAATTCTTGACCAACAACTTCTTGAATAATGTTACATACAAACGTTAACCTCGTCTTCGGTACCCATGACGCTTCTAGTCTCCTACATCCATGTTCAGCTATGACGTCATTCGGCACAGGAGTAGGGATAGGGCGGGGAACTTCTTTAACTTTGTGTCAGTCTCCTCGCTCGCCTGGCTCCCTGGTACTAGCTCTAAGCTTGACCATTAGGCACTGAGCTTACTTGAATGCCGAAGTTTCGGGTAATCACTTTAGGTAAAAGCCTTTTAGTACCCCTATTAAGAAATTAGCTAGTTGCTACATTTATTTTAGACTTCCGAAATAACTTAAAAATGGTCAATGAAATATTCAAATGATATAAAAGGCAGCTCTCTACTAAACTTTGGTAGAACAGTCATCATCATCATTTCAGCCGTAAGACGTCCACTGCTGGACTTAGGCCTCCCCCAATTTGGGGGGCTTTGCCATAATCGCCACGCTTGGCAGGCGGGTTGGCGATCGCAGTATGGTGGTAAAATGCATAGAGAACGCTGCTGCCCATTCTCTAGTAAGTCTCTTAGTCGCCTTTTACGACACCCACGGGAAGAAATGGGGTGGTGTTATTCTTTACGTCCGGCACCACACGGTACCGGTACGGTAGAACAGTAGGTGATTATTTTGAAACGTAGTTTTAGCTTTCATCGTTATGTAATAAAAAAATTATAGAAACTATAAATACCACTGAAAAATTAGATCATTCTACCAAAATCATTTCATTTTAAGCGAAAACTGGAAAGTACATGTCCATCCTCTTTCCTTCCTATGCTGAAACAACTAAGTTCCACACTGTTTCTAGATTACCATAATCAGCCTTTAGTGTTCCCACTGCTGAGACACAGACCCAGTTCCTCTCGGTCACCACTACTCTATCTCTAGCTCACCTACTACTTATTAACGAACAAAAACAATACAAAACAATCGTCTGTAACGACCAAAACATTTTCCCAGCCAACAATTCTCACGATCCCTCAGCTTCAATACTTGTAGCCTTTCTAATCCCACTAAACTCCTCCACAAACAATATCAGCGGGCAGCCATCTTGATTATACCGCCATAATGTAATAAAATAACGCAAAACATCGGGTATTGTTAATTTAGACAGTGCAGTCACGTCTGAAGAGTTTCCTACGGTAATGAGAAAAGGCAGATCAGGACGTGCGAATTGTTGAGTTGGTGGCACAGTTATGGAGCCAGGCTACTAAGAAGCGATAAAGTGTATTTTTACACGCTTTATATTAGCTTCACTTGTATGTTTGTATGTTTGTTTGTAACCGACTCCTTATAGCGCGATTTTGACCCACTTTAAACGACCAGATTTCATTCAAACTTTGCACACCTGTCAAGGACCGATGACAATGCAATAATTTCATAAATTTGTGCCATTATCCTTGCCAGAGTTACCAGGACAGCAAAAAATCTGTCTTCGAAAATTACGCTGACATACGTCACAAACTACGCTGACATACGTCTCAAAATTCGAAACACCCTAAAAAATAGAAAATAAATAATAGTTTAAAAAAATTAAAAAACACGCTTCTATTGAAAACCAAACTAAAAAGTACAAAATAATGGAAAAAAAGCGTGGGGTGCCTGATATCAATAAAAAAATACCTTAAAAAGCACCCCACGCTTTTTTCCATTATTTTGTACTTTTAAGTTTGGTTTTCAATGGTGCGTGTTTGTTAGTTTTTTTTTTTTTCAAATGCCCCTTTACCTGATGATGATGATTATGACTCTTACGCACTTACTCTCATTCGGTCCGTTGTGCGTGGGCGTTCTGGTTAAAAAAGCCAGCGTAGCTCCACTCAAAAACACAAACACTTTCTGGGAGCTTCACAAGCTTCGTGGAGCCCGTTAGCCTGATAAATCGACGTTATTGTTGCAGGTCTAAATGTTTTAATTATTCAATTACTGCGACGCTTCATGATCTTCGGTCATTTATTCTTCTGATATTGGTATATGAATATTTTGTTTATACTGAACAATTTCCTGACACAGCTTTGCAGAAAGCATTCTATGAGCCCTTTAAATTCCACTAGAGATTTAGCAATTTATGCACTAAAATTAAATTATAGCTGTGATAATTGCTAGGTATATTTAAGAGCTAACGAGGCAGTAAATTTTCACGCACTACATACATGCAATACAATTATCATTGTATTTATGTAGTAGGTTAACGTTTATATCAGTATTTTTCTCAGCAACGTATCGAAATACAAGTTCATAGTGCATATTTTCCTCTAACTTATTCTTTTTGTGTTTGTGGTCTTTCTCAAGCATGTTTCCAAGCAGAACAAATAATGCTAGAAGGCATCAAAAATGCCACATACTTAACAGGCTATCCTCGGACAATCTCTGGTTAATGTTAAGAAACGTGACTCCTTGCTTGAAAGAATGTGAGACTATTTTGGGGTTCTAAGTCCAGTATCATAGCTAACGTATAGCAATACCTCTGTGCTTAGTACCTAATCTATTGGGTATTCGTGGCGAGAGAGCTAGGTCCTCCGCTGAAAAGGAATCTGAGAACTAACACGAACTCTTGTTTCACGAAATATATTCATTCGGATTAGGCTTTCGTAGGCATTTGCTCTTTTTTATTTTAAAGGTGTTAGGCGTTTAAACTGTTTATTTGTTTTGAGAGCCAGTCATGCTGCTTTTGCCAGGTTTTAACAGGGAAAAAGGTATGGAAGTTTTAATAAGGTTGTCTCAGGTTCGCATCTTCTTCAAAACCCTACGAAAAATACAAACAAGAATAGCATGAGACTATAAACATCCAATAAGAAGGCAATTGAATCTTCCCATGGCAAGAAGGATCGCAGCATTGGTCACTACGCTTTCTCGTACCCGATAATCTATTATACTGATATTTTAAACAGGTTTTTTTTTGTTTATAATAGGGCCCTTACTTTTCAAACGAATTTTTATTACAATCTAAGTCCAGTAAAAGAAAGAAAGAAAGAAAATACGTTTATTTGCGGCAAACATGACGCACAGAAAGACCAGAAACATACACAAATAAAAAATAAGGGGTGGGAAAATATGCGTCACATCCACGCAAAACGGCCATCACTCAGCATTATGCTGTGACCCTATGCGAGACAGAGCCCAAGCGCTGGTTTTCAGTGACAGCGGGCGCTGACGTAATAACGTCGACCGGTGCAGCCAACAATCAGTAACATAAGTACTAAAAACACACAAACAGTACAATTCCAATGTTTTCTTTGTAGTTACGTGATTCAATACTCTTGAAAACAATTTTGTCAACATTGTTCAAAACATTTCTATAAACCGGTAATACACTTTAAAATGCTTTATTCATATCTGTTTTTTTCTTTTAAATTGTTGATAATATAATAAAAATAGAGTAGCTATCTAATCTAATTCCAAATTCAGTATTTGAAAATGGACCGGAATTCTTGGGCAGGAGCTAGTCCGAAATATCAGCGCGTCCTCACATCTGCGGGTCACCAGAATCCGGCCACCTCCATATTATTATAGTTGATACCAACCAACCAAACCAACCAATAGAATGCTAGCATTTTTAAACCGTAACACAAGACAATTCAGTAATTTGAAAGCACTGAAAATTCTGTTTTCGGCATTAGTTCGTAGTCATATTGAATACTGCTCCATCATCTAGTACCCAGTACATAACATTCACATCCAACGAATTGAAAGAGTTCAAATAAAATTTATAAAAAGACTCTCTTATGGAGCAGGTATAAGGAATACAGTTAAAAAGTATGAAGATAGACTGAATTACTTTAAAATGAAATCTTTGCGCTGGCGTCGAGATTATGCAAGTCTAATTTTCTTATTCAAGATATTAAATAAAGGCGTGGATTGCCCACAGCTTCTATCTTTAGTAAATATTAGTACACCCCGGTCGTCAGCTAGACTTCATAATTATAAACCTTTTGCTCCTGGTGGCCGCAAAACCAAGTACGGGAGTAATGCCCCCCTTTCCTATGTTCTCAGAAGGTGTAACGATATTTTTCACGATTTTGATTTTGACATATTTTCAGGCAGCATCGCTAAATTTAAAAGAGCTGTGCTCAATAATATGCAATTTTTGTAATTTTGCTCATTATATTTGTAACGTAATGTAATTTTTGCTTAGTTTTGTTTTTTTTTCTCTCTATTCTATTTTGTGTTCTTTTTAAATTGTCCTTTTAGTTTGTTACTTAATTCAATCTTATTTAATTTAATTCATTTTTTTAATTTAATTCAATATATTTATTTTAATTCAATTCAATCTTATTTAATTTAATTCATTCTATAAAATGTTGTTGATGTTAGTTTTGGTTACTTTGTTATTTTGTTATCCATCTTTGTATTAATTAATTATTGTTTAGTGAGATTTTAATAAAATGCTGTGCTCACCTATAATTTAGATGCATGCAATGCTATTACATTTGAAAATGATATGTACTGTGAATGTCTTTGTGTGTATTTAGTTGGTTTGCCTAAATAAATAAATAAATAAAAAAAATTTTATACGTTATAAATATTTCAGTCCTTATCTTCTGAGAATTCGTGTCTAACTCGTAGTAGTGGTAACACAAATCATTCGAAAACTTAGTTCTTAGTCCTTCCATCGCTATTGCCACGAAGGTCCCAGTAATTTGGGTTTCGAGCAGTGCCTAATGAGACCTCAATGGTCCTACTTTGCAAACGTTATTTTAGGAATGGACTAATTGATTTGTTTTGACAAAAACGAGGAAGAATTTGAGGTTTATTTATTTTATCTCTTGTGCTTGCCAAAATTATCCCACAGCAACGTGATACCTACTCGGTATAACCAGACTTAAAAAGTAAAAAAAAAAACCTATGTCATTCCTTATAATATTAGGTTTCTGCAAAGTCCCATCAAAATCGGCCAATTCGTTTCAGAGATTAACCCGAGTAAACAGACCGGCAGAGGCAATTTTTTTTTCGGTAGCTTTTCAAATTTCATATGCATTTAGTAAAAAACTGTTATTTTGGCGTTACAAACAGATATTATCGTGTGTACAATGTACTGGGCCGAGGTCCGTTCCTCGCAGGGGGTGCTCTTAGCGAGTAGTCGCTCTAGTTTAAGTGGAGGCCTTAATTTATTAAGATAGCCTGGGCACTCCGGTTAAGCAGTTGACAATCTCCTAGATGTCAAGCTCGTAGGTCACTACGAGATAGCATTTCCAAAAAAATAAAGACACTTCATCCATTTTCTTTTGTTTTGACAGTACCTGCAGCAGGAAGTGTGACTGTAATTTACGTAGTTTTCATTATTATTGGCACAATAATAACCTATGTATATTAAAAATGACAGAAATCGATTCAGCACGATGCGGACCACGAGTAAAAGTAGTTCATTCAGAACCGGCGTTCTGAATGAACTACTTTTACTAATGGTCGCTCAGTGGTAATTCTTTAAAATATTAAGTTTAAATTACATAAAAATATTAGATTTCAGCACTCCTTCTTCACATAAACAATTAAGGTGCTGAATTCCATACTCCTCTGTCCGCGTAATTTTCATGAAAAGGTATACAAAGTTATTGCTTCACGTGTTATAATATTATATATGTTACGGGTAATCTAGAAGATTGAGTAAACCTAGGTTTACCCGGGTTTATTTAGAATAACCCAAGCTTTTTGGGTATAGTCCGAATAATAATTGAAATAAATTTTTATTTGAGATTTACCCGTACACTAACCCGTAACTTAATAGTAGACCTAGGTAGGTCTACTATTAAGTTAATTAGTATTCGGACAGTACCCAAACTTCCTGGGTGATTCTAAGTAAACCCGGATAAACCTAGGTTTACTCAATTTTCTAGCACTAACCGTAACACCACATATTACATTCTAAGAGAAATATCCTGCGGTGAGCGTAGGCGAATTCTACCAAGCCTTCATCTAAATGAAGGAGAATAATATAATCTTCCATATATGATGAGCCTCCTGTGTTCAGAGGGTTCTATAACAATATTAGGTACAATTATTATTTAGGTAACGCCTACATGAAACTACGTAGCATGGTTATTAAATGCTACTTGGGTGATTACTTTCCGGTAGGTACGGTCACCGAAAGATATATGTTAATAACCACGGTCGAATTAAATTAAATCTAATGAATGTAAAAGTGGATGACAGTAAATTCATAAAATAAAATTTTATTTCAAAACATCCATTGGTTTCTTACTACACATTTTTTTTTTGTAGGTGGGGAAATTTTCGAATGTCTTCTCCCGCTCTGGGCGAAGCGGGAAGAGCATGTCAGACTTTTATTGACTAAAACCCACTCGTGTTCCTTCAGTTGCCTATATGCCAGGTCCACGGTAACTCTTTTGCTCTCGAACTCAAATCTCGCGACCCTGGCTGGCTACACTTCAAATACAATGATTCCGGTTAGTTATCTCTTTTGATGACTGTAAATACCTACTAGGTTTTCATGACCATCTATTAAATGAATGTGAAATTGATAGACTAAGTTATGATACATTTTAAGATTAATTTTAAAATATTACAAAACCTAGGTGAATATACACTTTTTTAAGCACCTGGGTAGATAAACAACGCTTCATCGTTTTACCGTTTAGACAACCACTTATATTGTTCTCAGACTAAGATTATATTTACTTTTAAAGATGCTTGGCACAGTAAAGGAACTTACTATTAGTAATATAACAATATTTAAACCAAACCACAGCCAACTAATAACTCATAATGACCTAAATATCAACAAATAATATCGCTATAACTGACTGGAATGGTGCCCATACCGAACGAAAAACGATCCAGAAGAGATGATATCTAAACAAATGATAATAATGTGCCAGCTATAAAAAAGAAAAAAAAAAACATGGTCCATTATGAGAACAACCTCTAATGGGCCTGACAAAACGCTGATACACCCACGACGACAAAAAATTCGCTTAAAAGAATTTCCTTTTAATGCCCTTTTGTCTGATTCTGTCGTTTTTACAGTACTGGCTTTGTTCACGGCTCCGTTCGCCCGAAATTCTTCTACACTACTTTTACCTATCGTTTT
Organism: Aporophyla nigra; assembly: GCA_947507805.1. NCBI lineage: Eukaryota > Metazoa > Arthropoda > Insecta > Lepidoptera > Noctuidae > Aporophyla > Aporophyla nigra. The sequence goes on along the minus strand of OX382307.1, from coordinate 18,561,567 downwards.
TTTTAGGTGGGAAAACATCTAATGACGTCTCCTGCTCTGGGTGGTGCGAAAGTGTGTGTCAGACTTTTTTTCAGACTAATAACCACCCGTGTTCCTTCAATTGCCTGTGCCAGGGCCATGGTAATTCTTTCGAACAACCCCGTGACCCTGGCAGGCATTGGTTCTCGCAGACCCCTTCAATATGTACTGACATCTCTTATACTTATACTTATACCTATTCTATTATAAATGTGAAAAGACTTGGATATTTAGATGTATGGATGTTTGTTACTCAATCACGAACAAACAGCCGAAGGGATTTGGATGAAACTTGGTAAACAGAAAGTTTATAACCTGAATTAACACATATAGTACTTTTTATTTCAGTAGTACGTTTCCATGCGATAATTTCCGACCTCCGCTCAGGCGAAACTGCTGGCAAAAGCTGGTGTTTAAATATTTCGTGATTAAAAGCATGTTGAAAGACGCGTTCCTCTCATGGAAACGAGTTCATTATTTGTCAGAAAACAGCAGTCTGTTGAGAAAGTAGGTCGCGGAAATAACAGATTGTTAATTATGCATAAATTTTTACAATTAATTACCTTTTCATTAAATATAAATATAATTTTATTTTGCAAATATGGGTAATGGCAAATTATGACAAAAAATATACACATTGAGAATGTACATATATTAAGTAGCTATTATGTATAGTTAAGTGTTTGAATGAAATGCTTGCAATTTTTTCAGCAAAGATTAAACACAATTTTCAACAATATTAATTTCCTGTATTCCATCATTCCTAAATAATAATTTCGCCCTCCATTATATACATACATAAACCTATTATATGTGTGTATATATCGTTGGCACATTTTCCTTCACAAGATAATTAGATTTCAATGCCGAATAAGCGCGAACAGTGTCGGAGGTTCGTACGAAAATAGCTTTTTATGAAAACCTCTGCAATTTATTTCACTGAGTTTTCCTTACCGTTTACGTAAGAGAATACAAACGTGTGAATTTTTTTTAACCGACTACGGGAAAACCAAAAGTAAGGATATTAAAGGTTGTTAGATAGTTTTTTTTTCTTATGTAGTATTTATTACATCATCAGTAGCCTATAATGTTCCCACTGCTGGGACACAGTCCTCCTCTTGGTAAGAGGGAGTATTTATTTACGACGAGAGAAAAAGAAGATTAAATTATAATTAAGCTGTGTTGGTTAAGAAAAACTTCGTGACGAAACCGGCATGTCTCCGGCATGTTCTCTTTTGTGAGCAAGCATCTTGTGGACACGCTCGTTCCAACACAGACCTCATCTATCGCTTTCAATCAGGTGTCATCTAGGTCAAGAGCTGGTCCATTCAGGAAAAAAAAACTTTAGAGGTGTCAAGGGACACCCGGATGGAACGAAGTTCCTTTCCAGGATTCATAATAGTTATAATTTTTTAATTATTTATTATGTACAAAAAACCTGTATACACTCAACAAAAATATTATCTCTCTCTCCCTATCTCCTTCTCTCTCTACCTCTCTCTCCCTCTAAATCAAAATCAAAAGTCATTTATTCAAACTAGGCTGAGAGTCAGCACTTTTTGAACGTCAAAGATACATGAGACAGTCCCCCCAAAACGCCCACCCTTCGACACTTCCTAGTGCTTTAGCTGGGAAGAAGAAGTGGCGGAACAAACTCCCCAGCAGCACAGCTGTCTGTTAAGTTAGAAGAACTTGATTCTATACAGTATTATGTAAGTAATTAATATTATAAAACAAAACAAAACATACATCAAATTATGCGTCATATGTCAGCTAGCACACGCCAATATACGAACAAAACATTAAAAAACTAAACTCAAGCTGAAATAATAAAATCGTAAATAGAACTTAAAACCTAAATAAGAGCCTCCGGGTATAAAGGGCGTGCCCGCTCACATACACAACGATTAGGAAAGCTAATTCTGATTCTGGTTGAAAGAACATAAACATTGAGTTAATTACAGCGACCAACTATTCTTATCGTTTAAGAAGTCGTTGATAGAATAGTATGCCTTTGAACAAAGGTTGGATTTTACTTTAGCTTTAAACTCATTAAACTGCAAATCTAGGAAAGCAGAGGGAAGCTTGTTGAAAAAGGTAATACCAAGACCAACAAATGAAATATGAATCTTATGAAGCCGGTGAAAGGGAGCACGTAGCTTGTCCTTATTTCTAGTATTAATATTATGAATATCACTGTTCTTAGTGTACAGATGTATATTTTGCTTAATATATAAGATGTTGGCGAAGATGAATTGTGATGCCACCGTAAGAATACCAATATCTTTAAACAACTCTCTCAGAGAAACTCTAGTACCTAGTTGGTATATAGCTCGAACAGCTCGTTTTTGAAGAACAAAAATATTTTGAATGTCCACGGCTTTGCCCCACAGTAGAATGCTCTGTCTCTACCTCTCTCTCCCTCTCTCCATCTCTCTCACCCCCTCCCCCACCCCTCTCCCACTCCCCTCTCCCCTCTCTCCCTCTCCTCCTCTCCCCCTCTCCCCCTCTCCCCCTCTCCCCCTCTCTCCCTCTCTACTCACAACAAAAAAAACAACAACATACAAAATATATACGGTCGAATTGAGAAACCTCGTCCTTTTTTTGAAGTCGGTTAAAGCATGTCGTGACAACTTTTCGTAAGAATTTTTTCCGTCTAGCCCCCTTTCACAACGCGCGATAAGGAACTTCGTTCCAAAAAGTACTATGAACTCTTCAGGTTTCCATAACTCAAGTATTTAATGAGACTATGTCAAAGAACCAACTGGTATGCGAATATTTTTTTTTTTTTTTTTAGTTTTAATTTTTCCAAAAAAATTATTTACGTAACCTTTACGTGAAATATGATAATTTTGCATTTTCTCAGCTTTTAATTTGAATTATTGGTTTGAATTAAAGTGATTTAGTCGTTCTTATCAAAACTTACACCCTTATTAAAAAAAGGTTTATACTTTGAAATGTTTGCATTAATACCCGTTTTATAGTAAAACCATTATCTTTAACAAAATATGAATCACAGAGAAAGGGGTATTAACTCGAAATCTATTTCAAGAACCAAGCGGGCATTAGTCCCTTCTAAATAATTAACTATCTCCAATACAACGTAGTAGATATACACCAGATCCCATTTTAGCTCGAAAGCTTGAAATTACATTAGAACTTCATGAATAATTATCAAAGAAGACGTTGTACGTCCAAAAATTTATTAAAACAGGGAGCTAACGTGAAGGCGAACCTAACTTATAAAATTAAAATATGGAAAAAGAAGAATTTACTCTGGCTTCCGACTGTTATTTTTAAACGAAACTAGTTTTTAACCGACGAAAAAACACGGAGGAGGTTATCAATTCGACGCGTATATTTTTTTTGTTTTTTTTTTATGTATGACCACGCATAACTTTTTACATAGTAGTTCGATTGTGATAATTCTTTTTTTATTGGAAAGGGTGGTCCTATATAAATTTGGAAAACAAAATCGAACCCTAAGGATCGGAAAACAGGACATGATTGATTGTTCACTCATTGATTGTAATGTATAACCACGCATAACTTTGTACAGAGTAGTCCGATTATGATAATTCTTTTTTCATAGGATATATACCTTGCCAAGTATTATTAGTACATTAAAGCCACATAAAAATTATAAAATAAAAAGTTTTTTCTTTTTTTTGTTAAAAAGTTTTTCCTCTACCTAACTTTTCGATTTTGGGAAAAATGACTTAAATAAATAACTAGTCGTCTACCGAGCGTTTTGTCGATTATATTGGGGTCGGCTTCCAGTGTAACCGAATGCAGTTGAAAATAAGTATTTCATAAGAAGCGACTAACTATCAGACTTCCACAATCCAATTGTTGGGTAATACGATAATCCTTTGGTGAACTAAATAGGTAGTAACTATCCATTAAAACAGATCTGTCAGAAAAAAAAATGTCTTCCAAAGGTAGAAAAAGTTAAGAATAATTATAAAGTACCTAGGTCATCACCGTGTGGTGCCGGACAAAAAAGCACATTAATTGCGAAACACCCCGTCAATCAGAGTCTGAATTTGACAGATATAACTGATCCATTTGTTCGTAAAATTCGTCTGCTCAACAACGTCAATAACGCAATGAATGTTGCTGAACAGTCAAAATGAAAGCCATTCCTAGTATCGTTGTATTACGCAATTACCCCGCTATGAAATGAATTGCACTGATCCCAGCGTGGTTTGACCAGACTCGATTAATCGAATGAACCTCAAGATTTGCACTAGCCTTTGAAGCCTCATGATTCATGGTGCTACATAGGCTATTGCATATCAAGAAGTAGACCGAGGGGCGCTATAATGGTAGGTAAGACGTGCCCATAGGATAGGAAATTGAGTAGGAGGGAATAGGAGTATTACGCAACTACCCCGCTAGTAGAATTACTATAAGTAAGGATACAACTACTTATTTCAGTAGCAAATAATTTATCGGCACTGGATACGTGTCGACGGACCTACCTAAGCTTAATATGGTAATGCTCGAAGTGGGTCCAGATCAATACAAGCAGCGCTAGAGAAATTCACAAACTTACAATCGCTAACCAGTGGAGTTATATTGGCAGTTTACCTTTTCTTTAAAAGCACGTCCGTGTGGCGTCGGACGTAAAGAATAACATCACTCCATTTCTTCCCGTGGGTGTCGTAAGAGGCGACTAAGGAACTTACTAGAGAATGGGCAGCAGCGTTTTCTGTGCATTTTACCACCTTACTGCGATCGCCAATCCACCTGCCAAGCGTGGCGATTATGGCAAAGCCCCTCCATTTGGGGGAGGCCTATGTCCAGCAGTGGACGTCTTATGGCTGAAATTATGATGATGACATAGTACAAAAAACTGAAACACGAAACTATGGTGAGGTATATGATCACCGATACGCATAATCTATACTTCTATACTTATTATTAATATTATAAAGCTGAAGAGTTTGTTTGTTTGTTTGATTGATCGCGCTAATCTCAGAAACTACTGGTCCGAATTGAAAAAATCTTTCTGTGTTGGGTAGCCTATTTATCGCGGAAGGCGCTATATAACATCACGCTACAATTAAGAGGAGCGGAGCAGTAATGAAAAATGTTGCAAAAACGAGGTAAATCGCACGGGTAGGCGATTCGACGCGACGGGAAGGGTCGGGGGAACAAGAAATTTAACGCGGACGAAGTCGCGGGCAGAAGTTAGTAGAAAATAAAGGAATGAAAAATATCATTCACTTTCGCATTTCGTAGCCCGTAACTCGTAAAAACTTCATAACCAATGTTTTTTTATTCAAGTGATAGTCAATCACCTATCGGTACGAGAAGAAATAATTAAAAAAATCGAAGCACGTAGCTTTTAATTTTAAAAGAAAATGACAATGGACGATCACCAATCCGTATAAAAACAATGAAAAAACACCATTAAAAGCTTTTCAACTTTTGTAGCTACTTACGTAGCTCGTAGAGCTCTCGTAGACTCGCAGCAATCCACGTAGGCGTAACGTTGACAAATTAATTTAATATAATCAATCATGTTTATTATTCCAACGGTTTTGGTTCGAGTTACAAAAGTTCAGTAGTAAAATATTGCGTAGTAGTACTTTCTTAGTAATTGAGAGGGCGGTATCTACCGAGGCGTGCGGTCGATGCGAAGTTACTAAAGACGCATTTTACACGAATATGTACCTAGTGTATGTGCTATGAACTTGGGTTTCGTTAAAATCGGTATTGAACGGTTGTTCATCGTGTTGAACATTCTAAGATCTTTGGAACACAAATTGAATTATTTTTTTCTGATGGAAAATTAGTGGTGGGCATCCCTACTAATATTACAAATGTGAATGTAAGTTTGTTTGTTACGCTTTCACGCGAAAACTACTTAACCGATCATCATGAAACTTTGTACCCATATTCTTGGAGATATTAAAAGTAACATAGGATAATTTTTATGAAAAAAATAAATTTAAAAATTCTATATTTATTGTTATTTTTAACGCGAGCGAAGCTGCGGACAAAAGCTAGTTTTCTTACGTTTTAATGTTATGTGTCTCGTGTCAAGTACACACAGCAGATAGGGAAATGCCTTGTGGCATTAAGTCCGATTTTGTGCCTTTATTGTGCATTCAGAGAAATTATATTTAAAGAAACTGACATTGTATGTGAAATTTGCCGTGTTAAATGGTCAATACAACTGTCAAAAAGTGATAGTTGTGCTTTAAATATGTTGTCAATTATGTTAGTAGTAATGAGTTTACATGAAGTTTAAATAAATATGTAAAATAAGTAATTGCGTTTTTTTTCTTTCTTATAACACTCTACTTCAAATAAAACTCATAAGAACTTTGAACTTTCTCGGCCATTTTGCAACGTTGCAATCTGTCGCCATCTCTTGCGGAAATCCATCCTTATTTATACTATATCTCAAAGTTTTGTATTAAGACTTTATAACCCCTATATAACCTTTGGAATCGTTATGAAATAAGCTAAAAAATATACATCTTAGAATAGTAACAAATAAAAAATAAACAAAATAAAAAGGCCCCTCAAACTTTGGATCAATAAATAAATTTAGCTACATTTATTTTAAATATCCGACGGCCAATTTTCGTTATTTAAAACGTTCTAAATCTTAGCGACATCAAATGTCAAAAATCTATGGAAATTCGACGTATTTTTGACAGATTGAGGCAGAGAAGAGACTGTAAACGTTTTTGAAATTACAAGAATTGCCCCTCTCTTTAATCCTCGTACATCAACATTCTCACAAAACATAGTTATTTCAGACTCAAACTAATCTTAAACCCAAACAACAAACATTTCTTCCACACATATCATTGAACCCCAGGTACATTCTCATCGACACAAGGCACGGTTCTGCGTAATAGGCGCGTTTTTGTTGATCCCCGGCGGCGCCAAGGTGAAGGGCGAGATCGATAGCCCACACTCGACGTTTTGTTACTTGCACATTACTATACAATGTGATGTATAAAGCTGGGTTTTGGAGAGAGGAAATTGTTATTTTAGGTAAATATTTTAGATAGGTAGAAGAAGTATTATATCTAAGTATTCAAAATTAAATTGGTATAAATTTCAAAACATGGCTTTCGATCAAAATTAGGAGCTTAAACATACATAGCCCTTAAGTTTCATTGTTGTACCTAACTTACTAACATAAATAGATCTCTGTTGTCTAAGGAAATAAAAAAATAATTGGAAAACCTACCTGCATATCTATTCACAACCATTTGATACGCTACTACGGTATGGAACAAAAATCAATATTTTCGTAAGAGTCCTATAAACGCTGCTCACAAATCTAAAACCCGAAAAATTTGTCAGTTTAAATCAAATACACGCCCGCAATTCTTCCGACAGCTGTTTGCTGTCGGGTATAAGGAAAATCAAGTTATCGAAATTTGTTATTCTCGATTCGATATCCTGTCGAATGGTTCTGAATGGTTGTACTCACAAAAGCTTAATATAGCTAGCCGAAAAATCGTCAAAAAAAGAAATATACATGGGATTAATGTATTAAGCATTATAAGTCAAGACTTTACCTGTTAATACCATCGGAAAAGTAGATTTCATCTACACTCTATTGTTCTTATCCCTTGTCAAGTCACACAGTATATCAATCGTTACTTTGGTTTGTCAAAAAAGTAGACATAACTGCACCCAAATTACGTAACACACGATCAATAACAAACTGAATTATTTTAAAGAATATTGCAAATCTTTTACTTCATATGTTCAAACAAATTGTCTCCTTAACAACGTTAATAAAGTGAATATTATTGAACTATCAAAATGCAAACCATTCCTGTTGAAGTGTGTTTTTCATTAGCTTTTTCAGACAGTCATTACAATTATTTTCAGGCATATACCAACTCTATTTCTATTTAAGTGAATGTACAGTTATATAAAATCTAGTATTGTTTCAAAACCAATTTTGTAAAATCAGTGGCCTAAGTGGGTCTGCGTGTAATTGTCTATCCTTTTACTTGCGTCTAAATCTTCGAGAAAGATCCAGACTAATTCTTAATGGTTTTGCCAGATGTGGTTGAGCTAGGTTAGGCAAAGGCTCCGCACAGATTAATGTTAATTACTCTTACATCTAAATTACGTATTTCAGCTTTGGTTTTTGGGTGCCCGTTTAAGTAATATGCCTGCAATATTCGGGGGTTGTGCGAGGAAAGTTTATTCCTGCATAATTTTAGTTAAGCTTGGAATAGTATCCAGGGATATGACTGGATTTTTATAGCTTAATCTTTTCTGGTCATACTGGGAATATCGTATGTTTTTATTACAGTTAAGTACTGCAGAGGTTTTTTGTATGACAACCTTACGTTTGTATAAGCTGGTTCTAATTGCTTTAATACATTCAAACTGTCAAACTTATTTAAAGTAGAATAGAGCAAAAACAATATATGAGATATCGCGCTGACAAGCCGAAGAAGAAAGTGTTATGATTCGTAAAACATTTTCTAGAAATAATTTATCTGCAACGTGTTTTATTGTTAGATACCCTTACAAAGGACCCTCTGCGGACCCACATTACAGTCAGTAAACGCTTAGGAACTTTTGAGCAAAAATGTTGAAGAGTTAGTGTCCGTTTTTTTTTTCTTCAGAAACATCATGTATAAGTGGTATTAATGAAACAACTAAAGTATTGTATGTTTGTTGAAATTGATGATTTTGGTGACGATATACTGACCCAGCCGTCCGAGGTTCAAACTAATGTGTTTAAACACATGCACAACCGGTAGTTCTAAAAGCAAATGAAAATTTATAATAGCTTCTGACACATTGCTATTGAAATATCTTTCGCTATACTCATTTTACAGTTCGGCGAAAAAATACAGCTTTTCGCTAAAAATACTGCAACATTATGATTTAATGTTTCGTATTTTTAGGAATAGACATGAAAACTTTTATTAGTTGGTACTGGGAGTAGCTTGGAAAACATTCGAGTTACATTCCATAATATTTTTAATACCTTCGTTTATTTATAGTATTTTTTACGGCGTCGGTGAAACTCCAAGGTCATAATAAGTTGTTTTTTATGCTGGTTGTTTATGTGTTTAGTTTATATCGTAGGATAAATAAGGTATCCTTGAAGGATAAATCTAAGAGAAGAAGCGTTAGGAATAAACTCGACTTTTTTTTTGTAGGATATAGTTCTAGGGTTGGTGGTTTGGTAGCTAGAGGTCAGTTTAAGACACAACACGACATCATCATCCAAATTAGAATATCAAAGTGAATCTAATCGTCATCATCAGCCTACAGCAGCACTGCTGAACACAGGCCCCTTCAGTTACATGCCATTCAGCTCGACTCTCGGCAGCTCTCATCCAGCACGCGTAGCATGACCACCACAAAAAGATTTTTGTCTATCCTTGATAGAATAGAGATAGAACTGTCATGCTACGCCAGCATAGAAACGGGTTTTGTCGACAGAAGAATAGACAATATTGTACCGTTTTATGCAGGCTTAGGATGCCGCTTTCAATTCTACGAAGAATAGACACAGCTCTTTAGAAAATTTGAGAAACGAACTGGTGGTCATGCTACGCATGCAGCTGCTACCAGCCGTCTTGCTAAGATACTCGCTTCCGTGTCCGTCGACCGCAAATCGGCAATCGTAAGGTAGGACACACTTCAAAAGAACCAGAATAATATTATTGTAAGTTGACAAAGTTAACCAACCATAGACTCGGCTCCTCAGAAGTTACTGTATAAAATAGACTTCTACAACTCTGTTAACATAACCAGACAATAGATCACAAGAAAAGGCACATCGTTGTTGATGAACATCTATAAACTCCGTCGTACAAAAAGTTCTAAGACTTGAACAGTTTGAATATCAGATTCTTTATGTAGTTTCTCTGGGGAGTTTTGTCTGTAAATCGACTGATATATTCACAAATTTTCACACAAGGCCTCTTTTGTGTGTTAAATATTTAAATGAGTTAAGAATACGCTTAATGCCACGTCACTACTTTGTCTAAGGTTGGAGTGTTCGGTTATGCCATCATCAGTGATGTCTAGCGTCAGCGTAAACGTCACAATGTACTTTTATGCACCAGTGGGTGTTGTCCGTATAGTTGTTTTGCCTCTGACAGTCTCGACCATATTATCATGAGAATAAAGATCATTGTGATTGTGAATGCACTGCATATCCGACATGCTTTTGCGTATACACCATGGACCAGGTTCATATTATGGATGATTTTGGTCAACGTTACATGTAGCAAGCTTTTGTAGCTCCTTTTTAACCACCGACGCTTAAAAAGAGGTGTTATAAGTTTGACCGCTATTTGTGTCTGTCTGTGGCACTGTAACGCTTAAACGGGTGTACATATATTTGGGTTTTGTTATTTTTTATTTAAACGTAGTCTTTTTAGCGGTGGTTCATAGACATGTCTTATCAAAATCGGTTCGGCTGCTTTGACACGAAGATCTATATAATCTTTTATTTTAATTTTAAGGGTTTTCTTTTAATCGGAGGTTTTTTAACTTGTTAATTGTATTCAGCGACTATTCGTACCCCATTCTCAATACCAGCACAGCTGTGTGGAGTTCTCTTGTTACGTAATTTATATCATGTCCCACAAACATTGTACGAAAACCGACTCAACTTTACCTGCCAAGCTTTTGATTTATAAATATAATTCGTCAATGTTACAAGAAAAATATCTCGGATACAATAAGTGTTTACTGTGACCTTGACATAGCGTGAAAGACATCTTGTTTGGCTATCTATTGGAAAAAAGGAGGAGGAAAGATCTTGATAAGTGGACGTAGTATTTACGTGTAGTCTGTTTTTGTTCAAGACAGATATATGTCGCCATTGCTGTATGTTGTTAGGTTCAACCAAATAAATTCACACGAAATTAGAACGTTAGTTCTATATTTGGGGCAAAAACTAAATTAAAGCCGTATACGAAAAAGTTTCGTTCATTAGATTTTAACTGAAACGATGTGTCATTGCATTTAAACTTATGGGATTCCAAATGAAAATCACGTAAATCAGTAAAATCGGAAATATTTCGTATACCTACGTATATATAAACAAAGCTTTGATATATTCCCAGTTTAAAAAATAATGGGCCTCTTGAGCTTGATCACGGCTGATGAAAAGCGATAGGGTCTATGATGGAACGAGCGTGCCCAGAAGATGCCTGTTCTTTCTTGGCCAAATGAAATGTGGAAGGGAACACAGACGCTGGCAGAGAGTTGAAAACGTTTTGTTATGCGCATAATGAATGTGGAAGAGAAGCGCTGAGTACGACTGGTTGGGATGTCAACCAACCATAGGTATTTCTTACTAATAGCATGTAATTTCCAAAAAGTTAGTGAATTCAAAATATTTATTAAAATTAAGGTAAATATTGTTAAAGTTTTGTAAATTGAAATGCGTAGCGAATGCGTATGTCCAATATGAAATAATTTAATTGAAGTTTAGGTAAAATATTATTTTAAGTTGAATAGTTTAGGTGAACCATGTAAAAGGTACTGTCATTATAATTGTCGACTAGTCGAGATAATGTAATGTTCATCGAGATATATTTCGTACTTAAAACTATTAATAGACCAGTACCTTAAGGCTACAAAGGGGTTATTTATGACGCTGTACATCGTAAACAGCAAGTAACGAGCCATAATGTGTCTAAGGTTATATGAAGTAAACTTATGCGATGAGTTTCAAGGAATGTCTGTGTAGGTACTATGTGTTTTTTAAATCACGTGAAAGATAATATAGCAATACAGTCGAGAATCAGCATTCATCATTATTTCAGCTGATATTCGTCCACTGCTGGATAGTCCTCCACCAATTTGGGGGGCTTTGCCATAACATAGCATGGGCCTGCCCCAATTTGGGGGATTTGCCATAATAGCCACGCTTGGCAGGCGGGTTGGCGATCGCAGTTTGGTGGTAAAATGCATAGAGAACGCTGCTGCCCATTCTCTAGTAAGTCTCTTAGTCGCGTCTTACGACTCCCATGGGAAGAAATTGGATGGTGCTATAAATTTAAGTTTGGCACCACAAGGAACCACAGTCGAGAATAATGGAGGAAAACATAAACGAATACAGTAAAATTCCTTTCCAATGGGACCTTAATGTGGTATTATTTTTAAACGACTTCAAAAAAAGGAGGAGGTTATCAATTCGACTGTATTTTGTTTTTTTTTTAATGTTTGTTACCTCATAATTTTTGACTGGGTGAACCGATTTTGATGATTCTTTTTTTATTTGTAAGGTGTTGCTTTCCGAATGGTCCCATTTTAATTTGGTTCCATTCGGACAATGGGATCCATGTGAAAACCACATAAGTCTTAAATTTGCATTAAGTATTTGCGCGACAAATGAACGAATAACGCGATTAGATTAGTGCGGTGTCTCTACCATAACTAAAAATTTAAAAATAAAAATTTAAGGAAGTCGGTTGTTATTTTTTTTTTTTAAGTTTTTTTATGACAATATGTAATTGCTTGTCTACGACAAAGACTACTTTACAAGCCTACATTCTTGTATATCAACTTTTATAGCTAAATAACGTAGAGACTCAATTAACCGGACTTATTTTTGTCGTTGGGCATTCGGATAAAATTCGTATTGAAGGGTCCGCTAGGGCCAATACAGTGTCGCGGGTTTGTCCGCACAGGCAACTGAAAAGACACACATGGGTTTAGCCAGTAAAAGTCTGACACGACCCGTTCAGCCCAGAGCGGGAGGCGTCATTTGGTGATTTCCCAAGCAAAAAAAGGCATTCTGGTACTCGGAAATCCAGATAACTGAATTTATGAAGAAAAGCGGTTTTTGTACATCTTTATGTATGTAAATTCTACTGTACGTGTGTATTTCACTGTAATCCTCCTAAACCGCTGGACCGATTTGAATGATTTTTTTTGTATGCGTTTGGGTGGCACCCTGGATGGTTAAGATTCACAAATCAGCCCGACAGATGGCGCTGCTATCGAGTTCTAGGAAACAGGACACAGTCTGTACGGTCAGCTAGTATTATTGTATAATACATGATGCTAGTGTTAAAAAATAACGAAAATCAATATTTAGTAAGAAATTATTAAGTGATGACATATTTTCTAGTAATGCAAATTCCAACATGCCCATGCAAACATGGATTCGACTTGAAGGTATAAAGTTATTTGATCGCGGTTGGTAGGCCCGATAATCCGGACTCTGTACAACTGGAGGGCCGGATAACCGAGTTCCACTGCGCTCCTGTTATATTATTTTAAAGGCACTAAAGAAAAACTCGGTAAATTGATTCAAACACAGATTTAATTAAAATAGATTAAGATTAACAGTTGGTTAAGTTATATTAATACGATCGTTATTGTAATTAATTCATTAAAAACTTTGTTCCTATAAAACCCTTTGTCATTTCCCCTTCTCCCTTTGGGATTGGACCGCGCTGTGTATGTAATAAACTAATTCCAAACGTTTGTTGGAATTGTAAAATATTAAGGTACGTTACCTTGTTTGAGATTAAGTCGGATTTAAATAAGATCGTATGTTTGTGGGTGTAGGTATCTATTAGCAAATTTGTGTGCGGCAGGTGTGGGCAGAAATGGAATTATGGAATGCAAATAAAGATATGAATATGAAACCGCATGTTTGGCTAAAAAGGTCAATCAATATTCGTAGTATTTTCCCATGAGGTTGGCTTCCAGTCTAACCAGATGCCGCTCAATACCAGTATTTTACATGGAGCGGTTGCCTATCTGACCTCTACAACTAATGTTCTTAACCATTATTACAGTGCAAGATTCATAATCTTCAATTTACTTTCGTTAAAATCTTACGGAACAAATTTTCTAAATGATGCTAAAAACCTCTTCAAAATCCATTGCGTAGTTTAAAAGAACAACGCAGTCACATATACACGAAAAACTACTTTCATTTATTATATGTAGTTTTAGATATAGATTCTGTGAGAAAATACTTCCCAACAAAGTAAACACACAGTTTATTTCGTCCACAGTTTGCAACGCTGCACCAACGCTCGCTGATTCGACGCTTTCAGACGCCATTAGGTACCAGTTCCCTGAGTTAACTTTGCAAACTTGATTACTTGGAATACTGTGTTTTAGTTAGGACTGATTTAAAATAGGAGTTGGAATATTGTTTAATTAAAGACTTGAAGGTTTCGGAAACTGTTTTCGTTAGTGAAGACTAGGTAGTTAGCTAAAAACTTACAATAGACGTTTTTTTTTTTAAAGTAGTTACTACCTACAATTGAGAAATAACTCATGTTAATCAGAAGAAAACATTTTTAACATACTTTTTACCTGACTGTGCGTAAGCAAAGACGTTATGGTTTTCATGCATCAATGCGTCTTTTTAATTTTTGAATCTTCAATCTATTCATCATTTCAGCCGAAAAATGTCCACTGTTGGACATTGGTCTACCCCAGTTTGCCACAATCGCCACGCTTGGCAGGCGGGTTGGCGATCGCAGTATGGTGGTAAGATGCATAGAGAACGCTGCTGCCCATTCTCTTCTTCTTTATACGTCGTTGAATAGGCTGATGCGACGAAGCTGAAAGACTCAAGATCTTTCAGAATTGGATTCTTATAAGAAGTGTACAAATTGCACCATATTGTAAGAATAAATATTAAAATGGGTATTACATACACTCGTTACAACGTTATTACGTATTACGCCCAACTCAATTCCCGAAATACACACAGTCGGAAATGACGTCATTCATTTTACGTTAAACCTAAATACGCGAGGTCTTTGTCCTATTAAGTACAATAACAATCGCCAAACGGGGTGCAATAAAAGAGCCTCCACGAATGGCGATGTTTATAGATGTTCGCCCCACCCTAGCAGTTAACCCTGCTGACCCACCTTAGGTACTAACTGGCTCCTATTTGTACTAAACTTGAGCTATGGTACAACTGCCAGGGTCACGAGATTTGTTCGAAAGAGATACCGTGGCCCTGGCATATGGGCAACTGAAGGAGCACGGGTGGGTTTTAGTCAGTAAAAACCAGAGCGGGAGACGTCATTTGATGATTTCCCACCCACAAAAAAAAGCTATGGTACAACTCATGAAATTCGTTGGAAGAAGGAGCTACATTGTCAAGTAACCGATGTGCTTATCTAGTGTTTAGTCGAAGAAAAAAATTCCAAGTACAGTCAGCATATACATCGATAAGAATTGATTTCATCGTCTACAATGTGAGTTCCTTCTTACTGTACCAATATCATCATCATCATCATTTCAGCCGTAATACGTCTAATGCTGGACTTAGGCCTCCCCCAATTTGGGGGGCTTTGCCATAATCGCCACGCTTGGCAAGCGGATTGGCGATCGCAGTATGGTGGTAAAATGCATAGAGAACGCTGCTGCCCATTCTCTAGTAAGTCTCGTAGTCGCCTCTTACGACACCCACGGGAAGAAATGGGGTACCAATATGTAGCTACGATAAAATAACAAAGTAATCATGTTTATTTCGGCTGCACATTGATAAAATATACACCGTGACATTTAAGCCGTCTTACAAAAGTTGTCCTCTCAATGTGTTCGCCCTAATATACCTCCAGGTGTGATTAAAAAAATGTTACCATTGATTACTACTAAAGTACTAAGAAAAATAAATAATGCGTTAGAATTATGAAACATCATGTTAATAATTATATTAACTTATTTTCAGATTAAATAATCCATATTTGTGTTAGTAAATAGTTAACAACTAAGTTATAATAATCAAATCAAATCAAATTATTTCGGGCTACAAAGACCCATATCATAAATACCTTACAGACTAACATACATACAAATAAAAATAATGTAAACATAAAACTATTGTACACGAAGTTACGGCGTCGTGTTGCGCTGCGTGGTGTCGCGTAGCCTTCCGCGGAATCGCCGATACACGACACCCTTCGGCCAAAACTCTTCCTTGAGGAAGGTCTCGATTTGAAGACTTGGAACTCGCACCACAAAAGACTTGAAGTTCGTGTTATGGCGCGGTTCCAACTTCTCGACCCTCAAGGTCCAGTTGGTTTTCACTCGTACATACTCCACGAACTCCTCAACCTTCGTGGTGTAATGTAGACGGGACACATAGAGCAGCGTCGTCGGTGTAGCTGGACGCAGCAGCATATTGGGTCCTGCAAGCGCGGTCCCGCACTGGTTCCGACTAGGAGGCTTCCTCCTCTTCTTCCTCTCCACCTTCACGAAGCCATCCTTGTCACACGTGCCTGAAACCGGGCCTAACTGTTTCGAGCTCTTCTCATCCCCCTTCCTGGTTCGCGACACAGGTATGTGCGTGGCGACGATAGCAGCGTAGGCACGTTTAGGGGTCGACGTACCTACACGAGTCACTACCTCGACCGGTGTCGAGTCAGCGACGGCGGCGGCGCATGTTGCTACGCGCGCAATATCAGCAGCGGGTGACGCAGTGGAGCTCGCCAACTCGAAACTGCCAATGTTAGCGTTACTCGCTTCGCGACGTGTGCCCACGTTGGAGGCAACAGGCGACCTATTTCCTTTAACAGAGTTGCGTAACAACTCTACTTCGGCACGTAGTTCACCAATGGTGTTATTCGACACCTCCAACGTTGACTTAACCTCGGCCAGGCTTGCCTTGAGAGTTGTTATGTCCTTCAGCAACCTGGTGACATCGACGTGGTCAAACGTGACTGGGGGCAACTTATGTAGCTCCTTCGCCACAAAAACAGGAACGTCGTCCGGGTCGGTGCTCTTCAACATCGTGATGATGTCTTGCACACACTTCTGGCCACCATCCCTGCGGCGGGACTGCATCTGCTCGACTTTGCCGAGCGATTGGAACAGCAGCAGCTTGGCACTACTGATCTCCTCCTCCTTGAAGCTGGATTTGCAGATCTGCAAGATGCTAACTTCGTCCATATAATCGATGGCATGATTGATAAATACCAAGATTTCGTTGGCTATGAGCGGTTGTGAACTCATAGTGACGTTAACCGGGCAACGGCTAAAGCCGCGCGACACGCCAATATAATATTCGTATCGAGTAGCGCAAACACGTCCGTACTCGACCGTGCATTGCGCCCGACTCGAATAATGTTTACGTATCAAACGGTAGAGAATATACCTACCCAGCGCACGTGTCGACTAGATCAATCCATCTCCGTTTTCCATAAGACAAAATGTCATTTTAAAACTACGTCCTGCATAGTCATATGAATAGTATTTTTTTATTTTTTTGTGATTTAAATGTTTTTTTTTCTTATGGATGTGTAGTAGTCATTGGATACATGAAGTGGGCTGCCGTTGAGAGACGATTAAAATGTCACGGTGTATTAGGAAACAAACACACATACATAATCAAGGAATTATTTAAAATAGCAAACGATGTAAATCCTCGAAGGCGACGAGATCCTCACAGGCTCATGCTTAACAATGCTCCCAGGCTTGCTAAGTACAATAAAAGCTGCTTAACTATGTGTGTACGAATCTATAACAAATTACCTACTGATCTGAAAATGTTAAACTCGAGATATGCTTTTAAGAATAAATTGTATGTATGGTTAAATGATAACAACTTCTACAGTATAAAGCAATTCGTAGAGCGAAAATAGTATTTTTGTAATATTTTAGTAATAATTATACTTAGGACTATGACGTTACTATAATTATAATTTTGAATATTTGCATGCTATGTTTAATCTTGGCAAAACATGTCTGCTCTATTTTGTTACCATAAGACCCTTTTATACCATGTTTGACGCAAATAAATTAATAAATAAATCAGTCTATAATGTTCCCACTGCTGAGACACAGGCCTCCTCTTGGTGAGAGAGTTGGCCATAATCCACAGCGCAGGCCCTGTGTGGCAGTTGTGTGGTGGGTTGACAGATGTCGCATGTCGTCGAAATGTTGCTTAAAACATGCTGGTAAAATCAATTACTCTTTCACTTCAATAAATACTCTTTTTAACCGACTTCAAAAAGGAGGAGGTTCTCAATTCGGATGTTTATATATTTTTTTTTTTTTATGTATGTTCGGCCATAACTCCGTCATATATAGACGGATTTGCAAAATTCTTTTTTTGTTTGAAAGGAGTTTATTCCGAAATGGTCCCATATAAATCTCATATAGATCTGATGATGAGTTCCAGAGATAGACACCGGAACTCTTTAAAAAATGACAGCAAATCAACCGCGATTTCTGCTATCACATAAATATGCATTGTTTGTTTGGAATTAGTGCAGGGTGGATACCACAACTAAAAATTTAAAAATAAAAACTTTTTTGCAAAAAAAAAACAACCGACTTCCTTAAAAACACTACAAAGTGAAAAATAACTTTAATTTCGGAAGTCGGTGGCAAAAAAACCATAAATACAGATCCTAAGACACCGACTTCCGAAATTAAAGTTATTTTTCACTTTGTAGTGTTTTTAAGGAAGTCGATTGTTTTTTTTTTGTAAAAAAGTTTTTTTTTAAGAGCTTTGGTGTCCCAGCTGTAACTATACAAGTAATAGAATAGATGCAAGTCCTGAAAGTAGTACATGTCGTCATAGGTTCGAACGCAGGCAGGCGCTTTCCTTTGTATAAATCATTTCATTACCACTGCTCTCAAAACGGTGAAGGAAAACATTGTGAGATAACTGGCATGTCCTAGAACCAAAAATCAAAGACATGTGACATCTATCAACCAGCGTATTGGGCCAGCGTTTTTTATTACAGCGCTCTCCTCAAAGACAGGAGACTTGTGTTCCAGCAGTGGCAACATTTGTAGCTGAACCATGCTCTTTTATAAAACTCTTCCATAATGAACATAATATCGGTAAAACACACAGCCTTCCCACAAAGATCCGCTTGACCCGAAAAGCATCATTAAAAAACTTCGAAACTTTCCTTTGCTCGTGCAATTAAGTTGAGGCAAAAAATGGCGGAGCTTAGTTGTCTGCCCTTGATCTTGGGGTGACGTCATAAGCGGGGTGTTCCTCCCTCGACGCCCACGTAGCAGAGTTTAAAGACAAGCTTAGAGTAAGACCGTGGTTACAGTGACAGCGGGTAAGCTGTGGTGGTAGAGCGGGTTGGTCCATAGTGACCGCGGTGCGGCATCATTTTTGGGTCTAGTCTATCTATACTAATAATACAGCTGAATAGTTTGTTTGTATCATCACTTTAATCTCTGAAACTGCCAGTCGGAATTAAGAAAAAGTATTTTTCATTTGGCAACCCAATTCTTAAAGCAGTTTCAGCATCACACTTCCTCCTCCGTCCTATAGGAGTCAAGCAAAAAGAACAGGAATGACGTTAAGCGAAAAGAAAGTGATAGCTTGGGCAGGCGAAGCGATGCGACGACATGGGTCAGGGAACAAAAAAGAGAAGTCATGAGCAGATGCTGGTATACTATAAATATGAACACAAGCGTGGACTGTGTCTGCTACATTCCAATTTTGCGTTCGGTGCCCTCATAATTGGCAAAAAGGGTGCGATAAATTTGGTACATTTAAATGGCTTAATTTTGGAAAAGTAACTGCTAACCAAAGCCTTAAATATGTTTGTACATTAGTAGCGCAAATTATCCTTGCTTTATACTTGTGCCACGATACTAACTTAGTACATAACACTATTTTGAACTGATGTCAGACATTTCACTCGCGTGAATGTTCATTTTTGTTTCATTCCATATTCTTACAAGACATGGCAAAAAGACATAGAAATTAAGGTTCATCTGTATCTGTACATATCTATGACTATTACTAAATAAGCAAATTAAATATAATTGAAGTGTATAAAGTCATTGTCAGCTTTGATTAAATACATGTGAAAGTATAGGTAATTATTCAGTAATTATAACAAAAATATACAAATGAAGCTAATATAAAGCGTGTAAAAAGAATCCTCCGTCTGTTTGTTTAAGCTAATTCCCGACACGGCTGGACCAATTTTGCCGGTACTTTCTCTGATAGCAGATGTTATAGTGAGTACCTGACATTGGTATTTTTTATCCCAGTAGCACGATACCATTGGATTATTTCTGACAAACACGCGAGTGAAGCCACGGGCCGCAGCTAGTCTGTTCATATCATTGAATTTATAGACTATTCCGTAAGCGAGGGAAAACGTCGTTGAATGGTTCATTTATGTTTTGTTTTTTTTTTTCACTTATTATTGACTTCGTGTACAGTTGTTTTACTTCCAGTGAAATGTGTCTAATAAAAAAAACAAAAGTGAACTAAATAGGAAGAGTCTATAATTATCTGCTTTACGTGTTCCACTAATGTAAATAGGTTTCTATAACGTTGCCAAGGCTACCCATATAGCTCCCGTGCCGCGTCCACTTTGGCCGAACCTTTATATTAAGCTTGCCAAAGACAATAGCTGAATCCGGAATTCCGTAATACGGAGGTGTGAACGAATAGAGTTTTCTTGGCAAGCTTCCTGCTGGTATAAATGGTAATTTATATCCTTTGGCAGAATTGATAGGATCCTTTTGGGATCTAACCCTTATTTTGGTGGATCTTTTTGTAGTATTCCTATCACGTGGTTGTTTTAGATTTATGCATTGTGTGCTAAAGTGAATATTCATCGTGTCTAATGTGTATTTGTATTATCATTTCAGCCGTAAGACGTCCACTGCTGGACTTAGGCCTCCCTCAATTTGGGAGGATTTGCCATAATCGCCACGCTTGGCAGGCGGGTTGGCGATCGCAGTATGGTGGTCAAATGCATAGAGAATGCTGATGCCCATTCTCTAGTAAGTCCCTTAGTCGCCTTTTACGACACCCACGGGAAGAAATAGGGTGGTGTTATTCTTTACGTCCGGCACCACACGGTACATTTGTATGTGTTCTATGAATCTCCATCTGAATAGCTTTTCTTTGCTTCGGCCAACCTTGGTCCATAGTCTGTTTATAAGACTTTCAGGTAAGCCAAGGCAGCTGGTGCCCATATGGGAGATCCTCGACAGTTAGAACAAATGGTATGGGTAAAAAAGCACTGTCTCGCTACAGCTTCACTCTGTTGTTCGCCAGTGAGTGAGATGTCATGATTATGGTTCCCTTTTTATTTTGGATGGGAAATCATCAAATGATTTCTCCCGCTCTGGGCGGAGTTGGAGGGCGTGTCAGACTTTTACTGACTAAAACCCACCCGTGTTCCTTCAGTTGCCCATGTGCCAGGGTCACGGTATCTCTTTCGAAGAATCTCGCAACCCTGGCAGCATCGGTCCTAGCAGACCCCTTCAGTGCTGCTGACATCTCTTTGAGGCGCACGTGGAACACTACGCGCCGTCGACCCGAGCCTGGTCCTAGGGACGTGAGGGCGCAGAGACTGCCACTCCCTCACGCGCCCCGCGTTCGACCTCTCATTTATCTCCTATTTTCTTTTGATATTTTTTCTCTAGAGTTTTCTTACGTTGATGAATTTATCTCTCTTGTTTACGTGACTTAGTAATCAATATCAGCAACACTGTGATTTATTTCTTTCATGAAACACTATAGATAATGTGTACATTGTCTTTCAGTAATAGTAATGGTGGGTAGTATAGGAAAACAATTAATGTTGTTACTGTGATCGATGTTTGTGTAAGTACTTAAAGCTTTTGACAGTTGCTTAGAGCCATAGTGGCCCAGTGGCAACGGCCAAGACATACAAGTGTAGGTCACAGGTTCAAATCTAGGCAGGTGCTTCAATATTGCGTTAACAATTTCATCGTGAGGCCACCAGCATGACCTAGAACCAAAGCTCCGAAAACATGTGACTTCTACCAACCCACATTGGGCACGCGTCGTGGATTACGACCCACTCCCTCACGCAAAGAGGAGGCCGGTGACCCACCGCAGAAGTGGAAAAATTATAAGCTGATTTTAGAAATCATCAGTGAATTTTGTGAGCATTGGCACTTCAACAAGCATGCGGTTTCAAACCCAATTCTAGTCCTCATTCTTAAATTGATCTATTTAATCTCGAATATTGGTTTATTTGTACAAGAATTGCCACTTTATACACCATAAAATATATCTTATAGCCGTCGATATTAGTGTAGCTTTCTTTCCTTGAAACAAATCGAGTGAATAGTTTCGGAGATTTTCTCTTCATCCAAACTTTACTGCTTTACAATATAGTTTCTGCCCTCGACTTTCCGCGTGAAATTTCTTGTTTCCCCGACCCATCCCCGTCTTATCGCATCGCCTGCCCACGCTATAACTTTTTTTTTGCTCAGCATTCTTTCTGTTTTTTTTTTCGCCTATTGTTGCCTATGATGTTAAATAGACTATAGCCCTTCTCATAAATTTGGCTACCAAATGCAAAAAATAATTATTTCATCCGACTGACACTTCCAAAAATTTGCGCGTTCAAACAAGTAAACAAACAAATTCTTCAGCTTTATTATTAGTAAGTAGATATAGGTTATAATGTAGATTCACATGTTTTCCTGATTTACCTTGTTTACAAAGCAAACTAACAATAAATAGCTTAGCAACAGTTTTCCAACTCACATTCCATTATATTTGACCTGACTAAACTTAGCTTTTAACATCCCGTTTTATGTCACAAAAATAAAGCGAGAACGTCATTAAGTAAGAATACGCAGTAACTTCGGACTTTATAGAGCTATAAAAAGGTAGATCCCATAAATTGACGAATTTTCCCTTACACTGTTCTTGGGAGATTGGTATCTGTTTTATTATAAGTGTTAACTTTTGATCGAAGAACACGAAATGGAAATAACAAGGGTTTATTACGTATCTTGTATTATTATAATATAATATAAAAGATTGATTTGTATTTTGTTGGTATTACTTGTTTTATTGCGCTGCAGATAACTCAAGCGAACATGGCAATATCTTTATCTATGTTTATATTAATACCTGAAACAAAAACATTGTATTTACCTTTTTGCGAAAATTACGCGGACGATGGAGTATGAAAGGCATAGTCAAGTTCGTATAGAGAAGGAGTTCAGAGAGCTAATAATTTTTAATCATGGCAGAAATTCAGACCAATAGTTATTAACACATAGTAATGAAGATTTTTTGTCCGTTTGCCTGGATATATGTTAAACAGTTGGTCCGGTTGTTATTGGATCCTTGACAGTTGCTACGGGTCGTCCGAAGCCCAAAAGTCTGGCAACCAGTCTTACCAAGAGGTATCGTATTTTCCAGCAACTGGGTGGTGGAAGTCAGATAGGCCGTCGCTTCATGTAAAATAACTGGTACTCAGCTACATCCGGTTAGACTAGAAGCCGACCCCATCGAAAAACAGGTTGATTATGTATGTTCCGGATTCACGCCAAACCGGTTGAAGGGATTTGAATGAAATAACGTGAACAAACGCTTTTAATCCTGGTATTATTTTCCCGTAGGATATTTTCCGCAATCCATGAGGGCGCAGACGCGGGTAAAAGCTGGTTCCTTATATAAGTTTATAAAAAATAAAAGAACGAGAATACTTATTCAATACAGTTATGCAACAATATCTTTTAAAAACTTTATTCCGATTGCCCCTTACGTAAGTATTCCTTTTTATGAGGGGAAACAAAAATAACCCTGTCAAAACAGGTAGGGTGGAGGGATAAAAATAATTGTTTATGTAACTGGTTCTACGTAACACGATGGTTTTAAATAAGAAAATCTTTTATTACGTTAGGTATTGTTTCCTTAAAGTTCAGAAGTTTGTCATCAAGAACTTTAAGTGCTTTTATTTGGCTTCGTTTTCTTAAGAAACCGAATAATTGAATCTGCTACCCCCATTTCTTAGTCATATAAGTTATTATTATTATAGCTTTTATGACTAGGAATGGTGAACTACGGGGGCAACGTTATGACAGTTCAAAGAGACAAAAAAGCAAATTAGACACAATGATTATTCACAAAACCCTTTCATAAACCAAAGTCAGTCTTCTACGATTAACGTTTTGTGGTAAGTACCAAAAGAACACTTATGAGGGAAGTACTCGTACATAAGAGAATGTATAAATACTTTACATAAACAAGTAATGGCTCCAATTGAAAGATAAAAGCGCATTGTGATTGGCATTTAAATTGGCATCGCAAAACTGAGCCCAGACATTTGTAGCTGTAAAGTACTCGTTAAAAAGGGCCGGATGTCACACCGTTACGTAAAAATCAATTACCTTTAATGTGGTATCGGTAATGTACAGCATCCCAATTTTGAGCAAACACAAAGGGCTATGCAAACTCAAATCCACCTAAGTATTTACCTTATACTGTAGTAATCCTAACTAATATTATAAATGCGAAAGTAAGTTTGTTTGTTTGTTACCTTTTCACGCCCAAACCACTGAACCGATCATCCTAAAATGTTTCATATAAGTTGCCAGGCATACAGAAATTGATATAGGGAGGTAGCCTAAAATAGAAGGTACCGAAAAACAACAATAACACACTTATGGTAATAGATATCGCCACGTGTCTTTCGAATCATGATTGATTTATACTAATACAAGCAGAGTACAACCCGAATTAATTGTCAAATTCTAAATTACCGCGACCGAAGACGCGAGCAAAAGCTACAAGTATAAATAGTTTTTTAGAGGAAAGTGCCAGGATAATTCATGAACTCCAAAATTCATTCTCAAAACCTGTAAGGTTGATAAATATTTGACAGGTAAGCTGCTGATTTTTGAGGACGTGTTGCTGATGTCAGGGGACGGCTGTTTGAATATGTTGAGTCCTAAATGCGGCTAAAACCTGCAATACAGAGGAAACAAAGTGATGTGATGTTTTGCTACCTATTTATTGCACATAATAGTTATTAGCAGTGGACCATTGACTGCTCATAACAAAAACCAGCAGCATCTGAGGTAACAATAAAACTACAAAATAATTTATTATTTTCGGATCGGACAAGGTGTTAGTGAGTTTTTTACCTGGAATTCCTCAATAGCAGCCCGGAGTCAAGATTTATGTCTGGTTGATGGCAATAGGCTCGCTCCCTGTTACATGGAACTAACACATAACTGGCAAAATGTGGTGTACAATCTGGTGTATATTTATATGTGTGTACCTATACACCTACATTTTCCAGAGCTGTCTCTGCCCACCTCTTCAAAGAGTACAGACGTGTGTTATATGTAATTATTATTTTTAACTTTACTACGTAGTAATAAAATATAGTAACGGTGTAAACGCAGTCTGTCTTTACGACTTGACTACACAAACGTGACGTGAAACCATTTAAACTTGACCCGCACGAACGTATTATCTTCCCCCTGTTACGTTCCATTTGCTTTGCAAGGGGATAGGGAGGGAGGTCGCTTTAAACTGGATACCTGGTGATCCAACGAGGCTTTTGAAATTTTAGATGGCAAATGTCTTATTTTAGAAGCAACGTTTACGTTTTCGTATTGGGTTTCCGAATGCTAATTCTTTGTCTTGAAATTCTGAGGGTAGGTCTTTATTCTAAGTTTAGAACAAAGCTTCAAAGAGGCTGTGTCTTTTCACTGTAATTATGAAATGCTTATTCTTGTAATTTGGGAGATCAAATACGGAGAACAGAAGCGCTATTTTAATCCTCGGATTAATTATTAAATATACAGTAAAGTCTTTAGAAACATTTTTTTTTTTAAATGCTGTTAATCTGTCTAATTATAATGATGGATTACATCACTTACACGGTAAAAATCTGTTGAAAACTACGAATAAGTATGAATGGTTAGAAGTACTTGCAACCTGCGTGCGTTTATCTCCAGATAAACGAATTCCTCATATTCCTCGTTTTGTTACTATAATATTCTTAAATCTTAAGTACTTATAACATTGTAAAACATTTAATAAAGAGTAGCGATGGAGTTTCTTGTCCTTCTTCTCCAACCGTGTGATTACTCTTTGGAACGGACAACTAAAGTCAATTCTATTTAAAGGTGTGCCTATTTGAAATAAATGAGGTGTGTGGTGTACTTTAAATCAGGGCTGTCCAAACAACATACCTTCGCGAGCTAATTAAATTTACTACAAAAGCGGGAGGGCCGCAAAAACAAATATTTTCAGTTTTCAAGTAAAAAAAATACAAGGTAACCATTTCTTTATACGATTATTGGTTCTTCGTTAATTTATCTATAGCAATCATATCCATATTAACGTCAACATTCATTGTTGCCAGACGCATTGCATGAAGAAGTGACTTATCTGAACAATGAAGATTTATACTTAGATTTTATAAAATTCATTGTTGAATACGTATTTTCACATAAATAAGTGATACTAAACTATAACTGAAGTAGTAAAACAATTTTCTGATTAATTTACACTTTAAAACATCCGTCGCGGGCCGCATGAAAACAAGCCGCGGGCCGCATGCGGCCGCGGGCCGTTGTCTGGACAGCCCTGCCTTAAATGATACAATGCGTTACGTGTTATTTTCCCTACCCAATATCCTACTAATATTATACACGCGAAAGTTTGTATGTATGGATGTCTGGATGTGTGGATGTTTGTTCCTCTTTCACGCAAAAATGACTGACCCGATTTAGATGAAATTTGGCACATAGATAGTTTATAACCTGAAATAACACATAGGGTAATTTTTATCCCGGTAGTATGTTTCCGCGGGATAATTTCCGACCTCCACGCGGGCGAAGCCGCTGGCAAAAGCTAGTTATATCATATTTCGATTTAGAATATGTAGTACTATTGGGTAGGGTAAATAACACGTAACACATTGTATCATTTAAAGGTACACCATACACCTCATTTATTTCAAATAAGCACACCTTTAAACAGAATTGACTCTAGTTGTCCGTTCCAAAGAGTAATCACACGGTTGGATCGAAAAGTTTAAAATGTTTGTGTTCGTTGATGTGATTTGTGTACGAAATGATTTAATACTGTGTATTTATTTTATTTTATTTTATTTGGGAAAAAAAACGATATTACATTACATATTAGATATGAAAAAAGTTATATAAAACAAAATCAATGTATGCTATGGTGAGCTGAGGACTCATCGGTAACGTATAAGAAATACTCCTTTCTCCGTTCTTATTCCTTACAAACCTACCAGTTAGTTACCAGATTATTTATCTAATTTTTTCAATATATTAATAACTTTAGTGCGAAATGAATTTCTATGTAGCATAAATAAATGATTTAAATTATTTGACTGAAACAAAAACAATACCTGCTTAGTTTGAGTGTCAAAGGTTGTGGATATTTTAAGTTTTGGAACAATAAATTGTTCTCAAGAGAAGTAAATTTCTATAACGAAACAAAAGGCCTGCCAGGGTCGCGAGATCTGTTCGAAAGAGTTACCGTAGCTCTGGTATATGAGCAACTGAAGGAACATGGGTGGGTTTCAGTCAGTAGAAGACACACGCTCTCTCTCTCCGCCCAGAGCAGGAGAAGTCATGTGATGTTTCCCACGCAAAAATAAACGAAACAAAAGGAGTATGTAAGGATCGAAGCAGGGAGTTCTGTTACGGCTTCTGTTCATGGAGGCTATGAGCAGAAGGCGTAACTTTACGTTACGTTTCATATTTTGAATCATCGTCTGCCTGGCCTTTTCCTAGGGTGGTATCGTTCTTTTGTGAACTTTTGACTTTCATTTAGTGGACTAATACATACAGTGTGTAAAGAGGGTCACCCATCCACGGATCAACCGCGGGAACGTAGCTTAACTTGATCGATCGACACGGCTTTAATTACTTAGCCACAAGTCCCAACGATAGGAAATATATGACAAAAAAACCCCGTAAGCCTACCTTAATCCGCAGACAAACCAATTTCAATTTATTTCCGAAAAAATGTCAGGATCATTCTCAACGAGAACACATCGGAAATGGAAAGTTATTTAAGTTACCGAGTTCAAATTGTGAATTGAAATTTATTTTCCTTCTATTAAAAATGCAAACGACTTACTTCTAAAAACGGTTTTCCTTAGGAACGGAAACATCCGGTGAAATTTCCGCGACCCCAAGGTGCTCGATTTTCTATTTTATATGCAGGTATTTCATCTTAACTTTTTCCTTAAGGTCTTTTGTTATTTAATTATGTTATGTCTGATTCACTGCGAGTTTTCATTTTGAGCTAGTCATTGTTTTGAAGGTTAAGATATGTTAGATTCGTAATAGGTAGCGTTCATTAGTTCCTGCCAACCCTCATGGGAAAAAGGCGTTAGTTAATGTGTATATTATGATATTTATGTATTTGTATATAAGCACATGTTTTTTTTTTTAAATTGTTAAGTAGGTTATTTCTTTGTTTCGGTCATTGCTGCCCTATTAAAGAAAATATTCTTAAAACGTTGGCATTATGCCCCGGTATCGGAAATAATACTAGCTAAGACTGCTCTCTGAAGCTTTGTACCAATCTATGTTATTTAGCGATTTGAAATAATTTACCCTTTTTTATGAGCCAACAGTCGCTCCTCTTGTTTCTCTTCCAAAAACTTACAGACTTAAACTTACTTACTTCTCAGATTTTGAAAGTAGTTGTCAATGTTGATGTTTTTCGGTCCTTAAATATTTATAATTTCAGATACTTCACTCAATGTGGAATATTTTTGATGCGCATACTCACTCACTCATAGTGTATTAGTAAGTAAGTTTGACGGCCCAGGCATCGTCAAAATTTGGCCGGACAAGAGGTCAAAAAGCCCAACACTCTCCGGGTTTAGTATAACGGGTGGCAACACTACTTGTGCCAATTCCACCATTATAGTACCCCTACATGAAGAATACACAGAAGAAGAACACAGATATATTGAAGACACTTCAGACGTCTGGAGAGACAACATGGCTCAAATTAAAGTAGAGCTTGCCGGCCACGATTTTCTATTATCATTATATGTTTCTGTGATATTTATATTATCTATTTATATAAATATAAGTATTATGTTTTGTATGATGTTTTATATTATGCATGTATTTATTACATGTTATATATGCATATGGTACAACACAGACTAACTGTAGTTTTGTCTTTCCTTCTATCCATCCATAGGATGTCTTTAAAAGTTCGCTTTTAGCGATGAGACCGCCCGTTGTATTACCTCACATAAAATGTCTACGCCTATATCTTTAATAGTTATGGTGTATATAATAAAGAGGAATTCTATTACATTCTATTCACCAATTAATCAAACCACTTCCAACCAACAATCCACTTTGACACGTCATCATGATTAGTTGTACAGACGCCAGCACACAAAACTACAACAATCTGTCAAATTTCTTTAATAGATTTTCAACGTTATCACTGAATTATTAGGTTCAAGATTAATTCGGAAAATTTGACAGTTTCGGGTATCTTGATGAGCTGGCGTCTGTACCATTTCTATACTTTCAGTTCAAATGAAGTTCCAGAATTGAATATAATAATATTTATTGTTGCTTCTGTTGTCGTGGTTGTTTATTTACATGTAAAGCAGAATCAAAACTATTAAGTGTCTCTAACATACCCTTTGAATGTACAATGATAAGAAAATAAATCATACATGCGTAAACAGAATACGAAATCATTTGTACAAGATCTCTAAGTTATATAGAAATTCTTTATAAATACAAATTTCCTGTATGTATCTAAGTATAAGGCCATTTTAGTTTTGGGATCATACATTTTGATCCTACATTCTGGAAAATAAACACGTATGGCGATGCCCATTCTTTGGTCAAAAATAGACCAGCCCTTTGGTCACGTGAAGAGTCGACCAAACGCTTGGCCATGCCTCTGAATACTGATTGATAATAATTATAACTACTTACTTCCCTTTTTCAGGATCGAAAACTTAGTCACCAGTTAACGAGATGCTTTTGAAACTTCTAAAATTGTAGTACAGTCTAAGAAAACAAAAAGAAACTTCCTCAGTTATTATAAATTTATATTTAGAAATACAAGTAACAAATGACTCAAATGTGTTAGTAATTAAAATATTTCTTATCAGCTATGTTAGTAAACTTTTCCTACACACTTAACCTACACTAGTAGGTTAAGTGTGTAGGAAAAGTTTAACTTATAGTTAAAAGCGATACCCTGTTACAAGCTTAACACCGAAGTGGCAGCAGCGATTCACATAGACGCAGTCCAGTCTGCTCGCGATACACCGCAGTATAATAATGATGGAAAAATTGTATCAGAAAGGAAAAGAATGAGCTACTAACTTCCTTTACGTATTATTTATTTATCAAAACTGACTACATATTTATATTAGGTACTAAATTAAAAGACTAACTTAACATACAAATAAAAACAATACGTCTTTTACGCGTTGAAGATGAGAGATGCAGACACGTAGTACGTGTCTCTGTCATCCGGAAACGTGCCCAGAAAACTCACAGAATTGCCACGTTGAATGGCAATATTAATTCTTTTGTCTGTTTATTTATCTATCTACAAACAAAAATTACATTCTCCAACATATTAAGACAAGCCAAGTGCACAATATTAACACGTAAACACGCATTTGAAAACAGTTTTATTTCAACGAAAAGTAGGCAGTGGTGTATGGGGACTGCTAACAGAAGTGAAAACTTAAAACTCTGGAACAAAAAAACAAGTTGGTGACGCGGTCACATAACCATGAAGCGTGACGCAAACCAATAAGTTTTATCCCTACCAAAGGCACTCAATGAGGCTAAAGAAATTTTCACTTGATGAATGAATACCAAAGTGACGCATAATTCCTCCAGACGAAAAAAATGGAGGAGGTTCTCAATTCGACGCGTATATTTTTTTTTATGTATGACCACGCATAACTTTTTACAGAGTAGTCCGATTATGGTATTTTTTTTTAATGCGAAACGGTATACCTTAAACTAAAGTTAGTTTATCTAAGTAATTTTGAGTCGGCGCCGAAAAATCAATGAACAAAGATTGCTCAAAGCGCCGACTCAAAATGACTTAAGTATACTAACATTAGTTTAAGAACTTAGTTGTTAAGGTTAAATAAAAAGGTTTATTATTTTTTTGCGTTTCAGTGTTTTCGGCGGTTTAATTTTTTTGTTAAAAAGTTTTTTGACACTACATGTTTGACATTCTTCCTCTATCTTCAAATACTATGAACCAAAAACAATCACCATGCTCATTCGATCATAGCTGTCCAGTATTGTACAATCCACAGGTGAAAAAATAAACATAGTACCTATTTCCAACGGTACATACCAATTAAAAAGAACTGGAGTGAGACACCGACCCCTCCTGACCTATTTCTGCTCCCGGTCTGAGTCAGGTCAATATATTCTATTTAAATTTCAACTTTATGCCTAACGCTTTATAGTTAATTTTTGTGCTGTTCGTCTTTGTTCCTGAAATAGAATCGCGAGACATTCGACATCGATTGTTCTATGCAGGTCGCAGCTGATATAACATTAATGGGATCCGGGTTATCGAAGGAATTTGTGGTTTTAGCGATGAAGCGGTTGTTATTACCCCATAATTAATTCTTGTTTCTGTTTGGGAGAGTTGTTTTTAGAAAAGTGGCTTAAAGTACTTAAGGATTTTGTACAGAATATAAAATTAGTAGACAGTGTTAGACAAGGAAGTAGCCAGGGGTATAAGAGAAGTTTCAGTCTTAGCCTGTGCTGAAAAAAGAAATTTCTTTTTGCAGCATGGCTTTACGTTGTAATGGCTATAGAATCGGATATTCTGTATTAATTTTCCGGCTTAGTAAATTTTATTCCGGCCGAATCCGGAAATAGATTTAATCGAAAAGGAAAGTCAGTAGGACTCTCGTTATGAGCTAAAATTACGAATGAATTAGACATCCAATTACGCTTTATTATTTTTTCTACGTAGTCGTTTCTATTCTTAAAGGCATGTATGAAATATAGATTTCATTAAGTAGGTCATTCCGTATTAATCGATTCTTTTGTGTTATCATTGATTGATTTCAATTCATATGGCAGAATTGAATTGATTGAACTTTGAATCAATTAACAGATTTAGAACAATGTTCCGTACTATATCATACCCACTGTAGTATTTTTGGTTGGATGTGTACTAGTGTTAGGTACAGTCAGCAACAAAATGTTAACTCTGTGACATATTATATCAAATAAATTGACACGAAAATATTCGAAACATTACTTTTCCGAATCTCTTACAATAGCTTAGGGTTAATTTTGTTTCAAATTTAAAATTTTTGATACAGTTGTCGGTTCCGATTTTAATTAAATGTTTATCTCAAACATTAAGATTAAAATAGTCAATTAGAAGAAAATCTGAAGAAAAAGAAAATCGGAAAACTATTACCGCTGACTGTACAGTCACCAAACCATATAGGTAATTACGTAACATACTATCAGTAGGAATGCCTTTCATTTTGACAGTTCAATAAAACTCAATGCGTTATAATTACGTTGTTGAGCAGATATATTTTTCGGGCTTATGAAGCAATGGATTCTTCAAAATAGTGATAATTAAGTTTCTGATTCATAGTGTGTTACTTAGTTACGGACTTGAGGTGCTGGGATATCAGATATAGTTAAAATTTAGTTAGAACTAGATGACGTTTTCGAATGAATTTTAAATAGACAAATTAACTGTTGATTTTCCATTAATTAAATTAAATTAAATTTAAAAGCATTCATCGGATTCTCACTATACTTAAACTATAACCGGCGATCCTGGTTACTGATCTCTTTATTGACTCTAGTATAATGACTTTCTTCGCCTTTCACGTAAATCACATATAACCATTTACATGAACAACAGAAGACAAAAATTGAAAAAAATATGCTAAGATGATTTGGTCATGTTGACACGATGAATTCAGATGTGACTGGTAACGCCGGGAGGGGGGAGCGAATACCCAATGCCAATAGCCAATGGCACGCGTGCCATTCGTGGCACGTAACAGAATAATTTGGGCACCACATCTATTTAAGCTTTCATGTTTGTTATTCGTCTATTTTGCAACAGCAGACTTCAAACTAATTTGTTATTTATAAAACTGGTAATGTTAAGATTACCTGTTATTAAAAAAGGTATAATTGTGAAAGTATTAATACTTGCTTGCAGATAAAAGGTAGTGAATAATATTATAGTTATTTTTTCAGTAGTCGCTAACTCCAGATTATTAGATGGCACGTCATGAACATATTCAATAATTTTTTTTGGTAAAAAAGGCACGTAGACGTAAATAGGTTTACCATCTCTGCTCTAGGAGAACATATAGTGACTATTTCGTGATATTTTTCAGAAAGGACAGGTGCGGATTACTTACAACCGACGTACGTGAATTACCAGATGTATGAACATAAACGAGGCGAAAGAAGTATGTGAGGATCGTAGAACATCGCGTTCTGTAGTTTCTGCCTACCCTCATGGGAAAAAGCGTGAGTTTATGTATGTATGTATAAACAGCAGCTATATAGATACAAAATAATTGATCGCATACACATTCGTTGGTTCAATCAATCATGTTGGATTAGAGTGTCAGGAGTGATGAATTAGTTTGAACGCAACGGCCATCCACGTTGCCATGAATGCTGCAGGGTAGTTGAAACTTTTTGTTATGTTTGTGTCGGGTAGTTGTTTATTTGGCGTTCGTAGAGAGGAATTTTGTACGCGGAAGAAACAGAACATAACCAAACTATGTAGTAACAGTATACCTACAGTTCAAGCTCATCGACTCGCAAATTGTAACCTTACAGCACGTTTCTACACCTCATAGGGTAAAAAATATCGTCAGAAATAAAAAAGAAAATTGCCGTTCCATCCATTTTGACCGCGCAGTTATTGCATTTTTTATGAAAAAGCTGTTTTTTCGTTGACAACCAACGAAACATTTCGACGCTACGGAGTCTACAATCATGTGCTGTATACATATATTCTTTGCTACATACATCTAAATGGTGACTCCCAACTGTTTTGGCATGGTCTGTGGACTTGTATTACAATGTTTCTAATAACATTGAGACAGAGCAGTCCTACTAATATAATTATTAATGTGAAAGTTAGTATGCTTGGATGTTGAGATGTTTGTGTGATGGTTACTCAATCACGCAAAAATGGGTGAACGGATGTGGATGAAATTTGGCATAAATACAATTTATAACCTGAATTAACACATAGAATACTGTTTATAATATATAATATCTTAGGACAACCAACACAACGTTATCTGATCCCAAACTAGGCAGAGCCCGTACTATGGGAACCGGAAAACTGATAAATATACTTATATATTTCTAAATCCATACATATTATAGATAAATTACACCCAGACACAGAACAAATGATTGTGCTCATCACACAATATTTGTCCTGGGTGGGAATCGAACCCATGACCTAAGTCTTAGCAGTCAGGGTCACTAACCACTAGACTAACAGGCCAGTTATCCTGGTAGCACGTCCCCTGGAGGTAATTTCCGACAACTAAACGTACGAAGCTGCGGGCTAAAGCTTGTTGTAATAATGCCGATATCCTTAAATAGAGTTTTCAGCCTAAATTATTATAATACATGTAACATGACGTGTCTTGTTGTTTTTTTTTTCTCATAACTATACCAAAAATTTTTGGAACATCGTTTTCGGTACAAAAACCAGTAAAATGTTCTACCAAAAATCTACACAAGAAATGTATTGCCTCCAGGCAAAACATGTATCTACAGTGACCCACAAATCAAATTACAATCCAAAAGGGCCTACTTACATTTCAACTGGCTTCGAATAAATAAATAAACAGATATGACAAAATCTACATAAAAGGTAAAGATCTAAAAATAAATAAAATGCGAACGGAGGGAGGTCCCATTTGTTTGTGTTCAATCAATCAGCTAGGGTTGGTAGATGACAAATTCGCTCTTCGGGATTTTATATTTATTTTCCTTTTAATAGTTCCGCATATAAAACGTGCAAATCGGAATCTTTAAGTAATCCTCAGATGTATTTTGTATGTATGTCTGTGAAAAGCCCGAAGCACGTGATAGCCCGTATGACGTAAGAGATGAAATAGGTTCCAAAATCAAAATAGGTAAGTTGTCTTCAAATGAAGAACCGTTATCAATAAGGTGCATCATCATCATCATCAGAAGCCTTTAAAGTTCTCACTGCTGAGACACAGGCCTCCTTTCGGTGAGCTCTCTCACCCACGTGGTGGATTATGACCCACTCCCTAGGGGGCCACGCGAGCCCAGTGCGGGTTGGTAGACGTCTCATGTTTGAATTTTTGGTTCTAACTAAGACATTTCGGGTTCCTCATGATGTTTTCCTTCACCGTTTTGAGAGCAGTAGTGATGAAATAACTTACACAAAGTAAAACTGCCTGCTTGGGTTTGACCCCACGACCTACAACACGTACATAAGTCACAGCCGTTACCACTGAGTCACCACTGACCAATACGGTTAGAATTGGATAGATAAGTGTTTAGATTCCAAAGACGTTAAAGTATTTACTACAGTCTAGTGCGGTACATCTACAAGCCACTCTAATTTTGCTATAGTATTCTAAATGTCTCTGTTTTACTCGTATTATAGCAAAAAGACTTACAATTACCATCTTCGCCAGTCCCTTCATTTAATTTATTATAGCGTTTTAGATAACCTTTACCAACCTGTGGTGCCGCAAATAATAATTCCAAGCGTGGCCATTATTGCAAACTCCCCCAAATAGCGGGAGGCTTATGTTTATTGGCTGAAATGATTATAATAACCTTGTGTAGTTTTTTATAGGTTCGTACTGAAAACGAGACACGAAATATTTAGCTTCAGAATTTCCGCGACTCAATATCTTTGACATCCTTAGTCCTCGGCATCATTTACGGCATCGTAAAGAAACGAATAAAGTTCTCAGTCAAGGTTATCTTGTAGTTTATTTCCAATCGTTGTTGCTGGCGTCAGGTTCATATCTTCGTCTACCATTATGTGCCGACATGCTAGTTAAAATAAAAGTTAAATGCTGTTCCTTGGTAACCGCATCACTTGAAAACGGGTGGATCAGTTTGGTTCACTTTCGTTTTAAATGTTCATGATATTCCAAAAAGGGATTCGAGGTAAAGAAAAATCTGAAATAAAGCTGCCATTATATTTGTATCACCATAATCAGCCTATATTGTTCCCACTACTGGGACACAGGCCATCCCTCGGTGAGAGAGAGTGTGCCGTAATTTACCACGCGGGCCCAGTCCGGGTTGGTAGATATCAAACGTCTTCGAATTTTGGTTCGAGGACATGCTGGTTTACTCACAAAGTTTTCTTCACCGTTTTCAGAGCAAAGAGATTTATGTAGAAATGATTGATATTTAGACAGGACCCAAACACATTACAGTTTTAAAACTTGTAGCCCTATTTTTACAGGTAATATGCATTGTACCAAAAAAAACTAAATTATAAATAAATACTTCAACACTGGTTCATAGTTTCATAATAGCAGGTGTGGCTGTAACACGCGTTTCCTTCCATTATTAGTAATTGTTGAATAAGTTTGATTGATTTTCAGCTGCAAATGTAATGATGCTTCAATTGTATTTAAATTCATGTGTTTGGAAGATTACCTTTATCAAGTAATAAATTTCATATTACATTATTTAACAAAATATGGCCAAAAGTATTGCTGTCAAAACAATAAAATAAAATTAATAAATATAAAATGTGGTTTGTAAACAGATACCCCTCTGTTTGCATAATACACTATCAGTAGAAATCGTTTTCATTTTTACAATTGCACAAAATTCATGTCGTATAGTTGCACAACATTATGAAAGAAAACTGATTAGGAATGAGCTTCAAAATGATTCAGATTCTGGTAAATAGTGTATTACAAATTCGTGTGCTTAAATAAGTTAAATATGTAATAGCGATTAAAATTAATTAATTACATCTAGACCAATGAAGAACATACTTAACATACTAAAATAAACGGAACCCCGAATTATAAAGAGTATCATGCAAGACTTTAGGAAGAAGCTATTATGTTTGAAACTACGATTATTGAATCAGAATGCATCTAAATGCAGACAAAGCGATATAATTGTTCGCAAGCATTTGATCAAAGGCTATATAAGTGAGTTAAATTAAAAAAACTATCGAAACACGCAGACGATTCCCAACATGAAGGCAATCGTTGCGTGTGTGCTGTGCGTGGTACTAAATGTGGAAAGTGTTATATACGACAATGTCACGTACCAACCAGCTGATAGACAGCTTCTGGACTTTAAACGGGATCATCCGGTAGGTAACAATTATTTAAATAAAGCTATAACAGTTCTATAGTTTGACAAACAGAAAAAAGGATAAAAACTTATAATAATCTGACAATTTTGTGAAGTCTTTTGTACCCTGTGTAACCGCTGTGAAAGTTGATGTAGTAAATTCTTCTATGAATAAATCGTCATTGTGTATGATATGTCCGTACTCAGGTAGGTAAATGAAAGGCGTTGTTCTTAGCAAGCGTATAATGCGAACTGGCCGATACATACTGTGACATCTTATTAATAGGGACTCCTGTATGATAATTTATCAATGTGGGTACTAATACATTACAGTGTACTTAGCCCTGTAACATTAGTCAATGAAACTGATAATTGTTTTTCAAAATGCACTTAAAATTTCTTGTCTTTTTCAGTTACCAATAGGATTATGGACTAAAAATAATGGAGATCCAACAGAAATACGGGACACGCTATCGATAAACTCCGATCAATTTAACAATCAGTTACTTCTCGATACAATGCTGACATTTGATGGAGAGAGAAGACCTGAAAGAGTGGTCCACGCCAAGGGAACTGGTGCCTTTGGTTACTTTGAAGTTACAAACGACGTCTCTAAGTATACATATGCTAATGTGTTTAATGGAGTTGGTAAGAAAACGCCAGTAGTTGTACGATTTTCAAATGCAGCTCAAAGTCTTGGAGGAACTGACGTTAGCAAAGAATTAAGAGGCATGTCAGTTAAATTTTACACTAAAGAAGGGAATCTAGATCTTTTATGTTTACAGACACCCGTTTATCTATACAGAGATCCAATTTTGTTCTGGTCTATTGTGCATGCCTTTAAACGAAATCCGCAGACTAACATGTTGGTAGATTTAACGGCCCGTTGGGATGTAGTCACACAAAAACCAAGTGCCATGCACACTTTTTTTTGGACATTATCTGATTATGGACGACCGGACGGCTACAGAAGAATGGATGCTTTTCCCATCCATACTTTTGAAATTTCCAATAAAAATCGAGAGAGACATTATGTAAGGTTTAACTTTAGAACGGAACAAGGTTTTAGTTATATAAGTAATGCTCAAGCGGCTGTGATACAAGGCACAGATCCAGATTACTTTAATCGAGATTTGTACAATGCTATTGAACTAGGAAACTACCCTGTATGGAGATTAGAAATGGATGTAATGACACCACATGACATACAAAACGTGGATTACGATCCTTTTGACGTTACTAGGCTGTGGAAGAATGGTACTTTTACCACCGTGCAGATAGGGCGTCTAGTTTTAAATAAAAATGTTGAAAATCAATTTAGAGATGTAGAACAAGGAGCGTTTAATCCTGCCAGTTTGGTGCCCGGTATTCCCGGGCCACCTGACTTTTTGTTCAGGGGTAGAAGAATGTTTTATAGGGACACACAAAATTATCGTTTGGGAAGAAATCACAACAAAATTTTAATAAATACGCCATTGTACGCAAAGACATACGTTCGTGATGGGACGCCACCTACTAGGCTTAATATGAAAAACGCACCAAACTATTATTCCAATTCTTTCAACGGTCCAATACCTTATGTGGACGAGAAGCGACCGAGGGAGAAGTTACAAGTATTGGAAAGAAATGCTATAGATTTGGAGCCCTTGCAGTATTTCTACAATAACATTCTTGAAAATGAGGCACATAGACAGAGGTTTATTGAGACCTTAGTTTTGTCCCTTGTACCAGTCACACCACCAGTGGTGCAAAGGGTTCTAAAAATTTTGTATCTTATTGATCGTGATTTAGGCACGCGGGCAAGTATTGGGTTGGAAGTAGCTTTAGCACAGAGAAGCGCTCAACAAGCAGCAGCACAAGCTACTCCTCCGCCGAATGTACCTATAAGGAATACACCAAATGCTGAAGCAGCTCCTAAGACGCCAATATATGTAAAAAGTGCACGAGATAATCACAAATAAAGTGTCATGGCGATTCTAAATTGAGTATTAAATTGAATACTAAGAAACCACGCAAAATAGTTGATATCGGTTTCGGTAGATATGATAAAAAGGTGTATTTGGTTTATGTGTAACGATGGAGTATAAAGTATTTTATTCATCAATTGTTTGGTTTTCTTTCTTCCCATTCCTTTCTTTTCCAAATAGCTTGACAAGCCTGCAGTACACGAGATAGTTGCATCTTGTATGTCTACTTTACACATAAATAAATAAAAAAGCTTACAGGACTTTGACTTTACAGTATCTATTCTTTTACAATACAATACAGTCCTATATTTCAGGCTACTAAGGCCCATAAAAACAATACATAAATAATATAAAAACAATAACTATGAACTAATACATATTCTATGATACAAAACTAAACTAAAACAATCACTAAACACGTAATGATGACGGGGTCGTGGTCCGCTGCGTGGTGCCGCGTAACCGTCCTCTGAAACGTCGATATACGACACCTTTCGGTCAAAAGTCCTCTCTCAAGTAGGTCTGTAGATGGTCGGTTGGAACTCGTACCACGAACGACTTAAAGTTGATGTTATGTTCAGCCTGAACACTTCGCAGTAAAGCAAATAATGTGCCAATATCAATCTGCCAAGCGTTTTCCCAACTCTGTTGGGGTTAGCTTCGTCTTATCTAACCCGATGCAATTAAATACCAGTATTTTACTTGAAGCAATTGCCTATCTGACCTGCAAAACCCATCTGGGTAGTGCTGAAATAAAATGCTTTAGTAAGGGTCAGGTAGCCTTTAATATAAATCAAAAAGAATGTTCAGATTTTGCGATCAGAATGAGTGTTCCGCAAGGTTTCATTTTTAGACCAGAATATTTAGTTTTAGGTTTCAGGATTACTGGTCAAGCAATTTGAAAGCCCTTTATTTATTTTGTATTAATTGAACAATCGATACTATCTATACTAATATTATAAAGCTGAAGAGTTTTTTTG
This sequence comes from Aporophyla nigra, assembly GCA_947507805.1. Taxonomy (NCBI): domain Eukaryota; kingdom Metazoa; phylum Arthropoda; class Insecta; order Lepidoptera; family Noctuidae; genus Aporophyla; species Aporophyla nigra. Next base: position 18,521,519 of record OX382307.1, on the reverse strand, counting down.
TTTGTTTGTGTGAACGCTATGATCTCAGGAGCTACTGATTGAAATCTCTTAATATTGGGTAGTCCATTATATTTATTGAGAAAGGCTATATAACATCACACTACGACTAATGAGAGCGGAGCAGCAATGAAAAAAGTCACGAATACAAAGAAATCGCACGGGCAGGCGATTCAATGTGACGGGGACGATCGGAGGAACAAGAAATTTAACGCGGACGAAGTCACAGCCAGAAGCTAGTGTTAAATAAAATTGTAACAGAAATAAATCTTGTTGTGTTTAAGTTCTTTAAAGTGGCTTGCGGTAGGAGTATACTAGTAGTTATAAAGATAAATATTTTTCGTGGTTTTTGAGGGTGCTAAAGCTAATAGTAAGGTCGAAATGAAATTCCAAGATGACAGCAGTGAAATATAAAAATTTTCGTCAAAGTTATCGTTTTCTTGGTATGAAGCCGAAAGTAAAGTCAACATGAAATACCAAGATAGCAGCTGTAAAAAAAAAATGTTTTCGTCAGTGGGTGTCGTTTTGCGAGTATCGTGTACGAGACGTCGTTTCTGACTGGGGTCCCCCGACCGCATATTTTTTTTTTTACTTAGTTAAAATAATATTTTATAGAAGAGTTAAACGAAGACCTGATTATTTTAAAAAAAAAACCTAGTTTTTGGAGTTTTCTGATTAAAAGAGAATTAAAGAACAACAAGAGAGTAGCAAATAGCAATGTACTAATTATCATCTGAAAGAAGATATACTCAAAGCAGTTTTGTGTTCCAAGTCGATAATTATTATAAACGTTGGTACGAGGAAAACAAATCAATCTTTCAGCCATTTTAGAGGCGTAGTAGTTGAACTGGCTGTATCACGCATTTCCTTTCAACAAATAATTATTGGCAGAATAGTGATCGATTGCTTAATAAGACACGAATTCAATTTCAACTCTGAATACAATTTTTTGTGATTGCTCGGCAATTGATAACAAAAACCTAGGTTGAGCCTGTTAATTGAACGCAGGGTTTTTGAGTTTTACTTGATTGAATTCAAATGGAGATTGGTAGAAAAATCTATACTAAAGTTCAAAGTTCTAAGTTGAAAAGTTTGTTTGTCTGTTTGGTAGGTTGAATGCACTAATCGCAGACACGACTGGTTCGAATTGAAAAAATATTTTAGTGTTTGGTAACCCATTATAAAAGCAAAAACATATTATATATTGTAATAGGCTATGACACTCCGCTGTGGCCGATAGGAGCGAAGCATCAATGATAAATGTTGCAAAAACGGGAAAAAGTCATTCCTTTTGAGAACTCCCGTTGCGTGCGCCGCCTAAATGGTTAAAGTAACGCAACAATCATATACGAAGGAACTGTTCCTCTTAAAAACTTCTGAAACCAAGTGCGCGATAGCGTATGTCTATCTTTTAAGGTTAGCTATAAGGCTTTTAAGTGAAATAAAATGGAAAAATTTTAAAGCTGAAGAGTTTGTTTGGTTGAACGTACTAATCTCAAGAACTACGTTTAGTGTCCAACACTCCAACAAGGGGTTTTCCAAAAACCCCTTTTATTGAGGAAGCTATAATACACATATCTTCACTCTAGGGCCCTTAGGAGCAGAGAAAACAGAAAAAAGCCACGAATACGAAGATATCGCACGGGCAGGCGATACGATGCGACGCGCGATGGGGAAGGTCGAGGGAGCATAGAAGAACGCGGACAAAGTCGTGGGCAGAAGCTAGTACATAATATATGAAAGGTAACAAGCCGACTGTAAATTTAATCAGTTATCCGTTAGTTCTATTGATTTGTAATTGAACTAGTGTGGGGCAAAGCTCTTCTCGTACAGAGAAGATCAATCCTTCTGATAACAAAAAGGTTTAGTTAGGTAGGTTATGAATTAAGGAGACCCTAAAATATTTTCTTTGACTATGATTAAGGATATCTAAGTTGAACTCAAAAGAATACAATGAAAAATAATTTGCGTTGCCGTTACGCTTCTCGATACTGATAGAAGTAACAAAACAGACAAGGGAAAAATAAGTAGAAGGAGAGCGCTTGTCAGATGACAATAGTATTTCTCATTCATGGTTGACCATTAGAGAAAAAGAGATTAGGAAAACTCAAATTGGAAGTATAAAAGAAGAAAATCAAACTTCAGAAAGCAATGCAGCCGAAATAAAAAAAAACTAAACTTTCCAGGATTCATTATTGTTATTTTTTTTTTTATTATTAACCTGTATACACTCAACAAAAATATTCTCTCTCTCTCTCTCTCTCTCTCTCTCTCTCTACTCACAACAAAAAAACAACAACATACAAACAAATACAAACAACAAAATATATACGGTCGAATTGAGAAACCTCGTCCTTTTTTTGAAGTCGGTTAAAAATTGTCGTTACAACTTTTTCTCTTAATTTCCGTCTAGCCCCCTTTCGCAACGCACCATAAGGAACTTCGTTTCAATACAAGCAGAACCATTACAAAGAAGTAAGAATGTTTCTGTGTGGTGTCCGACATAGAGAATAGCATCACCCCATTTCTTTCCGTGGCTGTCGTAAGAAACGACTAAGGGACTTTCTAGAGAATGGGTAGCAGCGTTCGCTATACATTTTACCACCATACTGCGATCGCCAACCTGCGTGGCAATTATGGCAATTCCCCCCAAATTTGGAAAGGCCTACGTCCAGAAATGGACGCCTTTCAGCTGAAATGATGACAATGATGACAATGATTAAGAATGGAATGTCAGTACAACATGATAACTAAAAAACACTATTTAAGTGGTATTGATCTCTAATCGCTAATTAATAAAGGCTATATAAGCAAGTTTCGTTGGCCCAGTGCGGAACACGCAGTCGATTTCCAACATGAAGGTGATCGTTGCGTGTCTGTTTTGTTTGGTACTAAATGTGGAAAGTGTTCGATACGAGAATGTAACGTACCAACCCGTGGAAAGACAGTTGCTGGACTTTAAACGGGACCATCCGGTATGTACTATTTTTTTAAATATACCTACTACCTTTTTTAGTTTTCTCAATTTTATTCAAAAGTTCAAAGTAAAAGTCTCATTTCTTTCAAATAGGAACATAAGGGGCACTTTTTAACGTCAAATTTACATTAAAATAGAATTGATTGTAGTCGCCACTTCCAAAAGGCAGTTTCGTATGCAGAAGAATGGGAAAAAAACTCCATAGTTTCTCTTTTAAAATTGTTTTATGATATTTTACACACATTGACTAAATAATTATACGTGAAATACAATGCACCTAGAATAAATTTACCATAATCCACAATAGGTAAAAAGAATTAATAAAAATGAAGCAATGACATATAAATTAATTATACTTATGATGGATACACGGTGATCACATATTTACAAACATTGTATAAGTAAGTATAGGATGTTCCAATAATATTAACAGGTAATAAGTCAGTGTCTGAGTTTAAGTGGGTAATAACAGAGTGTAAATGAATTTCATAAAAATAAATTATTAATTATACTATTCAATTAGCAACCAGTTTGATTTTGTCTAGACTCTAGATTGTATTATGAACTAGGACCAACATGTTTTCAAGCATTATTATCTTGGACGCCTACAGTAAGAATTAAATAGAATAACGAAACATTACGCCTGCATTTCCCCAAGAGCTAGGCAGAGGCGTACCTATAGTACACCCACTTATGTTCAGGTCCCATGTAATAGGGGGCGAGCCTATTGCCAGACTCCAACCTTTAACTGAGATTTTCTAAATGGAAATATCCAATTACACTTTGCTCCTATCAAAATAAACCCAAGACCCATGATGAGTAGTAGCGTTTGCGATAGTAGATGACTGTTATCTATATACAATTTTTATACCATAACATAAGTCTTACGTGCACGCATTTTAATAAACTTTTATTATTTACAGTTACCGATAGGACTATGGACGAAAAATAATGGAGATCCAACAGAAATACGGGACACACTATCGATAAACTCCGATCAATTTAACAATCAGTTACTTCTAGATACGATGTTGACTTTTGATGGTGAGAGAATACCTGAAAGAGTGGTACACGCCAAGGGTACCGGTGCCTTTGGTTACTTTGAAGTCACACACGATGTTTCTAAATACACATATGCTGATGTATTCAATGGTATTGGCAAGAGAACACCATTAGTTGTCCGGTTCTCATCAGCGTTACAGAATATAGGAGGCTCTGACGTCGGCAGAGAATTGAGGGGAATGTCAATTAAGTTTTACACCAAAGAAGGTAATTTAGATCTTTTGTGCTTACAAATGCCTGTCTATCTATATAGGGACCCCATGTTCTTTCTGAACTTAGTACATGCATTCAAAAGAAATCCACAGACAAATCTGTTCGATTTCACGGCCCGTTGGGATTTAGCAACACAAAGACCGATTCTTAACCACAATTTCTTTTGGACATTAGCTGATTACGGTATTCCGGATGGGTACAGAAGGATGGATGGTTTCCCCATTCATACTTTTGAAATTTCAAATAAGAATGGGGAGAGACATTATGTGAGGTTTAACTTTAGAACTGAGCAGGGTTTCTCAGCAATTTCATCTGCTCAAGCGGCTGTGATACAAGGTACGGATCCAGATTACTTCAACCGAGATTTGTACAATGCTATTGATCAAGGAAACTTTCCTGCATGGAAATTAGAGATGGACATGATGACAGCACATGACATACAAAACGTTGATTACGATCCTTTCGATGTTACGAGACTGTGGAAGAATGGGACTTTTTTCACAGTGCAAATTGGACGTTTGGTATTAAACAAAAATGTTGAAAATCAATTCAGGGATGTAGAACAAGGAGCATTTAATCCTGGCCATTTGGTGCCCGGTATCCCTGGGCCACCTGACTTTTTGTTCAGAGGTAGAAGAATGTTCTACAGGGACACACAAAATTATCGTTTGGGAAGAAATCACAACAAAATTCTCGTGAATATGCCATTATATGCAAAGACATACGTCCGTGATGGGACGCCACCTACTAGACTTAATATGAAGAACGCACCAAACTATTATTCAAATTCATTCAACGGTCCAATACCTTATGTGGACGAGAAGAGACCGAGAGAGAAGTTACAAGTATTGGAAAGTAACGCTGTTGACTTGGAGCCCCTGTGGTACTTCTATAACTACATTCTTGAAGATGAAGCGCACAGACAGAGGTTTATTGAAAATGTTTATTTATCTCTTGTGCCGGTGACACCGCCTGTGGTGCAGAGGGCGATCAAGTTGATGTATCTCATCGATCGTGATTTAGGGAGACGAGTGCGCGTTGGCTATGAAGTAGCACTCGCAGCAGCACAAGCTGAGCAAGCAGCTCAAGCAACTCCTCCTCCGAATCTACCTATAAGAAACACACCGACAGCTGAAGGACCTCCAATAAATCCCCAGACAAAAGATGCACATAGCATCCGTATTCATTAATAACCCTTTTCATAATCGTAATCTTAGTCGTTTATTTGTTTAGAAAGTAGGTACATAAAATAAAAGTGATTACAAAATTAAGATCTTTGTACAGACGCCAGCACATAAAGCTACTACAATCTGTCAAAGTTCCTTAATAGGATTTCAACTTTATCTCTAAAGCATTAGGTTCAAAATTGACTGGGAAAATTTGACAATTTCGGGTAGCTTGATGTGCTGGCGTCTGTACAATCTATCGTAAATTAGGGATGCAATTATTGAAAATATATTTTTTTAAGAATAAAAAAACATGTCAGTCACATTAAAATTGTCAAAAAATTATACAATTTAAACCACGCAATTTCAATTAATAAACATATATTGTCAAAGTATATTAAATCTGAAGAGTTGTGTCAGTGAAAAATCATTTATAGAATAATAGCGCTTATCAAGTAATAGGGCTTTCTTTTTAAACATTTGGATTGGAACATTTTTTTAATATTAGTTGTTTTTTTTTTTATATACGGAGGGACCGATGGCGAACACAATTTTCTTTACTAGAGGTGTATATTTTAGGTGCCATTTTGCACTAAGTGCCTATATTGACTTCTAAGAGGCCCTTTTCCAGCTTCTGACACTTTTAGAAAGTATTTTTTTATTTACTATTGAAATTGACACTTTAACATTTGCAGAAACCTTACCAATTGATTTTCTTATGCAAATAAAAACTGTTGATGAAATGGCGACTTTCGCTTATGTTTCACTTTGTTAGACACAATATATCTAAATCTTTCTCTTGTAATTTTTTACCTTTTCAATGATATTAAAGTTATTGCCAGTTATTTCACCTGAGTTTGGTAAATGTGTAGGTGTGTAAAATAAATTGATGACGTATATGCACGTTTTTAAATACCGTGATATTATGTAACTCGCACGATATATCGTGGTCATCCTTTTCATATCGACTGCACAAGACCATTGGGATTATCTATGTATTATTTCAGTTATTACAAATGCATTGGCGTACAACGGATACAGTCGTTTAGTATAAATTGGCATTGTTAATAGTAATTTAAACTTAAGCAGGAAAAAGCAGAGGGGTAATTGTGTAACTTGCTATCAGTAGGAATTGGTTTCATTTTAATAGTTAAATAACATACATTGCGTTACTTACGTTGCTGAGCCGACAATTTATTCGAACAAATGACGCAATGGATTATAAATAATTTTCAATCCGATTCAGATTCTGATAGATAGTGCGTTTCGCAATTAGGGTGCTGATTTACTAATCAGCACCCTTACTTACTAGTAAGTCGGTGGATTACAAATCAGAAAGACACAATTAAAATATTAGTGGTTTTCTTTTCACTGTTTAAATTCGGGGCGTTTATTTGTATTTTTTTTTTGGATGGGAAATCATCAAATGACGTCTCCCGCTCTTGGGCGGAGCGAGAGGACGTGTCAGACTTTTACTGACTAAAACCCACCCGTGTTCCTTCAGTTGCCTATGTGCCAGGGTCACGGTGTCTCTTTCGTATAATCTCGCGATCCTGGCAGGGGCGTCAAGTAAGTAAATAGTAAGTGTCATCATAATCATCATCATTTCAGCCGTAAGACGATCACTGCTGGACATAGGCCCCCCCAATTTGAGGGGGGGAGGGTTGCATAATCGCCACGCTTGGCAAGCTGGTTGGCGATCGCAGTATGGTGGTAGAGAACGCTGCAGCTGCCCATTCTCTAGTAAGTTCCTTAGTCGCCTTTTACGACACCCACGGGAAGAAATGGGATTTTGCTACTCTTTATGTTCGGCACCACACGGACTTGTGTAATACTTGTATATTAATGGGAACTACAAGTTTAAAAGATTTGAGTTTATCTTAAATCAAATATGTTTCGCTTAAAGCTTAATGATTCAGAATGATTAAGAAGGAAAGTTGTTTAAGGTGCTGCTACAAGGAGGAATTTTAGACCTTTGCTGTTTCTAACACTTATAGTTGTGGAAATGAGCATCGTCTGGTTAAAATATTGTTACAAACAGGGGTTCGGGATATATACATTTTAACAAATTTTACCAATAACAATACCAATTTATGATCTACGTAACAATATAATTCGTCGGTCTTTTCAAAAACATGACTTTATTGACTCTCGAAAATAAAAAACTATTAATTTAATTCTTTCTTTTTTCTTTGCATCAATCCTATCAAATCCACGAGGTATTGAAAGTGTTTAACATATTGCTTTGTAATCATAACCACTCATGACTCGACAACCAGCAACACCTAAATCTACTGATATTCTATGATTACCAGGGTCCGTATAATATTGTAGATTTTTGTGTACTATTATCACGCACTCACTCACTCAGTCTTTCACTTACATTCCGTTCTCTCCACTACTTCTTCTTTCATTCCCACGCTATTAACATTTTTTAAGCGCAAGACAAGTCAAGTCATCGTATTTTATCATGAAATTCTCTCGCCGAGTCTAGGCCGGTGCATTCTTTACTTAGCAGACCTATATGCCCGACTATGAACTGACTCATCACTTTGAGCCTTAAAAGTTATGCCGCTGGTGCTGAATATAGTAGGTCCTTCTTCAGCTTTCCTCATTGAAGCAACGTCTTGATAGATATACATTCAGGCTAGTCCAATCACACGACTTGATTTGAGACTTAATTATGTACTAGGGCCATGCAGTAAAGAAACAATTTGATTTTCATTAAATCTGATATGTCAATTATTTCTTCGAGTGTTTCTTACTTATTTTGCTCCCAATCAAAATGATTTGCATAACAAAGTTAGATAGCTTAACTAATTGAACTACTGTTGTCTAAACATGTCTTGCCAAGAATAAACGAGATTGGAAATTAAGTCATTTGATACAATACATTTATGTCAATCGTTATTTCTGTAGAATTACTCTTAGTTTATTTTGTTAACATTAACTACCAAATCCATCATGTATATCTAATTAAAGTTGCTTATTCTGATTATCTGTTTGACATAACGAATTTTGATGTCGTTTTCACCATGATTCAGAAAATATGTATTTATCAGATGTTTGTTTTTTATATTTATTTATAAGAGCATTTACGCATATTTATTTAATACTTTACGCACATAAAAAAATTACAGAGGCGGACGTAATGTCATAGGCATTTTCTACCAGTCAACCTTTGGTTGATGCGGAAACATACAGTGGTAGGTGCAATAAAGAACAATGGCGAAATCATTGCTGAAATTTATTGGAGCGTCTAAAAGTGATTAATATACGAAGGCAGTTCTATTATTTTTCTACGTTTTTTCAAAGTATCACATAAACAAGTTAAAGCCGGATAAAAAATATATTTGCAATAAAAAGTTATTTTTCTGCCAAGTGCCAAGTTTTTGTTTGTTATTATAATTAAATGGAGTAAATGAATTAACAATACTGTTTATTTCTAAGTGGAAGTGTTCTTTGCAGGGAAGTTAAAATATTGTAGTGTAAAAATATATGAATTACTTTCAATTAATGACGGGCAAAAAGACTATTATCCCAAAAAAAAAAACTTGGTTTGACTTTGACAGTTATGATACTCATGTCACAGACGCTTGCGCTTGTGCTTCGTGTGTATTTGTTCTCGATTGTTTTCCGTTTTCTTTCATTTTTCATTTCAGGAAGCAATATTATGTGTATATTTTAATAGAAAATAATATTCCTGGTAGGACAGGAATCAGCGAGTATTGCTGTAATTGCTTAGTTGGCCGGCGCACGGTAGGATGTTGCGCTCATGTCATGACGCTAGTCTGGTATTTAGGATGGGCCAGACATCAGCAAAATATTTCAGCACCTGCAGAATTTCTGGATGAAATAATTATAAGAGAGAATGACGAAGAATAAAGATTACTTAAGATAAAAAAAAAACTTGTTTTATTGATTCTTATGAACATTCTCAACATATTCCAGACGCATTCTAGGATTTTATAAATTCTTATTTATCTGAATGTTAGCAAGTATTTATAAAATCCCAGAATACTATTATAATCCTATTTCTTCAATACCTAAAAAAATGCTGATGGTGAGTGGCAGCCTCAGTCCTATAATTGTACACAGTCATGTAGTAAGTATACCTTAGGTAAGGCCTACCAAAGAGTATTTATACCTTTTACAAGGCATTGCATGCTAAACTAACACAAGTTTTGTATAATACTTATATATGTTAGTTTGTAAGGTATATGTCTATGGGTCATGGTAACCTGAAAATAAAATGTTTATTATTATTATTATTGTATGCTAAAATAACTGTGTAAGGAAATGCCCTTTAAACTTCCTCGAATTTAAATTACCATTGACATAACCTACAAAAGTTCACGACTGAATTTCTATTAACTCCGGCTTTCTCGAACAAAAATTCTTGCACCAACTAATTCAGAAGATGACGCCGAGTTTAACAAGATATTTTTCATTTAAAGACGCAAGAGTTTAATCTCAGCTAAATTAATATATGTGTGGTGGCTGCCATTGTTCTTTGATGAAAAAATATTTTAAATTTATAAACGCATGAACCACGTATATCATATATTAGTCCCATCGTATCCTAAACAATTTCACTTTCACAAGACATGGGCCATGAATTTGAACAATCCAGCATCGTCGCCATTTGGTTGGGATAGAATTGTATGGAACGCCAGACGCGGTATTAACGTCAACGGCGAGTACATCTCACATTGGCTCGTGACATCGTCATATTGGCTGAATCGCTGCAGGACTTGCAGCAGATGCTGGACGACCTAGTTGAATCTTCTAAAAGCATTGGTCTCCGGAAGAAGATGGACAAAACCCAAGTTATGTTTACCGAACACGTAACTCCGGGACCGATTGCTGTCAATGGCGGTACCCTCAAGGTTGTTAGAATACTTTTACCTCGGGCAAACTCTGCAGTTTGGTAAGAACAACCTTGAGAAGGAGGCTAACAGAAGAATTCAGCTGGGTTGGGCAGCGTTTGGGAAGCTTCGTTGAGTCTTCTCGTCGCGTATTTCTAAAGAGCCTAAAGATGAAATTCTTCAATCAGTGCGTCCTACCTGTCTTGACCTACGAAGCCGAAACGTGGACACTCACGGTATGGCTGGTCCATAAATTCAAAGTTGCTCAGCGAGCTATGGAACGAGCTATGCTTGGAGTATCTCTAAGGGACAGAATCCGCAATGAGGTGATCCGGCAGAGAACCAAAGTTATCGACATAGCTCAAAGAATTAGCAAGCTGAAGTGGCAATGGCCCGGCCATATTAGCCGTAGAACCGATGACCGTTGGGGTAGACGTGTTCTTGAGTGGAGACCGCGAATCGGCAAACGTAAGGTAGGATGCCCTCAGGCTAGGTGGAGCGACGAACTTCGCAGGGTGGCTGGTAGCGGCTGGATGAGAGTTGCCGAGAATCGGGCTGAATGGCGTGCAATTGGAGAGGCCTATGTCCAGCAGAGGACTGCTATAGGCTGATGATGATGATGACTGAGGGGGTCGATTTGGTGTCGAATGAAAATATTTCACATCAATTTTTAGCTCTTTAACTCAAACGCTATTCGAGAATTTCAAATAATTATTTTTTAGAAATTATTTATATTTTTATATTAGAATTCGGAATAATTCAATGATGATTTTTTCCCTAATTCTTACGAGTCCAAAACGATTAAATCATGTAATCATGATTTTCAAACGGTAAGCCAATTTTTAATGGAGAAAAGAAAATTATAATCTTTTTTTTTAGTCTTTTTGAAATATGGCACTCACCAAGATTCGTCAGAAAATGTCTCATAAACTCTTCTATACTCAGGATTTTTTTTTGAATTTTTCAAGTGGATGAATAATTTGAAAAAAATTCAAACTCTTTTTTTTCTCAAAATCTTGTGTAGTACAATGATTGAAAATATTTGATAAGTTATTAAATTGTGAATTATAAGTACAAAAAAAAAATCTACGTATTTATTTGTACTAAAAAAAAAAAAAATTTTGTTAAAACGCAATAATTTAAGAAAAATAGTTTTTTTTTTTTTTACTTGTTCCACCTCTTCAAAAAATTTGAAAAAAGTACTGAGTATAGAATCGGCTTTCCGTTTGAGAATCAAAACTATATGATGTTTTCATGTTTTGGACTCGTAAGAATTAGGAAAAAATCATCATTGAATAATTCCGAATTGAACTATAAAAATAAAAAAACAGGTTTTCTTGAAATTCTCGAATACCGTTTGAGTTGAAGAGCTAAAAATTGATGTGTATTATTTTCATTCGACACCAAATTGACCCCCTAAGTATAAGTCAAAAAAGCCATGGGGGCAGAATTCCCATATTAATCCGGCTATGCCCTTTCCGTACATAAGGAGAGATGTAGAGAAGAAATGCAAATTAGTCACTCGCAATTCTTAGAGAGTGCTACTGGTGATGAAATCCACGATTATAATATGGGGCAGGGCTAGAAAGAAGTTGAAGACGAATTCAATTAATTTATGTTTAGACCAGTCTAATAGTCAGACTTTCTTACTTAAACTACGCATTACGAAGGGACGGTATTTTGAAAAATCGAATTGAAATCGCAAAAAAATATCAATGTCGCTGGTCGATTGATTCACGAGACTGTAACATACTTTCAGTGGCCTTATTGTAAACAATTGATAGGTATATTGTTTAAAATGATTATACACGTTAGAGAAACACAAAGTTGGAAGCAACACATTACTGGATAATAATACCCGCCATTCCATCGGCATTATGATTAGAATATCCAAGTCATCAGTTTCTATTTCGCTAAATTGACGTACGTACTTCGATAATCATCGTAATTTTTCAAACATATATTATTAATAGAAAACAACAATTATTGTGAACACCATTGAAAATGTCGCAGAATCTAAGGACTTTTCATAGTTTAAAACCATGTTTTAAAATGATACCAGTGGGCGGATTCAGATTGACTCAAAAAACGACGAGTGCAATATTCTTAATCATCAATAACATACAGTCATATCGATTTGGATTGTATTATATGCGTATTTTTGCTGCTTGAATAATTACCCTGAAATTAAGCCCAATAATAGCACTAGTTTCCCTGCAGTTACTTATATAAGACGGTGGTATTATTAAGTAATTTTGCACTCCGTTAATAAGAATAGGATGAGGCAATTCGCAGTCTGTATTTGTGTCTGTGTAGCTGTGCAATATGTGACCAGTTATCAATACTATAATGAGACGGTGGGGGATGCTGTGTCACAACAGTTTCCCGACTTTCGTAGACGACATCCAGTAAGTACTAAAAATATAATAAACCTCTATAGTGACCTTTTTGACTCGGGAAGGCCGCAGGAATCCACTGGATGCGGGAAATACAGATCCGGTCGAAGTGGCGGAGTTTGGAGTGCCTTATGTCTGTCTAGCAGTGGATGACTTTCTTCTGAAATGATAATGATGAATTATGAATTCAGTTTTATTGATTATTCATTTTTTTTGTTTTTCAGAAACCAGTTGGTGTGTGGACTAAGATAACAGGAGACCCAATAGATATAAGAGATACAATATCCTTGAACACTGACTTATTCAACGATAAACATCATTTCCGCGCCAGTTCTCACCTCAACAGAGAAAGAATACCGGAGCGACTTGTGCATGCCAAAGGTTATGGCGCATTTGGGTACTTTGAAGTGACAAACGATATTTCCAAGTACACTACAGCCGATGTTTTCAATGGAATAGGAAAGAAAACGCCGGTAGTTGGACGATTTTCTACAGCGTTACAGAACATTGGTGGAACCGATTTATCCCGAGAAACAAAAGGTTTATCTATAAAATTCTATACTGGACAAGGGAACCTGGATTTCTTATGTTTGCATCTTCCTATATTTTTATATAGAGATCCATTGGATTTCCTCAGTTTTGCACATGCACTTAAAAGAAACCCACGTACTGACGCCTTAGATAATACTGTGAGGTGGGATTTCATAAATTTACGACCAGAATTTTTGCACACCATATTCTGGCTACTCTCTGATTTTGGATTGCCGGATGGATACAGAAAGATGGATGTTTTCCCAATTCACGTGTATGAATTGTACAATAAACAAGGAGAACAATTTTTCGTGAAATTCAACTTCAGAACTAACTTAGGCCTATTTAATCTGACAAACGCGCAAGCGGCGGCAATTGGCATTGAAGATCCTGATTATTTCAACAGAGACTTGTACAATGCAATTGCTGCAGGAAATTATCCATCGTGGAGACTAGATATGGATATTCTAACAAAATACGAGTTGGATAAATTAGATTATGATCCATTTGATGTAACGAGGCTCTGGAGAAGAGGAACTTATCGTACTGTGACAGTGGGACAGCTGGTTTTCAATAAGCTAGTTGATAATAATTTTAAAGACATTGAACAATCTGCATTCAGTCCTGATAATCTAGTTCCTGGTATAATGGGGCCAGCTGATGTAGTTTTTAAAGCTAGAAAGATCTTCTATCCAGATACGCAAAACTATCGACTGGGAGTAAATCATGACAACATTAGAGTGAATGCTCCTTTGTATGACAAGAATTACAACAGAGATGGTATGCCACCTGTACTTGATAACATGAAAGATGCTCCAAACTATTTCCCGAATTCCTTCAATGGACCGATGCCCTACGTAGATGAAAATCGGCCTACAGGTAGATTATTAATTTTACATAGAAATGCTATCGATTTGCAACCTATGGCTGAGTTTTACAATGAAATAGTGGATTCTGATGGACACAGACAGAGGATTGTTAATAACTTGGCGACGATGCTAGTAAATGTGCCTCCAGACGTAGAACAGAAGGGTTTACGCTTGCTGACTCTGGTAAATATTGACTTAGGCCCTCAAGTAAGAACAGCTTTAACAGCGTTGAGAGCTGTAGTACCACAAGAGAGACGGGAACGAATCACACAATGCATAGCCAACGTAAATAAGAACACTTCAATATATCAGACAAAAAATTGGTATATAAATAAGTAGTATACAAAATGCAACATAAACTGAAGATCGTTTTTAGAATGTAATTTACTCTATGTCTATGTTTTGCTGTGTTTTTCTGATACCTTTGTACTGTTTATATATTAAAAAAAAAAAAATGGTAATAATTTTCTTTATTTCTGCACCCCAATTGCATAACTCACAATTACAATCCTACGGCTATTGAGGGAAATTGCTAATTCATTGTGTCGAAACCTCCGATTCAAAAGAATGTATTGGCTGCTTGGAAGAAACTCCATGCTGTCCGTGCAAAACAAATTATTGCTATATAGACAAGTCCTGATGCCAGTTTGGACTTATGGTATTCAGCTATGGGGCTGCACCAAACAGACCAATGTATTAATAGTACAAAGATTCCAGAACAAAGTGCTAAGGGAAATTGTAAATGCACCTTGGTACATACGAAATGATGACCTCCACAGGGACCTAAAAGTTGAGTTCATCGAAAGAGTGATCCAGAAATTTGCAGAAGCTCACGAAAAAAGACTTCATCAACATGTGAACGTCGAGGCCATCCAGCTTCTTGACCACACAAACATAGTTAGAAGACTAAAAAGAACAAAACCGTTCGAGCTAGTGTTTAGTGTTAGTGAATAGTGTAAAGTACAAAAGTGCCAAACAAACACAAGAACGAAGTGTATTCGCCTTAATAGAGACAATAAGAAAAGTGCTATTGGACACATTCTTAGTAAAGACAATTTATTAGTTTAGGTTATAATTAAATTACTTATTAGTCTACTTATAAGGCTAGATTGTAATAAGATTAGGGTCCATCCTATTATTGAACCCTAGGACAAGGAAAAAAAAAAAAAAAAAAAAAAAAAAAAAATTGTGTCGAAATTTCGTCTGCTTTATTACGTAAATCTCGCAATGAAAGTAGTTAAACTGTCAAAATGAGAGACAATGCCACTGTAAGTGTGTCATGCAATTACTCTGCTGATTTATCATATTTAGGAATCACTTGCATTCTGTATACATAAATGAATGTGACTGTCTATGACCTATTTAATAGCAAAATAATATATTTGTTTTATTTTAAAATTGTCACACTTTAACGGGCCGCTTAGAGAACACATTAAATCCCAATTTTATGGTTTGATAGGTCGACACGTTACTCTAAGTAATAACAAAGTATCCTTTTACGTTAAAATGCTAAAAGTCACATAAAATATTTTTTTTTTACAAGTTATAAAAGTCACATAACATGTAATATTTCGTACAAATTCTAAGAAACATTTCTTTCAATCGTTTCCTTACTCCATTGATGGAACAAGGAATCGTACTTCTTCGTAGTTGGAAAATCATATAATTCAATGCGGTGCGCGGTGGGAGAGTGCTCAGTCTGGGGCTTTACGAAGGGGAGTACGGCTCTCAACGGGGGAACCAACCTAAACACACATGTTTCATTAATTAATCAGCTCACAAAAGAAAGAAATAAAAGTTTATCAGCCTAGGGTAAATTAAGAACGGTCACATATAGATCGAAATTTCTGCCTTACTTAATTTCAAACCACATTCAAACAAGAACCAATAATCAGGTATACCATAGTAAAACTGAAATAATGAAGAAATTTGCATCGTTTGAGTAGAGTGAATGAACCCGAAATCGAAAATAAAACTTATTATGATAATCAGAGGCAATCCAAGCAATCTGTATATATCATAATCAGTCTTTAATGCTGTACTGGGACACATACTGTGTGACGTCTGTGTGACACACTATGTGAGAGGGAGTGATGGGCTGAAAAACCACCGGCCAAGTGGGGTGTACTACGTGAGCTCGACAAATGAATTTGCGAATAACACTTGTGCGACAAAACTGTACTGCGACTCACAATAGTTCGAATGCATGCTTGTGCGACACATTCGAGCTCACATAGTACACTAGGTTAGGTTAGGTTAAGACTGTGACCTCCTACGCACGAGCCGAGCGAGCGAAGCGAGCGGTGCCGCGGCAGCGGTCGGCGAGTGCTAGAAACTACTAGATTCAGTGTGTCGCATAAGCGTGCATTCGAACTATGGGGTGAGTCGCAGTACAGTTTTGCCGCACAAGTGTTATTCACACATCCATTTGTCGAGCTCACGTAGTACATTCGGTCAAGTGCGGGTTAGTAGATGTCACATGTTTTCAAATTTATAGTTCTAGGACATAGCGATGTTTTCCTTTGCCATTTTGAGAGCAGTGGTGATAAAAAATTTAACGAGCAAAGCACCTGCCTGGGTTCGAACTTAACACGTACAATTCGCAAGTCGGGACCAACACTACTAAAAATCTGTAAATAATATAAATTAAAGTCCACTTTGTGTCCGTCTGTGTCCGCTCGTTATTATAAACTGCACAACAAATTTCAATGCGGTTTTCACCATCACTTAGAAAGTTTATTTCGCAAAATTATGAGAATATAAAAGTTGCAATAAACGAATAAAGGGAACAGTGTTGGTCCAGTAGTGTCAGCCCTGACTCACGAGTTGTAAGTTGTGTGCTTGAGTTTGAAATTCATCAGGCGCTTTCATCATCATTTCAGCTGAAAGACGTCCACTGCTGGACATAGACCTCCCCAACCACCGCCACTTCGATCTGTTCTGTGCTTCTCGCATCCAACGTATTCCTGCGGCCTTCACCAGGTCATCGGTCCATCTTGTGGTAGGCCTTCCAACGCTCCGTCTTCCAGTACGCGGTTGCCACTCCAGAACCTTCCGGCCCCATCGGCCATCTGTTCTGCGAGCAATGTGCCCTGCCCACTGCCACTTAAGTTTGGCAATTCTTCGGGCTATGTAGGTTACCTTGGTTTTCCTACGGATCTCTTAGCAGGCGCTTTACATTGTGCTAATAATTTCATCGGCACTTCTATCAAACCGGTGAAGACAAACATTGTAGGGAAACCGCCATGTCCTGGAAACAAAAATTCGAAAACATATGATAGATATATATAGCCCAGCAGTGAGAACGGTTATAGGCTGATTATGCGATTAGTCGATTATGAGATATAATAAGAGAGAAATCTTGATGTCTTGTCTAATCATAAAAAGCGTGCGAGTTGGGATGGTTCACTAGTTTTATGTTAAAGTTAGCGCGGTAGTTGAGGAAGCTCACACACATAACGACTTCATAGCATTAACTACTCGACCTGTAAGCTTCTGAAGACGGGGGTCTGCATCCTCAGCAGGGAGCGCCGTAAGTCGGCACCACTGTTGCTGGGTCTCCTCGTCCTTACCATCGTCTCCCGCCGGGCCTCCTCCGGGAAATCTGAAGTCTCACCTGACGTAGGTAGCCAAGGTGAGAAAAGAAGTGCGGTCCTGCTGAATACTAATGCATCCACACAAATAGACATCGTTGCGCTACCGCCGCGCTTGCCTCAAGTCTGGCCTATATGGCCACCTAAACCACGTGCCCGTGTTGATAAGCGCCGTATTAGACCACGCGGTTTTAAGGGCCATGCCAGAAACCTGCCTACCGCACGGCGACAAATCAAGCTACACTTTTCCAGCATAGGCTGACCTCTCATTGTACAAAAAGCCCATACAATGCGAGGTCAGTTAAAACTGGAAATTTATAACTTGATATGTAGCCATGTATACATAGATATTACACAAAACCACAAACAAACCGTACCGAACTCACGCCACACTCACCACTTTTATGACATGTCAAATAACTTTCACAAAGAAGCAAAAAGTTTTTCCATGCATGAAATCATCAAACTGAATGCCAATAAAAAAGTATTGACACAGAAAACAAAGGAGGTTCTACTGAACATTATAAATAACGACACAGTTTTCTTGTTGGCAAACAACAGTACTGTTAACAATGTGGTTTATGCTTAGGAAAGTTGGAAAATGTACTTACGTGTAAACCCTAACACGTGTTTAACTTATCGAAACTTAGTATGTCTATGTAGTCTGTGTTGACGAGCGTCCATTAATGCGTCGCTTTATGAACTAATATAAAACTACCTACATTTCTCGAATTAGTTATTTAAAATAACCTTTACTTACCATTAAGATGTAGAGACAACAATTGAAGAGACTATGAATACATAGTTCGGTCATGTTAAGGTAATGAGTGAGGTAAAAAAAAAAATGTGTAAGGTAGGGTTTCTGTCCCCATCCTTCTGCACAGACTAGAAACAATAGGGATAAGAGGTACGGCCCTCTCTCTTTTTGGCAGTTATTTATCTAACCGAAAACAGTGGGTTAGGGTTGGAAACTTTACCAGTAATGAAGAAAGTGTATGTTTCGGAGTACCGCAGGGAAGTGTGCTCGCTCCGATGCTGTTCTTGATTTATATCAATGAGTTGTGCAATATCGGGATCAATAGCGGACGAGTATATTCATATGCGGATGACACAGCGGTTGTTTTCGTAGGTGACTCTTGGGCTAACGTGCATGCTGCTGCTGAACGTGGATAAGCGGCAATAGCAAGTTGGTTGAATGCTAATCTTTTAAGCCTTAACGTAACAAAAACAAATTTCATCTGCTTTACTCCTAATCAGAGGACACAGCCAGGTGCTGATTTTGGGATCGTGATCCATGAGTGTGCAAACTCCCCCTATCCATGCCATTGTCAAAGCATACAACAAGTTAGATCCACTAAATATCTTGGTATAACAGTTGACCAAAGATTGTCTTGGTACATTCATTTCGAAAATACTATGGCCAGGGTCAGAAAACTTATATGGATTTTTAAAACGTTGCGGCATGTGATGCCGCCTCGGCTACTTAATAAAATATATACTGCTCTGGCACAATCGGTCATCACATACTGTATACCAATCTGGGGAGGAGCCACCAAGACCAAATTTTTAGACCTAGAAAGGGCTCAAAGGGCTCTCAACAAAGTTATGTATTTTAAACCCTTTCGGTACTCTACAGACAACCTTTATAAGATTAGTAATCTAGTCACTGTTAAAAAATTATACGTACTGGACAAAACTATACTTTTGCACAAGACCCTCTCATTCGATCCATCAAATCTCAATAAAAGACGCAAAGATATTGTTGCCCATTCTCCACGAGTCCGTACGGCGTTCGCCAGGCGTCAGTATAATACCCAATCAACTTATATTTACAATCAATTGAACCGTATATTGAGTATCTAGCCCATGTTGCGATACGAATGTAAAAATAAATTAACGGAATGGCTAAAATCACAAACATACGATGAAATTGAATTTATATTTACCAGAATATTCTAATGAAGAATCCTGTCCCCAACCTTAACATACATCAGCTATTCAACCATTAACACACACATACACCCACTCACCCCACACATCCACCTCATACATACACACACACGAACACTACATATACCTGACCATACTTCAACAATTTTGTAAAATCCTAATAACTAAACTTTTTTCTTTTAATTATGTCTCAACATTTGCAGCTAGTGACACATGGGAAGATGCGAGGTAACCCCATCACAAGTATTCTTATAACTAATCGGGGTTGCCTCAATTATAAGTTATGTAACAATTGTATGAGAATCAATCAAACTTTTTGTTTTATTTTTTTTTATTTTTTAGGGTAGATGTGAGTGGATACGCTGGAAAGAGGACCCCTTTTTTTTTTTTTTTTTTTGGATGGGAAATCATCAAATGACTTCTCCCGCTCTGGGTGGAGCGGGAGGGCGTGTCAGACTTTTACTGACTAAAACCCACCCGTGTTCCTTCAGTTGCCCAGTGCCGGGGCCACGGTATCTCTTTCGAAAAATCACGCGACCCCGGCAGGCACCGGTCCTAGCAGACCCCTTCACTGCTGCTGACATCTCTTTGAGGCGCGCGTGGAACACTACGCGCCGTCGACCCGAGCTTGGTCCTTACCGGGCGGCGAGCTACCCATTGCTCGCCGCCCGCAAGCTCACGCCTACGGTGGCCGGGAGTCCGCAATCGACTCCCGACGCCCGGGGCGTCTCCTCCTACGGCGGCTAGGGGAAAGAGGACCCCTGGAAGGACATATAGTGACATAATTGTTGATGTTTATAAATCGTTTTATATAAAATAAAAAACGTAGGGCCATGCTTCTCAGACCCTAAATGGTTTCTATGGATAAGCTTAGTCAGTTGCTGCAATAAAAATGGTCGAATTCTATAAAAAAAATCTCCGATAAATTGACTGTCCCAAAAAATTTTTTTTACAATTTTTTTTTTCTTCTTTGCTACTTATAGTGCCCTAAGCGTATACTCCAACTCCTACACTCCGCCCCTAAGACGACCCACTGACCGAAAAGCCAAATGCATAGTACTCGTAACCGGCGTGTGTGTATCGCTAACAAATTCATGAACGTATACGAAGCTAAAGGATTATGTAAGGATCGTAGCTGGTGGCATTTCGTAGTTTCTGCCTACCCCCATGGTATAAAGTCGTGAGTTTATGTATGTATTTACGTGCAAAACAATGAATTATACATATTGTCTACTTAGAAATCGGCTGGATACAATACTCACCATTTTATGTACATCAAGCACCGTCCCCTTTATACACCGTGACATTTTAGTCGTCTTACAAAGGTTGTCTACTCAATGTATCCGACATAATATACCTCAAGGGGTGATCAAAAAATTGTTACCATTAATTATGATAATAGGTACTAATAAAATAAATAATGCATTAGAATTATGAAACATCCTGTTAATAATGTTTACGTACCAGACGGTACAGAATATACCTACCCAGCGCACGTGTCGACTAGATCACTCCATTTCTATTTTCTATGAGACAAAATATCATCAAAATGAATATTTTTTTTATTTATTCTAATGTTTATTTTTTTATTATGGATGTGTAGTAGTCATTAGATACATGAAGTGGGCTTCCGTTGTAAGACGATTAAAATGGCACGGTGTATAAGAAATTTATTTGAACGTCATTATTATCATAATTACTTTTGGCTGTTAAGTTTCTCTTTACTTTTACAACTTTTATAATAGGGCGTATATTTTTTATAAGGATATTATTAGTATTCATTGCGTTATTTACGTTGCTGAGACGACAATTTATTCGAACAAATGACGCAATGGTTTAGAATTAATCGTCAATCCCATTCAGATTCTGATTAATTGTGCGTTTCGCAATTAGGGTGCAGGACCTCGTGCTCGGCAGTAAAGCTTGCTACCACTAGACCAAAGTGTCAGTCGAAAACAGGACAAAATCAATAATTACCAATAAAATTATAGATAAGCAAAAATAATGGTTTTTTTCTGCTGGTTGATCATATAACTCGCGTGTTCCTATACTTAAGTACAAATTACTTCGCAAGTATATAAAGTTGATGAACCTATGCAACGGTTTCACTTAGTAAGGATGAGGCAACTTATCGTTTGTGTTTGTGTGTGCACAGTTATTGAGCATGTGTCTGCCTATAGATACGAAAACGAGACGGTAGATGCTTTCTCGCAACAGCTGCCTGAGTTCAGACAACTCAACCCGGTATGTAGCTTTTTGTTTCTAGAATTGTTTACCATTTCCAGCCGAATCTCCATAAGAAATAAACAAATAAGCATCGTCATTGTGTGATAGTGGGTACTTAATCAGGTTTGAAATTAGAATAGAAATTGGAATATAGCTGAAACAAAGTTATGTAATTTTATGTTTATGTAATTAAGTTCCTGAGCGATCAATATGCCTAGACTTTTCCCAACTATATTGGGGTCAGTTTCCAGTCTAACCAGCAGTATATTACATGAAGCGACTGCCTATCTGACTTCCATAACCCAGTTATTGAGTAATACTATTCTTACTACTTAGTAATATTAATTGAACGTTTAATATGTTCGACGAATCGACATGAACTGAATTAATTGAAACGAAATAAACTACATTAATTTATATAATATAATTTCGATACATGCATTATATTAAAACATTGTTGTTTCATATTTCAGAGACCTATAGGAGTATGGACCAGGCTCACAGGAGACCCGATAGACATAAGGGACACAATAACATTAAATACGGATATATTCAACAACAAACATCACTTCCTAGCCGGGTCTCATGTTGACAGAGAAAGAATACCCGAACGTGTAGTGCATGCTAAAGGATATGGAGCATTCGGTTACTTCGAAGTCACACATGATGTTTCCAAGTACATTAAGTCTGATGTCTTTAATGGAATCGGCAAGAGAACACCAGTTGCAACTCGATTTTCAACAGCAACACAAAATCTCGGCGGGAATGACGTAACTAGAGAAACAAAGGCTGTATCTATTAAATTTTATACAAACGAAGGTAATCTCGACATGATATGCTTCCATATACCTGTCTTTTTGTATAAAGATCCATTTGAATTTAATTCTTTCATCCGCGTCGTCAGAAGAAACCCTCGTACTGGAATAGCTGATAACACAGCGATGTGGGATTTTATCACATTGAAACCTGACTTTTTGCACGCGAATTTATGGTTACAATCTGATCTTGGCATACCTGATGGTTATAGAAAGTCGAATTATTTCCCATTGCACACCTATGAAGTTTACAACAAACATGGAGAACGATTCTACGTCAAATTCAATTATAGATCCGAGATCGGTATGTTTAATCTGACTAATGCGCAAGCGGCAGCAATAGGTATTGAAGATCCTGACTATTACAACAGAGATTTATATAACGCAATTGCTGCGAAGAATTACCCAGCTTGGAAACTAGAAATGGATATTTTAACAAAGGACGAGTTATCAAGAGTTGATTACGACCCTTTTGATATGACAAGATTATGGAAACGCGGAACTTATCGTACCGTGCCTGTAGGACGGTTAGTTCTCAATCGTCGTGTAGACAATAATTTCAAAGATGTTGAGCAAGGCGCATACAACCCAGACAATTTAGTTCCCGGTATAACTGGACCGCCTGATCTTGTTTTCAAAGCAAGAAAGATTTTCTATCCAGATGCGCAAAACTACCGTGTGGGAGTAAACCATGCAAATTCAAGAATAAATGCTCCTTTGTATGACAGGAATTATAATCGTGATGGGAAGCCACCTGTACGGGATAATATGAGGGATGCACCGAACTTTTATCCGAACTCTTTCAACGGGCCCATGCCTTACGTGGATGAAGCACGACCCACAGAGAGATTACTCCCATTACAAAGAAATGCTGTTGATTTGCAACCAGTCGCAGAGTTCTATAATGAAATCGTAGAGAGTGATGCACATAGACAGAGGATTGCGGATAACGTTGCAGAATCGTTAGTAGGCGTATCTCCAGATATAGTAAAGAAAACTTTACGTTTGTTGACCCTGGTAGATATTGACTTCGGTAAACGTGTATGGGCTTCATTGAAAGCATTACAGAGGGTATCCACAGAGGAGAGACGAACTCAACTAGCTCAATGTTTTGCTAGTGTCGGCTAAAACGGATATAATTTAAACCAAATATTACGTTTCAATTATACTAACATGCTACTGAAACGGAAACGTTTATTTTCGGTTTAAAATGACTACCTACGTATGAATTATGTTGAAAACTTATTTCCTTTTGAAATACAATTTACACAGGAACTTAAAATTGCATTTAAAAATATAAATTGCGTTGACTTCATTACTTTTATACAGAGTTAAAGTACTTTTAACTTTTAGAAACATGATTAGACCTAATTCGAGAACTTCGCCTTGTGGGAGACTAAAGACTAGGTAGGTTATGGAATAAAACGTAAGCGACGTAATTATTTTACTGCGTGTCTTACATTTTGTTGTATTATAAAACAGTAGTACCATATTAGGCACATGGTACATATGTGGTAACTAATATACATCACCGATCGTTAAATATGCGAGTACTTTACTTAATTACACGATCATTCATGTTTATAATTGACGCCTACGTAATCCATTAGTACATCAATGTCTATTATAAATTTATGAATAGTTAAGTGAATGTTTGACAGTACGATTTGAATATGTAGATATGAATAAAAATTCAAAAATAGATATTCATTACTAGTATTTACATTATCCACGCATTTTATATGCATTTTATCACCATACTGCGATCGCCAATCCGCCTGCCAAGCGTGGCGATTATGCCAAAACCCCCGAATGAGGAGAGCCCTATGTCCAACAGTAGACGTCTTACGGCTGAAATTATGACATTATCCACGATCTGACAATCGTTATCAAATTTGTGTTACTTGCAAAAACAATTTTAAATGGTGTTATTTTGGAAGATCATACCTCCATGAGAAAGTTACAGACCTATCTGCATAAATATTAATATTCACATACTTCCTTTATTCCTGAATAATAATAAAAATGCAAATTTATTAGAACATAGAACAGACACGGTTCAGAATACTTTTCCACCATTATATCCGCGCCGGCGCTGCCGTCGTTGATTATGGTAATTCTTGCGATAACTTCAACTGTGGAGCTCTGTTTATTCGCTCCCAACGTATTAATTATGAAGCCGAGTTGAGAGTGGACTGGGTGTCAACATGGACACAGAGTAAGAAGATGCAAAAGCACTATAGGCGGAAGGTGCATTAAAAAGTGTTGATAGAAAAAAAAAAGATTCCAGTACTTCTGCAGATCAACCCTAATTTAGAGCCGTTTAAAAAACAAAGATCATTATTATTGAGCTTCAAACATAGTTTTAAAGATAGTCTTTTCAGACTAGTATTTGTTGTTCTTTTATTATCGTTTGTTTTTTTTTTCTTTCATATTTTGCCCACCTTTTTTATACAGGGTGTGGCGTAAGTAATGATCCACCGTTCAGGATCCGATGAACCAGATAATTAACTATAACAATTAAAAATTTTAACCATTCTTACCCAATTTTTTTTTTACAAAAATTGCTCTTGAACTTGATGATGTGTTAAAAATTGGGGTTAAAATTAGAGAAGAACCAACTTTTTCTTCAAAAGAGCTGAATTTAAATAAAAAAAAACATAATTTATCATGATAGCTCTAGTATTCAGCAGTAATTAACAGAAATCAAAATGAAAAAATAATGGTTTTTGTTGAAACTACAAACAAATATGTAATAAAAGGTAGAAATTTCGTAAATAAAAGACAAAAATGAAATATTTTCGGAACCCTTGGGTAAAAATGTTTAAAATTTTTAATTGTTATAGTTAACTGAACGGTGGACCACTACTTACGCCACACCCTGTATATGTTGTGTTCAGTCTTTTTTTGCGTCATGTTTACCGCAAATAAACGTATTTTCTTTCTTTTTTTATTTAGGCTGATAATTTAAGATGTTATTATATTCCTTCATCAATCATCAGAGCCTACTTTTCCGAGGTAAAGGAGGAAAAGTGCTTAGGGTAGAGGTTCATTTGTGAGTGTATCTCATTACCCGTCCACCTCAGCTGCGCATGGTTCCTGTGAGGGTCACGGATTTGTTCGACAGAGTTACCGTGGCCCTGGCATAGGCAACTGAAGGAACACTGGTGGGTTTTAGTCAGTAAAAGTCCGACACGCCGTCATTTGACGATTTACAAACAAAAAAAAATCCTGCACGTGGTTCTCTAAACATGTGCAGTTGAGCTTGACAGGTAATGAATTATATGTTCCGTAATATTTTATTACTTTTGTTCTATTACTACTTTTTAATGCTTCTTAATCTTCCCATATTTTCTTATGTCACAGTTTTTTTTTTTTTTCTGGATGGGAAATCATCAAATGACTTCTCCCGCTCTGGGCGGAGCGGGAGGGCGTGTCAGACTTTTACTGATTAAAACCCACCCGTGTTCCTTCAGTTGCCCATGTGCCAGGGTCACGGTATCTCTTTCGAACAATCTCGCGACCCTGGCAGATGTCAGGGTTTACGTAGGTATGAACTTTATATATCAGGAAATGCAAGTTGTCACCTTTCTGTGCGTATTTACTCTGTGTAATAGGTGTTTGTCAAACCATTTTGTCGGTCACTGGATGAGCTGACCTATTTTCTACATGTCCTATATCTGGAAGTGTTGCCAAAATAACGCAGTTTATGAACTAACAAGTAAAGTAATAAAACTAATATATTGCGTCTTTTAGCAAGTTCAGATGTTCGTAACGACCATTATTTTGGGTACTTAGTCGTTTTAGGAGAATAAGGTTTTTGTTCTTTGTAATTGTTATCTAAATGGCACTTATACTTTGATGAACTTTTAGCAGTAGAAGTTTTAAACTTCAATAGTAATTATACATGTGGCTATCAAGGTTTAAGAACTATTGGAGGGAGATATTACAGATACAAATTGGTGTGTGCCACATGATAGAAGTGCAAACTTACGACTAGAGCCGACTATACGCGTTTCAGCGAGGAATATACGCAATTCAGCGACCGAACGACCCAACCTTGAACGACCAACCGACCATCCAACCACTCTTGGGACACCGACCAAGAGTAACGGTTCAGTTTCGTTCATCGCTCAGTAGGAGGGTAAAGTACGCCTGACGCGGGAGTAAACCCTTATATGAAAATGGTGGCCTATCAATATTAAAAATCAATCTGCCTAGCTTTTCCCCATGTTGAGGTCGGCTTCCAATCTAAACGGGTGCAGATCAATATCAGTATTTTACATGAAACGACTGCCTGTCTGACCTACACAACCCATTAACTGAGTAATGCGATACCCCTTGGCTTACCAAGGGCTATCGCATTACTCAGTTAATGGAAGCCCGAAAGTCTGACAGTCAGTTTTAACTGACTGTCAGACTTTCGGGCTTCTGACGACCCGTAACCTGTCGAAGATTTACGAATGAAAGTCGGCTCAATGTGCTTTCCAATACACGGAGGAGTTTCGGTATGTAAAGATGGTCACTCATCCACAGATAATCCCCGACAAGAAGGAACCATCTGTGCCACTGTTATTTTTTAGCTAGGAGCCCCTTCGTTTGTCAATATTACCATGACAAATGAACTCCTAAAACTTAACCAATTCCATATTTCTCCCATGACCTTTTATCAAATCCTTCCATAAACTGTCCAGAAATTCCAAACTCTTTATTCGTTTTCAATATCTCAAGATTTGATAGCAAAGTTACGATTATAAAGAAAATCGAAAAAGACGGTAATATTTTGCCAGCAAAAAGTTGATCCTCCCTATAAAAATGTCTCGTTTCAGTTAGATAAAACGTAAAATAGAAGAATTTATCGTTCGTCTGCCGTGACTTCTTTATGTGCCTGCCTACCTATTTTAATTGAATTGGACTATTTGAATTAATGGGATTGCCTTTTGTTACTATGGCAGGATTTGGATACAATTTATCTAGAGTTTTTGTGCGAGATATAATAAATATCTCTGTTAGGCTATATAATACAGGTGGCCAATTCAGAAGTATACAACTTAAAATTATGATTATTTTTAGTATAAATAATGTTTCTTTTATTAAAAAAATAAATAAAATTCATTTAATTCAGGTAACTTAAAATCCATATAATTTCAAATTAATACACAAAAATTAACAATAAAATCAATCAAACTTCTCGCTTACTGTTCCGTCCCGTGACCACAGACAACCGACTGTACGACAGTTTTTAGGGTTCCGTTGCCAGATGGCAAAAAACGGAACCCTTATAGATTCGTCATGTCTGTCTGTCTGTCTGTCCGAGTATGTCACAGCCATTTTTTTCCGAAACTATAAGAGCTATTGAAATTTGGTAAATAGATGTATTCTGTAAACCGCATTAAGATTTTCACACAAAAGTGGAAAAAAAAACAATAATATTTGGGGTTCCCCATACATAGAACTGAAACTCAAAAAATTTTTTTTCATCAAACCCATTCGTGTGGGGTATCTATGGATAGGTCTTCAAAAATGATATTTTGAGGATTTTGATATAATTTTTTTCTAAACTGAATAGTTTGCGTGAGAGACACTTCCAAAGTGGTAAAATGTGTCCCCCCCCCCCCCCCCCGTAACATCTAAAATGAGGGAATGATAAAACTAAAAAAAAAAATGATGTACATTACCATGAAAACTTCCACCGAAAATTAGTTTGAACGAGATCTAGTACGTAGTTTTTTTTTAATACGTCATAAATCGTAAGCCATAATTTACCTTTAATTCAGTCAACTCAAATATATTTTTTTTTTTTTAAACCATTTAATTTCATAAACATAAACCTTATGCATAAACCGTGAATACCTGCAGGTTTAATACGGAACCCTCGGTGCGCGAGTCCGACTCGCACTTGGCCGGTTTTTTTTTTTTGTTTACTCTGTGTGCCTGCGCATCTTGATGTGTAACGGAGTGACGTCTGTCACTTGTCAGTTTGATTTTGACACTTGAATTTAATCTTGATAATGGTGGTTAGTTGGGTCTTGAGAATATTAATTGTTAATCTTGTTGAATCTATAGTTTTGCGGACAATTTGTTGTGATCCGATTGTTTTGTGTCGTCTTGAAGCGGCTTGGAATCCCGGAATACTTACTTCACTACACAATACAATATACACTCATTTACATACATAAATCCGGGTAGGCTCGGAATCGAGACCCCAGAATTCCTCATCCAGGTGAGTGATTGAATATTTGTTAATCAGCTCCGCGCACGGCGGACAGTTCGACCCACGCTTGCCCAGGGCCCACCATGCGCGCTTCCACGTACTTGTTTAAATCCTATGGCCTAGGCCCCTGGACTGGCGTTGAACACTTAATAATAGTTCTCCATAGCGGCGAAGAGATCCTATCAGCTACAGTCTTCAGAATACCGTTGCAGCTGCCACACATTCTGCAGATCAGGGAGACCGTACATGCGGATGACGGCATGAAAGCCGTCAGTGCGATATAGCGCAAACATCTCCGATGCACTACAGAAGCGAAGCAGCCCCAACATCATCCTGAAGATGTTGTTATACTTGTTGCGCAGGGCATCCAGCGATCTTTTAGTGTGGCTGACCCTAAGATTTTCCGTTTACAATAGGCCGCTTTGACAATAGGCTTTAAACAGCGTTATTCTAGCCTGTTGAGAGCAACGGTAGAATCTGCGGGTCAGCATGTTACCTCTGACCGCTAAGGCCCTGCGCTCCCTTTCAATATCTATATCATCTTCAAGACCTTCGGTAATTAAATGCCCCAGGTATTTAAATTTCGTGACACGATTTATGCACACTCCATTTAGGGTTTAGTCAGACTTGGCAATTAACGATTAACGATTTGTTGAGAAAAATCAGACGATGTTGTTTTATTCAAGAACTTCAGGTTAAAATTACTGAAAGTATTGCGGTTGTTGTGGTCTTATAGGAAAATCTATTGACTGTTTTTAAATTTTCTATTTAAAACACTAAAGTGAAAATATAAGTGCACTGATGGTTGCTAGTACTCTTAACTAGCAACCGTCAGTGCATTTATATTTTAACAGTCAGCAGTAACAACAGTGGAAGCAGTAACAGCAGTGGAATCTAAGAAAGTTTGCTTAGATTTCAGACGGTTAAACTATAGCAAATTTAAATATCATCATTTCAGCCGTAAGACGTCCACTGCTGAACAAAGGTCGCCACTCTTGGCAGGCGGGTAGGCGATCGCAGTATGGTGGTAAAATGCTTAGAGAACGCTGCTGCCCATTCTTTAGTAACTCCCTTAGTCGCCTCTAACGACACCCACGGGAAGAAATGAGTTACTGGTATTCTTTACATCCAGCACTACACGGTACTTGCTAGTACGTCAGTTTAAAACTAGGACCATATTTATAATAAGTTATTTTAACTTCTAAAGCCGCTATAATACCGTTCCAATCAAACCTAAATACCAGGCTAGCATAAGCAAAAAGGACACGGAAAGGGCGCCGTAACAGTTGGTTATATACGTGTTGCGTCTCATCGGATTATGTAAATAGGAGTCTATAAGCGGAGGGTCGTTCCGTGCTCGTTGTTTCGGAAAACCCCGTCCCCCGCAGCCTTCTTCAGCTCCCTTCCCCTCCCATTCCCCCCTCGTTCCCCTCGACCTGTCCACTGTACTGGAAGTAAGCTCGACCGTCTCTTCCACTGGTGTACCATGTATACTTAGAACTCGACTAGGCTGTGTTGACTGGGAGAACGGTTTAGGTTTCAGCATGAATGAAAAATTGATTAAGTGTTCAATATGTTTCTATAAAAGAAAATAGCTTTTTTGTTAGCGTGTCGATGGCAAATATGAAATAAATAATGTAAATATATGTATAGTTTTCTAAATTTGTTTAGCTCGAGACTCAGCAACGCGAATATCGCTGACGCAGCCATAAAGTCGTCATGTGTGTACGTGACAAGGCATGCAGTGCAAGATGGGAGCTGAGCCATTGTCTGTAGAGAAACACCGCATATATTCCGGAGAGTGTAAAAGTACGTTACAGTGAGGCTGAAAACTGTATCTTACTTTAAATTACTTTATGAATGAATAAGTTTTTTTATTAATCTAGGAAAACTTCAATGTGTTCGTTTCTGTCTGGGTTAGTGCGTTGTTCTCCCAAACTACGCAAGTGATTTTGATGAGATTTTCACCATCTTTAAAGATTGTATTCCGGAAAGCTTTTGAGTATAAATTAATGAAGTAATAACGGGCGAAGCCGCTGACATAAGCTCGTATTATGTAAAGTGTTGGCCACCATTGTTCATTAGTTTAATCATTTCGCGTATTCGATTAACGCTGAAATCGAACAATAACAACTAACCGATACAAAAACCAGCCAACGTACATCACTAGTTACTTAGCTATCTAGACCAGAATGAACAAGCTAACATAGTTAGTGTTTAGTTGCATACTGTGGGCGTAGTCAGAGACCTAAAGCTATCCACAAACGTGGGGCAATTCCTATTAAGTAGTTTTAAGTATATTATGGTAGAACATCCAGAATCTAATAGGTTGGGGAAAAAGTTTCTTCGCATTTTTTAAGAAAATTCAAAACATTTTTTAATAAAGTTTATTTACATTTAACTAAAGTATGTAGGTACCATTTTGTTTGATAACTTTTTGCCATTTTGTAGGTAGGGACATGATCCCATTGCTATAGAAAATTTGGGACTTCTGGTCAAAATACCGCGACAAGTGGTTTTGGCAGTCCTCTCGTGATGTTAACCTGACACTGCCTAAAGAATTCTGAAGAGACCGAAACAGGTGGAAATCTGAAGGTGCAAGGTCAGGACTATACGGCGGATGCATTAACACCTCCCAGCCAAACTCTCTTAATTTTTGTTGGGTGGCTAAAGATGTGTGAGGTCTAGCGTTATCATGATGAAAAACCACACCCCTTCTGTTGATTAATTCCGGCCGTTTTCTCTCAACTTCTTGCTTTAATCTCATCAGTTGTTCGCAGTAGAGTTCAGAATCGATGGTCCTGCCTGGTGGTAACAGCTCATAATGAATAATGCCCTTCCAATCCCACCACACACACAGCATCACCTTGTTGCGAGTTAACCCGGGTTTCGCCACAGTCTGTGAAGCCTGACCGGCCTTTGACCACGACCTTTTTCGCACGTTCTTGTCATACGTGATCCACTTTTCATCACCAGTTATCAGCTTCTTCAAAAATGGTTCGGTTTCATTACGTCGTAATAAAGAATCACAAATGAGTACACGGTTCATTAGGTTTCTTTCAGTGAGCTCGTGAGGTACCCAAATGTCGAGCTTTTTTGTGTACCCAGTTTTTTTCAAATGCGCCAAAACTGTTTTGTGGCCAATTTCCAGTTCTTCAGGTACGTCGTAACTACTGGTATGCCGATCTTGCTCCACTTTTTCAAAAATGGCATCCATTTTATCCGTAATAGGGCGACCAGAGCGACGTGCATCTTTGACATCAAAATTTCCGGATTGAAAACGCTTAAACCAAATTTGTGCTACTCTCGCAGACACTACACTAGGTCCATAAACATCGCAAATTTTTTTCGCGGCTTGCGTTGCATTTTTACCTTTTTTGTAGTAAAATTTTAAAATGTATCGAATTTCTTCATTAGATTCACTCATCTTGACGGTACGAAAAACAAATGAAAATCACACATTTTCCTAATTTGAATTTTGAATTATGTTCTTTAAAATTTAAACTTTCAATGATACCAAAACCAGCCAGATACAAATAGTATAGCCAAAGAGATTTTATTACAAATTCATACATACTATAATGCGAAAAGACTTTTTCCCCAACCTAATATACTAATGTTATAAAGCTGAAGAATTGATTTATTTGGTTGAACGCTATGATCTCAGGAACTACTTACTGATTGGAATTGAAAAAATCTTTTATAATAATAATATTAACGTTAATAACCTCGTGAAAGCCGAGAAAGATAAACAAATCAAGTATCTTGACTTGGCTCGCGAGGTTGTCGACATGTGGGATGTGGACTCAGCGATCATTGTGCCGATAGTCATAACAGCCAATGGTTTGATAGCCAAGAGCCTCGACCAACACCTGAAGAGGCTCTCGTTGGGCAGTTGGATCAAGGGCTTGATTCAGAAAGCGGTACTTCTGGACACGGCTCGAATTGTCAGGAGGTTCCTCTCTCTGGAACCCTGACGGCTGGTAGCTTGGACCCTGTTCCTGATACCGGTGGGCTACTATTTTTTATATTTTTAAATGTTTTTATAATTTTTGTTATTTTAATAATTAAAAATATAATTTATATGTTTGTATAATGGAATAAAGGATAATAATAATAATAAATTTATTTGTTAGAATATTGTTGTTACATAGGTCTTACATAATGTGATGTCCATAATATTCTGCTGTTTCCAGCGTACAAATATTTCAAAGAATTAATATTAAACCATACAATGTCGAGAAAAAGAAAACGTTAACTACTAATATACTAATACAATATCAGGGGTTATTAATTATAATGTCAAGAATGATTTAATACAATGTCAGGGGTTTTTAATTATACTGTCAAGAATTATTAAAGACAATGAAGAAAAAATAAAAATAATATTAAAATACAATGTCATAAAAATAAATTCCGTTGAGTGAGTTGCGAGTGAAAGTGAGTTGCCCATTTACCGAGGAAGGTTATAAGCTATAAAAAATCACGCTACGACAAATAGGAGCGGAGCAGCAATGAAAAATGTTGCTCCGCAATGAAAAAAAAACGGGGTGTACCGCATGGGCAGAGGATTCGATGCGACGCGACGGGGAGGGTAAGGGGAACAAGAAATTTAACGCGGATGAAGTCGCGGGCTGAAGCTATTGACGAATAAGTTGTTTAGTTCGATGTTCTGTACCACAACCTCTTATCTGACTATACCTTTATGATGCATGTTGCATAACCTGTTTCTGATGCATGTTGCATAACCTGTTTCTGATGCATGTTGCATAACCTGTTAGTTACGTATATCATCATCATCCTCTGTCTGGCCTTTTCCTAACTTTTTGTTGGGGTCGGCTTCTCGTCTAACCGAATGCAGCTGAATACTAGTAATTTAGGTTGAGTGATCTGACCTCCACAACCCAGTTACTAGGTTACAAGATAACCCTTGGTAAGGTTGGTTATCAGACTTTCTGGCCACCGACGATCGACGCAATGACTGACAAAGATCTACGTATAATAGATGGGACCTTGGAATCTCGGTATGTAAAGATGGGCTTCAATCCACGGACTGACCGCGGCAAGCGTACCTTAACCTCGACTCGACTCGAGCGGGTATTATTAGTTAGCAAGATAACCTAGTTATATATATGTCATATCAATCATCACTATCATTTCAGCCGAAAGACGTCCTCTGCTGGACATAGACCGCCACTAAGCTCCGCCAATGAAATGAGTAAGAGAGATATATATTTAAAAAAAAACATCTACATAGTCCTTTTTTTTTTTGGATGGGAAATCATCAAATGACTTCTCCCGCTCTGGGCGGAGCGGGAGGCCGTGTCAGACTTTTACTGACTAAAACCTACCCGTGTTCCTTCAGTTGCCGATGTGCCGGGGCCACGGTATCTCTTTCGAACAATCGCACGACCCGGGAGGCATCGGTCCTAGCAGACCCCTTCAGTGCTGCTGATATTTCTTTGA
This sequence comes from Aporophyla nigra, assembly GCA_947507805.1. Taxonomy (NCBI): domain Eukaryota; kingdom Metazoa; phylum Arthropoda; class Insecta; order Lepidoptera; family Noctuidae; genus Aporophyla; species Aporophyla nigra. Next base: position 18,487,176 of record OX382307.1, on the reverse strand, counting down.
GGCGCGCGTGAAACACTACGCACCGTCGACCCGAGCTTGGTCCTTACCGGGCGGCGAGCTACCCATTGCGCGCCGCCCGCAAGCTCGCGCCTACGGTGGCCGGGAGTCCGCAATCGACTCCCGATGCCCGGGGCGTCTCCTCCTGCGGCGGCTAGGGGCATGAGGGCACAGAGACTGCCACTCCTTCACGCGCTCCGCCTCCTCCTTCACGAGCATTACTGCTTCGCAGAAGGAGGTGACGGCTTCCCATGTCCTCTCGCTCCGTACCATGGCTCGCACCAGGGCCGGACGCGAGAGGTCGCCGCCGCCGATCGCCTCCACGAGGACACGGCGGTGCTCTGCCCAGGCAGGGCACACCTCCACCGTATGCTCCACCGTGTCCTCATCTACATAGTCCTCACATTCAAAATCATTAAAATAATAGTATACTTGTCAGAGTATATATTCATGTCATAGTTAAGCAATAATCATCAAATGTCAAAGTGTATATTCCCAATAAATAATTAATAATAAAAAAAGAAAAGAAAATATCATTCAATATAATAATAATTTAAAAATAAAATTGGAGCAGCTTAATCCCAAGCTTTTTATCCTCAATATGATCTTTAACAGTGTAAAAGGCATCTAGCACAACTTACGTTTAATGAATGATTTAAATTTATTGAGACTTAGATCTTAAACATGGCTTGGAAGTTTATTATAAAAGCGTATACATTGACATCTGAATGAGCCACCTATTTTCTTGAGCCTTGTTGAAGGTACAACGAATTGGTGTTTTTTTCCTCGTATTTATACTATGGATACCTATCACTGTATTTTTTAAACAATTTAATATTCTTATGGGCATATAAAAGATTTTCAAAAATATACTGAGAAGGCACAGTAATTACATTAATTTCTTTAAATTCCTCTCTGAGTGTGTCTTTTTTTTAATATGCCTTTAAAGTGGTACGTAAGATATTCCAAGAAAATCGGACAGTAAGGAATTCTCGATTGCAAATGTCTTCCATGCTAAGATAGACCCCGAAATTCTTCTCTTACTTCATTTAATCCCATTGAATGGTTACGTCATGAAATGGATGATATTTATGGTTATAATTCTGTTTAGTAATGTTTGTTACGGTCCCGAATCCTATTTTGTTCATCATCAGAGGTCGGAGTAGGTAGATTGAAATAGGATCAATGAACTGGCACGTATATATTAGTATGGATATGCCTCCGGGATTTAGGGATTTTGTAATTAATTTCAAATATAGTAATGTGTTTTCAAGAGCGTTGTGAGCGTTGTGTTTGCAAGCTGTTTTCAAGAGTCATCACGAATCGTCTCGCGCGCAGGTTTGACGACTTCCAGCCTCCCGAACAAGCTGGATTCCGTAAAGGCTTTAGCACCGTAGACCACATACATACGCTGCGGCAGGTTATACAGAAGACCGAAGAGTATAACCTGCCTCTCTGCTTAGCGTTTGTGGACTACGAAAAAGCCTTCGATTCGATCGAGACCTGGGCTGTACTGCAGTCTCTTCAACGGTGCCAGATTGACTATCGGTACATCGAGGTGCTGAATTGTTTGTATGAAAACGCCACTATGTCAGTCCGGCTCCAGGACAAAGCATCGAAACCTATCCTTCTGCAGCGAGGGGTGAGACAGGGAGACGTAATCTCTCCGAAACTGTTCACCGCTGCACTGGAGGATGTCTTCAAGGTTCTGGACTGGAAAGGGGCTGGCATCAACATCAATGGCGAGTACATCACTCACCTTCGATTTGCCGACGATATAGTAGTCATGGTTGAGACTATGGAGGACCTCAGTACAATGCTCGATGACCTCAGTAGAGCTTCCGAAAGAGTGGGTCTTAGGATGAACATGGACAAGACAAAGGTCATGTCCAATGCTCGTGTGATACCCACTCCAATGAAGATCGGAGGCGCTACACTCGAAGTTGTGGACTAATACGTGTACCTAGGACAGACTGTCCAGTTAGGTAGATTCAACTTCGAGAAAGAGGTCAATCGTCGAATCCGACTCGGCTGGGCAGCGTTCGGGAAGCTACGCAATATCTTCTCGTCCCAAATACCGCAGTGTCTCAAGACAAAAGTCTTTGACCAGTGTGTGTTGCCAGTGATGACATATGGCACTGAGACGTGGTCGCTCACAATGGGCCTCATAAGAAGGCTCAAAGTCACCCAAAGAGCAATGGAGAGGGCTATGCTTGGAGTTTCCCTACGCGATCGAATCAGAAATGAAGAGATCCGTAGGAAAACCAAGGTAACCGATATAGCCCGAAGAATTGCCAAACTTAAGTGGCAGTGGGCAGGGCACATTGCTCGCAGAACGGATGGCCGATGGGGTCGGAAGGTTCTGGAGTGGCGACCGCGTACTGGAAGACGGAGCGTTGGAAGGCCTCCCACAAGATGGACCGATGACCTGGTGAAGGCCGCAGGAATACGTTGGATCCGAGAAGCACAGAATAGGTCGAAGTGGCGGTGCTTGGGGGAGGCCTATGTCCAGCAGTGGACTACTTTCGGCTGAAATGATGATGATGATGATGATAGTAATGTGTAGAATAAAGAATACATCAATATGAATAAGAAATGTATAACCATTTTGCTGTCTTTTTAATAATATATAGGTGATCGGCCTTCTACAGTAAGAAAAAAACAATTTTAAATGTTTATCTATCGCATTAATATGAATTTCTAATGTAGTTTAAAAATCCTTACTTTCACAATATTTGATTCAATCCCGTATGTACCAAAATGAAATTTCGGAAAAAAAGGCTTATCCATGTTGTGATTTCTATGACTATTCATGATGCGAGTACGTAAAATCAATCTACCTACTCCGACCTCTGTTCATCATACAGCCTGATACTAGATATCACATTGCATTTTTTTTTTAAATTTTATTTCTATGACGTCACCTTTTGAGATACATCATCATTCATCATCATCATTTCAGTCAAAAGACGTCCACAGCTGGACATAGGCCTCCCGAATTTGGAGTAGTTTGCCATAATCGCCACGCTTGGGAAGCGGGTTGATGATCGCAGTATGGTGGTAAAAAGAATAGAAAACGCGGCTGTCTATTCTCTAATAAATAAATAAATAATAAATATATAAATATCTTTAATAAATATCTTTGGACAACCAACACATCGTTATCTGATCCCAAACTAGGCAGAGCCTGTACTATGGTAACCAGACAACTGATAAATATACTTATATATTTCTAAATACATACACATTATAGATAAATTACACCCAGACACAGAACAAATGATTGTGCTCATCACACAAAGATTTGTCCTGGGTGGGAATCGAACCCACGACCTCAGTCTTTGCAGTCAGGGTCACTAACCACTAGACTAACAGGCCGGTATAATAAATCCTTTACGACAAGAAATGGTGTAAGTACAAATGATTATACATAAAACATCATTTAAATTTTTTCACTGAACTACACAAATTGTAAGAGAACTCTCAATGACGCTCCTTCGAAGAAACAGAGAATTTACGAACTGTGTTAAAGTAAGTATTCACCTACGTTAAGTATTTAATTCTATTAAATTTTAAAAACTATTTTATAAGCTACTCAACATTTATACAATAATTTGTCTATTCACAACTTGTGGTTATTTATTTATTTTATAAGACTATTTAGGCTCTTCTTGCCTGAAACACAGGATTACCTAGTTCAGGCACGTGAATCTTAGAATATAATTTACATATAAGCAAAACTGTACATATTTTTAAGCCTTTTATTTTTTGAATAAATATTATGTTATATTATGTTACTAGCTTCTGCCCGCGGCTTCGCCCGCGTGGATGTCGAAAAATATCCCACAGGAACGAACTACCGGGATTAAAAGTACCCTATGTGCATCCAGGTAAACAATGTGAACATGCAGACCAATTATTTTAAAGTTACATAATATGTAAATATTTGTTTTCTGAAGAGTTTGTTTATTTATTTGAACTAGCTGATCTCTGGAATTACCAGTCAGATGTCTGAAAATCGTTTTGCTTTTTATAGTTCAATTCTTAAGGAAGGCTAAACACTATTTAAAATCACGTTAAGATCTATAGGAGCCGAGCAAATTGAAATAAAAGTCAGAAAAAACACTAAGCGATAAAGAAGTAATACCACGGCCAGGTGATCCGATGCGATGTACCCACTCCATCGCATCGCATCATCTGCCCGTGGTATTATTTCTTTATCGCTTAGCGTTTTTTCTGCGAAACAAGAATTTTCACGCGAATGAAGTCGCGGGCAGAAGCTAGTATTATATATCGTTAGGAAATAGTTCAGGAAAAACCTCTGAATGCGATTTGCGCTCGTAGTAACCCAGTGAACCAGTAAAAGCTATTAGTGGTTAACTGAAATACCCTTCAAACACAACTAGCAGACCCCGCGGCTCCGCTCGAGTGGATTTTTTTTAATTTTCCGGAATGAAAAATAGTTTGATTAAATTTTTGTTATAGAAGTTATATTTGTTGAATATTTTAAGCACACAAAAACAATGCTGCCAGCCTTTTTGGCACTTTTCCCATTGACAGGGATGCAAACGAGTTTTATGATGCCCTTTGATTCTTTTCTCTCTGTTTTTATATACATGTACAAAAGAAGAGATAAAATAACTTAATTTTGGTTTAGCTAAATTTAATATATTAGAAAGTACACAAATGTATAGAGGTAGACTTTTAAGTCCTAGGCTTGTTTTAAGAGTCAAATTTTGGGTTATGCAGGGACAATCAGTGGTAAGTGCAATATCGAAAATTGTGAAGTAAATATTTATTTACATATCAGGATAAGAAGAACCTATTGTTAGAACTATACATCCCTACTAATATTATAAATGTGAATGTAAGTTTGTTTGTTACGCTTTCACGCTAAAACTACTTCACCGATCATCATGAAACTTTTTACACATATTTTTGGAGGTATTAGAAGTAACATATGATACTTTTAATGAAAAAATCAGCAGAAGCTAGTATAATATAATTTACCTAACCTCCGGCCACTGAATGAAGATTTCTTTTGTGTTTTTTTATTTTTCGATATTAATACCCAACATGTGAGTAAGACATTGCCAGCTAATTTAATTTGACCCTGTATACTCATAAGAAGTAAGTACTTATTTTGAAAATAACTCTGCTACATTTTGATTCTAATATATATATATATGTTAACGGAAATGTATGTAATGCGCCATTGTATACAATTCCTAGGAAATGTATGTAATTCCTAAAATCGCCGGGAAATGTGTGAAATAAATTATATTAGACACATTTCCTAGAAAATCTATACATTTCCTAAATAGCAATCGAAAATGTAAAACATTTAAGATATTTAGGGGTACGCGGGGATAGCGGGCGAGAGGAGGGTATTGCATCGTTGCCTGACTTTTACCTGATTTCCTTAATAAAAAATATTATTCTCATTTTAACAACGTGTTTTTTATATTTTTTATTTATTTAAAGGGCTTTGTCGCTTAGCGACCACAGCGCCCAGTAACGTGTTTTATTAAAGAAAGCATTCTTTTTATACATTTCCTAATACGATATTGGAATTATATACAATTCCTAGGAAATGTATACATTTCCCAGGATATGTGTGTATAAATAATTTTTAAATCAATAGTTTATACATTTCCTAAATAGCTTCGGAATTGTATAAATTTCCTAGGAGTTGTATACAATTCCTAGATTTCATACATTTCCGGTAACATTTACATATATATACTAGCTGACCGTACAGACGTTGTCCTGTTTCCTAGAACTCAATAGCAGCGCCACCTACCAGGTCCAATAGTGAATCTAAACATCCAGGGTGCCACCCAAACGCATACAAAAAATCATTCAAATCGGTCCAGCCGATTAGGAGGAGTTCAGTGACATACACACGTACAGTAAAACTATATATATAAAGACTAGCTGATCATACAGACGTTGTCCTGTTTCCTAGAACTCGATAGCAGCGCCATCTGTCGGGCTGATATTGATACCTGATATTTTGGAGAATACTTCTACGTACAATTTATTTTCATTCGGCTTCGCTTATTTGTTGGTTGACTCGCCATTGGCCATGCTCGTATTCACCATGCAAAATTCAGAAAAATAAAGAAATGATAATCATACCTACTTTCTGAGTTTATCTTGAACATTACAGACATCGGTGAAGAAAATATCTCGAGGGCACCTGTACTTTTCATTCGTTTTTTACTTAATTAGCTATAGCCCGGGACTTTGTCTGCGATCCAGGATGAAAAGTAGCCCAGGTCATGGTATATTTGTTCGCCAAATTTCATCCAAATCCGGGAAATCGTTTTAGCATGTAATGTATCGAGAATTAATCAGCAGCCTTCAACGTTCCCATTGCTGGGACACAGGCCTCATCTCGGTCTCGGTCTTTGAATTATTGGTTTTAAGACATCCCGGTTTCCTAACAATGTTTCCTTCACCGTTTTAAGAAAAGTGGTGATGAAATAATTTACACAAACTTAAATGCCTGCTTGGGTTTGAGTCCACGCCATACACGCGTAAGTAGAAAACTATTATAACTCTGCTGCAGATTGCCTGCAGTCAAAGACTATTCTCTATGCCTGTAGTAGAAAACTATTATAACCTTGCCCTGGATGCAGTTCTTAATCTTCACGATAATCATATAATTTCCTTTGTAAAATAAAACTGGTGAGGAGCGAATCTTATGTTTTATTCAGTCAGCGACAAAAATCGAGAGAAAAACTTAATACATATCATTAAACGTCTCGATATCTCGAGATTTTTTAAAAAGAAAATGTCTTAGAAAACTGCGTAGAATACTTAATACCCTTAAGTAAACTCTTGAACTTAAAAGTAGCAACTCTTTTTTATTATGAAACTTTCACGTAGATACTTAGAGTAAAAAGTTTGGTACTTTTAATGGATATCCAATATCAAAGATTGTTATTGTTAGATACATCTATTTTTGGCCCACGCAGAAGATAACTATAAATTGTTTTAAAATTGTTTATATGAAGGATTTGTTGGTATGCTTGCTGGCTTTTTTTTTTTGGATGGGATATCATCAAATGACTTCTCCCGCTCTGGGCGGGCGTGTCAGACTTTTACTGACTAAAACCCACCCGTGTTCCTTCAGTTGCCCATGTGCCAGGGTCACGGTATGGCTTTATGTTGGATTCTTTAGACTGGATTCCTTACGCCCTGCTAGACACTTGCGTATCACTCTAACAGTAGTCAATAGTACTAGATTACCGGCTTAAATGGTAACGTAACGGTGCGGATTAAAATAAGATGTACTAGCAAAAATTTCAAAGAGCATACTTAGGTTGTTTGATTATGTTGAGAGGATGAAGGGCAACTAACAGAACGCACATGGCAGATGTTAGTGGAAACGCCAGAGAGGACGTCTTAGTAGGAAATATGGACACTAATACATCTTATTGATAATTTTCTTCGGATTAGTCAGGTACGCAGTAATCGCAACCGGCCGCAGCGTGCGTGTATAACCAGCCCCCCTAACCAAATTACAACCGTTTCGTGTCGAATTCCGTTCTCCAATCGGTAACGCCTCGGTGTCAGCAATTGTAGAAAACGATAAGTTGGTAGCCATGTTGACGCGCCTGAACCGGCCGCTCGTTGTACAATGTCTTTAGAAAAAAGACACATTGTAACAAAAGATGTAGCGTTGAACATTGTAGAAATGATAAAAAATCATTCTATCATTTTGAAAGATGCGAACTTGGCTACGAATTTTCTATTCGTTTGTTCTAACCACGTGACTTAACGCTGAGCGACTAGCGTTTACGATTGCAGATTATCAACTTGGCTAGGGGTGCAGATGTAAGAACGTAAACGCAGCTAAAAGAGTATGTAAAGTTCGTAGCAGGTGTAGGTGTACGCGTTCTGTAGTTACTGCCTACACCCCTGTGAAGAAAGCGTGAATTTATGTGTGTATTATTAATAGAAATGTATTCCAGTTTGACAGTTTAGCTGTGTTTCGCAATTAGGGTGCTGTAATGGTGCTCAATTTGCTGTTTAGCTCTGAACTTAATAACAGTGTCAATATGTACAAAAATAAATTAAGTAGCAGTATTTAATTGACATCATAGTCAAAAATACATTAACTATACATTAATGTTTACACAGATGCAGTTATTATTAACTTACATGTGTTACTTTTATTAGTAAAGTTGTTTTTCGAAAAACTCACGAATGCAATTTTTAAAAATAAATTTGTCATCATGCATATTCATAATACCAAAAATAGATGCCATATAATATGGCTGATGAAATGAATTATCTGTAACTAATTAATTAAATATTACGGAGCAGACGGTAGACGAAATATGTAGGTTCTTAAATTTTGGTTCTTGTTTTCCATAAGAAAATAATGCAAGTAATAGGGTTGTGATCGTCTTTGTCAAAAATATTGATGTTCAGCCGCATCTGGAAGACGTACCTATACACTGTAGGAAGGCTGGAAGGTAGATCCAAGAAATGTATAGTTTCCTCATCTATGAAAGAAAGAAAGAATAACATTAGAGTCGAAATGATGTTATAAGCTCTTTGTAGTTTCAGAATGATCTAACTATTAGTTGGAAACGGTCTTTAAGAGCTAGGTGTATAACAATAATTTGATGAAGGCACTTTTTCACGTTTTTTCGAGTCGGCATTTATATTTATTTACCAATCTGTTTGTGATCTCCAACAAAGTTATGTACAGTTGCACAGACAAATTGGAAATCACAATAATACAAAAGGCTCTTTTATGTTTGCTCATTCAAATACAGGAGACCACGATATATGTACATGTGTGTCGAGATACACGTGTACATATGTCGTGGTCTTCTGTGTATAAAAGAAAAATAAATAGAGAAAATAAAATATGAAAACTGAAAAACGGTAAACATTTCAAAACAAATAGTAATATTTTAAAATTGGTAGGTCATTTTATAACGTGAATAACGTTCATCCTATGCTAGAAATAGGCCACAATCGGCACTAAGTCTAGTGTTACCAATAATTATGACAACTAGGAATTGGATATCCTAACTGACCACTAACTGCATATACCTACTAATCCCCTTTTTTATGTGGGTGTGAAATCATCAAATGTTTCTTTTCACTATTGCCGATATGTATTAAACACAGTTTAATCCTCTGGATGTAAAATAAAGTATATTTTTATGGAATCCACTCAGATTTAACCTTTCCAAATCTTAAAATTTTGAATCCGGAATTCATCCGGTTTTAATTTTCAATGAATAAATTTACATTTCACCGGCCAAATAATACAGGGACTTACTACCCATAGGAAACATTTCATTTAGGTAATGTAAGTAAAAGTATGTAGTATAAACAAGTTCTATTACAAGACGGAAGATATTTCCAGAACGATATTATCTATATGTCACCGTAAAATTGTAATACCTATAGTTTTAAGGTGGTCAAAAGATTACACGAAATTCCAAGTAATTTCGACAAATGTTCAATAACTACGTGCTTAATTGTTGCTATCAAAACGTGCCGAGCACAATTGAAAATTATACAGGGTAGTAAAAGGCAACTATATCTAACTTTCTTTCCTTAACTTAGGAATTTTAACTACGTTCCAAGTTAGGGAAAAATTCCTATTATAATGATCCTTAGTAAGTAAGCATTGTTCTATGACATAATCTTTGACGAATGTTCATTAACTGTTCCAGCCTTGGGATGGTGCTGAGCCTTAATTATATTGGCCATATAACGGAGCGATAGGGCATGGGAAGATGTCATCTCCTTCTGTGAAGCAGTAATGCTGTAAGTGAAGGTGGAGGTGGAGCGCGTGAGGGAGAGGCAATCACTGCGCCCTCACGCGCCTGGCCGCCGCAGGAGACGCCCCGGGCGTCGGATGTCCACAGCGGGCTTCCGGCCACCGTAGGCGCGGGCTTGCGGGCGGTGAGCATTGGGTAGCTCGCCGCCTCAAAGAGATATCAGCACGTATTGCAGGGCTCTGGAGCTAACGTTTCTTTTGTATAAAAATGTTCTATAATAAGAAATTAAAAACCCACCAACCAATGCCACCCATGACATATTAAGTGACAGTCCGGAGTACAACTTATATCTTTTTTTTTTTAATTATTTTATCTTTTTTTTGACATTGACTATAATATCTTACAATATATACATAATTTAAAATCTAAGTAAAAAATATGTACATGTATATACAATATAAAAATAAATAATCATAAAGCATCAAAATATTCGTCTGCATCGTTGTCAACAGGAAACGTGCCTAAAAGGCTGGCAGCATTGCCACGTTGTATGGCAATGCTGATTCTTTGACCAAAAAATAGGCCAGCCCTCTAGTCACGTGAAGAGTCGACTAGCCGCTTGGCAATGTCTCGGAATACTATTTGAGCACTCGGACCCCATGGCCCTAGAGTTTCAACCCCAAACGGCTCGAATATATAATTCCCAATTAGGTTAGAATATTTGCGCCGTTTGAGGTTTTCAGCACCTGCAGCAGCCGCTCCAGCACAGCCCGCCGTGCTGAGAAGATGGGATGGCGCAAGGGTGTCGACACATGTTGCGTCCCACACCAAAGGGCGACCTAACTTCCAAGCCATTATGGTCATATATCTTTTAGGTATACGATATGATTGTAAAATTATAACTTTGCCCTCGCTTTTAGGAGGCGACTCGTGAATTTATTCATTTCTCTAGGAGATGTCGAGAAGAAACACACGGTTATTGTATAGTAATGAGCTCCTTATATACTATACATAATTCATATTTAAATGAGTTTTTAAACTTGAATTGACAAGTACTAATTTAGGTTAGATAAATTTCATTCGTTGAAATGACACAATTTCTTCATTTCCAAGACATAACTGAAAGGTAAAACTTACTCGTACATAATCAGCGCAAGACCTCATAAACCCCTAATTAGAGTATTGAGTTAAATGCATACTACAATGAGCAACACTTGTTTTGAAAGCTAACTGTTATTATTAAGAAAATCGTGGTGACCCTTTTTTTTGGGTGGGAATTCATCTAATGACGTCTCGTCGATGGAATGGCGTGTCAGGCTTTTACTGACTAAAACCCACCCGTGTTCGTTCAGTTGCCTATGCCAGGGCCACGGTAACTTTTGCGAACAAATCTCGCGACCCTGGCAGATCGTGGTGACCCTAGTATTACATTATGCATTTATACATACATACATAAACTCACGCCTCTTTCTCATGAGAGTAGACAGAAACCACGGAACTCCACCTGCTATGATCTCTACACACTCGTTTTGCCTCGTTTAGGTACATACAATAGGTCATACACACACGCCGGTTGCGAGTACTACGTACCTGAGCTTTCTGAAGAACATCACCAAATGTTTCTCTCTCACTCACATCTGCCTTGTAAATATCTATTGTAAGCCGTCCTTCATTCATTCATCCTCTCAACAGGACCAAACCATCTAAGCATACTTTTTTCAATTTTTTTCATTTTATTATGCATTTATAATTGAGTATTATACTAGAATAGTATTGCCTAACAATAAGATCGAATTTTCTTTGGCTCAGTCGTAGGTATGGCAAAATACATAACTTTTGCAAAAATACCCTTATAAAAAATTACTGAAATCGATTCAGTAGTCAATTAAGAACAAAGTACGTTCTAGACTTGCGTTTATTACACCTTGTATCATATTTACTGCAACTATTTCCAAACACAATCAGACTTTTACAATACCTATTATTGCACGATAAATCACGCTAAAGCCAATAAGCAGTTAAAAATCACTGAATAACACATGATAAAGCATTTATTTTTATATTCGATGCTCCATAATAAATGACAGACGAACTGAAGGCCCGCTCGATTCGGCTTTCAGCTGAATTGGGTATGAATCGAATATTAATGAAGAGCCGGGAATAAATAAACCAGACTTCGTTGTGATGCTATCTTTCGTTTGTGGGTCACTCGATGTGTGGCAGTTTGAGATACTGTGGGTTTTTTTTTTTTGGATGGGAAATCATCAAATGACTTCTCCCGCTCTGGGCGGAGCGGGAGGGCATGTCAGACTTTTACTGACTAAAACCCACCGGTGTTCTTTCAGTTGCCCATATGCCAGGGCCACGGTAACTCTTTCGAACGAATCTCGCGACCCTGGCAGGCATCGGTCCTAGCAGACCCATACAGTATTGCTGACATCTCTTTGAGGCGCGCGTGGAACACTACGCGCCGTCGACCCGCGCCTGTTCCTTACCGGGCGGCGAGCTCTTACCCATTGATCGCCTCCCGCAAGCTCGCGCCTACGGTGGCCGGAAGTCCGCTATTGACTCCCGACGCACGGGGTGTCTCCTCTTGTGGCGGCTAGAGACGCAAGGGCGCAGAGACTGCCACTCCCTCACGCGCCCCGCCACCTCCTTTGCGAGCATTACTGCTTCAAAGAAGGAGGTGACGGCTTCCCATGCCCTCTCGCTCCGTACTATGGCTCGCACCAGGTCCGAACGCGAGACGTCGCTGCCGCATTCTCTTACCCTTATCCCAACTTATTTGGTCCGCGCAACTTATCTTTTTTCCATACTTTTCTGTTACTTGTCGATAGTCGGCCGTTATCCAACCATATCATCATTCACACAGTCCAACCATCGTTTATTTGGTCTTCCCTTACTCATAAAGTCATCAACATTCATACTCAAAATATCATTCCTCTGTATCACATGGCCATATGACAACTGATTTGATAATTTTTCTTTACTTTATGTCAATAATTTCATCATGACTGCACTCAAAACGGTGATGGAAAACATGGTGAGGAATGGCATGTTCTAGAACCAAAACATTCGAACACATGTGACATGTATTAATCGCACTGGGGAGGATTGTAGCTCACTCCCTTTCGAAGAGAGAAGACTTGTGTCCCAGCACTCTCAGCTGTGGGAACATGTCGGTTATGATTGTTACCACAACAAAAGTGAGACAACACCACGTATTCTATGTACCTAATAATTTTAGTGTGAATTGCTAAACTGAAGTGGCAGTGGGCAGGGCACATTGCGCAGAACAGATGGCCGATGGGGCCGAAAGGTTCTGGAGTGGCGACCACGTACCGGAAGACGTAGAGTTGGAAGGCCTCCAACAAGGTGGACCGATGACCTTGTGAAGGCCGCAGGAACCCGCTGGATGCGGGAAGCACAAAACCGGTCGAAGTGGCGGAGCTTGGTGGAGGCCTATGTCCAGCAGTGGACGTCTTTCGGCTGAAATGATGATGATGATGATGAATAATGTTAGTGTAATTCCATTATTTCCTTAACGTTTTATTCAATACGTGCCAATTGCCTCCAGTAGATGATTTAAAACCCCTCACCGTAGAAATATCGTCGGTTATTAAAAAAAATCTTCTGTCACATACATTTTCACAGTGTAAGAAATGCGCTTTTGTAGAAGAAAATTGTATTTTTTTTTGTCAACGAAAAATTGAATATCCGTGGTTTCTGAATCTCATTTTAAAACAAATGAAATTCATAATCATCATCAAAAACCTGAATTACAAAACCCGTGTCGCTTTCCATAGTTGTGTTTTTCAGCAAATCATTCACTGAACCCCAAAGACAGCACATGTTCTGTCTGCGTTGGTATATAAGTTCGGGGCGCCGTTCACTAAGTAGGTACTCGACTGTCTGCTTTCTTTGCTTTAAAATGATCCGTAAAGTTATCTTATTGTGCATCATTGGCACCCCTGTTTTGGGTAAGTTTTTTTTTTTTTTAATGATTCAGATGATTCGTACACAATCTTTTATCATTATATTTTTGTTTTCTTTCAGGACTTTATGCTCCCAGTTTAAAAGGTTAGTTAATTTTTTATTGACAATCCTGCGACATTAAATGATACTTTAACATCTTAAATCAATTGTGTGTTTATGATATTGTTCAATATTCTGACAAATAAGGATTATAAATATAATTCTAATAATAGAAGAAAATTTGCGATGTGATACACATTATATAGTTACTCGTAGTTTGGGTGACGATAATAACACATCAGTGTTCATCGTTTGCAGTAAGATTCGACTTCACATGCGTTGGAATTGGAACCATAGCCTTCATCGAATTGCCACAGAATGACACTGCGGCTGCTGCATCTGGGTGGGTTCAGAAGACAAGGCCTGAGAGCCCTGAAGAACTTACTTCTCTTGTCATGATGTGTCCCAGTAACGACTATACAGTTTGTTTATTTTTCGACGATACCGGTTTTGTTGCTGGGTTACAGATAGGCGTGAGTATTCCCTATATTTTTACACGCTTTATATTAGCTTCACTTGTATGTTTGTATGTTAGTATGTTTGTATGTTAGTATGTTTGTATATTTGTTTGTAACCGACTCCTTATAGCGCGATTTTGACCCACTTTAAACGACCAGATTTCATTCAAACTTTGCACACCTGTCAAGGACCGATGACAATGCAAAAATTTCATAAATTTGTGCCATTATCCTTGCCAGGGTTACCAGGACAACAAAAAAACTGTCTTCGAAAATTACGCTGACATACGTCACAAACTAATTTGTGCCATTATCCTTGCCAGGGTTACCAGGACAGCAAAAAAAACTGTCAGCGAAAACTACGCTGACATACGTCACAAACTACGCTGCCATTCGTCTCAAAATTCGAAACACCCTAAAAAATAGAAAATAAATAATAGTTTAAAAAAACTAAAAACACACGCTTCCATTGAAAACCAAACTAAAAAGTACAAAATAATGGAAAAAAAAGCGTGGGGTGCCTGATATCAATAAAAAAATACCTTAAAAAGCACCCCTATTATTTATTTTCTATTTTTTTTACAATCAAATCTTCATGTTATTCCAATATCAGTATCATCATCCACAGCTTGAGTTCACAGACAGCTAAACATAGGCCTCTCTTATGATGTGTCAATGACACTCCTGTGAGAACCAAATCCAAATTTTACCTGCGATGGTAACAATGTCGTCCACCCAATTCACCGCCGAACAGCTAACACTTCGTCTTCAACAATATATTTCAAGCAAACTTAAAACAACTATTTGAACGGCCTCTCTATTACAGCTCGACAAGGAATTAATTTCCAACCCTGTATACGACTGGTCCGTGCAAGGATTCACAAACTGGACCACCACCCTGAATGACACCACGAAAAATTATTACACCATTCAACAATACTACGTTTCTAATGGTACGTAAAAACTGTGTTCCGATACTAGAGCAATTGAGGTACCCATTACTGATGACAATTTAATTGGTGAGGATTTTAATGACAAATTATTTCCATAAATTATAATAGTTTCTCTGATCTTATGGAGCCTTTAATTATACCTAAAAACACTTTATACCGTCTTCTTCCAGAAACCTTGGCTAAGGATCCAGCTAGTCGCATAGCCGCCCGCAACTCGTCTCTGCTTCTGCAAGATAGTAGCTTGAGGGTGTCTGGTATCAACGGTGAACTGTACGAAATATCAACGAATGCAAGTGATATCACCGGTCCCGACAGTATCTTCACCAAACAGCAGTGCATCCCGAGGATGGGTAAGGGTTTATTTTCCACATTTTAATTTACCTAAAAATGTTATTTTAAATTAATTGCATGCCCAGTCATGAATTTTGTTTCCAGTTTTCTCCTTAGGTTTTGTTTTACGCATTTGATTGGTTATAGCTTTAATTTTCTAACTAACTGACGTAACACATGAATTAAATGATAGTAAATGGTTTTAATTTTTTTTTTTTTTTTAATTTTTTTTTTTCGAGAAGCACGGAATAGGTCGAGGTGGCGGTGCTTGGGGGAGGCCTATGTCCAGCAGTGGACGTCTTTCGGCTGAAATGATGATGATGATGATGAAATGGTCTATTTGAAACTAATGCTTCGTATGTTGCCGGACATAAAGAATAGCACTATTTCATTTCATCTAAAGAATGGGCAGCAGATTCTCTATGCATTTAACCACCATACTGCGATCGTGTAATCAGCGATTATGACATTCCCCGCCTTTTGAGGGAGACCTTTGTTCAGCAGTGAGTGTTTTATGGCTGTGCTTGTGCTGAGAATGCTAAAAGTCTGAGTTCACTTCTAAATCAATCAATACGAATTTAGGTTATCACTACTATTACAACATGACAACTAGCACCGAATGCGTTGATGAAGCCATGTTCCCATGGTTTCCTCTCATCTACGACGACCAGCTCATCGGAATTGGCTTGAATGTATTCACACAATACGCCATTAAAAACGATTCTACGAACTGGTTCGAATATTCTGGCGAGACTTCAGTACGGGTAAGAGAACTTTTCTTTTATTTCTTCTTCATTTTATAGTTTTTTGACCCATATTGTGGATGATGAATATGATTATTATCCTTTTACCACATTCTCCAAAACTGTTGACATGGTAATTAGCCAGTACAATTAGCAGCTGTACTGCTAATTTAGCATCATAAAGTAATCGTAGGACGTATATTTTTTTATATAATAAAAAATTAGACTTATTATAAAAATACCCTATAATAAATTAAACTTTACGGCAAAAAATCAACCGACTTCCAAATAACACATTACAAAGTGGACAATAACTTTAATTTCGGAAGACGGTTTTATAGGATCTGTATTTTAGGTTTTGCCACCATTTTTTTGTACAAATATTTTTATTTTTATTGTTTGGACATAGTACTTACCCACACCACTTCTTATACCACTACTTGCCATGTCTTGCTATGTTAACAACAGTGACTGGAAGTATTAGAACATCGTCAAAATACACAGTGGATTAAATACGAACGATCTAAACTAACGCAAAAACTACCCAAGCAAAGTTAATAAATTTAAATAGGACCATCCCTGAGACATACTTTAAAAATGAATTTTCAAAATCTATTCATAATGCTAATGCTAGAGATATCGCGGAAAAAACTTACAAAAACAAAAAACAAAATTTGAGTGTCCCCTCCTCCTTGAAATAGTTTAAAGATTTTAACCGGAATTGTCACTGATGTTATAATCAACCGTCTATGCAATGTCTAACTAAATAATGTTTTTTTTTTTTTTCACAGTACACAGTTCCCAATGGTCCTGAATGCCTGTACGAAATATCTGGACGTGTAGGACAAGTATCTATGCACACCTACTTCATAGAAAGTCCGTTTGATGTCGTCTGTATGACGTAAAACTTGGCAGGTCTATGACAACATCTGGTTTTTATTGTTTTGTTATATCAATGGTATGTAATAATTTAAAAAAGTTATAAGAATTAAATAATGTATTAATTTGTTTAACCATTACCGAGGAAGCTACTCCCTAAAAACCTTGGTCCTAATAAATTAAAAGTATGAACGAAAAGTTTTGGTTTCATAATATTATTTCTTTTCTATGGCCGACATTATGCTAACAAATATAAAATACGTGGTTTGCGTAAAATTAGTTTAATGTGGTACTCTTATTCGTGGGTTGTCGTCAAAATATAATACCATTTTATGAAAACCGGCCAAGTGCGAGTCGGACTCGCGCACCGAGGGTTCCGTACAAACCTGCAGGTATTCACGGTTTATTCAT
Organism: Aporophyla nigra; assembly: GCA_947507805.1. Classification (NCBI taxonomy): domain Eukaryota; kingdom Metazoa; phylum Arthropoda; class Insecta; order Lepidoptera; family Noctuidae; genus Aporophyla; species Aporophyla nigra. Next base: position 18,469,612 of record OX382307.1, on the reverse strand, counting down.
AAGGTTTATGTTTATGAAATTAAATGTTTTTTTTTTTTGATTTTTATATTTGAGTTGGCTGAATGAAAGGTAAATTATGGTTTACGATTTATGACGTATTAAAAAAAAACTACTTACTAGATCTCGTTCAAACCAATTTTCGGTGGAAGTTTACATGGTAATGTACATCATATATTTTTTTTTATTTTTATCATTCCCTTATTTTAGAAGTTACGGGGGGGGGACATTTTACCACTTTGGAAGTGTCTCTCGCGCAAACTATTCAGTTTAGAAAAAAATGATATAATATTAGAAACCTCAATATCATTTTTGAAGACCTATCCATAGATATCCCACACGTATGGGTTTGATGAAAAAAATTTTTTTGAGTTTCAGTTCTTTGTATGGGGAACCCCAAATATTTTTTTATTTCTAAATTTGTGTGAAAATTTTATTGCGGTTTACAGAATACATCTACTTACCAAGTTTCAACAGCAAAACTCTTATAGTTTCGGAAAAAAGTGGCTGTGACATACACGGACAGACAGACAGACAGACAGACAGACATGACTGTTCATCCATTCAGAACTTATGAGGTAACAAACATAAAAAAAAAAATACAGTCGAATTGATAACCTCCTCCTTTTTTGAAGTCGGTTAAAAAGTACGATGTACAAAATAATATGAAACAGATAAAATAAAACTATCGCAATAATTTTAGTTTATGTAGTTAGCTTACCAACTTGCTAGTTACAGGTTCAAATAATACTATAGTTTCACAAACTTTATTAAGTTAGCCTGTTGCAGTTCGAAGTAACTAATAACGTTTGGAACCCGAGCCGATGATTTCACTAACAGTTAAATCGGATTTTGGCCACAATTGCCGTTTGCAGACCAAAATGGCCGCACAATTGAGTTGATTGCGCGCTCTACCTGTGTGTTGTATTTACAAAACTGTTGGCTGATGATAAAATTGATCACTATAACGAGGAAAGTAAATGCTTTGCAGTTTTTAACCGACGAAAAAAACGGAGGAGGTTATCAATTGGACGCGTATAGTTTTTTTTTTTATGTATGACCACGCATAACTTTTTATATAGTAGTCCGATTGAAATAATTCTTTTTTTATTGAAAAGGGTATACTCCGAGGGTGGTCCCATATAAATTTGAAAAACAAAATCAAACCCTAAGGGTCAGAAAACAGGGGATGATTGATTGTTCACTCACTGATTGTAATGTTTAACCACGCATAACTTTATACAGAGTAGTTTGATTTTGATAATTCTTTATTCATTGGATAGGGTATATATTGCCAAGTATTATAAGTATATTAAAGCCACAAAAAATTATAAAATAACAACTTTTTACCAAAAAATTTAACCGCCGAAAAAACTGAAAAGCAAAAAATAATAAACCTTAAAATTTTGAGTCGGCGCTGGAAAATCAATGAACAAAGATCACTCAAAGCGCTGACTCATAATTTTAAGGTTTATTATTTTTTGCTTTTCAGTTTTTTCGGCGGTTAAATTTTTTGGTAAAAAGTTTTTTATTGTTGACGAATTAAGTATTTATATATATTTGATTCTTTTCATCGTCATCTTCAGCCTACACCAATCCACTGCTGGACGTAGGCATATCTTATTGCATGCCTTTAAGATCTCTTCTAGCTGCTACCAGCCACCCTGCAAAGATCGTCGCTTCACTTAGCCTGAGGGCGTCCTATCTTACGTTTGCCGGTTCGCAGTTAAGAACATGTCTAACACAACGGTCACAGTTCAAAGGTTGAGAGGGCCTACTTTCTAAGTTCGTCAACAAAGCTACGGGCCCTTCTGTAAGAAGTTCGAAACTTCTGGAACCACTGCTGGAAATGGATCTCCCGAAGTAGATCATCACTCGATAGTCACCACTTGGACCGGATCTGTGCATTTTTTGGGGAGGTTTGCCATTATCCCCACGCTTAGCTGGTGGGTTGGTGATCGCAGTATGTTTGTAAAATGCATAAAGACTGCTGCCCTGCTGTCCTGGTGCATAAGTCCCTTAGTCACCATTTACAACACCCACGGGAAAAAATGGCATGGTGCTACTGTTCACGTCCAGCACCATACCATAATCCAGAAGCAACCGGACCAGCACACAGACGGACGAAAACACAGCGGGAGAAAGGACAACTGTCGAATCGTGGTAGCATTCATTTATAGGTCAGGCCCCGAATTAATCTTCCCACCGGCCGCGCCGTATCCTGCACCGACAACTTACTACGTGGCAATAAAACCATTGCGTTACATACTATTCTCTTTGCTTGACTCCCCTGTATTATGTAGGGTAGAGGTAAGGACAAGCATCTCATATGGGGGGAAGTTGAAAAAGTGTCCAACTATTGGAGGTAAAAAAACCGGCCAAGTGCGAGTCGGACTCGCGCACCGAGGGTTCCGTACAAACCTGTAGGTATATAAGTAAAAGTTCACCCATCACGACAATCGAGTCATAGTTCTGTTCTGTTTTTTGGCTTGGTTTTATTTCTGTCTGTGTTTTATTCTGTTTATTATATGATGTAACCAAAAATTTACGGTTTTCGCAATTTTTCCTTTATCTGTACTATAAGACGTTGCTTCGTACCTAATTTCAAAATTCTAGATCGACTGGAAGTACCCTTTAGGTTTTGATTCCCTTGCGAGTTTCGAAAATTTGCGGAAATTTGCGGCATAAACGGCTATATCTTTTGATTGCGTTAGCTTAGAAGTTTGATTTTTTCACAGCTCCAAGGGACATTAGATTAGAGTATTTGATATAAATTTCAGCTTGATACCTCCACGCATTCCTTAGAAAAAGGGTCTTGACAGACGGACGGACGGACGGACGGACGGACGGACAACAAAGTGATCCTATAAGGGTTCCGCTTTTTCCTTTTGAGGTGCGGAACCCTAAAAATACAGACGAATTGATAACCTCCTCATTTTTTTGAAGTCGGTTAATAACAGTTCCAAAACCCGCCAAAATTGTTATTGGTCTTTTCAATAAGGCTTTCACATTCGCAGTCCGGAGTCTGGACTTGTGACCAGTCGTTCCTTGGGACTTAGACAACACCTCTTAGAATACACCTCTGCTTTACCCTTCGAAGAAACAAGCGTCATGTTAGTAGATGATAGTAGTAATGTTATACTTAATGACACACTGTAAAAGATGTGATGCAAAAAAAAATAATAAGTAAGTTATTCCATAAGCTTACTTATTAGCGACCTTATTTTATAACAATCAACATACCGAGCAAATAAAAGAGAATTAACAGAAACAAAGTAAGTTAGGTAATAAAACTTTACTGCTCTACTGTATACTTATATTGCACAAATGCACGTGCGACGTATTTTCTTCTTAGAACTTTATTATAGAGTGAAATGATGTTATTCTTCTTTATGTACACGACAAATATTGTGGCCTTAGGTGACCTTAATTTATAGTTACTTTATGTAGAAATATCAAATTTCGTTAGTCGAACACAAAATATGAAAATTAAAAAGGTGATATCTTTTAGTTAGACTGCTTTTATTGATCTGGTTCTATATATGTAGGTATCTACCTACATGTAGGAATGCCTAGGAAAATTATTAATGTGAAAAGTCACACTTAAACCTAACTTATTTTTTTTTTATTCGCAATAGATAATAACATAAAATCATGCCTTGTTTCGCCAGAGGGTTGGGCAGAGGTGTACACCAATTTATAATTTTAAGTTATAAACAAACTCCTTCGTTGTAAATACTATACTAACGTAGCATTTACTTCTGTTTTCACCAACACTAACGCACACCTAAATGTCATCATCATCATCATTTCAGCCGAAAGACGTCCACTGCTAGACATGGGCTTTCCCCAATTTTGGGGGTAATTTATTATTTGAAAATACGGACCATTAACTTTATAATTAATCCGCTTGGCAATTAACTTCCCTGACTTTAACTTCTTATGAGTCATGAGCCAAATCTAGGTACCAGAAAACGTCCTGTGACATCGAGGCAGACCCAGGAGAAGATGGCGGGACGAGCTTGACACCTTCACATAGGATTTGTCCAAATTAGCTTAAGACAGGACGGAGTGAAAGGGAGGCCATGCAATGGAACAACATATATTTTCCATTTCTTCCCATGAGTGTCTAAAGAGGTGACTAAGGGACTTACTAGAGAATGGGCAGCAGCGTTCCCTATGCATTTTACCTACTGCGATCGCCAACCCGCCTGCCAAGCGTGGCGATTATGGCAAACCCCCTAAATTGAGGGAGGCATTTATTTATTTATAGTTAATTAAAACGGTACAACACCAATTAAATTAATTAACATAGAAACACATAAAATCTCACAGAACACCAGACATATACGCATCATTTTATTCCATTCATCAACAAACACATCACATTCAGGGTTGGCAGTCAGGAGGGCATTTAGCATTTTTAAGGTGCGACAGACTGGGGATTCGGCTCTGGCTACAGTCTTAGATGGCAGTAGCGCAAAAAGGTTATGCCGGCGGCTCTGACGGTGTCCAATGTATTTATCGGGCACAAATAACCGACAGAAAAGGCTATAATAATAATAATAATAAACCATTTATTTTCAGGTAACAAAGACCCATAGATAAATACCTTAACCTAAGTATCCGAGAGCCGATCAAGGCCTCTTCGCACTTCCAACGAGTTAAAGCCCAACGTCCCTAAAAGATAGTTGGTGGGGTACATGTATGGAAAGAAATGGTATAACCTTTGGAAGAGACATCTGAGGAAGGTATTCTGTACTTTTTCTATCATCAAAGTTTGGATCGCGGTGTAGGGGTGCCAAACACAAGCACTGGACTCCAGTTTACTGCGAACCAGAGCGGTGTACAACAGCCTAATAACATTGGGATTGCAAATGTCACGGGAATTTCGCAAAACAAATCCTAACCGCTTGAAACATTCCTTAGCAAGGGTGGAGACATGATCTTTAAAAGTAAGACCGCGGTCGGAGGTCACTCCCAAATCCTTTATGACGGTGACCGAGACTTCACCACCCAACGTGTAGTCGTAATGAAATTATGACAGTGGAGGTCTTTCGGCTGAAATGTTGGGACAACATAGGCTTAAAATAAATTATTACAATATCTGTTTGTAAGTGTCAACGCACAACAAAAGGGTACCTAAATAATAATATGAAAGCCAACCTTCTCCAGCCATTTTAAATCTTAATTTGAAATACACATTTCTATCTTTAGTAAACTTGTAATGTCAGACTGTCCTTCTCCTATGAGATGGGTGGCTGTTTCTAAGGCAAGGTTATCGTGGGCGTTATAAAAGGTGAGCTCACTCAGAAACAGTATCACATAATGTATCTGGCGGCGAAGTAACTATGAATAACCGAAGCGGTCGGGTAAGTCCACGTAAGAAAATCGTCGCAGAAGTTTTCGCGCACTGCATGTACTAAAAGTTGAAAATTGAACAGTAAAACAAGCTGCTCGATGTCTGCCAGGGTCACGCGATTGTTCAAACGAGATACCGTGGCTCTGGCATATGGGTAACTGAAGGAACATGGGTCATCATTTCAACCGTAGGACGTCCACTGCTGGACTTAGGCCTCCCCCAATTTGGGGGGCTTTGCCATAATCGCCACGCTTGGCAGGCGGGTTGGCGGCGCAGTATGGTGGTAAAATGCATAGAGAACGCTGCTGCCCATTCTCTAGTAAGGAACACGGGTGGGTTTTAGTAAGTAAAACTCTGACACGCCCTCCCGCTCGAGGCTCGACCCAGAACGGGAGAGAACCAAAAAAAAAATTGAGTTGCTGATTAAGATGCACTCTGTTGTCTTCTCAATGCTTTTTTTTGTGGGTGGCAATGAGTTCTCCCTCTCTTGAAATCGTTCCACGTGCCACTGCTCATGGATACAATAGGCACTCATGCTGCATAGAATAGGCAACAGTTGTTATTTATTGCTAAAGGGATAGTACGCCCTCTAACGAAATTAAAGCAGATTGTTGGATTTTTAACCTACGGTTTTTAAACGAGTGTTGAAAATCCTTTAGCACGCTGTTATTTAGGCGTTCATTTAGGTGTCGTGTTGTGTGAGTGACGTATTTTAAAACCGTAGTTGAAAATATAGATCAAGAATTTACATTTTCAACAAAACGTGCCAAAAGATCTATATAAAAGTCAAGCCCGTTCATGACAATCCACCATCTTCCCTCCCGTCTCTCCCAACCTAGGGGATTTTGCGATACCTAATCGCCACGCTTGGCAGGCGGATTGGCAATAGCAATGTGGTTGTAAAATACATAGAAAACGCTGCTGCCCATTCTCTAGTAAGTCCTTTTGTCACCTTTTACGACACCCACGAGAAGAAAGAAATGGGACAATCCATACTCAGTTCAAATTTTCTACAAATTTTTGCGCCCACTTTCGTACCACCTACCCTCATAAAACTTTCACCGTTCCCCGCTAGCTAAAGTTATAGCTCTGAAACCTAAGCTAAATTGCTCAAAGATGAGTTATTATAGCTCTCAGGTAAGCTATTACGTAGGCAAGTTACTGAGCATTTTAATTAGTGGCTGGCTCTTCGCGTTCACCTCACAGAGGTGCAATATCGATCCGGGTCGTTGACCTCGTTGAGTACGTTCTTAAAGCCCGGGCAACGTAGGATGTCAAGTAGGAAAGATTATTATGGCAGATACGGTTTTCTGCGTTTTCCTGGGAAGGTTACGCTTTCGTGAGTTCAAAACGGGCGTGCGTATCGAGGCCTTTTTTTCTCAGTGGATGCCTAAATTTTTGGTATGTTTTTTAAAGGTTTAATTCCATATACATATTTCATAAAATAAGAGAGTGGGGCTGTTATAAATCTGTATATCCAAGGCTGTGAGGTTCTATTCGGTCCAACATAACCATCAGTTCTATAAATGCATTATTTTTTTCTTTCTTTCTCCCCAGTCGGAAGGTTTTCAAGGGGATTTGCCAAAGCAAAAAAAAAAGATTGAATAAAAATCTTTTTCACATTACATATTTAGTATTTAATTGATTTTCACACACAAATTTTCACATTTTCGTGTTATTTTCATTAAAAACACTTTGATGAATCATTGTAGTTTCGTATGTAGTTTCGTACCCAAAGTCCAAACGCCTGTTTATCTTTTTATCGTTCCAAGAATTCTTGGCTGTCTTCTGAAAAAAAAAATTCAGAGATGGAACAAAATTCATCATCTGCCTAGCCTTTTTCCGACTTTGTTGAGGTCAGTTTACAGTCAAACTGGGGGCAGCTGAATTCCAGTATTTTTCAATCGACCGACTGCCTATCTGACCTCCACAGCTCAGTTACTGCGCAATACGATACCCCTTGGTAAGACTGGTTGTCAGACTTTCGGGCTTCTGACGACCCGTAACGACCGTCTAAGAGCCACAAATAACAACAGGGACCAACGGCTTTCCGAGGCAAGGTCGCGTCTTGGTATGTAAATATGGTCACCTATCTACGAACCAACCGTCACAAGCGTAGCTAATCCTGATCGAACGATCCGTGCGGCTGTTATAACTTAGCCACAAGCCTTTCAAAGATGGAACAAGATGTTATATAGTAATTCATGGAAGTAGGCTAACGACTAAGATACCGGCATCAGCAGTAAAAGAACTCGGTGACTCGATTTTTCGTTTGCCAAGTGTCGCTCATTATGGGGAGCTGGAAATGTAGGAGTAGGGGAGGGGTAGACATAATATTTTTTTATTGTTTATGTGTATTCAGGTATATATTTATAGCCTTTTTGAGTAGATATTTTCTTCAAATATGAGTCTACAACATTTGTTCTTCATTTTGTTTACTTCGGCAGATAAAAACTTTTTGAAATTAAGAATAAACTACTACAGAATGAACTACTTACTACATCAACTATGTTTCGATACATAATATGTACGTAATATTTACAGGTAATATACAAACCATTTTTAGGAAAGTGCTTTATTTGTGAACCAGCATGCACTAGGCCTGCGTGGTGGATTATGACCCACACGGTCTGTGTCCCAGCAATGGAAACATTAAAGGCATATTAATCCATTGATGATAGTGTGTCTCGTCTATCAGTTCTATCAAAAAACTACAATCAACCTTATAAATAGGTAATGAAGATATTGACTTAAAAACTACACTTCTTTAGCAGACTGTGGAAACAAATCGTTTCATGAACAAATGCTACGTATAATTATTATTATAAACAATTTTACATGAATGAATCCAGGTTACACAAAGAACCGTACGCTAAAAGATTTTTCCAGGAATATGGGCAGCAGCGACCATCTGTGAACTAACCACATCATATTGTCATGACTAACTCCTTCTGCCAAGCGTGGTATACCCACTCGCCATAATGTATTATGTAGGTGCTAAACAAAAAACACTACAAAGTGATAAATTACTTTAATTTCGGAAGGATTTTTTTGTCACGGACTTCCGAAATTAAATGATATGTAGTGTCCAAGATAAATGAATGCTTGGAAACATCATGGTCTCGCTCCATAGGACAGTCTTAGAGTTTATCAAACTGGTTGCTAACTTAATGTATTAGATTTATTTTTCCCCTATGACACTGATTTACATTCTGTGATTACTATACCTAACTCATACACTGATTTGTAACTTGTAAAATATTAGGAAATTTTATTCTTGCCTATGCAATGTTTATAAGTATGTGGGCACCTTGTATCTATCATATTTTAATTGATTTATCTCTCTTTGCTTCTTTTTAAATGTTTTTACCTGTTGTGGTATGGTAATTTATTTTAGGTGCATCGTCTTCACATATAATTATATAAATATTGTATACAAATATTGAAAACATTTTAAAAGAGTAACGGTGGAGTTTCTTGCCCATTCTTCTCCATAGGAATCTACCTTTTGCAAGGGGCAACTAGAATCAATTCTATTTTCATGTAACTGTTGACGTTCAAAAGTGCCTTTTTGGGCCTTTTTGAAATAAATGCTTTGACTTTGTGTTTATTTGGGAAGTCAATTGTTATTTTTTTTACAAACCTTATACTTTTTACTTTACGTAGGTATATCTTCACTTACTAAGTAAATAACATTATCAGGAAGTTCTTATATCGACAATATTGATTTACACTAGGTGGCAAAATACGTATTATTCAATCATTCAAAACTCAGCTTAGCCAATATTTAATCGCAAACCAGACATTACTTGAAAAATGAATGCGTTGGGTGGGTCGAGTTTCGTGTAGTTTTTAATTCGCTTGTGACGGATGTAGTCGAACCTAATCTTAGTATTAATTTCAGTAATAGTTATTGTTCTCAAGTAAGCGACATGTTATGTTTTTATTGAGAATAAAGTTTCTTTAAACCTGACACCCCAAAAACAACTAACCAAACCTTGACAAAATTAATATACAACCATTTGATAAGACGTTTTCTAACAAAAGAAGAATTTTTCAAATCAGTTATACATCACGGAGTTTGGGGGGTAACAAACAATTTAAAAATACAACTAAATTGAAAACCGTCCTACTTTTTTTTATTTAGGATACAAATAGGAGCGTTGGTACTTAACCATATGGCTATAGCGTAGCGTTCATGTATCGTATTGCAATTTTAAATACATTTGCATTCATTATTGAGATAGGTACTAGCTAGCTATCCAGCGCAGCTTCGCATGGTTTTTAAAATGGGACCATTCGGGAAGCACCAGCTTTCAAATAAAAAAGAATCATCAAAATCGGTTCACCCAGTCAAAAGTTATTTATGAGATAACAAACATTAAAAAAATACAGTCGAATTGATAACCTCCTCCTTTTTTTGAAGTCGGTTAAAAAGTAGGCCACCGCTAGGTGGTTTTTAGACATAATTTATTAAAATCGGTTTAATTGTTTCGACACTACGATACTTTGACTAAAATATTACCTATAGCTTCTAATTAAACTTAAAGGGCTAATGGGTAAATTTTTTACTTCTTTATTTTTTAGAGATTTTGTTTTGGTCGGGGTTTTATACAGGGTTATTTGTAAAACACCGACAACCTCTCAGGACTATGTTACTAACATCATAATCAACAACTTTTGTTCTATGAATTTTCAAAATTCATCATATTTTAGTTCATCAGATTCTGATACAAAAATATAAATATTTAAATTTAACGCTCTAAATGTTACGAAGTCTATGCGAAGCAAAAGAAAGCGATAGTACATTAGCGAGGGGACCGGGGTTAGGGCAGCGGGGGCGCTTGAACTTGACATATTTACGGGCAACCGATTTTTGTATGAAAATCTGATGAACTAAAATATGATGAATTTTGAAAAGTCATAGAACAAAAGTTGTTGATTATGATGTTAGTAACATAGCCCTGAGAGGTTGCCGGTGTTTTACAAATAACCCTGTATATTAGTGTGATGAACCTATGAACCCATGAATCTGCCAGAATAATTTCCTAAATAATGGTTAAAATTGCATCAAAATCCGTTGTCTAGGTAGTTGAGAAGAAAATATTACCTACAGCTTAATATTAAACTTAAAGGGCCAATGGGTAAATTTTTTACTTCTTAGAGGTTTTGTTTTGGTTTGGGGTTTTATAGTTAGATTAATATTAGTGTACGTATGTACCCATGAACCTGCCAGAATAAGTTCCTAAGTAATGGTTAAAATTGCATCAAAATCCGTTGTCTATGTAGTTGAGAAGAACAACGTGGTCACACAGGCAGCCACATATTGACGTTGCGACCGTAGTATAAAATGCAACTTATAATTTAGATCCTCAAGCAGCCCTACCATTAACATTTGTCTCATCGAACCAAGTTTTGATAAAGTTTTCAGTATACCCAGATGATGCTAAACATCAACCGCAATTGCCTTACCTATCGCTACGATCTTTTTGAGAGAAATGAATTGGAAATTATATTTACTTTACAATGGGCATTCTCACAAAACAAACAAAGCGCCTGACAAGAATTGTATAGCCAACACGACGTTTAATGATTTGAAGCTAATAATATGAAATTTCTATAAAACATCGCTTAAAACATCTGAATTATTTGTTCATTTACCCATCTGTGTTTGTCTAACACCTTTTGAAATGTGAACTTTAAATACACATGAACTATAAATTGTAGTTTAAAAAAACTAAAAACACGCTTCCATTGAAAACCAAACTAAAAAGTACAAAATAATAGAAAAAAAGCGTGGGGTGCTTTTTAAGGTATTTTTTTATTGATATCAGGCACCCCACGCTTTTTTTCTATTATTTTGTACTTTTTAGTTTGGTTTTCAATGGAAGCGTGTTTTTAGTTTTTTTAAACTACAATTTATTTTCAATTTTTTAGGGTGTTTCGAATTTTGAGACGTATGTCAGCGTAGTTTGTGACAGTTTTTCTGCTGTCCTGGTAACCCTGGCAAGGATAATGGCACAAATTTATGAAATTATTGCATTGTCATCGGTCCTTGACAGGTGTGCAAAGTTTGAATGAACTATAATTTTGAGACGTATGTCAGCGTAGTTTGTGACAGTTTTTCTGCTGTCCTGGTAACCCTGGCAAGGATAATGGCACAAATTAGCTAGATTTTTACCGCTCGAACGCATCACAGCCGTACGTCCACTAACTAACTAGCGCCCTCTAGCGGACAACATACAAAAGACGCTCAGGCAAGTGAAGCCTGTCCTGGTAATCCTGGCAAGGATAATGGCACAAATTTATGAAATTATTGCATTGTCATCGATCCTTGACAGGTGTGCAAAGTTTGAATGAAATCTGGTCGTTTAAAGTGGGTCAAAATCGCGCTATAAGGAGTCGGTTACAAACAAACATACAAACATACTAACATACAAACATACTAACATACAAGTGAAGCTAATATAAAGCGTGTAATAAATACAGAGAGCGGCCATGTTGAAAAACGTATGGGCATCCATCCGAATACACAATTCACCCCAGTGCTGCAGTCCAGAATACTTAGCCCTCCCTCGTCCTCCGAACACTGAACGGAATTGGGTGTGATAGGAAGAAAGTTGCTAGCGTCAGGGCTCTTGCTAAACTGGATGCTTTAGCTTTTATTTGCTCGTACCACCTTTGTTGACACTGCTCTTTAGCTCCAGTGCATACGATTTTTATGAATCATTATTTTGTTGGAGTTTTTCTATATTATGCGCCAAAGCTATAAAATTTTTATGAATTTAAGTGACTATTACGGTAAAGACAAAACATTGAAAAAAAAAATTTTCAAAAGGTTTTCCCGTACCGGGAATCGAACCCGAGCCTCCTGGGTGAAAGCCAGGTATCCTAGCCACTAGACCATACGGGATACTGACTACTGTGTCAAAATTAACGTTAATGTATTGTATATGTCACGTTTCATTTTTATTTTCATACTAGCTGACCCGACAGACGTTGTCCTGTCTCTTTTATGATATTTGAGCACGCATTCCGTCAATTCTATGTCAAATGTCATAATGTCACATTAAAAAAGTTTACATTGTCCTATTATATGGTTGTTAAGTGTTTTTAAATAAGTGTTCTTAAATTTCCTAATTTCACGCACACTATTTTAATTTTTTTCTTTCATAAGAACCTTCTCCTGACAATTACAAACACCACAACAACAAAAAAAGTGAAATCGGTCCAGCCGTTAACGCGTGACGTCGTGACCAAGGGAAATAGGGATTCATTTTTATATATATAGATTAGTCATTATTAAATACTGACACTATTTATTTTTATTACACATAACTTCTCTACATTTTGAGTGCAGCTCTTTTAATAATTTTGTATACAGATACCCATTACCTACTGCTTTTGGCCAAATTTATTATGTTTCCCCAATTTTTTAATTACTTGATATCTTGATAATATTTTGTTCTAGTTGCAAAAAGATTTTCAATCTACAAATCAGGTTTTCTTTAATTGATAAGTCTGCAACGACATCTAGGATCATTGTTAGAACTTCATCGTAAAGCAGCGCTGTTCCAGAGAGAGCTCGATTTAAAAAAAAGTGTGTGAGCAAAGAGTTAAGTGTAAAGATACTAGATGTCGCTAGTTATCAATGTCTAACAGTTACCTGGAGTAACCAACAGAGGGCGTTGGTTTCAAACTCGTTATAATGAAATTCAGTGTTAAGGAAAAGTAACTGTTTATAATTGAGTTTTGTGTTAGGGAAGTATTTCTTTTCATTCAGTTTTCGGGTATTTCATTAAAAAGCCTTTGTTATTGCAGTAAGAAGTGATATTGTTAGACTTAAAATATAGACAAAGATTTATAACATGAAGTATTAATATAAACACATTTATATAAATATGAATATCTCTTTATTTTTAACAATAAACTCTAGACAGGAGGTATTTATCACTTAACTTTTATCTATTTGCTAATTTGCCACGTAGTACATACATAGGAATGGTAACATTGAATCTATTACAGATACTAGAGGTGGGATTTCTTATAAGGAATACTGTAGGTTCTAATTTACAATAAATATTAAGCGTTTCAAAGACGGCATTCGTGATTAAATCTTACATTTTGAAAGATAGTTAATTATATTTTAATACTGAAAGAATACTGACACCGAAATGGAATGAAAATTATGACGAAAATCAAACACGACTAGTGATGACTAGAATAGGTTTAGGTACGTCATCAGACCACGTAGAAATGTATCAAAATCAGTCAAATATATTTTTTGTCTTTCATGAAAACTTTAATTACAAAGTCGGAGTTATAACTTTTTGTTCTGAGTTTCACATAAATGTGGCCCAAAAATTATATGTGGAAGAACAAATATTCGATTAAAAAAATAGAATTGTCATCTTTTTAATGAACCTGCATTTACTGTTTTTTGTAATATTATGTTAATAATTTTATAGAGCTGTCTTATGGATATAATCAAATTCTGACTAGATTAGAATTGTTACAAGCGAATAACAGACCATTAAATAATCTATTTAAAAATACATCATTATTATAACATGGATGTTAATATTAATCTCTGACTAGAAATATATCACGTTAAGCGTTAGTTTGAATAAAGTTGACTATAATCTATATGGATGACATATTGGTTCAATGGAGCCAGCCAGATGGTGATTGACCAAAGCTAATGAAGTTGACTACTGCATAGAGCTGTGGTTATAGGTTATAGTGGTTGTATTGTAGTCCACCTCAGTGCAGTATTCGGGTGGTTATGCTAAAGATTTAGTTGGCATCTCGTCGCCTCCTTCCGGGGCCGCCAGCGTAGTTGGCTGCTGCGATTCCCATCAGGTGCTTGGCTTGAAGAGCGCCGGAGTATCCACGGCTGAGTCCGAGGTCGAGGGCTCGCTTGTCGCTGTAAAAAGAGATGTTGTTAAGGTTAGTTACGGTGATGAGGTAGGAAATAATTTAGCAAATCTAGAAGCGGTTTTAACAGCTCAAAAAGTGGCTAATAGTGATTATTATGCTAGCAGAGACTACGAAGATGCAACAATATCTACAACTAAGACAATTATTACCGTTAATTTATTTATCACTCTGTGCTATCTTGAACTACTTAGTCAACACTTAGACTATAATAGTTAAGATATTTATAAATCACATTCTACAATGAATACATTATTAATCTAACATTATACTAAACTTTATCTTTTGAACTGCCATACGCGTAAGTATAACTTTGACATCAATTAATTAATTTGTTCCATATAAATCTAAACATGAGTAGTTTTGTCATTGCTGTCCTTTTTAGTTGATTACTAGCTTTTGCCCGCAGCTTCGCTCGCGTTAAAAATAACGATAAATATAGTTTTTTTTTTCAAGATCCTATGTTACTTCTAATACGTTCAAGAATATGTGTACAAAGTTTTATGATGATCGGTTAAGTGGTTTTCGCGTGAAAGCGTAACAAGCAAACTTACATTCACATTTATGGTATTAGTAGGAATTTAATAACATAAAATTAAATATTTGCATACCATTTGTAATGGCAGAATTTAAAGAGGCCATGAGTTTAAATTTAAAACATTTTGACGGTACAACAGTTTCGACGAGGGACCTAAAAATGCTGACTTCAATGTTAACGTGTACCGGGATGCTAATGTGAATGCCTCCCCTTGAATGTTGTAAATTGTTTTGTGGGAAGCGCTTGAAAGATTTTATGTAGGCCTAAATAAATGCTTGTAGCAAATTGCAGGCCATTTTTTCTGATGTTCGTTTTTCAGCCTCATTGTCATTACGTAGTACGTTCATTTTAAGCTCGCTCTGTTTACATATTCCTGCCAATCGTTTTTCCCTTTCATTGTAAATCACTCTCCTTTGCTAGTTTAGAATTTTACTTATAGAAGAGAAGTTTTACAATAACATTTGACATTTTAGACACAAATTCAACCTTATGGTAGCTTGCTAAATTGTAAAATCTGCACTTTTCTAAAAGAAAACATTCTGATACATTAGATATATTTATGTTATTTCAAAACATGGTTTCGATATATCTACTGTCTATAACAAGTACTACTGGGAGTTGCCGAAGTTCAAATCAGGTGCTCTAGGGATTAATGGCATTTACTATTGCTCTAGTAGGGCGATAGGTTTACAGGAAAAAAAAGGAATGTGATTTCGGTAAAAAAAATGTTACTCATAAAACATTATTCTAATTAAAATTAAACTGCAGTCTCACTGAATTTAGTCACACAGAATTTAGAATAATTTACCAAGTCGAAACTTAGTGGAAGTAAATTGATAAAATATAAATGAATATGACAGATATACAAGATTATGTTTGTGTAATATGAGAAAACTGTGCAACTCTTAGTTGCTCGTAATAATCCTGGATGTAATAAAGGCAACACTTCGTATAATCAAACTATACAGACGCTAGCAGGTACAGCAGCTAATGTAATAAAGCTAAAAGATTAACTTGTTGATGAACTAAAGACTGAAGCATTAGGAATTTTCATAATCCAAGCCAAACAAAATAACTTCATGCATGAAATATATTCAGTAATGATTACATTTCTAACAACTGAAAATAAAAATGCACGGAAAAAAAAGATATGCACACTAATCTAAGGTCACCAAGTACGACATCCAGACGTACCTAGTAATGCGGTCTCTGTAGCTGCAAAGAGATAAAAACAGATATTACAGAAGTAGTAAAACGTTTATCACCTCCTATATTTTGCTCTAAAAATCCAGTATAATGAAACCAAAAACCAAGAAAAAAAAAGAATAATTATGGAGTTCCTGAAACATTCGATGGAACCTTATATTAATTTTAGAAATATTTTATGGTTTACCAGTATTCAAATTTTTAAAATGCAAGGGTTTTAAAGAAAAATGAAGTATTTCCGTTATGTAATTCGAATAAAATATAATAAATGGAATGTACCTATTGTATTTCACAATAAATGACATGTTCAAATTTTAAAACACACCAATTAAAATCATGCAGAACATCAACATCTATAGAATATGTGACAACTCTCAATGTAGTTCAAAATAGCTGATGTGAATTAACTTTGAAGTTTTGAGACAACTTGATAAAAATTACGTTTCGAAAAATTTTAATGATTACTTTCTCAAAATTAAAATATCAACAGTAGTGCATTTTTGGAGGCATACGTCATCAGCAGCAGCCTATAATTTTCCCACTGCTGGAACACAGGCCTCCTCTCAGTGAGAGGGAGTGGGCCATAATCCACCACAGACGCATACGAGGCATACGTGTATCAGCCTAACACGATTTTCCTCGTTTTCCTCTTCCATTGATATAATTCACTAGCTTCTACCCGCGACTTCGTCCGCTTTAAATTTCTTGTTCCCCCGATCTTCCCCGTCGCATCGAATCGCTGCCCGTGCGATTTCTTCGTATAAGTGTCTTTTTTTCTTTTTACTCGGCTCCGAAGGGCCCTAGCGTGATGTTATATAGCCTATTGCCTCCCTCAATAAATGGGCTACCCAACACTAAAAGACGTTTTCAATTCCATTCAGAAGTTCCTGAGATCATAGCGTTCAACCAAACAAACAAACTATTCAGCTTTATTTAATTTATTTTTTTGTTATTTAATAAGTACTTGTGACACTTAATACAAATTGTATAACCGGAGGAACGTTTTCTCCTAAAGTACAGGCTTTTGGCCTAGTTTAGGAGGCATCAGTTTTAATGTGACTGTAATATACATTTTTTCCCTTAATCCTTGTGTACTTAGGTATATATGTTTTTCTGTCTGTAAAAATAAACATTTTATTTGTTTTTTATTTTATTTTATAATATTAGTGTAGATTAGTCTTGTAAAAATGTTTCATTTTGTAATGAATGTAACTTGATGCTAATGAGTCGTAATGGCGTCGTACAACTTACTTTTCCAGTTTGCGTTCCAACAGGGCATAGGTATTCATGCGGTTCATTATATCCATGATATCCTCTTGGGGTTCGTATCCCTCGTATCCATCTCGGATGTAGTTGGTTGGACTGAAAATGGTAAAACATTTCAGGTTAGTATCAAGAACTATGAAAATTAGGCACATTTTGCTAAGTTTATTGTTCTACTTTATAACTTTGGACGGTTCTATAAGATAAGGTTTTACCTTGCTTATAATGTTTTAGTGGGGTTATTTTTGACTTCTGAATAATAAATGACGTCACTCTCTGTTCATTCAGCCTGTTAAGACGGTTTTCGGCATGCCTAGTTACTCCGATAAGTCTACTTGTCTTGCGTGGGGTTTTACAAAAGAAATATGTAATTGTAAGATTTTGTAAAAGAAAAAAAGGAGATTTTGAACTGTATATTATACCACTACCTGGGGTAAGCAGAGGCGGGCACGATGAGGAGTAGAGCGAAGAGCGCACAGCTCGCTAACAAACAGGTAGCACGCACCATACTGGAACAAGAGAAAATTAACTGTTTTAATATTTATAAAGTAAATTATGAACAAAACTTGCGATGAGAATATATTAATAAAGTAGAACTTAAATTATTGAAAGATATGGACCTGACTCTCCATAAGACATGTGTCATGCAAGAGAGGCCACGGAGAAAATATTCACTAACGAAAAGAAAGGTTCAAAGATGGAGAATAGATAAATTGGTTTTCTGCTTATCATACTACTGTTTTGGTGTCTTCTATTGTAGAAATAGTTTGGTATATTCTATTAAATTCATTGACTATGAGCGTACAAGTCAATATTCTAATATATACGTACAATAATGATGTAATTTCAATTCCATTTCTTTTCGCAACATTTTCACATATGATTATTTCTTCAACAAAATAAATGCAATCATCGAACTCCGCATGTTATCGTGTCTTTAAAACAGATACGTTTAATTGTTTATGGCATGGTTTACATAGAAACTTATCCTCTAACTTTGGAAAAAGGTATTGAGAATTATATTGATTTAAACTAAATACATTGCTTTGATTATTATTTACAACAGCCTACTATAAAGTTGTTAAGAAAAAAGAGATCAACACAATTTCTTTATCGATATCCTAAACAAAGCTTTCAATAAGCTTCATGTCCAAAAATAAAAGAAAACGGAAACTCTTTTAACGAAATCAACGTCAATATTGACATGAATTTCATTCATAATCTCTGTAATGTGATTTTATTAAAACAGAATTTCAATTTTGTGGTAGAGTGTTAAAACCCGTCACAATTCATCGAGTTAAAATTCTCTTGATAAGTGCAGACTGTTCAATTTGATAAAACATAATGTCGGATCCATGTTAGCACTTACAGGAAAAGTAGAATATAACATTACAATGCTCTTAAAGTTTCAAGTTCAGAATTTTAATGAGTATTAATATATTCGCAAAATTATTTAGGTATAATTCCGCAGGTCACAAGTAATATAACTTCGGCAGTAGAGACATTCTGTCTAGGGTTTTTATTCTAGGATAGATGTAAATGAAATGTACAATTTAATCCTTTTACAAACGGAACAAATAAACCTTTAAATAAATGACTATAAGCTCCAGGTATGCCTATCGTTGTAACACAGATTAATTATGATATAAGGTGGGATTATCGTGCTGATAATAAATTAAGTTAATTTACCCTTACAAATTACGACTTTGGTGTTGATATTCTAGAAGGTCACGTTCAATAAGTAAACGTGCCGACATCTCATGGCGATAAAATCTATATATAAAATTTATAGAAACAAGCAAGTGCTTTAAAAATATATCGTCGTACTTTCATCCCATTTCTTATCCTCGTTCCACCTCAGATCGTTTAACAACGAAACACAATGCCTTATCAAAAGATTTTACGTTCTCTATTGTAGAAACTATTGCTTCCATTCAAGTTAAGCCTCCATAGTAATCTGTATAAAAGATTTTTGCATTGCACTTAACGGCTTCCAGTTCCACCTACATTTGCAAGTAGGGCTTACAATCGGATTGCAGTCGGTTGTCCCGCCGGTCGGCCGCAAAAGGCCCCATTTAGCTTAGATACGCGATAGGGCAAGAAATGCAGCGTAGCAGATGGCATAAATTGTTTGTCATTTCACAAATGTACGCAGATGTTTTGTAGATTTAGAAGTCTTTATCTGCTACATACAGATTTCGTTCAGACACGTACAGAATACCAAATAACACGTAATTTATCGAATATACAGGGTTATTTGTAAAACACCGGCAACCTCTCAGGACTATGTTACTAACATCATAAGCAACAACTTTTGTTCTATGACTTTTAAAAATTCATCATATTTTAGTGCATCAGATTTTCAAACAAAAATAAAAATATTTAAATTGAACGCTCTAAATGTTACGGAGTCTATGCGAAGCAAAAGAAAGCGATAGTATATTAGCAAGGGGAGCGGGGTTAGGGCGGCGGGGGCGCTTGAACTTGACTTATTTACAGACAGCCGATTTTTGTATGAAAATCTGATGCACTAAAATATGATGAATTTTTAAAAGTCATAGAACAAAAGTTGTTTATTATGATGTTAATAACATAGACCTGAGAGGTTGCCGGTGTTTTACAAATAACCCTGTATAACACGAATTGACTGTTTGTTAAAACTTGTCAAAATCGAATACAGCCATCAATCACTCAAGAACTTTTTTCGATGAAATATTATCTCTTACAAATCCATCATTTAGTTCCGATAAAAGTTATTCTTACATCCTCACATCCGCTACGCAATTTTTCATCGTTTTTTTATTGAATTGTCTCGTCACTTTGTCGTTTGACGCCTTATTCATATCTGACAAATTACCAACATTATCATCATTCAAAATTATGCTACTAGTCTAACAAGCTAGTCTATTGTACTCGCTTCCCAACTTGGGGAGTATATTAGCATCTTCAATGAGCTTGCCGGATAATTGGCTTAGGCTTCTGCATATTGTCGCTCGCTTACCGGTCTAATACGTTGGACATTATACAAACAGCTCTGACCGCATCTTATATGGGGTTAATTTGTGTTGATCACAAGCCTGCTGAGCAGTATCGTGGACAAATGGAACTAGATCGAATTACACCGACAAGGTTCATGTTGTAGTAAGATTTGTTGCAGATAATTCTGTCATTATCTTAAGTCTATTGTCTAGTTAATGTGCCGGAAATAAGCTTCAAAGCAGTACATACGGGTGAAGACGAATTTACAGCTTTCACTGTTCATTGAATGGAATATTCTCGCATTTCGGGTATAAACTATAACAATAGTTACACAAGGGATTTGTTGGATAGTCAAGCTCGTTTAGCTTTTGTGTTCAAATAATTGGATACATAAAATATATGTAGTCATAACTTGGGTAGACTTACGTGAATCTCCCATACAAAATAATAAAGTTGTGAGCCGGTTTGTTAGTTGTAAGGAATATCAATTATTTTTGAGTACGAACTGCCTAGTTAATTGGTTTTTTTTTTTAAATGAGAATGTGTTATTTCAAATAAGAACTGACACTGCTTTTTTGAGAGAAAATCGTAAGAAATCCCATATATAAAGATTTATATACAAAATTCCTCTCCTGCGTCACGCTCAAACTTTTAATTAATTCAGTACTTAAGAAAGAACTACGGGATATACGTGGTTATATAGCCATTCGGTTGACCTAGTTTTTATTCCTTTTCCAGTTTTATTTCCTTAAAAGTTTCAGATTAATTGGTTTATAAAAGTAATAATGTTCCTACATAAGTTTTTAAAGATCATTACGTAATTAATGATTGTAGGCAAATTTGTACTCCCAATTTTACTTTTTTAACTTGTTACGTGTACCAAATGTATTGTCACGTTTGCCAAAATTGACTATGAGGTAACTTTTTATTACGTAACTGTGGGTATGCCTAAAAGAAGGTTTTTGTTTGCAGTTTCGATTTGACTCATTTTAGGAGGGTAAATTTGTGGAGGTAAGTATACGTTGTTGGCATAGGAACGTAGGGATTGGCACATAAAAAGAGAGGCCTGGTAGTGGGGGAAGTAGGGCTGTGGATGTTGATGATGAGGTAGTGGTAGTACACAGCTTTGGAAGCAGTTTTCGAGGGATTTGTTGTTGGTATCAACTATTTGATACCTACAACAAACCATCGCTATGCCTATATTTTGGATAGCAATTACTGTAGAGTGTAGATTCCACGTAGATTCCCACTCAACAGAATTTACATCGGTAAATATCTCATTAGAACTTCGACGAAATTCAAAGAGGACATATCTATGCTTGGAATTCCCAACGTAATTCACGTATGAGTACACCCATGTTACCAAAACTAAAGCCACAATTTCTAAATTAAATCTACACTTGATTTGAATTCATTATCTTGTAGCACACGAATTGCAAATTGACACAGACAGAGAGGATATAATAATATGAGTGTAAAATTATGTTTCTGGTTATGTAAATTAGGTAGCATTCACTGTTGGAATAACACAAAAACATTGCAGGAACAATGATGATGCTCATTTTATTGAAACTGGAGGAGTAAAAGTTTTGATGGCTTTGAAGTTTGAGGCTGTTTTAAATTATTGACATGTAGACGAAGGAATTATTAACATGTAGATATTACAGGAGGATTTTCGATATGGACCGTGTTTGTGAACGCACTCACCTTGCAATAGAAATGCTACCGGATGTTTCTAAGTGCGCTTGATTGATAATGATGCTACTTAAAGACTTCAAGGCATTTCTTTTTAGAAGACACTAATAAATTTGTGGTTCATTATCATTACAGGCGAAAGACGTCGACTGCCGGACACAGGCCTCCTCCAAGCACCGCCACTTCGACCGGTTTTGTGCATCAAGCGGATTCCGGCAGCTGACATCAGCTCATCGGTTCACCGTGTGGGGGCTATTCAACGCTACATCGCGGAAAAAGACGGCGGAGTAGTTGTTCAGTTCCGGATATGAAAAAACAAAAACTGACTTACGCATCAATAGTCCTGACCTTGTACAAATCTAAAATACGGTAGCACCGATTAATTCACAAATTAAACAATGTATTGTAACGGTAATCTACCTACATCATTATCATTGTGAAGCCGATCAAGCGGAATGTTGACAAAGCCCTCCATGTAGTAATTAGAGGCCGATTCGATTAGACCACGGTGAAACGTGTTACAGATTCGGTCACTCGATCGGGTAGAGTAAACTTTCGAGTTGTAGATAATCTAGATATTGAATGTCCACATGACCAAAGATCTTCATTCATACTTTCAAATGTAGACCTGATTTATACCGTGGCACCTGAGAAAATTTAATAGGTTCTTGGGTTCCTAGGTCCTACTGAAATAGATTACGTTGGTAGAATTTTCTAAGTCATACTGCAATTGAATTTCTGTTGGGTAAGTTGCCTTAAATGCCATCTAATAAAAACAAAACTTGTTAAATAACATAATGAAGAAGTTTTAACGAACTACCAATTTTGACCTTTACTTGACCTTTGCAGTGCAAAAACGTGTCACGTTATTTCTTAATTAATAACTGAATAAGTTCGAGTCGTTTAAATAATGAATCCAAAAATAGATACTGTGTAAATACAATATCCAGGCTTCACAGCCTGGATATCGTACTGCTGACTGAGAAGGTGCAGAAACATTTTAGACAAATTATTTTGGGTGCATTCTAAGTTTGGTCATTGTTTTCAAGTTGCTGTTTTGACCTTGTTATAACGGTTTGATATTACTGTTTTGCCGACGAATGACAACAACGGATTAGTAGAAAAAAGCCGTGAGTTTCTTTCATCTTATATATCTACCTAAATAGAGCTACAGTGCTAAAGCATATACTGACAGTAGTCGGCAAAATTAACCACGTCAACCTTTACAATTATATAAAATCTTGACTTTAAAGAGACTGTGATTTTTTCCTCGATTTGTTCCGGTACTTCTTCTCGGAGTAGTAGGATATGAAACATCGGTCTCGTGTTGTGTTAAAACGTAACTTATTTCTGAAGTGTTTTTTTTTCAAACCACTATACACATTAATTTATAACTCGTTTTTTGGTTTGTTTTTTTCCGGTCCTTTGTTTTCGAATCACCTAGATTTCCTTTCATTTTACAGCCTGCAACGCTCGCAGCCCTCGCCACCGTGTTTATCTAGTCATTTTTGTTGCCCTGTAATACAGGTTTTTATATAGAGGTAGGTCCTCAGGCACTAGTATCTCACAACGTTTCCTACTTGATCGTGCACTACTGTAACAGTTTAGCATTTAGTTCATAACTTGTGCAGAGAGAATTTACGTTTCATATTATTATTTAAAAAGGATTTAATTATCCAAGCCCAACAGTATCGTACGACAAATATATTTTATAATGTCAATAAGACTTGCCACAGTCGCACCGTATTTTGCGATGTAATTCTAGGTAAATTGCCTCACGTAACAAACTCATTTACATTAACTTAAATATCGCTTCCTACGGCGTCATTTTGTCAGATGTGACATTTATGAAAATTTACCTGTTATGCCATCACAAACATTCAGTGTTGTTTATTTTTAGTCGTTACATGTGTTGAAACATACAAGATAGGTGCAGCTTCTTGCTTTAGCGGGGAAGTGCTTTTGTTTTATGCAATTTCCAAGTCAGTCAGAAAGTGTATGTTGAACAAAATATCATTCACGAAGATAACATGTAGGTATGTACTTATAGAATAAAAATGATTATGCAATGCCACTGAATAACTTTTGCATTAAATGGTCATTCAATAGGATGAGCTATACATTATATGCACTTACAAGCTGTACAATACAATGCTTGTAGTTTTTAGCAAATTACAACAGTATTCTTCAAATATAATTCAAGATTTTACGCAAGATCAACTAAGTGCCATTTCCTAGGAATAAGCTAATGTTACCAGTACATATTATAACTAGAAAAAAATGGCTTAATTTTTGGGTCTTATTGTTGATTTTTATGATTATAATTGTGTAAATACATTATTACCGTCGTGAATAACATTTAACTCAATATTGAACTCGACAGCGAACTAAAATTGCAAAAAAAACGCGGGCTTCTTTAGCGCGTCCTCTTAATAAATAAAATGTAAGAGTTTCGAACAAAGATTTATCTCTGAAACTATGTAGGCGTTTATGCTGTAGAACATAGAGATACGTAATTATTTCTCACGTGAGAGCATTGTCCACTCCCGAGCCCTTTAACGATATAAAAAGAACTAATAATTCTCGGGTCGAAACTAACCCATACGAACAGCTGGAAAATCTTAGAAGTGATTCAGAATTACGGACCCATACGAATAAATTCGGTACTGGAGCGTAACTCTCTTTGCAAACCTACTATTGAGCGGTGAAAATGCTTCAGTAGATTTTGATAAAAAAAGAATAATCTAATTTTGAAGACTTTGTGAAAAGCGGTGACGTAATAATATTACGCACCACTAAGCATTGCGTCATGGTTCAGTGTAATCTTGTAAAACTCAACAATTACATGATTTTGATATAGGAAATCGCATGTGATAGCGAAAGCACAGGCCGTACTGGAGTTTAAACTGATTACTTTTCAGGCGATTAAAAGGTTGTATTGAGAATTTTCGGGTTATTTTATCAAGGGAAAATTAGACTTTAGTCGAATATTAGCCTGTGTTGTTTACATGAATAACATTGATGAAATCCAATTGAAGAAGACTGCCTCGGTCGTCTAGTGGTCGCTATTGCTGAGCAGGAGTGCAGGTGTTATTTCCAGGTTGGGCAGAGTGTTATTGTAATTTTCTATCTGGAAATTCTCAGTAGCAGCCCAGAGACTGGTTTTGTGACCAGTTGATCGCCATTGACTGGCCTGTTAGTCTAGTAGTTAGTGATCCTGACTGCAAAGACTGAGGTCGTGGGTTCGATTCCCACCCAAGACAAATGTTTGTGTGATGAGCTCAATCATTTGTTCTGTGTCTGGGTGTAATTTATCTATAATATGTATGTATTTAGAAATATATAAGTATATTTATCAGTTGTCTGGTTACCATAGTACAGGCTCTGCCTAGTTTGGTTGTCCTAAGATGGATAATGGTGTGTTGGTTGTCCTAAGATATTTATTTATAGATTCGCCTCCTAATACATGGAACTTAAACATAACAAGCGAAATGTGGGTGTATTTTAGGTGCACCTATGCCTAACTCTTCGTCATAACAAGGCGTGATGTTATTATATTATGTTATAGGTGAAATTTAGAAAGAAATTATGTTACCATTAATGAAATATAGTTTTTTTTTTTTAACGTCGAAAACAAATAAAAGCAATATCAGGACAAGCTAATGGATATTGAAAATTTTTAGAACATAAATCACACAAAACTGATTGAATATGAAAGAAGACTTAGTTTCTTTCAACCTACATTCATTGCTGAACCAGCCAGCAATATAGTTGAAACTGGACTCAAATACAAAGGTGCAAACGAGCCTGCGCCGGAAAATTTACAGGAAGGGCTCATACCGACTAACGAGCGAAGAGTTTTTTGCTTCAGGCTAGTGCGACTCAACGAGGCTTTATACGTAGAAAGTGTAACAGTGGAACATTTGTCACTAGTAAAGGTTTACAAGTGATTTTGTAAGTTCAAAGGCGGCTTATGGTTAATGACACAATACGGTCTAGCAAAGAAATTATTTTATAGTTTACGAATTTTGTGATTAAAAATTACTGTGTGCTTAAACTTAAATATATTTAACAGATAAAACATAATGCGGATGTATGGGACATCAACGCGCAAACTGAAAGCATGAATTTAGCACAATATGATTGTAAACCGTGGCGTACAATTTTTTGTAGTTTATCAAATAATATCAGCTGTTCTATAAACTAATGCAATACCATCGCAGTCATAAAGTAAAAAAACAGTACACTTTTTTTAATAACTGACAAAATCATGTATCCTTATAAACCTGTATACTAGAAATTAGAGTTTGCAATGTAACGTGTGGAGTGGAGTTTTCAATAATAGCCTACATGTTCTCTCATCACAGTACATAATGCTTTCCAAAGTGAAAATAGCATAGGAAAAAATTGTAAATAAATAAAAAAATTGTTACTCAGAAAAGATAAATAAAATTAAACCTGTTAGAATAAATTTCATGTGGATATTTTCCCGTTTAAGAAAAGTGTCACTTTCCAAAGTTCTACTCGTATGATACCTTTGTGCCAGTCGCTTCGTGGTCACTGGACTGTTATAATAATTTCTGTTGGACGTCACATGTTTCAGAATCTCAGAATATTGTGAACTCAAAAATAAACATGCTTTTAAAGCGTTCAGACTAAAAGGAATTAAAATGTATGTACGTGTGTGTATTGTTGTTTTCCAATTTTGAAAAGGTTGAATGAATAATTATTAAGTACATCTATTTCAGTTATTTAAAAAATATTTAAAAGCTAAGTCTTAAAAAATAAATCTATACTAATATTATAAAGCCGAAGAGTTTGTTTATTTGATTTGATTTTTTCGCCATTTTGAGAGCAGTGGTGATAAAATTTAGTACACAAAGTTAAGTGCCTACCTGGGTTCGGACTCACGACCTCTGTGTCCTAAGTTGGGTAGGATACCACTGGGCCACCACTGCTTCTACGTTCCGTAATGCCTGAATGATTTTATTTAGTTTCTAAAGGCGTTTGATTTTCATACTAACAGTTTTCAATATACTTAAAACCTATTAATAAGATTCCCTCTTCAACCACAACACCTATGAAATTTACATGAGATTACAAAATTCTAGAGATTGGGCGTCGTAGGAAACTGTGGCTTGAGTTATTTTCTTAATTAATTTAGATATTTTAGCTTTCTTCATAAGAACGACGTAATATACAGTTATTTTAATTACTTTAATGAGTGAATTTCTCTAAAGTAGATGATTAAAGTATGCATATATATGCGTATATATATTTGTCTCTTAGTTAATATAATACTAACAAAATGAAGGTTAATGTGTGTTTTTTTTTGTGGGTGGGAAATCATCAAATGACTTCTCCCGCTCTGGGCGGAGCGGGAGGGCGTGTCAGACTTTTACTGACTAAAACCCACCCGTGTTCCTTCAGGTGCCCATGTGCCAGGGT